>OV816024.1:122929803-123667136 GCA_929113105.1 Agrypnus murinus | reverse complement strand
TAAGGATAAATACATACAGAAAATAGGTAACTAGATACAATACATAACAAAAACTAAATATCTAACAGTTCTAATAAAGGAGAATTACTAAGCTCAGTTTGTTCATTCATTAAAGGTACTGTGCGTTTATGTCTGTATATTTCAAAAGCTTCTAAAATGTCTAATTTGTGTTTGTTGTTGCAAAAATGTAAGAATTTAATGTTGTTCTGAGGTGTCATTGGGTGGTTCTGTTCCAAAATGTGCTTGGCATAATTCGATTTTTCTGGATGTTTAAGTCTATAAGAGCGTACGTGTTCTTTGTATCTTATGTCGAAATTTCTAAGTGTTTGCCCAATATAAACCGAGTTACAAAAAGAACAATTCAAACGGTAAATGCCGGATTTCATGATATCTTGTATTTTGTCTTTAGCATTGAATAAAAATGAAAAGGTGTTGGTGTTGGTTTTATAGGTTATTTTGTAACTGGTGGTTTTTCTTAGTATAGTTGCAATTTGTTCTGATATCTTGCCAAAGTATGGTATTGATATGTAGTTTGTGTCTTGTATTTGAGTGTCAATTGGAAATATTCTTTTGATAGCTAACCTATAATCTTTTTGTTGAATTAAAGTGCCGATCATGTTATGGTTATAATGGTTTGCATATGCTAATTGTTTGATGATTGAAATTTCTTTATCAAAATCTGATCGTTTCATAGGAGTAGTTAAAGCTCGGTGTACTAAAGATCTATAAGCCGCTAGTTTATGCATTTTGTGATGACATGAATCGTTAGGTATAGTGACGTCTGTGCTTGTGGGTTTTCTGTATATGGAAAAATCATATTCATTGCTTGTAATAATTGTAATAGTTAAATCCAAAAAATTAATAGCTCTATTTTGTTCTGTTTCTAGTGTAAACGTGATGTTTGTATGAAGACTGTTAATAAGAATTAAAAACTCATTGATAACCTCAAAAGAACTGTCAAAACAAGCTAAAATGTCATCAACGTAACGAAACCAAAAAATAATGTGTTTAGAAAGATCTAATTCAAATATTCGATCTTCCAAATTATCTATAAATATGTTAGCTAATAGAGGACTTAGAGAATTACCCATAGGTAAACCATCTTTCTGTAAATAAATTATATTATTAAAAGTGAAATAATTTTGACTGATACAAAGATCAAATAATTGAATTAACTCTAATCTTTTTACTAATTCTACATTACTATTAACTAGGAAATTATCTAACAAAGGTGTAATGTATTGTATTTATTAATGTCACATATTGGTGATAAGGTTGGCACCACCTGGCTGGCGCGTAGTCCTGTTTGTAAGGCTACGCAGTTGGAGTTACTTTGAAAACCGGCGTGGATGTTTGTTTAAAAATAAATGTACTGTGTATGGGAGCAAGTGTTTTATTTTACCACCCTCAACGTGTGATCCGAGTCAGCGGGTATTACAAAAGGAATACAGTCTTGTGGTGGAATCTTTGAAAACATGTTACAAATGTCAAAGCTTACAAGTTTTGAATGTGCTGGAAGATGTATGTTCTGTAGTTTTTCTACTAATTCTAATGAATTTTTGACAGAGTATTTCGATTTGTATCCTATGATATTAATAATATGGTTGAGTTTCTTGGACAAGGTGTGATTAGGTGCGTTGATATATGATACTACTGGTCGTATAGGCATGTTGTGTTTATGTGTCTTAATCAGTCCATATAGTTTTGGTACTTGTGGGTTTTTATGTATGATTTGTTGTTTTTCTAATTCATTAAAATGTGTTCTTTTTGTAACTCGGTTTATATTGGCCAAACACTTAGAAATTTCGACATAAGATACAAAGAACACGTACGCTCTTATAGACTTAAACATCCAGAAAAATCGAATTATGCCAAACACATTTTGGAACAGAACCACCCAATGACACCTCAGAACAACATTAAATTCTTACATTTTTGCAACAACAAACACAAATTAGACATTTTAGAAGCTTTTGAAATATACAGACATAAACGCACAGTACCTTTAATGAATGAACAAACTGAGCTTAGTAATTCTCCTTTATTAGAACTGTTAGATATTTAGTTTTTGTTATGTATTGTATCTAGTTACCTATTTTCTATATGTATTCATACTTAGCAACGTGTTTGTTTATCAATCTTATCTACCTTTGATAATGACACAAAGTGTCGAAACAATATTGTCAGGTTAAGATATTAATAAAACTTGTGAAACTTTAGCTAATCTTTGTAATTATATTATATTTCATAATTAAATTATTATTTATGAGGTTAACAGAATATTCCATTATGATGGGAAAATGATCTGACCCCAAGGTATCAGGTGTAACAATCCAGTTAAGTTTATTAGCTATAGCAGATGAACATAGACTTATATCTTACTGAGGATTTAGATTGACCAGTCTTTGTTAATCTGGTAGGGTAACCATCATTTAAAACAGTCAAATCAAAATCTTCCAATACCTCAACTATCTGGGTACCTACAACATCGCATTTTGAAGAGCCCCAAAGACCATTGTGAGCGTTAAAATCGCCTCCAATGATGCAGGGAGATTTACATTGAGAAAAAAGATTGTACCAATCATTACAAGTAGTGTTCACTTTTGGAGGTCTATAAATGGAGATGACAGCTACTGAAAAGTTACCATTAGCTACATTAGCTCCATAAACACAAATATTTCTGTTATAATTAGAAGTGAATTTGATTTCTTGAAAGGGAAGTTTTTTCCTAATAAAAATGGCTGTACCACCATATCCATCATGACGATCATAACGAATAATATTATAACCATTAACTATTAAACTCATTTCAGATTTAAGCCACGTTTCACTGATTAAGGCGATATCTACTTGATTTTCAGACAGAAAATGAAGAAAACTATGTTTGTTAGAAATATCGGAACGGGAGTTCCATTGTACAATATTAATATTTTTAATCTGATCAATTGCGCTGAGAAGATGTATCGTATGTAAAGAGAAATTCATTCATTAGGTTTTTAATATGGCTTTTAACATCTGCTTCATTTGCCATATATATGTTATTTTCAGGATTACTAGTTTTAAATAAATTTTGTATATATTTGGACATACCATCGATGAACGATACTACGTTATCAGTAGTTTTTTCTAAATTTGCATCTGAGAGACCCGAATTTGTAGGGAGAGGACGACTGGGATATAAAGGAGGATGAAAATTCCTGTCATTACTATGATTAAAGGGTGCATTATTAACAGGAGATGAGGCTTTTCGTTTTTTGCTAGATATGGATCCATTGTTGTTAAGAGACAGCTTAACGCTATTGTTATGATTAGTATTTTTGCTGCTAGACACATTTCTAGGTGTCAGCGATGGAAAATGAGCGACATCACTTATGTTTTACAAGGGAGTGAAAGGATTGTTCATTACAATGCCGGAAAACGTCTGAGAATTACCAAGACGCTCAGCTTCTTTAAAAGTAATATTGAATTTAGCCATATTTAGTTTAATTTGTAATTGTTTTTTGTATATGGAACATTCCTTAGAAATACTACTGTGGGTATCTAGTTTACAAAAGAAACATTTTTCGTTTTTTTGTTCACATTCACCACTGTGTGATTCTCCACATTTACGACAACGTGTGATAGTGCTTCGACACTGCGCCGCAGTATGCCCATAGTGTAAACACTTAAAGCATTGTATAACCCGTTGAACATAAGGTTCAACAGCGCAACGAACACTGTTAATATAAATATATTGATAAATATAATTTTTCAATTAGAAAAATCCTGGCTCTTCAAGTGGGACACGAACCCTTGGAACTCTTGGAACACGAATGATGTACCGACACTACTCGTCTACCGCCGGCCCCATTTTATGCTTAAGCACCCAGACAAATCCGTAAGTAAGCAAAATCCAGAAAAAATATATATACTGGTTTCGTATATGATTTGCCATATTAAAGTCGCCCATCTGTATGGCCATCCACGTGGATACCAAACTAGATATATTACTGACTATGGAAGAGAATCCACGTAGTTACAAACTACCATAATTTCTCGTCTTACTAACACGAAAAATTTTTATACAACTTGTCTCATAAATCGATCAGTAAGTTAAATATCGTACAGTATTTTTTATAATAGTAGTTAAAAGATTTTAACTTTTTTTAATGAATCAGCTCAGCGCTTTTATTTATATTTTGATAAGTATTTTTCTTTTTATCGGCTTTGTAAGCAGACTACGTTCTTAATTTGTGGGTGTTTATTGTATGGTTTTTAATTGTTCCCTTTACGCCCATAGCTAGGATTTTCTTCAGGGGGGGGGGGGCTGCTAATTTTAAAATATTCTTCATCTCAAAAAAAGAGGCAAAAAAATTATAATGTGCATGGGTGAGAAAGGGATTTATCAATATTTTGTGAAGAAAATATGAAGTGAGTCCGTATTAAATATAGAAAATAATTTATATATTTCGTATGACTTAAAGTAAAACTTTCAGCTATATTTTCAAAAAAAAAAATACATTGTTTATTAAAAGCTGCTCGAGAGATTCGAGATAAATTATTCCTATGTTCAGCATCACGAGCCCCGTCCTTCCCCTGAAATATTTTTCGAGGTAGTATTCGACAAAAGGTACTAGAATATAAAGGCGTTTCCCTATGTGAGCTATGCACAGGGTAACCTAGTATTTAATCAAATGTCAAAAACTATGTTTAAATAAATTTATTTATTATATAATTAATTATAGGTACAACTAGCTACATAATTATATAATTATTATTTATTATTATATAATTAAACTGTTGTATGCAGCTCGTGTCGCAAGTATATTTAAGATATAGTTACAGCTATTGTTACATAAATAACTATTCTTCTATGTATAAAAGTTTTATAATGTCATAATTTATTATATTACATTTGTAGAAGTTTTATGCACTAAATGAACAGCTGAAGTTAACAGGCTGTAATGTACCTTACCTAATCCACATTCACATTACACCACACAGACTATTATAATTTTGAAATGAGCACATTAAATGGTTGAAAAGCTCATGATAAGGGTGAGTTAATTCGGTCATTAGTTTAATCTAAACTATCCCGTTCATGTCCCGTACAATACGCTACTAAATTTTGTTATGCCAGATGAAATTATCCTCATAGCTTTGTAAAAAATTTTTATGGAAATTGTTGTATTTTCATTTATTTAGTACCCGCTGAAAAAAATTTGAAGCGAAACATTGCATTTAACTAGGTTAATGTGGATTTCGAATTACCATAACCAGATAATGCATTAATTTCCAATCTCCCGAGAAGTTTTCAGTAACCAAGTGAGATAATTCAATCTTTAAGTTGTCATATTTGCCTTCTTATGTTAAAGTTTTGATTTGAATTACCTAACATGTTTGATTATTAAATAAAGTATAAAGCTCTGTTCTAAACTTAAAATTCCTAAACTGTAAAGATCACGAAACTATTTTTAACGTAAGCTACATTTTAACAGATTATACTTGAAACAATTCTAAAGGTACAGAAATACAGAAATTACCGTCGTTTCATCCAGGAGAGAGTAAGACAACATTCCAGGGATAAAATAGTTTTCCAAAAAATAATTATTAAAGAAACCTTGATTGTGAGTAAATCTGTAAGAGTACATATATGCCACCTTGGACTTTTTTGTAGATCTATCTGAAACCTTCAATTCGTTCGCTTATACTTTACCTTTATCTGTTACCATTTTCGCAGAGTAAGGCATTTTGTGTTTGTTTTGGCAATATTATTGATTACTTCTTTTACATTTTACTCATTATACGACTCTCGAAAGACCTTTTGAACAAGATTTTATAACTAAACATTCTCCATGAAACAGGCTATCGAATGTTGAAAACGACATTAAAATTTATTCAGTGATTCACAAAATTCATCAGCTTTTACGGACGTAAGTTAATTGTAATTATTTGAGCGCGCGTGCAGCTACGAATGATGCGGGGTATGTGGTATGCATGCAAGATTGCCGGCGGCGGCGTTACCTACAGCTCAACTTTTGAAAATCGATCTCTTTTCTTACTGCAATGATAGCTGAAGCGACCAGAGACGGGTGCGTTGATTTGTCAACCAGAGTTATGCTAGTACTATAATATTGAATAAAAAACAACTTTAAATGACTTTTATTAACAATGATTAAACTTACACATTGTGTAGGTTTAGTTTTTCAACGTGCTGCATAATATTAGGTAAAATGAGCGACATCAAATTTTGTTTGGGAATTTCTATTTTACTTACAGTAAATTTATACTGTCGCGTGGTCGCTTGGGAGAAGTGGCAACGTTGGCCAGAAAAGAACCATAAGATTTACATTGTCCTACTTTTCCGGTAGTACCTTGATAATGAAACGCTGCATAGAACGGAGAATGCAGTGATTTAGTATAAGGGTAATTGCATATCAAGTGATCCAATTTTTTTGGAAGTTTTGACCATCGCCCTCTTTGATTTTTTTAAATTTCACTGTTATACTTCTAAAGATAAGTAAAAATCTAAAATATTATATTTTTAATTCAAGTGGTTGTTGAGTTGTGCCCTTCTAAAGTGTACAAACTTTTGATAGAAATAAGATAAAAAAATGAAACAAAAGCTGTTTTAAAGTCCATCATTTGTGCTTTAAGATGATGGGCTGCATGGTATACTTTAATGTGAAAAATTATATTGCGTCCCTGAAGCATTTGACCTTGAATTTCTCAGAAAACATATGATTAAAGATTTTGAAAAAAATTGGACATAGAGTTGCATATCTTTTAAATATGTGTGCCAAGTTTCAACTTGGGATCACAATGGAATCGTTACTAAATTATTTTAACAAAATAGCAATGTTCAACATTTTACCATTAATAATGTTTTCAATATTGGGAACATTGGGAGTTTTCTTTTATAAATGATTATTTTCTGTTTTGATAATTATTTACAAAGAATCGGGGTTAGACAAAACATTAATTAACAAATTCCTGTAAGAGTTTTTAAAAATTTTTAAAATTATTTGTGAAATGTTACCTAAATAAAATATCCTGGGTACACTTGTCAAGAAAATTTTTCAGTATTATCAGAACACGTACAAATTGTTATCAACTATAATAAATTAAAATCACTATGACACGCAATAAGAAAAATTTAATTTGTTGCACAGTATTAATGTAAAATACTGCATGCTAATTCCATTTCCTGATAACTTAAACTGTATGTACGACCTGTTGCTGTATTTGGATCTACTGTCCTCAAAATTTGCTTGGGATATCTGGTATTTACGGAAATGTTAATGCAGGACCAGCAGAATGTAGAAATGACGCGGTGACTTCAC
The DNA here is from genome assembly GCA_929113105.1 of Agrypnus murinus. Taxonomy (NCBI): domain Eukaryota; kingdom Metazoa; phylum Arthropoda; class Insecta; order Coleoptera; family Elateridae; genus Agrypnus; species Agrypnus murinus. The sequence goes on along the minus strand of OV816024.1, from coordinate 123,659,814 downwards.
ATTCTTTACTATCTAAAGACATCGCATGAGCTAACCACCTCTTGAAGTTATATTCACATGTAACAAAACCTGTAATTCATATATTTCTAATGTAGGTCTAATTAGTTCATCAGATGTGGAGTGTATAAATGTTTGATCACTAGTAAGAGTAGAATTTTATTAATATATTATTTTCTGAGATAGGTATAAAACAGTAAAATTTCTGTGTCCGAACAATTGTTTTTGCTTTATCAAACCGTTCATGAGAAATTTAGATTTGCATGTATTCAGTATGATACATTACTATGCATATTAATTTCATAATGACCTTGGACAACGATGCTAATATGATGGTATGTTTTATTATTTTATTCTATGCATTCACACTAAAAAAAAAGATTGAAATAGCATCATGTTAGTCTGGCTGTTCTAGATCGATATGAAATCAATAGTACATACTGATACTGTCACTAGGTATTGAACAGCGGAATGGGACGTTTCGGCGCGGCCGATTCGGCGCGACCGATTCGGCGTAGGCGGTTCGGCGCAAGGACGTTTCGGCGCGGGACGTTTCGGCGCGAAGACGATTCGGCGCAATCCATTTCGGCGCGAAATACCTAATCATAAGTTTGACGTTGCTATAACATAAACCCTCGGAAGAAACAGTAACTTTTAAATTTTATAAATTTATTCTGTCCGGACAAAAATGCAATTTTTTAATTTATGCATGAATGCACTCTAATAACACTGTAACCCGGTTTATGATATGTGAAAATACGGAATTAAAACGTGTTTAAGGCAAAAATTAGAATTGTTTCAATGTCTTTCTGCAAATTATAATTCTGTAACTCAAATCCGTTTAGAAATACATAACAATAACTAAAACAAAAATTTAGGAAACTTTTACTAAATATTGTTTTTCCTGGTCGTAATTTGACAGACAGATGATTTCGTCACACAAACAGACTTCTTTGAAAATTTGGACAATTCTGCATAGTTTTGTGCATAATACGATACGAGAAAAGAACTTAAACCAACCCCCACTTATAAGAGGTGTCCAAACAAATAAAAAATTATATCTTGTCGGAAGGGATTACTGATTTACAGATAAATATTCCAATATTTCAATAATATTTCTTACGTAATCTTGAAGATTTTCTAGTAAACACCTATGTGAAAGCAATTATTATTTTTTCATGTTTTATGTAATATTATATAACTTTTCGATATTCTTAGTCGTATTAAAGTTGTTGTTTACAGGATAAAATACTCCAAATTGTACTGTTGTTTTCTGATGCACATGTTAGTCTTCTAGAAGGAAGCGTTTACGTAAGCGTCATTTTGTCGATTTTAAACCCCCACCCTCCCTTTGTAAGGGAAAATAAGAAAATTATATAGCCCCCCCCTCCCCCAAAGGATAAGACGTAAGCAGTTTTTTTATTAGATATCAAAATTAAAACAAAAATCATAGAAATCAAATTTCTAACGTTAATGAACTACTTATTTAATTATGTTTTAAATTGAATAAATAAAACGATCTTTTATTCAATCTAAAAGAACAAGAAGAGCAATAAAAAGGAAATCTTATAACAAATGTCATTTGATTCTTATATTCGTTTGTTTTGAGTTGATATATCGGGGATTTCCCGAATATCGTGTTAAAGTCGACTACTTTGTACTATAGTGCAGCGGCATGGAGAATACCCGGAACAAAATGTTTGTTTATAAAGAATTATAAACAAACTTGGTATAAAAGTAGAAAAAATAATTTTATGGATTTGAAGTAAGTATTCGAATATTATTTTAACAAATTAATTATTTTGTAATTCTATCTTAGACCGAATACATGTATTAGAAAGAGTACAGCAAAACCTAAACAATATGTATATGTCGCGCCGAAACAGCCTCGCGATGAATCAGCTTGCGCCGAAAAGTCCTCGCGCCGAAGCGTCTCCGCGCCGAAACGTCTTCACGCCGAAAGTGCTGCGCCGAACCGGTTGCGCCGAAATGTCCTAGACCGATTGAACAGTGGTATGTTTAAAAAAAAATATTATTAATGATCCCATTGAGATCTCAAGTTGGAATTTGGGAGACATAGGAATTTAAAGAATATGCAAAGTTTTAAAAGATCATCCAGGAATAATTAACGTTTTATCTAACTCAGATTCTTTGTAAGTAATTACTCAGAATAAAGTGTAACCATTCATAAAACAAAACTCTAATACCAATAATATAGTTACCAATATAGAAAAATATATTTATGTTAAAATCTTGGACATTGCTATTTTCTTAAAATAATTTAGTAATGATCCCATTGAGATCCCAAGTTGAAATTTGGCACACATATTTAAAAGATATGCAACTCTATGTTTAATTTTTTTCAAAGTTTTTAATCATATGTTTTCTGAGAGATTCAAAGTCAAAGACTTCAGGGGCGTAATATAATTTCTTTTTTCATATTAAAGTATACCATGCAACCATCATCTTAAAGCCCAAATGATGGACTTTAAAACAGCTTTTGTTTCATTCCTTCTTTATCTTATTTTTATCAAAAGTTATAAAGGAAAACGTAAACGCCAACATGCTCAAAATCACTCATTTTTGTACACTTTAGAAGGGCACAACTCAAGAACCACTTGAGTTAAATATATAATATTTTAGATTTTTTCTTATCTTTAGGAGTATAACAGTTGTGCTAAATTTGAGATAAATCAAAAAGAGTGAGTTACAACTCACTGGATTACTTGACATGGAATTACCCATACGTTAAAAAGCAGTAGCAGAATTGTGATAAAGGACAAATGTTGTAAGTATTTTGAGTTACCTCTAATACTAAAATACTATTTTTGTTCTAAGTCAAAAGGATGCATGACAATTGAGCATCGCATAAATAACAACTAGTATTTTGCACATCTACGCCTTTTGTTTCATGATAGCCACGTAAAATACCTATTGACGTTTTACTGAAAAAAAAATTAAATTGGAAAGTACGAGATTTTATTTTCTTACAAGTTACAAGTGGAAGTCCACAAGATCTTTAAGGAATAAATGATTGTGAAAGTTAAGCTATAATAGATTATGTTTGAAGAAACAATTATAAAATTTCTCAGCATATTCCTATAACAATTTCTGAAAAGTAAATAACTAAATCAATAAAGAATATTATTTGTTACATACTCAATATTATACTCATCTATCCAATTTGCACATTCCCAAATGCCGTCACGTCCATTTCTCTCATGCGTCCAATAGTCGCGCGTCTAAATTTCCGCGTCCAATTATCATGCGTCCAAAGCTCCCGGTCTTTACTATTCTTTACCTAACCAATGCATTCCAGATACCACCCCTAAAATAAATTCAACACATTTTCAAAGTGAAACCAATATGACCTCCCCAGTTTTATTTTTGTTAAAATGCTCCTTGCAATTTGTACAATTTGTTTTTGTTTAGGAAGTAGCTGTTTCTTGTTGCTAGACTAAAGCACTGACATCCTATTATAAGTTGTTTTATTGTGTATTAATTTTTAATTTGTTTTACTACCTTAAACTATCCTTCCTATATTCCCATATAATATACATTATAAGTTGTAAGTCTTCTTACCAGAAAATGATGACAAACTTTCAAACAACTTTAAACAAATTGTGCTATTTTAAGAAACTTTTCAAGCAATCCTCTTCTAAAATTTACTCACTGGGCATGTTTATTAAAAAAAGGTAATAGTGATATTCAAGACAATAAGTTTTCGGGTATACCTATTGCTGTGTTATTTGCAGGTAGAAATGTTAAATAGGTAATTTGGGTTGCCTATCTTTCAGGCGTTCGTAATCGAATCTCTGTTAAAAGGTTTGTTTTATAGTTTCAGAAGTACGGTTGAAGCCAGATATATACAGGAATTAAGATAAATACATCCTATTTGCGATAATTTCTTGTTAAAGTTACATTTCATGCAAGATTATTTAACGATCCGATCTATTCATTACATAACCTCAAATTTTGAAAATAATTTTTCAAAATGGGTTTCTTTAGTGGAATAATTTATTCACATTATGTTGACATGCATAAAAAGTTTTATATTTCAACAAAAGGATACTATTTAAGTGTGTATATAATTTAATAATTGTAATTTTTAATACAACGATTGGTACGTTGAATTGTTTTCTTGATCTTCCGTCAATAGCTCAAATTTGGTAAATTGCACCTAGAATATAATAAAACGGGCTATTATGAGTACATTTGCATATATTAAAGTAACTTACCTTGCTTAGTTTTGAAAATGGGTGATTTTTCTTTTACGATTCATAGTATTGGCTTATCGAGCCACCGTTCTAATTTAATTAATGTAGGTTCATGATATTATTGTGGAATTTCGCTGGATAACATCTTGGCTGTGTAAGTTGTATAAAGTTTTTGTAGTTCTATGTGTGTTTTCTCAGCCAATTCAATTTAAAAGTGTCCATACACCTGTGCCGATATTAAAATTCATTTTTAGTTAATTTTGTATTATAAGTGTTTGTTATTGATGTCAAACTATTGGGAAAAGTTAAATAATCATCTTGTGTAAAGATTAAAGGGTAAAATTGGTATGTGGACAGATTTAAATGGAAATTATTACAATTTTTGTCGAGTGTGAAAATTTGCTTGTTCGACTCAAATTGTGGGTTATTAGAAATGTGGGTTTTAGAAATAAAAATGTTATATTGTTAGTTTAAGGAAGTGTTGAGGATTCTTTTTATGTGATTAAATCTAAAATCTAAAGAAATTTATATTTTATTTAAAAATTTTAAATGTCAAATTTTTGTCCATGGATTACTTGATAATGTGATATTGATTTTGTTTCTGTATGTTTTAATGTAATTTGTATTGTGAAAAACAATCAGTAATCTCAAGAACGCATTGAGAGGAGGTTGTGTCGTTTGTGCATTGATTAACCTATAAAAACATGCATTTTAATAATTAGAAAGAACAAAGTGAGGTTACAAATTTTAACAAATGAGATTTCGTGCAAAGAAATGCATATAACTTACCTTTTCGTCGTAATATCAAGAAGATAATAAATTTTTGTATTGATTTGGATAACTTCACAACATATAAAATTTCTAATTTGGAAGGAAATTTAAGAAGAATTAGCTTTCTGCAAACTTGCATTTTATGTCTGTGCCACCAGTCAGGAGGTTGGTAGTGGATATTATAGCAGTATTTCTTTTCCCGGGATCAGTTTTAGACGAAGTATCGAGTGTGCGGCAAAATAGTAAGTGACATTGAGTTTTCATTATACTGGCCAGTAGAAGAAATAATTTCGGACTTATATTTTATTAAAAAGAAATCTAAATATTTTACATTGGGACAATTAAGTATATAAATTTAAAAATTTAACATTTGAGAAAACTTAACCTAAATTTTATATATAAAAAGAAAATAGCAAATTTGCTAAATTGATATTATTAGAATACAAGAGTTTGATTTTTATATAATGTTTTTGATTAGTAGTTTAGAGATAATATATAAAAAAAATTACGTAGAAATCCCCAACAATAATAAAAGGCTGATTTGTAGTTTTTGTTTTCTGTTTATTTTTTATTTATGTGTTATTTATTTGTGCTGAAATAAAAATTGCGTCTCTATTTATATGTTTGAATTTCGTTTCTTGTTCATGTTTCTTCCTTGTGTGGAAATAATTTTGATTTGCAGCTTGTTACAATTTTCCCAGCCCTGGTGTTATCATTATAGGTGGACCCATTGATATCAAAATTTGGTAAGGTAAGGTTGATTTATTACAGATTAAAGAGATATTTGTCGATTGCTTTACTGAGACTAAAGTTTGAGCTAGTAACGGGGCAAAAATTTGTTATTTAAAAAATATTGTGGTGATATACGGTTGTACTATTATTTTATTTTATTATATGAGTATATCACCCCATTGCACTATTTATAAAAAGTTTCTTCTCGCAAGAAATACAACAATTTTTAATCAATAAGAGAATATCAAGTCAGTGTATAAACACGGGAGTTATCTTTTAGGTATAATAAAATATGTTTCTCTTAATAAAACTTTTATCGCTTTTCCTCGGCGTTACTTATATGCTTTTATCAGTAGCTTTCGTGAACACCAAAACCATCAAAAGCAATGATTATACTATTCTGAACCGGGTGCGTAGAAGTTAATGTCTGTTTTCCTTCTGTTAATTGTTCTTCTGACGGCAGTTTATGCACATATCTATTAGGTTTTACAACCTCGGAGGATTTACAGTATTATACGAGAAAATCCATTGTTTGGTCAAATAATTCTAGGTGTTTGCAGAGGAATTAGAAGGCTTTTCTTGTTGAAAATTAAATTGATCTCTTGAGAACAACGACATTTCATCTCTGGATGCAATAATAAATAAATATTTAAAACATAACAAATCAAAATAACGAAATAAAAACAGAGCAAAATGAACAAATAGGTAAAACTACACAGGGTCTGTATACAAATACATATATGTGACGTTCGACGAAATTAGGGACCTAGTGTGCGAAAATCAGTTTCCGAGAAACACGCGTTTAAAGTTACACAAAGTATTATTACTGTGAACCTCTGTGAACATGGCTTTATGACCTATACCAATAAACGAAATAAAAAAAGTCATTAGGAAGAATTGTTCGTCATGAAATGCTCTACAAAAAACGAATGACTAATTTTTTTGCTCCACTAATAATGAAATCTATACACCATCTACAAAGTTAAGCAACAATTTTCAATGTTTTTCCCTCGCAACTTTTTCATTTTTTTTATTACGCGAAAAAGTTTCAAATAAAAGTTGTAGACAATCGTATTGCCTACAAAAATGCTTGATAAAAATTTTTTGTCGGACCTACGGTTACAGAGATAATTTCAAAATAACAACTTCTCTTATTTTCAAAATGGCGGAAAAAGCTCATATGAATTTCATGTCGAAAACTTCAAGTTAAGCTTTTCTAGACACCCTGCATGCTCGAAATAAAAAATCCCATGTACTTCCATTTTCCATTTCAAATGTTTAGTTTGACTGAACTAATATTTTTTTAAATTTTTTCGTTTTTTTTCAATTAATCATGTTAAATATATTTTTTGAATAAAATTCATGTATTCCATGTTATTCTACACACTTTTAGGTACCCGAATCCAGCATTAAGTGAAAACCCATTTTTTGACACACTAGGTCCCTTATTTCGGCGAATGTCACATATGTATTTAACTGCTTATAGTATTTTTAAATGTTGCAAGCAAATAATTTTATGTATATTTACAATTTGTGATATTCTAATAGTCGTCATTCATGCAAAAATTAGGTTATCTACATTTCTATTTGGTATAATCGAATTGTAAGTCTAGCCTGGGGAAAAAACAGAAAAGTATGCAAAAGTACTTGCACATTTACGCTTGAAACCTGAAAAATTAAAATTGAAAAAAATTTCATAGCATTTTATTATAGTTTTATAATAAAATATATACTTTTTCATTTCAAGGTCACATGATATGACCTTTAACGTTGATTATCTAAGAAAGTGTATCTTTTTTGTATGTATTTGTGTATTTTTTTAGGAATACAATATGTTATACAGTTAGCTGTAGTCTCTCTTCGGAGGAAACAGGAGTAAAATTGTTAAATATGGTTGTTACAAACTTCTTACACAAAATATGTGACAAGTATAGGTAAGATCTTGCACCTATACTCTTGCAGATACTGTTGTACAGGGTGTCCCAGCCAAAAGTGGTACATTATAACACCGACTACTGACTAAACAAAATATATACGTGATGTGATACAGGGTGGACCTTATTTTTCGACCATCGAATTTTTTGCATGCGACCCTCTAGATTTGTTCTAGTCAGGAAAAAATAAGTCTTACAGAAGGAAAACTCAATTGGACAATGGGAAGCGGTACCACAATCTATTTGAAATTTGGGAATTTCAATAATTTTACTCTAATTCTACGTATAACTCTAATTTAACGTTTTAAATACAAAACTATTGAAGTAAAGTATCATCCTTTGGTTGTCTAATAACAATATTTACTTAAAAGTTTAAACAATTTATTCGAGACTTTCGATTTTTACAATATGGAGATTTTTACAATATGGAGCAGAATTATAGCGACGATGCATCGTCTAGGCGGCACGGGGGGCACGGCTCTAGCCATACGCATTTTCGTTTTTGAACCGAGGGACTGTTCCTCTTCTTTCATAACCGATTCCCTACTCGCTTGCTTGTCCTTTAGTACAACAGTGAGCAAAAATGGAGACAAGAATAAGTAGTAAATTGTCTTTATTAGACTACATATTTGGAACAACAAAATGTTGGTGCAAAATTGCCGAGTATCGGTGTGGTTTTACGAGCGCTTTTTTGTAATTTGCGAACAGTGAGCTTGAATCTCGCACTCGTGCGGTTCTAGTTATAAAAGAAGTTGAAAATTTTTGCCAAAAATACGACTTCCAGTGAAGAAAACAGCAGATAGTACTATCAAGTTAGAATCGCATTATTAGAAGTGGTAAACACTAAATACAAGAATTTAAAGATTCGTTGAACGATTTATATGATATTAGTCATGCAAACGCTTTGGAAATGATGAACAACGAAGAAGACAAAATATTTCTGTCAAAGCAAGGGAAAGAAGGCGAGTTGGAGTGATGCGAGTGATGATAATGTGAGTTTGAGTAGAGCGAAGAGAGATGCTGCAACAAAAGCGCTCAACAATCAATCACTGAAGATATTTTTAGTAATTTAATTATTTTAAATATATTTCTAACTTAATAGAAACAAATTTCTCCGGTGCCTCAGAAGTTAAAGTGATTTGGATAAAACAGAGAAGAGGAAAACAACAGGTTTTCTCTTCAAAACTTATTTCACCTTTATTTAGATGCATGCAAAATTAGTGATCGCGATACTGTTCGTATTATTATGACTACAACAGAGGGTTTAGGACATTATCCAAACGAGTTAATAATGAACAGGTCTTCTCTTCGACTATTTCGTCGTTGTTCTCGTGCATTGTTTAAAAAAATACTGATATAAGTAATAACAACATAATTATGATAACAACATACAAGCTGCTTTTTGATGTTATTACCCCAAAAATTACAAGGGAAATATGCGGCATTCAACTTCACCCCTTACGTGCAAATACGAAACAGAATGATTAATTCTGTAGAACTTAATGCGCTGTCAGCAAACGCTGATGTTTTACTTCAAGGTAACATGTTTGAATGTCTTTTTCGTGCAAGGTAAAATAAATCGGAACCATCAGTGTACATTTTGCCGATGCCGATGTATTGGTCGAGTCATAGTTTCTCGTAAGGGGACACTTCCTACAACCGGAGTTGTTTCTTTTATGCGGATGTCTCCAACAAATGGACAAAACGTGTGGCACCATCAGTGTCCGCTTATGGGAGTTTCACTGTATTATTATTGTTTATTATTTTCCGTATTAATACATATGTATTTATAATATAGAGATTTGTTATTTATATTTTAATAGTAATTTGTAAGTTTATATGCGTTAGAAAATGGCCTAAACAATTAAATAGTTCATACACAAAAATTGATCATTTTTATTTTTGGTTTTTTTCCTTATAAATAATTTCCTTTTGCCTATAATAATTAGAATATTACATTAAAATAATATCTAATAATCATTGGACTTGGAAACATGGAAAATTTTTATTTTTGGCAAAGTTCAAGTTTTTTCATAAACAAAGCCGTTGTGGTACGTGGAAAGACGTGCCCCGTCTTTCCATTGTCCGATCGACTCCAAATTTGGGGAAAATTAACGTTTCAGCATGTAAAATAGATTGCAGGGATCGCGTGGATCTAATTTTGAAAAAAAGATCGTCAAGAGTAACTAAGGTCCACCCTAATATACACACGTACTTATGTATGTACGACGTACCTTACCTCTAATCTAACCTGCAACATAACTTCTAATCTAACTTCTTACCTAACCTAACCAAAAAAAGTAACTTATATTAAAAGAGTTAGTTTGACAAAACTTAAAGTTGTGTCTTTTACATTTTCTTTTAATTTACTAAACATACATCGTTTCTTATAAATTTTAATGACTTCTCTAACTATAAAGAATAAGTTAAGAATTTATACAGTTTTGAAAAGTAAAAGAGTTTAACTTTGAGAATAGGCAATTATTCTGTAACACCCTGTCGAAATGGGCAAAAGTTAAAACAAAGCTAAAAAATTTACGCAAAATATAACTTAATTGTGAAAATCGCATAATTTATTTTGTTAAGTCAGTTTTCTGTGTTAGAACGTGTCATTTTTGGCTGGGACACTCTGTTCAGCTACCTGTATCTGCAGGTACAGGTACTACATCATACCTATACTTGTCTTAGTAGACAGGATTTGCAGGTATCTGCACAGATATATATTAAATACCTGACAGAATACTCTGGTCTGAACTGCCAGCTGCCTGTTTTGTGGAAGCAGTGTGTAACTACCATACTTAACAATATTTTACTCCTGTTTCCAAAGGCTCCCCAAAACGAAACTTACAACAGAGACTGAAACTAGCTGTATAACATCTTGTATTAGTAAAAAAGGTACACTTTCTTAGATATTGAAGGTCAAAAGTCACATAATGTGACCTTGGAATGAAAAACTTAATATTTTCTTATAAAACATTTTTTTATGAAGACTATGCTCTATTAGCTTTAAAACAAGCCCAAGATGAAAGTTCTACAGCAGTTGAAAGAAGAGTTATGAATTGTTCACCTTGTAAGCGTAAATTTTACATGTTTGCAGTCCTGCTATATGATTACTGTGTATCACCGAGGGCTATAACTTTTCAAGTGAGTTAGTTACTTTATATCCTTTGCCATCCTAATAAATTTCACGAAAACCTGAGATGGTCGGGTTGTGAGCTGTGATGATTTGGCATGGAATGACCCGTAGACCATTTGCACATTTTAAAAATATTTTCGGATGTGTCATTGTTCTGCGTATACGTCAAGCTTTCAAAATAATTCACTCGCTAAGTGAAATGTAAAAATAAATAAATAAATTGCAAAGTTTTTAGCAAAATGCCGGTTGATAACCAATATATTGTTTCATTTTCAATATATCTTACCTCTTTGCTCTGCACTAGCGATTTCCCATTTCTTTATGGACACAATTCTAGTGCTATAACCTGTTCATCTTTGATGGAGCGACTAAGAAGAATAGATTAAACAGTAAATCAAATGCATCAGATGCAGATTACGTTATCTGGAACTAAATTAGCAACTGGCACTAGTATTTTGAACTCAATAAATTATTTAATTAAATGTCAAATTTTACTGTCTTATGTGAAATAGGCAGATCTGGAATTTTACAATTTGTTTTAAAAAGAGAAACAACAGGAAACCTTTATACACTATGGAAACGTTTGCCAATTCAGTTTAATTAGTCTTTTTCATTAGCAACAAAAATATATATTTATCAAAACATAACTCAACACATTTTAGGAATTCCACAGCAACTTTCAGAAAAAAAGTCTGAAGGCGTTTTATTACTTTTTTTTGCTGTTTATAATGTCGACTAAATTCATAACCCCTGGGAATGCAACACCTATACAAATATGGACATTTAGGTTAGAATAACCTAAATAATATACACAACATACTAATTAATATTTGTTTCAGAATTAGCTATTTAATTTAATTTGCAACATTTTTTCTTCGGCAGGCAATTAAAACGATAAAATATGTTTATTCTACAACAAAAGAAACCGACAGCCAGTGCTTATCTATTTTTTTTCCTAATTATTAATTCGCACGTACTATGCTTCTTTTTTTATAATGATTGACGTATTTAATAAGATCTTATTAAAATCAATAATTAAGAAGCTAAAATATTTGTTTTTGCATCTCAGCTAAATTTAATTAAAATAGTTAAGTGTAATTACTGCAGAAATATTAGACAAGCTTAATTAATTGGCAAGTCATTCATCAATATTATTTCATGTTGTATCACATTGCAAAGAATAATGCATGTTGATATAGGATAATAATTTTTAACATTTTATGAATTATTGACGTTAATTATCCTGTCATTAATTACAAGATATATTTAAAAATCACAAAGCAGAACATATTTCACATTCTACCTAGAGAGGTGGAAAGAATTTTAATTTAAAACTGAATCAACGTCTAGACAACGACATCTTTTAATATTACATTTTATTTTATAATACATACTTAGTTAGATTTATGGAATTTGTTATAAAATAAACAGATATTTACGGGAAAACGATCGAAGAAATGAATTTATAGAAATACTTTTATTGTTATGCGGTAAAAGTTCAACAATTACAGTCAACCACTTGGTTTTTATGTAAATGTCGTTCATTAAGAGTCATTTCTGAACAAATTCAGTTTCATTCAATTTCAAGTGGAAATCTTGTTCGCTTAAAAAATTGAGCATTTACATGTAAATATAATTGTGCGCATAAATTTTACAAAACTAGTGGAATGCCCATACTGTTAAAAGCACCTGAGTAAAAAAGGTTAAAAAATACATAAAGTCATTTGAATGATTTGGATAAATGCACACTCAAAAGATTAGCACAAATAATCTTATATTGAAAACTGATAAAATTCAAATAGCAACAATAACTCTGTGAAAGAAAGTCCATCGAAGTCCGATGGTTAGCTTTTTATTTTAATTCTCGAAGTCTCTAGGTTACTTTCTATTCCCATAATTAAAATTTTACTAGGCAGTTTTACTACCCTCTCATCCTTTCGTATTTACGGAAATACTGGCATGCTTCTATAGTCTAATAATTGTAGAAGTAGATACTATTATACCCAGTGGGAATAAATATATTTTTTTAAGTTTCTGTTGACGGCATTGAAAAAATTAGAGCATATTTAAAAGAAAGTAAGGTAGATGCTTTTTTGTTGTAACAAAGAAACGACAATTTAAGAATACGGGGGCTATTCATAAAAATGTTGTGACCGGTTGAATTTTGATTAAACTTGGTGTAGGTGCAGCTTGGGTCAGTCAGCATGAGAACGTTCGATGACATTCCCTTTCTCATAGCCTAATATCTGGTTGACTAAAGTATGCCTTATTTGTAACTGCTTCTATTATATGTTGGACACCCAATCAATCAAGACCAGGTGCCCAACTCGTTTAGCTACGGGCCGGATAAGGACCCGAATTGAAATATGCTTAATTAGCGCGCATTGACTACACAGCAATGCTACCAGTAACTCACTGGTTGGAGCGAGGTTACTATCCATCCTTTAGTAGCTTTCCAGGTTAGTACCGGAGCGATAAACGGGATTACCCGTCGACACCCCTCCTAGGAGATGGTACCTTGTTCAGCTTCGGACTTTCCCCCAAATCTTGTAAGTTGGGGACCACTACTCGATCGAATCCAACCTCAATTGTGGCAGGACTTGGTTTTTAATGGTTTTGCACCGCAATCTACCAGATTATAGGCTTGGTGAGCCCTCAACAGCGCTTCGTTTGCAAGTCTACACGTTATAGACCCCCGGTATGTATCCGTTATAGGTGAAGTTGTCTTGAGAGCGAGAGGTTATGATACCCCTTTTCGCATCAGCTCCCTTTAAGGTAGAGGCTCTAGGGCTGCTTCAGCTCACAGTACTCGACTCGAGTCAAAGGGTGAACCGAATAGCTTCCTGAGCCACAATACCTGGTGGCATGCGGTTTCCCATTTGGCCCTGATAACCTCACTTCACTTCTTAAAATTCAACCAAATAGCGGGTTCCTTACTGTGACCATGATTGACCTCCTTTTAGGTAAGAATCGAATCCACCCACACCGGTCCTCATGTTAACAAAGCTTCTTCCGCAACGTTTATAGCAGCTAGGGTCAATAAAAACATCTCCTGTTCGGATAATTTGTCGCTAAAAGGTCTCGATGGCCTAAGGGTCAACTACTAAAGTCTTGAAATGGGGCGGCTCGTAAGGTAAGGTAACGATCGAAAGCTATTGTGATAAAGAAGGAAATGCTGTTAGCCTATTTAATCAACTCGCCTCAGTCGAATAGCGAACTATAACGTGTTTTCAAAAGTATACCTACTTTCGATTGATCCCTCATTTCGGTGGCATCCGTAGTTCGGTTTTTGCGTCACCCAGAGGTTGCAAAGATTTTGAAGATTTTTTTGAATAAGAATTGTTTGTTTTGGCCCTAGCTATCACTACATCGCATTTCTTATAAAAAAGCAACCTTATCCTTTAAATTGTGTCTTTGCTAAAACAAATTGTATCGACTTAATTTCTTAACTTAACCATAAAACATACCAATACTGTAGATGGGTGAATATCTGCCATTTGTGTGCTGGCTACCCATTTTTGTGACAAAAAAAATATAAGAATAAGTTTGTGTGTTTTATTATCTAAAAAGTAATTCGTATCTTCACACTAATTTAAAGTGGGCCAGTAAACATTGCGTATTTTCGGAGTTTCATGGTGACCAAGGGAAAATTGCAACCCAAGGGGCTTGCGCAAGAACCAGGGTAGTGACAATTTGATCAGAGATATAAAAAAGCAGGGTAGGAGACACTAAATTTATGGGCAATGAAGAAAATTTCAATAATTTAACTTTGTATTAATCTTCACTATTTCTTACCTTCTAGTGATACTAAGAAACTTTCTGGTTTAATAATACCAACGATTGAATATTGGAAAGTTAGTAATTAACAAATAAATCAAACTTTTATACATGAAAAGACATGCCAGAGTAGTGACATTTTCAGCATTCAAATATTTTTTCTAGAAAATTGTAAATACTTTTCCTCTTAAATTCCAACGTACCTAATAGTGCAAAATTATTGCTACCTTACGAATATTTTATATTTATAATATAAATTACAGTTCATTAAATATTTGCAGAGACACACTAAAATAAAATAGCAGATATTCACCCAGATATACTGTAAAATCAAAATTCGAATTATGACTAGGAAAGAAAATGCTTTAAGTTTCAAAATAAAAGCAATAAAATAATAAGAGTTTAAGGAATTTTAATTAAGTAAGTTTTAGGTTAAGCAATTTCTTCAATTTTGAAAAAATATTACCTATAGTAGAATCACCGAACAAATTCAGTCTACTGAATTTGTTCGGTGATTCTAGGGGGATTTCTAGGGTTGCATATTCTAATATGCAACCCAAATAACAGATTAAACAGCTATCAGGATTTTAACGAGATGACAATAATGACTCAGAAAAGGCAATTTTACTATTTATGTCATTTTTTATTAGTAGCTTTACAGTAGCTGGTTATTTTAAAGATAACTTATTTTTTTATTGTTTCCGTAGTAACAACGAAACTATCCAGTTTGCGCTAAAATAAAAATTTCCTTGTGTTATTTTTTATAATTTTTTTCTACTTTCTCGGTTATTTCAATAACGCTGTAGAAAAAACGTTGTGTGCAATTCGTGCTCGAAATGACTTTGGTGGTCTCGAATGATATTTCGCGCACTAAATACACAGATAACTATTCTTGACAGTATATGTTTGTGATAGCAGATGTTTGCAGAATGCTAAACATAAAAAAATTATATTTTTCCAGAGGATCGTTGATTGTAAATATATTAATAATTATTATTGCATGCATCTCAACTATAGCATTGTAATGTCCCAGATTGTACTTTCCCGCCAGCTTTTAAATATTTAACATTTTTATATTTAATTATTATTTATTTATATTTAAGTTTTATGATTCGAAATTAGCATAAAAAAAACTTTTTGTAATTACTTTTTTATAACATTTGACAATAATTGATTACGATTGATTTATTTCACACGGTCGCAGAAAGAGAGATAAACACAAATAAAAGAAGGGCATGGGACGTTTCGCCACCAATTCATCACCGCCGTTTCATCGACGCTGGTTCATCGCCAATCCGTTTTATCTCCGCCGTTTTATCGCCGAGTCGTTTCATCGCCGATCCGTATCATCGCCGAGCCGTTTCATAGACAAGCCGTTTCATCGCACTCTTTTAACGCTCCGTAAATGTTTTGTATGTATGAGAATGATGCCAATTGATAGCAATTTTAAAATACGGAATTCAAACGAAAAATTACAGCATATTAAGAATGCGTCTTTTCATTTTTCCACAAGCCTGTCTTATTTATAACTTCCAAGAAAATGATTATTGACGTTAAGTACACGTACAGTACAGCGTTAAGGAGTATTAAGGATGGGTCTTGCTACTTTTCTATAAGCCTCCTGTCTTACTTATAATTAAGTATAGGGTTTCTATGCATTTGCATGTTTTTTCTGCTTATAGCAAACATATGCAGAGTTATATTTCTACATGTTTAAGCCACATATGAATCACATATGTCAATTTGAAAGTGCATATAAATGCATATTTAGGTGTTTTTTATAAATGCATGCATATTTTAGCATTTTTGAACGAGTGTGCATATTTTACCACTTTTTGAGCGTTTTACATGCTTTAATTATAAAATTTCTAATATTTTTTAAATAATTTTAGCATTTTAGACAACCAACAAAGGGTGGCTTAGTTGAGTCTAGAGGAAACCCATAATTTAAGCTTATTGTTAAATACTAGGCTTTAAAATATTTTACTGCCTTAACCATCTGTGTACTTGTTAATATTTTCTAAGAAAGAAAAAGTTTCAACTAAAATATAAATACTTACATCCTGCGGTATTGTGATAAATAGATATCAGGAAATTCCAAAGACCCTTTGACAACTTCCTGTTCATAGAAAAATTTGCCTGTACTTTTGTTTACTAATCTTGTAATCTTTCAATTAAGACAGTTCAGAAATTGCAAATTGCATTTCAGTTTGAAATTTTAGAGTGTAAGGATGGGTAAAGAAAAACGGTCTGTGTCTGTTACACTTCGAAGTTATGTTAAGGAATTCAGTGTTCTTACAACTGACGATAAGGTGTTGTATTGTACAGTGTGCGACGATAAAGTGACTGTAACGAAACGCTTTCAAGTTACACAACATCTGAACACGGTTAGACATCAAAAGTGTGAAATCAAAAAAACAAACATTGTTACCGGGGTACCTTAATAATTCGCGCGGTGAGTCCAGCAAATCGATCGAATTTAATAAAAAACTATGTAGTGCATTAGTGGCTGCAGATATTCCGTTAAGTTAATCACTCAGCATTTCGTAATTTTCTGGAAGAAATTTCAAAAATGCCAATACCCGACGAGTCTACACTCAGGAAAAATTATTTACCTCGTTTATAGGAAGAGACCATAAAATAAATTAGAAAACATGTAGCGAATAACTACATATGGGTTTCCATTGACGAATCTACTGACACTACTGGAAGGTGCGTAGAAACTTCATCTCCTTCGTTTTGTTAGTAAAATTTAACTAATTAAAGACAGCAGAGCAACTTACGGATGTTTTATTTTCTATTTTGTTAGTTACATATTTAATCACAACAATATTTTTGCTTGATTAAAATATAATTTTTTTTAAATAACTGTTTTGCGCTAATTGTTTGTAACCGACTAATTATGTAGTTCGATAAAATAAAAATCAAATTTTTGTTTTCAGATACGTGGCTAACGTTATAATTGGCGTTTTAAATTCGGATAACAATCCCAAATCCTATCTATTAGCAATGGACGCTTTCAAGAGCATCAATCATTGTTCTGTGGCAAGATTGTTTAATGATTCGATAGATATCTTGTAGCCGGACGGCATACAGTACAACAAAGTACTCCTGTTCGTCACCGACGCAGCACCGTACATGATCAAGGCTAGAGCAGGCTTACAAGTTCTGTACGAAAAAATGATCCACTTAACTTGTCTTGCCCATGCAATGCATAGAGTTGCGGAAAAAGTGCGGGAAATATATCCTAACGTAAACTCTATAATTTCAGATGTAAAAAAAATTGTTTGTAAAGCTTCATATCGCATACAAATATATAGCGAAACTGCTCAAGAAGTGCCTCTCCCACCTGAGCCTGTAATAACAAGGTGGGGTACTTGGCTTTCTGCAGTAGAATATTATGCAACTTATTTTGATATTATTAAAGCATTTGTAAATAAACTTAATAAACACGATGCACTATGCATACAAAGCGCACAGGATGCTTTTAATACTAAGGAGGTGAGGGCAGAATTTGTTTTGATAAATTTTGTGCGTTTAGCTAAAGTAATTCAGAGATTAGAAAGTCAGGGAAATTCATTAGATGAATCTCTTGAGCATGTAACCTTGTTAGGTGTTTCTTTGAATAAAGTAAAAGGGCCAATGGGTTTGACTATAAAACAAAAATTTAAATCCGTTATAGACAAAAATCCTGGTTTTCACTTAATTAAAAGCATAAACGATGCATTATGTGACCAAGACATTTTAGACCAGCTAAGACATTATTCGCTTGTAGAATTAAACAATTTTAAGTATGCCCCAATTACGTCTTGCGATGTAGAACGGAGTTTCTCAAAATATAAAACAATATTTAGGGATAATAGGCATATGTTTACTTTTGAAAATTTAAAAATGTGCGTCATTGTGAACTGTAACGCTCTATGTTTAGAAAATATAATTAATTAAATTATTACATAGCATGTCTAACTAAATTAATTTCTGTAAATAAAATGTAAATAACGCTAAACAGGTGTTTTTTTAATAATGAAAGTGCATATATTTATTAAAAATTTCTAATAAACGCATATTTCATGATTTTTAAGTGCATATTTAAGTGCATATTTCACGTTTTTATAGTGCATAAGTGCATGCATATTTCAGAATTTTTAAGTGCATACAAATCCTATACCTACTTATAATTTACAAAAAATTTATAAGTTATGTAAAATTGCTTTTATTAACTGTTTTAATTAATAATAAGTTAATTATTTAAATGTCTGTAGTCTTAAATATTACCTATTTTTATATAAAGAGAATTTCTGAAGTAAACGCATATTTTTCATTATTTAACTGTAGTGATATCCTGTTAACATTTTTTTTATTAATTTTCTTTATCAATCAATAAATAATCAATCAATAATCTTAAATATCAATTTTTTTAAAGTGAATATCTAACTGTTAACAAATTTGTTTTTGAAAAATAATGTGAAATTTTTATTTGAAACAATATAAACTTTTCTGTTATTACGCTATATATTATATCTGATACATAAACGATGATAAATGTTTACAAAAACTGGCGATGAACTGACGGTGCTGAATCGGACGGTGATGAACTGGGCCTGGCGATGAATCGGCGGCGCTGAAACGTCCTAGACCATAAAAAAAGGTGAAATACTACATAAAATAAATTCATATATTACAGAAAATAAATGGATATTTTGTGAAAACCTCCCTGAAAATGGCTAACCAGAGCAAATACGCCAACGCTTTACGTTCAATCAGTGATCAAATTATTTAGTTCGATTGCAATGAGTTTTTGATTAAACTGAACCATACATATGAATAAATCAATTTATACAGTTATAAAGTTGTATTTTTATACATGTATTTCAAGTTTTGTATATAAACTAAATTCATTGCCGTAAATCATCAAAATCAAGTGAAATTGAGACAACCACAAAAGTTACATATTAACTAGAAAAGTTAAATGTACCAATTTAAAATAAATACAAAAGAACCACTAAATCTATCTATATATTTTACATAGCAACAGATACTTTGTGACCAAATAGTCATGTATACAACGTACACGTACAAAATCAGAAACATCAGTAAACGCCTCTTTGTAGGACGTCAGTTTTCAGGCCAGCTACAGGACCACACACCTAAACACCTGGACAACCATTAGAGAACTTAGGCACAGATAAATAAATATATCGCATATAAAATACAATAAAGTACTGTAAAGCACATGATACTGGTAGTTGTTTTTAACGCATGTATAACTTGTCCAGTTAACACTAAAACTGTAGCCATAATTATGACACAAACCTTAATAATCCGTATTTTCTAGTAATATTTCCAATTCAAAAATTCTAATTTACAATGACATGTCAAAACAATGATTTGTTCATTTAATTATTATGAGATTCTTGAATTATCTAAAGTTTTCAATCAAAAGATGTTGGATTCAGATTAATTAATGAATAGACACAACTTATTCAACATATAAGGAAACAAATAACCGTTTAACCCACGTGAAAGAAAATAATGTTACAGGCGAAAATGGCTACCTTCCTATTATTTATATTTCATAATAACCCCAAGATAAAATGACAGCACCCCTAACTACACAAAATCAAATTACCAACTTTAAAAGAAACTGTAATAAACATTCCTAAGCATTTTATAGTCAAATCAAACAGTTGATATCTTAAATAGGTATCATTTATGCATTTTCCCTGTACCTACATGTAATAACATAATTAAATAAATTGATTATTATGTAATTTGCTTTGTGATCAAATATCTTTCTACAGCTGCTTCGATGTATTCTTGGTTGACTAGATCTGACTACTGCAACTTCTATACATTCTGCAACATTTCTCAAGATTTTTTGTTTTACGTTCGTAATGTCTAATCTTTTTATATAGTCTTTAACAAAGATACAGAAACCTCTGCATATTTTTGATTAGCGCAAGTAACCTAAAACTATTTGATATTCATATAGGTTTGTTGTCGGTACTTAACATTCATTTATTCATTTTCTCGAAACCATTATTGAGTTACAGAAACAACTTAGAGAATAAACAAGATTAAAAATTTAATTTAAAAATAAAAATTTCTGTTACAAATGCTTTATGTAGTATAAGATACAGAACTCTGGCATCTCACACCCTCCTGCAAGAACTTAGTTGCGTATTGTTGTTTTAATATTACATTAATTAGTTTAGATGCAATATGTTTCTATGTACTTCTTTAACGGTTGCACTAACATTTTAGTTTACTATTTTAGTATTTTAGACTTCTGCGTTTGTTAGTTTCCTAAGCCAATATAAACAAACTTTGGTCTAGTTATAGCTATAGAGCTGTTTTACACATACGAAAATTTGTGCGAAAACCAAAATTTAAATTAATTAATTAAATTTAACCAAATTTTTCAAGAAAATTTTGGTAAAGAAACTTTGACGTATAGTACAGTATTTTTATTCCGAAATTTATTGTGAAAAGTTTCATAATAAAACTTTGTGGCAATTCCTAAAAGTTTAGAAATTTGCGATTCATCAACGCGCAAGAAGAGTGCTTAAAAAACACTCGTAGTTGACATGCAATACATCGGTTTATTTTGTTTTTAAAAATGATTGCTTTGTAAATATTGTTAAAACGACCATGCAATGATAATGCAGCTGAAAATCAAGTAACATTTAGTCACTTTTATTTTATTTATTGAAGTGGGCAAAATGCAAACGGCCATATTGCTTTTACAGTAACAGGTCCGAAATTCGTAAAATTTGTTATTGTTTGTTATAAGTTAATACTAAATTGTACTGTATCCTAAAATAAAGATTAATTAACTATCTATTTTTAATTGTATATAAAATATATTTAAAATTCTTAAACAAATGGCATGAAAATATCACGCATATTTATCAACAATATTTTTATTACAATGTATGTCAACAAAATTTTTCTGAATACACCAACTATTTTTATACGACGTCGTTCTTTGTTTACAATGAACGCCCAGCTGTTTCGCAAACACGCGTGCGCATGACCATAAATTTCAAGATAATTTGTATTGTATTTTATTGCATGTGTAGAACGAGACGAAAGTACAGACCAAAATATTCTTGACAAATTTATTGTAAAATTTTGTCGAAAAGTTTCAGCAAAGTTTTGGTTAAAAATTTCGCATAAATTCTCATATGTGTAAAACAGCTCTTAGAATCTAGAACACCGAATCCACTGTTATTCTCTTGAATCAGTACTATAAAATGGAAATAATCAAATTTACCACATCTCGCTTTTGGGCCAGTCGTTGTAGGATGGCCACAACGTTTTGGACTTCTAAAGGACTGCTTCATATTTGATCAATCGTGCTCTAAGTTGATACTAAGATCGCATTCCTATTAAAAAGGAAAGACGGGGAAAAGACAAAACTTCATAATTATTTTTACAAAGCAGTTTATCAAAGTCCTAAAAGTGCCGCATGTTTATTCACATCTGCTTAAAATTTTTTATTCCTAAAATTAAGACAGTAGTGTAGCGATTCGCTAAATTCTTTTGATCAAAAAGGTAATCAAGTTGGGAAAATGTTGTCATAACGATATAATAAATAATACTAATAAACCATGTCTAAAAAGTTATAATAAACGATTTTTTATTTTACTGGTAGAAAACAGGAGTAGTAAATTTCTCTATAAAATATGACACCTTCTCCAAGGTTGTTAAATGTTAAATAGCACATACACGGTGACTCCCCGACGACGTCGGCGAAAACGTCGTCGACGACGTCGGGGACAAGGTCGAAATAATGAGGTAATGTTTACATTTACTGTAATTTAATGCATGACTGTGTATAATAAAATTATTAATATCGTATTTCTTTTAAGACATCAAAATGAAAGAAAGTAGTTTTGAGCATAATAAAATGCGTACTGAATTTCTTTCTTTAAAGTATTTCGAAATAGCTTATGCAATTAACAAAACTTTTCATAAGCGGAATAATATTGATATCCATCGATAGAATTACAAGTAACCCTTTATTATAAAACGAAAACTCTTTGTTTTTTTTATTAATCTCATTCTTAATTTAGTTTAAAAATGGATATAATTAACGCAGGATTTAGGATTCTGAGTTTTGGTTCGCAAATAAGGATTTCCTATAAAGGACGACTTTTGATAAAATTTGGTAGTGATAATCGTCGGAAAAATATCATGTTTAAAAATGTAATGGTTTCACCGTCGCTTCCTTTTCCGTGTAGTTTTAAAATTTTATGCTGATGGTACATAACCTTATAATAAAAATCCTTCGGCTCATTTTGTCGCAATTCTTTTAACAAGGACATGTGTGAATATTGTTTGCGATCTAAAAACCATATTTTCTTTTTTTTCGTGGTGTTTCAGTTTCTTCTTCTTCGAAGCACAAGGCAACTGCCACACCAACTGCAATTTTTTTTCTCAAAGATAATTTATAAAAATCCATCTTATCACTTGAAAGTGTCACAGCATATTGAATTCATGTTTTCTTAAAAAGTATAATAAAGAAAGCATATATTTTTTAGTAATCCCAGATGTATATGTTTATTTTGCCTAATAATAATTTACAGTTGACAAGGGTTTTATTTCCACAGTTGTAAACAGTTGTTTGTAAACAAATGTAATAAAAATGAAATAATTCAAGTAAACCCGAAAAAGATAGATATAGTATAAGGTTATGTACCATCAGCATAAAATTTTAAAACTACACGGAAAAGGAAGCGACGGTGAAACCATTACATTTTTAAACATGATATTTTTCCGACGATTATCACTACCAAATTTTATCAAAAGTCCTTTATAGGAAATCCTTATTTGCGCACCAGAACTCCTAAATCCTAAATCCTGCGTTAATTATATCCATTTTTAAACTAAATTAAGAATGAGATTAATAAAAAAAACAAAGAGTTTTCGTTTTATAATAAAGGGTTACTTGTAATTCTATCGATGGATATCAATATTATTCCGCTTATGAAAAGTTTTGTTAATTGCATAAGCTATTTCGAAATACTTTAAAGAAATTCAGTACGCATTTTATTATGCTCAAAACTACTTTCTTTCATTTTGATGTCTTAAAAGAAATACGATATTCATAATTTTATTATTCACAGTCATGCATTAAATTACAGTAAATGTAAACATTACCTCATTATTTCGACCTTGTCCCCGACGTCGTCGACGACGTTTTCGCCGACGTCGTCGGGGAGACACCGTGAGTGGTGCCCATTTTATAGTACCTTAAGGGGTATCCAATTTTCGAATGATAAGGATATTAGACTCCAAGACTTCTCTGCTTCTATTTAGAAGACATAAATAAACAGTACCTTTATATCGTAAGACCAACAATTATTTCAATTACCTCGTGGAAGTAAGTTGATTGGAGTTTTGATTTACGAGAAGACAAACTTCTTCAAATTAGAGGAACAAACTAAAATCGACTCATTTTTTTTAGTTTTACACTATAAACATGTCCAGCCTTAATATTTATAAATTTCTTTAATCTTCTTAGATTCAGCCCTTATCATCATGAAGATGTACCTATTTTTCAATAAGATTTTATAGCCTTTGGTTTTTGACAGCCTTAAATTCTGGTTCCTGAGACGTTATAAAATTATTATTTAGTAAATTCATTAAAGTCATCTGAATTCGTTTACGAAGTATTAAATTTGAACTGACCATGGTTTGAGACTATATCGTATATACTATAAAGATGTTTGAACAACATATACAAATTAGCACAAATAACAAATTTTATGGATGAGTTTAAATAAGTAATAAAACTTTAAAGCCATCAGCGGCATTAATTCCAAAAAAAGTGATAAGAATCGATACCACTTTAATACACCCATTAAATTCGAGTAAACTTTCGACGGTATTTTTAACATGCAACTGTTCTCAATCCTTAAATTTTAAATCTGACTTTTTTCATCTTATTATTTAAGAAATTTTATATTTTAGTACACAAAGCTTGCATTTCAAAGGTATGTGTTCTTATAAAACTGAAATGGTTTATAGGGGTTCCTTAAAACTTGACCTTTTCGCATACTATACTATACGGTTTTAAAAGCTGTTTACGCTCCTTTTAAAGCTATAAATTAGCATTCAAATTACTGGTTTGGCACTATACATTCATGTGCACACTATCTAAATTTATTTCAAAACCTCTTCACCATCAACAACATTGTCACATCAACAACCATCACTTACATTGTTATGATTTTATTGTAGTTGTAGTTCTGTATACAATGAATATGATAATGGAGCTTCATATTTTTATTATGCTTACATAGAATGATATAACGGGTGTTTCCTCATCTTGTCAAGTGGCATGTGAAAACAGAATTAGGTAAGTGTTTTTGATTGAAACTCTAAGACGAGTTTTTAACACCCGTTATTTATACAAGATTATAATTTACATTTACAATAAATTGAAGATTTTAACTCAAAAGCTAGATTTTCCGAAAAGAATCAATCATGGAGGTACAATACTGCGGCTATCCTGCTTTGCTAATTTAAACCTATTGGACTTTGTGGATTTTTTGTGGAACTATAGCTGGCTAATTTACAAGAATTACAAGAGTGGAGTTTAGAAGTAACGAAGAGAATTACGCAGTCATGCTTTATCTGAAAAATTACGGACAGTATTTTGAGCATTTGCTTTAGGTATCACAATTTTCTTGTGCAGTTTTTCTACCTCTTAAGCTAATTCTTGTTCAATTTGTAGTTTAAAGTTATTGTCTATAACTGTTTTGATATTTGAGATTTATATCTGTGATTTGTATTCATACTCCCAGTCGAATTCAGACACATTCTACACACAAATAAATTTAAAATAATAAATGTAGAATATAGAATATAGGAACAATAATTATAAAAATGCTGGACTTGATGGGCAAGAATTTGTAAAATAAATTAAGCTTGTTTTGTAACTTACTATTTCAACGCATAACTCTTAATCCTGAACTGAGCAGTTAGTACTTTACTTTATTGAATAAAACATTTAATTAAAAAACATCATTTACTTACCAGACTCCCTAAAATGAAGCCACGCCTACCGGACACACTCATTGCTCTCCTATGGTACATGCTTATAGTCATATGGGGTGGGACCTACGTGAGACGAGTTTATAAAGTACAAACACACTGACAAACAAATCTACCACATCTGCCAAGCTAACTCATTGTACCCGTCTGGTCAATGCTGAGTCCAACCCTAATATTGGTTTGGTTATAGGTTTACAAAGGTTCGACAAAATAATTAATTACGCCCATTAACATGGAGCCCACCACAACAATGCGCCCGTTTAGTCTATGTTGAATCTAATTATAAACCTGGTTTGGGAATTTGACTTACAAAGAGCCAAGTCTATAACAAGATAAATATACTGACAAGAAAATCTACTACACTTACTTACATGCTGCTACACTAACCAGATTTACATAGTTCATTCCTCTGGTCTATGTTGAGACCAACCATGTAATTAGATTTTAGTAAATAGAAACAAATATGTTGAATAGATGCAAAGCAAAGTAGAATAAACAAAATGTTATTTATTATTCCGATAGTCGCAGGTTGCGCCCATTTATCTTTTAACCATACTAAGTATAAGTATGGTAAGATGATTCTATAAAAAAACTTTCAAAAGGGTGATAGTTGTAACACAGGAGCAATGCCAAAATTTGTAAAAACACTAAAATTTGCATTCGGAGCCTGCTACTTTTCTATTGTGCAATGTCTTTGTATGTTTCTTGATATGCTCTGAAAGATTCAAGAACTAGCTTTAATCTGACACCTGGATGAGCCGGACCGTGAGTGCAGGCCACACGGCGTCCACTCATAAACTGTCTGTATTCTACCCTATCCCAGAGATCTGGGTAACGGATGATACAGTCAGAAATTCATGTGTGGTAGAGATTTACGAAAGTGATCTCGACGGAAACTCATTAACGTTGTAGAGGTAACTTTACAAATATGAGTACCGGTGTGGATAGATTGAATTGTCGCCTAAGATGCAGTCCTTTATGGTGCACCGGTAGTCACCCGCTGATTGACCAAGTTGGACGGAGGAGAATTCAAGTGAGGTTTGTCCAGTTTGGGGGGGTAATCCCTAGCCGATGGAAAACTGCATGCTATCAGGTAGATTGGATTCTGAGTAGGAAGTAATCGAATATCATATGACTGTGCAGTTTCAATCCGATGCTTCGGTGAAACTGTCTCGAACCACTACACTTAAGAGATAATGATGCGAATACATAGCCTCTCATTATTCAAGACAACTTCACCTATATAGGTACACACCGGGATTTTACCTAGGTATAATTAAACGAAGCGCTGTCGAGGGCACACCAGGTCTAAAACATGGTAGACCGGGGTGGCACAACTGTCCAAGTCCAGCCACATTGAGGTTGGAATCGGTCGAGCAGTGGTCCCATAAAAGTATGGGAAAGGTCCAAAGCTGGACTAGGGGTCATCTCCTGTGCCGGGAGATTGTCCCCGACGAGTGAGTACGTTTATAACTCCGGTACTAGCCTGGAGAGCTAGTAGAGGTTCGGATAGGTATACCTCGCTCCCACCAGTGGTGAACTGGTAGCTATTGCAATAGCTTTAGCGGGTTAATCAAGCGTATCTTGATTTGTACCTGCACGATATGCGGTGCGGTGGATTAAGCCTAACGGTAGTTCCCACCGTATGTATGTTATTATTTGTATGTATGGGTGCGCCGGATAACTAAAAAAATAAGGGAGTTATGACAAGTTTAGTTAGATGATGTTAGTATTATATCCATAACAACATATTCTT
Organism: Agrypnus murinus; assembly: GCA_929113105.1. NCBI lineage: Eukaryota > Metazoa > Arthropoda > Insecta > Coleoptera > Elateridae > Agrypnus > Agrypnus murinus. The sequence goes on along the minus strand of OV816024.1, from coordinate 123,632,430 downwards.
ATAGAAACGTATACAGTTCTATTAAATTGAATTGAAATATACTCTATATAACATTTGAAAATAATCATCTCAAACCATTGTAGTTACTGTACGTTTCAGTAACCAACAATACACAAAAGCTCATAATGCGCTAGCCGTTTAACCTCTTTCATTTCACTTGGGGATAATTTAACGCTAATTGAGTTTATTAAAAATACAAACGTAAATGGAAATAACATTTATTGTAAAATAAGACTTATGGGACGAACCTTACTTGCAACAATCAACCAACCTAACCTAATGTCTTTGCTTGGTTATTTTCAAATGCAATATAGGGCATAGCCGGCAGTCGGCAGGGTGGTTATAGTGGATTTATATCGCTTAACAGAGTTAAGTCGAGTTTGTTCTGGAAAGTACTCGGATGGGTATACCACGAGCGCAGTGTACTTGCCTACATGGCTCCGCTGCCTCGTCTCACATCCACATATCCACTCTGCGGCTCGGTGCGTCCGGTACCTCGACACCGAAAGTTATAAAGGGTTAAAGATTATGTATGTATATAGGGTATACTGCATTTTAATTTAATAGCACTGTATTTTCGATAGGACAGTTTAAACTTCTTATCATAATTAATAATAATACTGTTGTAATAAAACAGCCTTTTTATCTTTAAAAAAGAAAACTTCTATTTTAGTTTTTGTTAATATGGAAAAATAGAAAAATAGTACTAAAAATCTAGATAAAGAAGGAAATAATAATCTTTATTAAACAGTCATTGAGTTGCACAGTTAATTTGTAATAGAACACCGATGTTACAATGTTTGTAAAACACAAAATTTCTAAAAAAATATAATGCATATTTTATTCTTAATCGTGCAGAGAATAAATGATTTCCTTTTATATATTCCTTATCTTCCTTTAAAAGATATTTGTTTCTATTTTGTATTGGTATTTTTTATGTAGCTTTAACTTAAACAACTGCATCAATGGCCAAGAATAAAAAATCTTATCTTACGTGTTCCTTTTAGCAATTCATCCTTTTCTATAAGGCGTCAGGCATAAGATTTTCAGTTTGCGTTAATCCGTTAATTCATATTTCAAATCAGCTTATGTTAAACAACAAATAGTAATCAAACATTGTTTATTTACGGAAGTACATTTTAAAATGTCTTGTTATCCTTGAACAACCTTGAACTTGATTGTTACTAAAATGAATTAACATTCCTAACCTAAAAGCACTTACAAATCAATAATTCTTTACGCACAAATATAGAACAGCAAATAGAATATTAAATCATTCGGAACGGCTCTATAATTCTACATTACGACAAAAATGGAAACGAAATTTATATAACGGTTTACACTTAAAAGGAAGCGAATTTTTTCAAACACGGAAATCATCGGCTGCTATCACTCGAATCGGTTGACTTTTTTGAAATTGGATTTTTGTTAAATTTAGTGTAATCAATTTATTGTTTAAAAATCAGAAATATCTGAAAGCTGCTGACTAAAGAGGACAAGTTGAAAGCTACATTATTAATTTATTAAGGTTTTCTCAATAAAAATAAAAATGAAGCATATTGATAAATGTTACGATTAATTTTGTCTTGTGAAACTGATTTTTTGAAATTTTTAAATATTATCAGAACGGTCAAGAACATAAAATAATTTAGAACGGTGTCAAGTATCTTTCTTATATGGAAATTTTATAATGTAAAGCATAATACGACTGGCGTCGATTATTTAAATGTCAACAAAAATTTATAGTTTTCATTTTTATTTCGTCTACTTTTTAGTCATAATTTAATTCAACATTGTATGAAAAAGTTTCTAAATCAGAAGATGAAATTCAATTACCAATGGTGCAACTCCAAACTAATATCAAAACCTTAATCTTGACTAACAATAAATATATGTCAAATTTGATATCCAATAAACAAAGAAGTTACTTATTTCTATTAATATTTAATTCACCTGAGGCTAGTTGTACCAATGTAAGGTAGTCATTCCATTTCAATCTTCTATACGTGGGCTGCTTGTAAATAAAAATCTCATTATAATTTAATCAACAAGGATAGCTGATATTCGCTTTGATCTAACCAGATATATCTAATTTTAAAGATTAACGATATCGAGATTGAATGTAATTGTTTATATAATAATTTTTGATTGATCAAATAACAGGGTATTGATTTAATTGAAAAATGTTATATAGAAGATTATAGATGTGATGTGTAAGGCCAAATTATGTAATGTGTATTGAGGAAAGTATTGAAACCTTTCTTAAATAAAATAGTTGAAATAAGCTACTGAATTAAGCCTTTAAGTTTATTGTTTCCAGCCTTATTTTGTGGAACTCCATAATCATGAAATAAATAAAGATTATTAAAAGTTTCACAGTTTTATTAAAATATTGTGAGGTTGTATTTTAATAAAACTGTGAAACTTTTAATAATATTCATTTATTTCATAAGCCTTTAAGGTCCAAGTGTACCCAAAAAACGTGTGTTGTTTGTTTAATAAATAATATAATAATGTGATAACTTTGGTTTTAAGTTAATAGTCTAGGAATGTTAAAAACTTGCTTACCTTACTTGTTTTGGAAAAAAAAAAATTTTAATTAAATTATTTCACATGTTATACGTGAAAAATTAATTTTGGAGAAACTGTACATTCAAAATTAATCAAAATAATACCACTTAAGTTTCATAGTTTTTGAACTATTTTCCCAAAATTTTAAGAAAATCGTATGTCTAGGGACTAAACTATTACCTCCTTTTTGCCAAAAAAAGCAGTTTTTTTTGGCAAAAAGCAGGTTTTTTGGCAATAATTTAGTCGCTAGACATACGATTTTCTTAAAATTCTGGGAAAACAGTTCAAATACTATGAAATATAAGTGGTATTATTTTGGTTAATTTTGAATGTACAGTTTTTCTAAAATTAATTTTTCACGTATAACATGTGAAATAATTTAAATAAAAAAAAATTTTTTCCAAAACAAGTTAGGTAAGCAAGTTTTTAACATTCCTAGACTATTAACTTAAAACCAAAGTTATCACATTATTATATTATTTATGAAACAAATAACACACGTTTTTGGGTACACTTGGACCTTAACAGTAAATAGGTACTTACGAGAAATCTTTAAGCTTTTAGAATTGAAAAAATATAATTTTAATTTACTTTACTAGGGTACCAAATAAAAGAAATTTCAAGATCACTTCATAAAGTTATCTCTAATTAAGAGCGATTTATTCTTGTTCCAAATGTAATTTCTTAGTTTTTGCAAGCCTAATGATATCTTCATTTGCATAAAAACATGCTGCCATATGTTCATTCAATTCAATGTAAAATTGAATTATAACGTTGATTATGCGTCGAAACTACTGTTATAGGTAGTTCTTATTATCATTTAATTTGTTGTTAAGGATTCGTTGACTTAAAGTCTACTTTGATTATTTAAAACGTTATTAAATTAGGGTCATATAATATATTCATGTTCATATTTACGCATTGCTACCTGTAGAATGAATCAATCTTAATGAACTTTGCAGTATACAGTGCGAGTGTAAAGTCTGGAACTATCGCAATAAATCGTTTATTAAACGTTTTTGAAAAAAATCCTCGAACACGTCAATTTTTATCTTAAATGAGACATATTTTACTGTAATCGTCACTTAAAGATCGTCTTTTGTTTTTGAGTTATGACGTAAGCGATAATTTTTTTAAATGGAAACCCTAATGTTTTATGATGAATTTGGAAAGAGCATGAAATTCTAAGACCAAATATGCTAAAAAAGTATGGTACTGTATTTTGAAATTTTCGAGATAATTGTCGTTAAAGTTTTAAAACAAAAATCTAATAACAATCAAGAGTTCCAAGTTTTAATAAAAAAATCAAGTAGCCATGTAACAACTGACAGCGTTAAAATTATGACAGTTCTTTATCAGTTTGTTTATCTGTTTTTATTGTGGGCTTTTTTACGTAATTCAGTAAATAATGGTGCGATATTTGACTGAGAAAGAGCGAATTGAAATTTTAATATTGAGGGGATGTGGTGACCCTACTAGAACACAACAAGAGGTTTGTGAGATATTTTATAACAAGTATCCTAATAAAGAACCTATCACAAGAGCGACAGTTTCCAAAATGGGAAGAAAGTTTTCTGAGTTCGGACATGTGAGAGATCTCCATAGGGGTGGTCGTCCAACAACCGAAGAAGGTAATGAATTAGATATTCTGTTGTCTCTACAAGAAAATCCCCATGAACTACAAGAGAACTAGCCGTAAATAATGACATTTCTCAAAGGTCAGTTATAAAGATTTTAAAGAAACATAAATGGCATCCCTACAAAGTTCAATTAGTGCAAGAGCTTAACGAAGATGATCCTGATCGTAGAACAGAGTTCTGTGAGGTAATGATGGAGCGGTGCAATATCGATGGCGACTTTTCAAATCGCATAATTTTTTCTGATGAAGCAACATTTCACCTTAATGGAACAGTGAATCGTCATAACTATCGATATTGGGCACCTGAAAATCCGCGCTGGATGAACGAGACGCACACGCAGTTTCCTCAAAAACTCAACGTTTGTGCAGGAATTGTAGGGGATAGAATTCTAGGACCATTTTTTATCGAGGGTTCATTGACAAGTGAAAAGTATTTGGATTTCTTAAGAAACGATTTAATTCCTGCTCTTGCGGTACTTTATCCGAACAATGAAGATCCGGATCTACCAAGCGATACATTATGGTTTCAGCAAGATGATGCTCCGGCACATTTTGCTATTGGTGTTAGGAATTATTTAAACGAAGTTTTTCCTGGTAGATGGATAGGCAGAAGGGGAACTGTTGAGTGGCCTCCGAGATCACCCGACCTAACTTCGATGGATTTTTTTTATGGGGCTATCTAAACAGTAAGGTTTACATAAACCGCCCACAGACAGTAGAAGAGCTACAGCAAAGAATTCGCACAGAAATAAGATTAATTCCACCCGAGACTTTGCGTAAAGTTCGTGACGAATTTCAGTACAGACTCGGGTACTGCCTTGCACAAAATGGTGGTCAGTTCGAACATTTAATTTAATGGTTTTTCTTTACTTTGTTATTTCTTGTTTCTTTTGTATTTCATAATAATTTCAATACATTATACGCAATGAAACAGTAAATAAGCTATCAAATCATTGACCTATTTGACGTGTTTTCGATTTTTCATTACTATTATGTACAATATCTTCCAAATAGAAAAATACAATATCACACTTTTTTATCATATTTGGTCTAAGAATTTCATGCTTTTTCCAAATTCACCATAAAAAATTAGGGTTTCCATTTAAAAAAATTATCGCTTACGTCATAACTCAAAAACAAAAGACGATCTTTAAGTGACGATTACAGTAAAATATGTCTCATTTAAGATAAAAATTGACGTGTTCGAGGATTTTTCAAACACGTTTAATAAACGATTTATTGCGTTAGTTCTAGACTTTACTAATTCGAGATTAATAATTCGATCCATTCTAGTCTCACAATTATTTTTGCTCTTAGTAAGAAATAAGAAGAATGGGACATATTCGGTGATGTGAAACTTTTTTCAAAATTATTGTACTCGTATGATCAAGGTAATTTCTTACATAATTGAGCAAAAGTCTGTGACTTTATATAAAACACATATCATTTTTTTTCTAGATTGGTATAGACCATTAAATGCATTGAACATATACAAGTATACTTTAAAGACGTAAGATATACTATAGTAAACACATGTACTCATGCAGTTCACTATGTATAAATTATGCACTTTTCAATCCATCTTTTTACAATGTTACCCGAAAATACGATTACAGAACTTCCCATTGTTCCAAAATGCGTACAATACGTTGATGTCTACTAAGCCAAAACAGTCAAGGGGGCAGTGCGGATATTCTCAGATAAATGAATTAGAATTAAGATATGCATTAACAACACAGGTAATACGCAGTCCAATTACTACTATGTATAGTAAACATGAGAATATGCATCATTAATATGTAAAGGGTGTCCCAACAAGAGCGCCGGATTTAATTTTATAGAAAAACACATTTATTTTTTTAATTAAGCAAACATTTTTATTTCAACATAAAGAAAAATAGTTCCGATCAAACGTGAAATACAACATCAGGCAAATGGCCACCACCAAACCTCTGGCACAGGGTTATTCTTTTGTTGAAATTTTGAATAACATTTTCGCATAAATGTTATTCAAAATTATTATGGCTGTATTTCACCAATAACGCGGCGCCGTATTTCCTCTTTAAGATGTTCAACTGTTTCAGGCTTACTCGCATACACCTTTTCCTTCACATAGCCCCAAAGAAAAAAGTCCATCGGCGTTAGATCGCACGATCTTGGTGGCCAATGTTGATCGCCAAATCGAGAAATGACTCGGCCTGAAAACTTGGTCTGCAGTAACACCATTGTTTCACGTGCAGTGTGGCAGATCGCACCGTCTTGTTAGAAAAACATGTTCTCCACATTAATTACATCCAATTCGGGCCACAAAAACTCCGTTAACATTTCGCGATACCGCACACCATTAACAATTAGCACATTTCTAGCCGCATTTTCAAAGAAATACGGCCCAATCACTCCGCCAGCCCAAAATGCGCACCAAACAGTTACTAGCGGTGGATGGTTTTTCGAGTATCGCACGAGGATTTTCAGCACCCCAAATCCGACAGTTTTGCTTATTTACGTATCCGTCGAGTTGAAAATGTGCGTCATCTGAAAAAATTATTTTCTTTGAAAAATCCGCATTAATTTGATGATGTTTCAACACCCAATCAGCAAATCCACGGCGCTGCTCATAGTACCTTGGCTTGATTTCTAGCACCAATTGAACCTTGTACGCGTGAAAATGCAGATATTTTACCAAAATTCGTTGCATAGTGCTTCTGGAACTGTTTAATCCTTGACTACGATGCCGAATGGAAGTTCCTGGATTCTCGGCCACAGATTCCCTTACTGTGGCTATATTTTCGAGTGACCGACAAGGACGACAACGAACAATGGTCTTCTGATCCATCAGCGTAAATTTGGTCTCAATTTTTTTAATTAAACGCCTCACTGTCGATTCATTTGGCGAATTATTGCGACCGAAAACTTGACGTAATTGGCGAACTGTTTTCGCAAAACTTTCACCATTTTTGTAATGTGTTTTTACAATAATTAAACGTTGTTCGTTTGAATACTTCTCCATATTCTTAAATCGCGTAGTCTGTACGTGACAACTGTCAAAAAAAAAATCACCGTACAACTCGTATTAACAAAATGGGGGCAAATTTAAATCCGGTGCTCTTGTTGGGACACCCTTTATATCACTATAAGTTAAGTATGTTGTAATTATATTTTTTCGTAATTGGGTGTAAACCTTTTAAGAAATAAAGGCATTAGTATTATTATTGTATATCTTAACATATTGAACCATTGGTCAGTATTAATAAAAATGAAGGAAATGCTCGTAAACGTAAGGTAAACGTGTGTTTTATTTTATATGAATAATATGTTTACCTTATACTTGCAAGCAAATGCTTGAGAAAAAGAAAGAAAATGTCGAAAAATGAGTTGTTAAGATTACGTTAGGAGTACGTTAAGCTGCTCAAAATTTTCATGGATAGGATCTGTTCCATTGTTATTGTTATCTACTTTTTCACCTTCTTCAAAATATGAATCTATCAATATTTTAGCGATATTGTGCAAAATAAAACACGCTTGGGATAATTCTATTTGCTTCATACAGTCACTAACAACTAAAAACTAACGACTAAGACTTAACAACTACGATTTAAAATATGGTGTTTATTCAGATAGGTCTATACAACTGACTAACAAGCAATTATGAATTATGAATTAAATTAATTTTAATTTTTCTTATAATTATTTAATGTCAATCGTAAGTGCGCATGCCTGCTGGGAACTGAAACAGGTAGCTACTACATTATCATGAAGTTGACCTGAAAAAATTCGAATTTTTATGGTAATATTGGGAATACATGGCAGTAAGCGCACGCGTAAATATTAATTTATAATTGTTGTATAAACCGATTCAATTTTCTCAAGTCATCAAATGATAATTCTTAGTGATTAGTTTTTTGTTGTTAGTGACTGTATAAACCAAACATTAGTCAAGTTTAACACGAGAAACATATTTTAAAATTGAAAATCGCCGTTAAAGTTGTGCCAAACACTGTTTGAGTCATTGAGTCAGTTTGAGTCACCAAATTTAGTCATGAGCCATGGCCCAATTTCATTATCTTCATCATCAAGAGTACAGTGTTTTACATTCTTGACATAACGTATTGCACTGCAAAATTTCTCCAAATTTTACTGTCATAGGCAGAACCTACTATGAACAACACATTGTGAACATACATCCCTCATTATGACTTGGATGTACATTAAATTTAATGTTGGCTTGCCTTTCCGATTTATGTGTTCGCTTCCGTGGAGTCCATGGAGTGGTTTTTCTATACCTATATGCGTACAATATATCATACCAATTGCAGTCGCAAAACGGTACTTGGTTCTTTTGCTTGCATGATAGAAATGTGGAAATTTAATTCACCTATCAGCCAGATTATTTATTTTCTGAACAACACTATGTACAGTTTGTGCAACTAATTGTTCAACACCAAGTTCTTCGCTTATACCCTTCTGGAATCCAGGATCTGCTAAGTATCTCAGACATATTTTAATTTTTAGTATAGAAGAGTATAGTCTCCTTGTGACGCTTCAGTAACGTCTAAGAAATTATTCGCCAGCTACTCTACATTTTGTTGCTCAAACCAACATAAACTTTTAAAATCACTAATTTGTGGTGATGAACGAGGTTTGTAATATTTAATTTAATAATCTTAATCTTAATAATAATCTTAAATGCACTACTTCAGCCATAATAAATATGAATATTAACTTTTTCAACTTTGAAACTAAGCTTCTACTTTGTAAGTGAGTCTGCATATGATTAGATACATTTTTTGTGAAGGATATGCTTGTAAAGTAAAAACTCCTTTTTATTCATAAGAATTACTTATCGCTGAAGGAAAACCTTTCATTTAGAAATATTTGCTTTTATTTTCAAGTAGAAGGTTTTACTTTACATTATTATTCGTACTAACGGGATGATTTGCTTCAAATTCTGCAAAAGATAAGGTTATGCTTCTTTTTATTCATATGAACCAATACGTAGTTTTTTCGACTGAACTATTAATATCGGAGCGAATAGTAGGGAAACTGAGGAATAAAAAGTAGGTAAATAATAATACGTATAATTGTGAATATATTGATTGTACTCTATTGTTTTTAATAATTTTAAATTACTGGTGGTAATAGCCGTTTAAAAAAGCACCGCCCCCATCTCGGGCGAGGCAGACTGGGATACTATACACTTTTCTCTAAAATGTTTAAGTAGTTCATATTTAGTTGTCAAACGGTTAATGACAAGCCAGTTTGTATATTATGTAATGTAAATAAACCATTATAACTAAGGAAAACATCTTTTCTATTCCTGGTCAAGAACTGTGTACGGCGTTACATATGAGCTAAAGTAAATTCAAAGGGATATACATATATGTAATTAAAATATAAACCAAACCCATAAAAAAGTGACAAAGTATGTGTAATTTGTAAACTATACTCCAGAACATCGATGTTTCGACTTTGAGGTGGTCTCATCAGCTGAAGCCAACCGCCTGCAAATCAGACATAAACCATCCAGGTTTAAACATAAGTACGAATAGCAGAAATAATTACAATACATTACCTACTAATGCAACTTTATAGAATACCAATACATACCGGTAAACCAAAAGCGGCATCTGTAGAATGTCATAAAATGGGAAAGGAAGGTAAAGAATCTTGAAAATAAAATTTTATGTAACATTGTATGAAGGTATATTAATAATACTGTATATCAGCTCTAAGGAATTCCCTTTGAAAAGCTACTAATGCACCGAAAACTGATGTTATCAGTAGACCTTATTCAAAGGGGGGCAACTAACATAAGTGTCAATAATAAAAATAGTAATACAAAAATATCTTATTACACTATCTGTATTCGTTACATTCACCATCAATTTAGCGTTGTTAGCTGTCTGATACCTTCAATTTAAAGTAGATCGAGGTCCCTCAATAGCTAAAGTGCTTATAGGCATTCCGGGCATTTTATTGAGAAGTCCCGGAATTCGCTGTCTAATAGTGACTTGTGGAACGTGGTTACGTTTTCATGTTAGAATGTCACGATTAATCACTCTAAAGACATACCTAATATTAGTAGGCACAGAAAATTGGACAAAATACAAATGATGTTTATTTCTAGACTAGAGATTCTAAGGTTTATTTCACAACAATTACATGATTTATTTTAATATTTTTATTCCCATTAAGGTGAAATTTGCATAAAAATAATTTGCCTCGTTAACATGTTAATGTTCTTGTACTACGTGTTAAAAGGAATCGGTTTATAAAAAAGTCTCGGTAATTAAAAAACAGTTTATTAATTTAAACTAATAACATTGCATCGATAAGTGACTAAATATTTTTCAGTCCGTAATGATCGCTATTATACATTAAATTAAAATGTACAGATTATAGTAAATAAGATTTTATCTATGAAAATTAATTTAGATTCAATCTCTAAAAACTGAAGTCGGGTATATTTCATTAAAAGTTTAATATTATTTTCAAATGAAGTGCTGTCTATATTTGGATGTGTTTCATTTCGATTAAAACTAAGATATCTGAATACCTTTATATCTCGAACATCGGCATCAATTATATTGATTTAGATATAAGGATTAGTTCTTGAATTATTGACAGGAAATAATGGTGTATGGTATAGATAACAGTAAAAGCCGGCCTCTTATTATAATCTTATATCCATTTAGACATGTAATACCTCTTTGGCTTGTTAATTTCGATTCCGGGTATAAGAACAAATAGAAATCCAGTTCTCATGTTTAGGTTTAACAATTTGAATTAGATAGTTAAGAATTGTACATGCTTTGACGTTAATGTCCATATATTTCTATTACTGAATAATTGTCGGTATATATGAATAAAATAAATTGATGTAGCATGCGTATAATCAGTAATGCAAAGCACTATATTGCATTTCCACAGTCTCAGATCCGCAAAATTCGATCTACATATGCATTAATCGTGTTTAACTAAAAGTGTTCTAATAGATCAGTCTTCTGTAAGTGTAAGAAATTATATAAAAATCGATAACTAAATTTTTACTTAGGTAGGTACTATCTGGTCTCAGTTGGGGTGTTTGACCTATAAGGCCAGTATTGTTGAATATACAGTGTGTACAAATAGTAACATTAATGTGTCAAGTTTTCTGATAAGTCTACAAATAAAGTTACAATTTTTAGCAGTAACTTTAAGTTGCCAATCTCAAATACTTTTGAATATATGGAGTGATATTTTCTAAGAAGTGCATCAACGTTATTACCTATAATAGCACGTCCTGTATATTCTTCCAGTTTTTGATAGTCTATTAAATTACAAAGAATAACTATTAATACTGCATGTTTCTAAATTAATTCGTTCAAAGTTACAAGCCGAAAAAGAAAGAAATAATAAAAAATATTTTCATTGTTAGCCAACAACGTCAAAAACTAAACTAAATATTTTAAAGATATTATAAATATAAATAAATGATAAATATTTAAATATTATAAAAAAATCAGTTACGTGCTCATATTGCCTTCTTCTATTTAGCAGTATCCAAATCTGGTATAAAAAGTTAATATGACATTAGGCTACTTCTCATCTGATATACAGGTGTGGAAAAACAAGAAGGAAGTATCTGCGAAACCATATGTGTGTATGATAAGGAACGCGCTAGTAAAATAAAGAAGGGTTTATATTGGGCCCCGCCTTTGCTCTTCTTGTTTAGTTTGTGTTAGTGGGGTTGGGGAACTATACCAACGCTCGGTTTGTGGTTTACTAAACAACTTTAATGCTCGAATGTTCCCCCACTAACAAACTAAGAAGAACAAAACCGTGACCCGATATAAACCCTTCTTTATTTTATTAGTGCGTTCCTTATTATACATATGGTCTCGTACGTACTTCCTACCTGTTTTTCTATATCTGTATGTGCGGTAGTCACCATTATTGGATTTCTAAGACCATCCAAATTTTCTGGTTCGGTTTGGTATACTACATTTTTGCAGTATCCCACAAAAAATAATCTAAAAGTAACAAATCTGCATAGCGTGATAGTCATTCAATGACTATCCATCTGATTCGGAAAATTTCAGTAAATAAAAACGGACCACTTACAGTAGTACCGATAATACCGGCCGACACATTGACTTGTAAGGGTTTTTGTGTAGTATGTTTCCGGATCTACCTGGTATCCATGTCACTCCAATATCTACAGTAATGACAATCAATGGGACCATTTAACATGTATAAGTCCAGATACTTCAGGATTATTGTTCCAAAAAAATCCAACTCTTTTTTTTTTGTTTCAATGACTTTATTTTGTCGTTTTGAACAGTATATTAAAAATTGTGAAGTCAAAGGTCAAAACTTCTGTTGAGAATATCTCACTTCCTACGGTTTGGGGGTTAATTAAGGTTGTTCTAAAAATGAAGATAATTAAAGATAATTAGATTTCCGGCAAAAATGTTGTTTCATTTTTACGTACAGCGAGCGGTTTGTGAAATATACAGCAAAGAATGTGTATAATGTACATTGTACCCGTTTACGCGCTACCTTCGTCGTAGAATACAAGGCGTGTTTTTATTTAAATACATTCTCTGTACGTCTCGCAAACAGTTCGCTGTCCGTTAAAAATAAATATAACCTTTTTTTTCGGAAATTTCATTATTTTTTATTTTTATAATACCCCAATATATTTTTTATTATTATAATGGGCCTTCATGGCTTGTGAAAGGGGACTATTATTATTTATTTTTTATTTTATAATAACCTTTATTGACCTCTAAGCCATATGAAGTGAGATATATGCTTTGTATTCCCCAAACAAACTTAGGTTGGGTTTTAACTTAGGGTTTTTTGTACAACCATGTACAAATAAGGAGGTAATTGTCAGTAGTTTTAGATCTTAAAAACATTTCTGCAAGAAACTCTCTTGTAAATCAGCTATTATGCGTATTGCATTTTTTTGCAGTATAAAAATCGAACTAATTGAAGAGGCCATACCCCAAAAGATGATACCATATCTTAATGCTGAGTAGAAGTGCGCATAATACTAAGTTATGGCTGGTTCTATGATCACATTGCTTATGAATCTGCCTTAAACAGTAACATACACACTTAATTTTAAGCATAATTTGGTAATATGGCTCTGTTTGTATAAAGAATAGAAATTTATTAGATGTGGTTTTAGTGACTGCTTTGTCATTTGATATTATATTACTAAGATTCAAATTGGCGGATTTATTATAAAACATGCAGCATATTTTACTTTCATTTAATAGTATAGGTGATTTACCTTAAATCAATCGAAAGTTTTGCTACCCATATAGATCAATTCCTGTGGCTGAATACATACGGATATGTTAGTGTAATCCGCATAAGACACCAAAGCAGTTTTTTGATTCTCGATGACAGTATGGATGTCCTTTATATAAAGAATAAAAAGGTAGGTTCAAGAATTGATCCCTGTGGCATCCCTACAGGTATTTGAAGACTTGATAAAACTTTTGATGTATTTGAGGTTATTGCGACTCTTTGAGATCGAGTTGTGAGGTAAGATTTAAACCAATATATTTTAGTCGTTTTTCTCTATCTGACATACGACTACTTAATTACAATAAATAATTACTTTCTAGAAACTTCTCTCTCCCTCGGCCTGTAACTTTCGAACGAGTATACTTAGAAACATGCACATTTAACAATTAAGTTTGTAATTTAATGGAGTATCAAAAACTAGAAAAATATATAAAATGTGCTATTTAAGTAACCTTGATGCACTCCTTAGAAATAAATCACCCTGTATATTCAAAAGTCTTTCAGATTGGTAGCTTAAGTTACAGCCTAAAACTTTTAATTGAAACTTTTTAATGTAGACTGATTATAAGACAAGATATTGACAGGTTACATTACTCTTTGTACACACTTGTATTGCCTTTGTAAACATAACTTTTAATGGAATAAAGATTGAAGTTCTGGACTGAAACAGGATATAAAAATTAATTAGATAAAAATATTATACAGTCATAGTCTTAAAAATCCCAATGCAGAAAAAGATAACAATAATGTATATCTGTATTTCAGGGTCTAGAGCTTTAGAAATACTAGAAGTTCAGGACTGTTTTCAGAAATTTCCTTTATGATTTCTTTATTGTAGCCCAAAAAACACAGTGATCTATAGATCATCTATCTACCATCTACCTCATCTAAATTTCATCTACATCTACTATCTTACATCTAATAGATGTAGTTTAGACACAGTAATTTATTCTGTCTATAACGCTATATCTTTTAGACATGTAATAGACATTATCAATAATTTTTAAAAAGGTGTTATTATGCTTTAAATTAACCTGATAAAAGTTTAGCCTCTTGCTTAAAAATAGTTTGTTAGGGAAAATAATGTTAATTTTTCATAAAAAAAATTTTTTTAATGTTATCTGAAATGCGTCTAATTGATGTAACTTTTTGACCGAAAACACATGCTAAAATATATACCACTATTTACAATCTAACTTAGATGAATCCGAACTGAGTCTATTGTCTTACATTTAATAGATGTAGTTTAAACATGCTACTTTATTGGTCTATAAAGCTATATATTTTAGACATGTATTAGACATTATCTAGAATTTTCAAAAATTTGTTAATTATGCTTAAAATTAACCCGATAAAAAGTCTACCCTTGCTTAAAAATGGTTCCATAAATAATGATACTCTTTATTTTTCAATTTCATTTTTTTTAATGTTATCTAAAGTAAGAATTTTGACACTCCAATCGCCTCCAGTAAAAATAACAGAAATAATATTTCTGTTGGCGGAAGTCTTTTCAAACTTTAATTATCATACATGCACCAAACATTTTCAATTAACCTTGCCTGAGGGACGTTTGGAGATTAGTATTTTTCCTGGAAAAGATCAGGGTTTTCCGACCCCGGCTCCTCGGCATTTGCCTGTCGGTAGCTGTTTGTATTTTTACTTGTATTCATATTGAAATAACAATAACATTCTAATAATAAACATAATCAGAAAGGACATCTCCTTTCTCAATAAACCCCCAATATTGCAACCCTGCACCCACGTGATGCCCATGCGGCCTGTTCGTGAACATTGGATGGGGGCAGGGAGTAGTTATTGTTGAATTACCGTTATTGTTCGGTACTCAGTTCGTTTGTAGAACTACCAGAAGTATCTCTGCTGCTTTGGGTATCTAGTTTTTGCATTTATAATATAACAGCAAAAAGTTATTGTTGTAAACTTGCTAAGGTATCTGTTATTATTATATCAATAATATTTACTTTTTGAACATCCTCTCTATATTTGAGATTGTAAAAAATTCTTATTTTATACTCTAATAAGAAATATTTAATTTACAGAAAAACAGACTGGCTATAATAGGAGGTGGAACCGTGAGACGACGCCCCAACGACACCAAAAAAATCAAACATAATTTGATGTATTTTATAAGTATTGAGTACTGTTAAGATTCCACTTGACTTTTTTCATAAAAATTATACAGACTATTGTACGTATTATTTTTAACATGACGTCTGATATACCATCTATGCAAATGCAAATTTGTAGTCTATTAGAACATCTAAAAATAGTATAAGTTAGACGTCGGATATTCCGTCTACAAAAATGCAAATTTGTAGTCTATTACAACATCTAAAAATAGTATAACTTAGACGTCAGATATTCCGTCTACGCAAATGCAAATTTGTAGTCTATTACAATATCTAAAAGTAGTTTAGCTTAGACATCAGATATAGGTCCTAAGCAGCTGCAGATTTGCAGTCTTATTAGAACATCTAAAAATAGTAAAACTTAGACGTCGTATATACAATCTAAGTTGCGGACATTTAGTAGTCTACAATGCATCTAGAAAATACAGTCGATAGACATATATGCTAGATGTTAAGTAAATGTTTATTAGATGACACTGTGTTTCTTGGGAGTACTCATATTACAAAATACTTGCAAGAAATTAGAAGCATTTGAGATGTGGCGCTACAGGCGCATCTTTGAGTATCATAGTGGTACGGGGTTAATATCACTACACTCTTCTAATAAAACCCAGGTCTTGTGTATAAAATAAAATAAAGCGGACCTAACCGAAAAAGATTTTCATTTTTTTATAGTCCAGTATAAGGAGACGGAACCTGTAGACAAACTTATGTAATATTTTGTATACGTAGGTATAGTATTCAACACGACATAAAATATAACGGAGACGAATCTTCGTTTTTTCTGTAGAATCGGAAACGGAGTTTTGACCTTGAAAGCGGAAACCTTGCATACTTAATAGTATAGAACCCGAAAAAGAACTTAACGAAAATTTTCCGATTTTCCCCCTGCTGGCAAAAGCCTAAGGATGAAAGTTGAAAATTTACAAATTTGTGATACAGAACACGATGCAGAACCTAACCTAGCTGGGTTCTCGATTCTTTTCTTTTTTCGACGTTAAGAAACTTCAAATGTTTAGAAATTTTCCATTTTAGGGATCAATTTCTAGTATACTTCATGTAAATTATGGAATAGTTTCAGGATTAAATTTATCGAATAAACCACCAGACCATATAATGTATGGTCTCTCAACAAGAGTTCGAGTTCGATTGGTGAGCTTATATTCGTATTTGTATTTGAAAGGTAGTTTCGTTTATTATTGATTCAGTTTAGTTTTGAAGTGGCTGTCGAGACTTTCCTTTTTGTGGCTGTTTTGAGTAACGGGTCCATCAGTATTATATCACATCAACTATAAATATTTTTCTGATATTTTAAATTTACATAAAAGCTAATTGTTATAACGAGCGTCTTGTCTTATTGCAATTAAGCTAAGGTATGTAAATCTAAATAGAGTGGATTAGTGTACTTCGACAAAAATTTTTTTTTTCGAAACGCTATAGTACGCAAAACTTGCCTCTGGTATAGAGAAGAAAAATAACTTAAACAAAAAAAAATCAGTTTATATCTTCCGGTCGCGCATCAACGGGAAAAATTAGAAAAACTGACAAAATTTGACAATTTTTTAAACTATTTTAAACTTTTTTTGAAAAACTACTTGTGGTTGAATTAGCACGTATCGATTGTGTGATTCCTGAAATAAACAGGAAGATACTAAGAAAAGATCAGCAGAGTCTTTGCTTAAAAATAATTTTATTTCGTCATTAGCTAAATCTTCTAACAAAGGTTTGAATTCAACCACAGGTAGTTTTTTACACCCAGGCAGCTGTTTTCTAATAGGCCCAGAATAACCTTTTGGTCCTGTTGTCACACCATCAAGATGCTGAAATAAATGGTGGAAAGGTAGTTCATTAAAATGAAGGAGGCATACACTCCACTGTAGGGGTTTTCCCGCATGCAATTCAATTTGATGAATTACGCCATTTTCCTATTCTGTGTTGGTGATAGTGCCGACACATCCGATCACTTTCAATTTCTCAAGGGATAAACCAATGTGTAAAAGATGCGATGTTATACTATTGGCTATGTCAGTTGCTGAACTTGAAGAAGGAGAAACGTGACCTATGTAAATTGATCCAGGCTCCTGAATTAGTGAATAATGCTCCTCCCTTATTGTTCTGCTAAAATGCCTTCTACTAACTGTTTCAACAAACAATGTATCATCCTTCCTACTATCAAAATAAATTCCATAAACTTCTTCAGTCGGTTTACTTTTCAAATCACCTCGCACGCAGCTTTTTTTTTCTTCAAATTTTACTTTTGTCTACTATGTAGGTATCTGTTTCCGTAATCAATCCGATGTCCTGTATAGTCAGATAGATGGCTTAATGAAATTACCGTTATCTGGCGGATAAAAGCACCAAATTTGGTATTAGGGTATACTAATAAATGCTAGCCTAGCAGCCCTCTGGAATTTCTAAAAATTTTCATGTACAGCACTAAAATCCAATATGACCGACAAATACGACAAAATATCACATGCGAGTCTTTCTTTTCGAGGCACCACTACTGCAAAAGCCATAAAAAATGGTATTTGTGACGTTGTGTGATTGGATGGACTTTCTCCGTGACTCAATGAACAAGAAGGAATTGTTCAACTTCTTGACTTCCAAGGTTGTACAGTTCAACTGGCCACCAGGCAAAGATGTATATCTCACAAAAGGGAAAGCAGTTGCACAAATCGGTTCGAACACACCCATGTAAAGCAGCAATCCTGAAGAGGCGGACACGAAGATTGTGGTTCATGTACTCCATTCACTACAGCAAGGGACAAAGAGTATCCTTGTGCGTACTATAGACACAGCTGTGATTGTCATTCTTGCTGGCACATTCTATAATCTAACAGTGGCTCAACCTTTGACCGATATCTGGGTGGCCTTTGGCATGGGCAAGCATTACAGGTTTTACCACATCAACGCCATCAAGCCTGGGGGATCCAAAATCACGAGCACTATATGTGTCTCACTCATTCTCTGGTTGCGACACAACCTCCGCCTTCAAGTAAGAAGTAAGAAGTCCATTTGAGAAGCATGGCAAGCATTTCAAGACGTCACTGATACATTTGTGTATTTGCCCATTCATCCATTCCAACTGCTGAAAACAAACTCTGAACACTTCAAGAAGCTGGAACGACTCACTGTTGTTCTATATGATAAAACCACTCCTTTCGGCAGTATCAACCAGATAAGAAAGGAGCTTTTCTTTAAGAAGAATCGAGCAATGGACAAATTTCCACCGACTGAGGATGCGTCTTAAACATATCCGAAGGGCAGTTTATCAAGCAGGTATCTGGACGACTCCACAGAATTTTGCTTGGAATAAGGTTTCAGAGTCATGGATACCAGTTTCGATGACAATTCCAAAGGTTTCCCGATCATGCAGGGAATTGATTAAATGTTCCTGCAAAGGAGACTGCAAAAACTGCAAATGTAGGAAAGCCAATCTGGACTGCTCACCACTTTGCAAGTGCGAGTGTAATTTGCAAGTGTAATTTAGTATAACTGTTGTATACTGAATTCCATTGAATGAAAAACTATAAATATTTTTTTGTTATCGGGAACTCTTGTTAGCGTTATATTTGGACGTATATTACTTTAATACATGATATGGATACATTTTATTGTATTTTATATATGTAGAATGCTATAAGATAGGTGTGTAGTGTACTTAGTTGGCTTAAAGCTGTAATTCAAAATTAACAGTGTTAAAAGTGATATCTTGTCGTATTTGTCGGTCATTTTGCATTTTAGTGCTGTACTACATGAAACTTTTTTAGAAATTCCAGAGGGCTCCTAAGCTAACATTTATTAGTATGCCCTAAGGTACCTTCATACCAAATTTGATGCTTATATCCGCCAGGTCACGATAATCTTGAGATACAGTTCTAAGCCACCTCACTAGTAGCACACTCGAAGCTATGGCAGCAGTTGAAACACCACACCTGTCACTAGTTAAAGCTGTCGATTTTAATAGAACTGATGAACCTTTCAAGTGCTTTGTATTACAATCTTCCATGCAGTGTCGGATTGGACAGCGGGGATACCGGGGAAATCCCCGGTGGGTCGGTCGGGTCTGAGGGCCGGTCGACCGCCTTTGTAAAAAAATATATATAAACATTTAAAATTATAAAATTTCGTAAAACGTAAGTTCGTCAAAAATAAGTTCCACTGTAAATCAAAAGTAAAAGGTTTTTCCAATTTTAAAAATATAAGCGTTTCGGGGCGATAAAGTTATGTTTTTACGAAAGGCCGCGGCCCGACCGCGACTTCCGGCCGCATCCCGCGGTCAGTGCGGTATGTAGAGTAGTAGCAAAATGTGAAAAACCTGTTGACGTCATAAAAGATGCGTGTTATTCTCGCGCTAACACCGCAGTAGTGGCGTAAAAAATAATGTTTTAATTACTACTATGCGACAGACGAAGGCTAATGTAAGACGAACGCTCTAGAATACCTTGACAAGTAAGACATCCCATTCCCCTATTAAAAGAATAAACTAGTACGAACGTAGTTTCGTCTAGTAAGCAGGTGACGTCAACAGGCTCTTCTTGTTTTGCGATTAATTTAAGAACCCATGCAAGTTTACTTGTATCCAGTGGAAGTTCAAGAAAATACTTCTAGTCTCCTCGACGCCGATTGATCTTTTTCCTTTGATGAAGTACGCTTAAGTTAGTTTAATTAGTTTTCGTGGTGTGTGCGGTTACATGTGCAGAGGAAATATATTCATGTTGATGTGAAATTATTATTAAACAAAGTTTGATTTCGGTCGGTTTTTTTGCGGTCGATGCTAAACAGGCAGTGATTCTTTAGAGTGAACTTGTGATCCCCTCTCTCCTTTCGGTTGACACAATAATGACCGATAATGAAAGGAAAGAGAGGAAAGGTGGAGCGGAAAAATTGAGAGAGAAGAAACGTTAGAAAATTATTAGAAAGCAGTGCTACCAAATGTCCGAAAATCAGCGATATTTTTTTTCTCGTCCTACTGCATCTACTTCTAAAGACGAGGGACCTGAATTGGATATTGATCCTAAATCTACAAATGAAACTGACAAAGCTGCTGTTTCAGATGATCATGACCCGGAGAATACTACTGAATATGAATCAGAAAGAGCTTTTATACAAGAATATACTGCAACTGAAAAAAACTTTGAGGAAAGTTTTCCCTTGATGATCAACTGACGGATGAAACTCTACTTGCGGAAGCGGAAGATTATTCCAATTATTTTAAACGACCGAGGCTAGATGATTTAACTTCGTTTTTCAAATTTCAGCCACGACAAAGCACCAAGATTCTTTTCTTCAGAATGCATATTTGCGGGAAGGATATGCGAATCGTCGATGGTTATCATACGACGAAGAAAGCAAAGACTTATTTTGTAGCGTTTGTTTAGCATTTGCTAAATCTTCAGATTACAGTGTTTTTATTAGGAGCTGTTCTGATAGAAATCATTTTCATCAGAGAATTCAGGATCACGAAAAGTCTTAGTCGCACGTATCATGTGCCCAGGCATATTTATTGCATTTGAAGAAAGTAAATATCGAACACTTAGTTCCTAGCAGTCCATTGTTCCTGAGATTTAGGCAAGCGAAAAAAAGGAGAGAAGTAATGGAGTGAATTATTGACATTGTGAAATTCATTGGAAGAAGATGTTTAAGTTACTGAGGAAAAGCTGATGCAGCTTACACCTTATAAAATGAAAACGTCGATTATGGGGATTTTTTAGAACTGATCCTTTTGCTTTCAAAGTATGATATGCGTCTGCAACAGCATGTTCAAGAATCAACAGAAAAAAGTAAAACGCAGAAATTACGTGATGTTGTACAGAGCATGAAGGAGGGGAAATCAGTGATTTTAATTTCCAAAACATAATTAAATTTGAAGGGACTCGATTTAAAAGTGCTTAAAATTGCATCTTAAAGAGACCAAATTTTCAAAATGTTGCGGAGTCCCCGTGGGGCCGGTACCAACTCTATTTCCGCGGTAAATTTTTTAGTCCCAATCCGACCCTGAAGTTCCATGTGTACATCATGTTTTTCGTTTGACGCTTGGGATTCACTTTGCACAGAGAAAAATGCAGTCGCTTAAATTTGCACAACGATGGTTAATTGTGATTGTACGATTTTTTTGTACAATTGGGTTCCATTATTTAAAAGCGTTACGTATTCTTTCTTAATAAGATTGTTTGAAGACGCCGTGAAATTTGATTTAACAAATTGTGCAAAGCAAATTGAAGTAACTAAAGGAATTAATAATTCACAAAATTGTGCTGCGTTTGTGTACAATCTTGTTGTATATTTTGATACAAGTTGTTTAAGTGTAATCATATAACAGTATTGTGTAGCTTTTTAATTGTATATGATGAAAAAATGCAAATAAAATTTGAAACTGTAATACAATTTGAGCGAAATCTTATATCAAGGTTATTTTTAATGCAGGATTGACCTATCGCATTTATTTAACCCTCAGATCACAGACTTCAGACATAAACAAACTGCAAAAAACGCTGTGCTACGTGGAAATGGAACACATTCGTTTAGTTAGTTTGTGGTAGGTAGTTGCAGACTACGAATATAATATAGGTGAATAAAAATTTAATTAATGTAAGTATTTTTAATTTTTTACCCTATATTTTAAATTATTATTATTATAATTGGTACGGATTTTATTTGTCCATTTATTTTAGTGCAAGTGCTATGTAATAAATAAGTAATTTATACATAACTTTTCCAGGCGTAATTGGGTGCGGAGTTTTCCCTTCTTCTTGGGCCAACCACTTATAGGAACGTTTTACAAACCAAATTTTCCGTTAATTCAGAAATGGACCGATGATCTTCCAGTGTTTGGCATTATTGAGAAAATAATAAAAAGTTCATGTTTGTTGAGAATTCCACGTTGACCATCCCGCCCCATTACCATATGTGTTCGAGGGCTGCTTCTTTGTTTTTACAGGTCGAACTCACCAGCCTCAGAACGCAGCAAGACATCTTAACAAGCGGGTGGTTCTAATGCACCCCATTACAATTAGTTAAGCATTATTAATTGTTGATGTTCTCAGTTTCACTTGTTTTGGAATAATAAATAGTTAGTGCAAAACAGTGTTTCTTATTTCTCAAACCTAGTGGTACGCAATTAGATTATTACTAGGAGAAACAAAATAAATAATAAATAAATCGCTACAATGTTTCCAACTTGAAAATTTACTTTGATATGCCATGATTTGTTACTAATTTAAATAGTAAATCGTTTATTTAAATTAGATCGTTTGCTTAATTTGTATTTTGTCTTTATATGAATGTTTTCTCTTTGTATTTTTGCGTTTGAATTAAATATATATAACTTTTTAATAAAATTATGCACAGTTTGTGTTATTAATTCACCCAGTGTTGAGCGTTTCTTTCAGCAATATTAAAAGTTGAAGAAAAATAAGCACAATATTGTGCAAATATGCACTAAACTACTATATATATACAATTACTCCAATATTCGTATATGTTTTCAAGAACATTGTGCAAGAATTCCACATAAGGATCGCAAGTGTTTAATACAGCATTGTGCAAAACTATGCTACAAAATGTAGAAGATTCTTTAAACAAATTGTTTTAGGTAGTTACCTATTTGGTATGGAGATAAAAATAATAAGTTGTTTGGAAAAACATTACAATTGGTTTTTTTGCAATTAGATTGCACAAATTGTTCCTGTCACCGTTTTAGACCCAATTTGTTTTAATTTTCTCAACAATTGTGCACTAAATATACAAACATTTCTCTCTGTGTGTGTTTTCTAAATATCACGAGTTTTCCACTTGATTTTTTCAGTATACCTTTTGGTTCCTTTTAAATCCACTGAGCCAATTTTTCTTATGCGCGTCATTGCGTCAGACAGTAAAAATGCCTCTATTAGTCATTTTTCGAACAAGTTGCGCGATCAGTAAATATTGATCCTACCTATATTAATAATTTAAAAAATTACGAAAATTGTCAAATTTTGTCAATTTTTCTAATTTTTAGCGTCGATGCACGCCCGGAAGATATCAACTGATTTTTTTTGTTTAAATCATTTTTCTTCTCTATACCAGAGGCAACTTTTGCGCGCGATAGCGTTTCGAAAATTAAAAAAAAACTCGAACCACCCTAATGTAGATACGAAGAGGGTAGCTCGCGATCGAAGACCGAACCCATTTCCTCGGTTTCCTGAATGTTTTAATTTTTATATTTAATTTTCAGTGTCTTCTACATTTATACTGATTTACATAAATATGTTAATTAAAGATACAGAATCTTTCAGGTTGACATCTACTTTTTTTAAATTTACACTGTTAAATGTGTTAACTGCATCTTTTTACATATTGTTAGAGGGTCTTAAAGAGTGCAGTAAACATAAACTTAATTTTTAAAACAAGTGTTATGCATGTCTGCAACCGTTTACATATTTTTCTTAAAGCGCAGCACAGTATTTGCATGTACAAGAAATAAATCAACTCATTTGATGCTTGCAATGAGACAGTTATCGCGTACTATGCTTTTCTACAATTACCCAATATTCGTTGAAAGCAAATCGTCGACCGTATTCAAAGCGAACACCTAATAAAGTATTATTAACGGAAAACCGTTGCACCAATATAAAGGAATTCACTCGCGTCTGCACACAAATGCATGTTTGTTTTTTACAAATTCCTACAAAGTCCAACACATATGGACTCGGCACATTCTCGTTGTACTCAGTTAATAACATAAAACTCTTGAATCCAAGGAATAAATTCTGCAAGTTTACTTGTCGGACGCGCAAGCAATCATGCGGTTAATGTTCGTTTCCGCCGAAGTTGTTTGTTGATCAAGATTATTACATCTATTTGATTATAAATCTATAATCGTAAAGCATCAGAAATGATTGATAGGTAATAGAATGCAATTTCAATCAAAAATTTTATTATTTAAATGTGCCTTTTTATATAGTTTGCTTAATAAAACTGTCAGGATATAAAAGCTTGAACTATTTCAGTAAGGATGAAGTATCAGTATTTTGGAGTAAATCAAGGTTATTTTTAGCTTGCGCCTTATAAAAATCTAATCTTTCAATATCATCGAGGAAAGCATCGCAAAACCTTCCGTATCCTTTAAAATAGTATCATCATAGTAAAAGTCGTAACTTTTTTGGTAAGACAACACACGTTCGGAGTTTCTTTTTAAAGGTTTACTTTTAATCAAAAGTAGCTTAATTATTTTCTAATGTTTAGCCTTTTGAGGTATTGAATATTATTTGATACAAAAATATTAGGGCATGTCTATGTATGTATTTTTTTTAATTATTATTTATGGCTATTCACTTTTTGTCGTAACAGTAACTATTATTAAGGTGATTGATAAACCCCCATTCAAGTTGACATATAGACCCTGTCTCTTTTAATTAAATCAGGCTGCATATCTGACAGTTGAGCTAATGTTGTAATTTTTCTATTCATGTTGCTACTTAAATAATTTCGATGATTTATTATTGTATGCAATAGGTCGAAAGTCTGTATTAAATTTTGTTACTGAATTTAGGACATCTATTTTGAATTTCTAGATATTTCTTTAATACTCAAATCTGGATTTAAGTCGCATCAAAATTTTATAAATCAGTGTAGATTTTAATGGTTATTTTAATATAAACATTTGGGTGCCTATTTTTAATTTAATTTTTACTTCATTTTATGACTTACAATTAGGTTAGAATTTCCGTTTCACAGCAATAATTTCAGACTAGAATTTATTTCTTGGAAACAAATTAAATAAAAATAATTATAAATTATAACAAACTGAAGATAAAGAAAATATGTAACCATTTTATTTAATTAAAGCAGAAGTTTTCAATTATTGATATCCCTTTAAATAGATTATAGTAGATATGTCTTAGCATGAACTATAATAACCAAATAAGGATCGGTAAGGAATGTTACTGTTATTTAAATAGCAATTAATGTCTTTTAGTAAAACTGACAGCAGTTAACAATCAATAAAGGTTTAGATTTAAATTAATAGCTGAAGGTTGCAGAAATGATCTCTTCCACTATTTTCTACTTTTAGATTTTCTTCTATTTCATGTTACATATTTTAATTGGATTAGATTTATTTATTTGATTCTTGTAATACCTTTTGAGGTAGTCTTAGATCCTTATTCTAGTTCCCTGTTTAGTATTCGTATCAATTTCAAAGGCATCTGCTTGTTTGCATACGGGATGAATTGCATCCATTTTGAATGATTTCATTTTTTAACTTTAACTTTATGATTTTTGAGTGTTAAGTTATAGACTGAATAGTTTTCGCTTGTTTTAATAATAATAGTAATAATAACGACTACTGACCATAACCTGGGAAGCAGGCCCCAGAAGCTAGAAGCTTGTGCGGAAGAAGGGACGATTATTATTATCATGCAGGACCTTGGTGCGGCTGCAGTCGACTTACTATACATAAATGTTATAGCACATATAAATAACAAATACAGTATTTATGAAATGTGTAATACCTATAGATGTATACATAATTCAACTTTGGTCTTAAAACTAAAACTATATTGAATTTCTGAAATTAGTTGATGTACTGTAGTAGATCTACTAATAGAAGAACGAGGAAGATACGCGAACTATATAATTTAAACCCTCAACTACCATATCTATGCAGGGGCGTGCTGGCCCACCGGTATACCGGGAGTTTCCCGGTGGGCCTTTATAAAGTTGCCTAAAAGGGCCCTACCACACGGCTGAATTGAAATTACCAACAATTAAATATACTTAATATTTAATGTATAGTATGAGCAAAAAGCAACTCCATCAAAGGTGCTTTTGGAATTTTGAACTCATGTGTATTATAACACCAGAAGATTTTAACAACTGTCACTGTCTAAGGACTAAGGAGAAATTATTTTGTATAATTTTCTGGTGTTATAATACACATAACTTACTTTTTGCTCATACTTGAGAAACGAATATTTTTATATTCGTATATTTGTTAAATATTTATTCATGTTTCACCTTTGTTCAAATGTTTAGTTGAATAATCAAATAATGTAGACATATACGTACTAGGTGGCGCAAAAGTAAATAAAAATAATTGGTCCTGTTTATTTTGGCGTTTAAATTTTTTTACATTAAGTCGCTAAGGTAATATCGGTCAATTGCCCGCCGCCAGAGTTGATGCACATTCGGGCTCGTTTTACAGTATGTTCCATGACTTCTCTCAAAGCTTCTGGCGAAAAATCATCTACTTCTTGTCGGATGTTCTCCTTTAGGGCCGCTAAGGTCTGTGGCTTGGTCGTATGGACCTGTGACTTCAAAAAACTACAAAGAAAGAAATCTGGAACGGTCAAATCGGGCGATCTTGCGGGCCAGTGCAAATCACCAAAACGAGAGGTTAACCGGGAATTCTCGATATTCTCGGCGGACGGCTGATCCGAGGCCGGCTACCTCTGCTACGGTCCCGCGTTGAGCTAGTCTCCTCGAGACTAGCTGCTAAACACCGCAGTTTTTGCTTAATTAGTGTTACATGCCCAGGGAATCGACGACGAAATTCACGTTTGTCAAAAACACCGACACAATTATTCCGCGTTCTTGAGGTGTACTGTAATATCTTCTGCGTTTTTGTTGAATGAAAGATTGTTTGTGGTTAATAAAAGCTTTATTATTTTACTTCTTAGGGTGATAATGAATGCTTGAACTATTTGGTTTTTGAATAATTCTTTCTCGGTTTACATTCATTGTCTTGGATCTAGAAATTATCCAAGACACCGGTGATCATTACATTTATTTCTTTCCCTTGTTTTTTTTAGGGGGGGGATAAATGAATGCTTGAACTAAATTATCCAAAGCACCGGCGATCATTACAGTACAGTGATTCATGGTTTGTTTACGTGCATTCTGATTCTGTTTACTTGACAAGTGTCAAAGTCGCGATGACATAAGACGTCAGTTGAAAAAATGAGAGCGTCTTCATATAGGGTGATGACCTTTGCCCACCTAGTATTTAGTACTTAATAAACTTTATTAAAAGCCTTGATTAGTTTAAAATGTCTTATAATTAATCTAAATAAGGACCGATCTATTCACCTCATTTTAAATTTATCTGGAAGTTAGTTGCTATAGTTACAATTGTTCCCACAATGGTATCCATGACAATTAACTAGCAGATAAATTTACAAGGAGGTGAATAGATCGACCCTAAATAAATTATCCTTAAGAAATTAACCGATGTGGGGGTGTGGGGTCCTCTAAGGTAATATTTTCCCGGGCCTTAAAATCGACCCAGCACGCGCTGTATCTATGGCTATCGCAGCCGCATATTGTATGGTTGAATGTTGTACTGCACGTGCACAGTCTCCACCGACGATATAGTTTTTTGCATCATCAATAATTTGTTCGAGGTACACTAATTGTTCTATAATAACTCCAGGCGCAGCTACTGTGTAAAGCACTTTCTAACCTTGAATGACACGCAGCATTGTCGCAAACTATAACAAGATCGAGTAGTTGGTTACCCGCATTCGGCCATTGTATCGTAATGGTTCTCAATCTAAGTATTGGCTGCGCATATGCTGTAAATAAGTCTCTACGGCGTTCCATTGGAACAACACCTGCCGCAAGAATTATACATTATTATCAAATATACATTGAGTTGAAGAGCCCTAGCACCAGCGCAGGAACGGCCTCTTGTTCGCCTAAAAAAAATTAGTTAAAATTAGTTTGATCATTAAAATCAAAATAATTAAAATTAAAATTAGTTGTTGTGTATCTATCTATGGTAGATACACAAAGTAGCCTGGAAATTCGACCAATATTTTTTCCTTTCAAGCTTCTAATAGACATTCGATAATTCTATCAGGTGGTGTTCCGTGAGAGCTTTTGGTTTTTGTCCCCTTTCTTCAACATAAAATTGCATTCTAATCTTATCCACTGAAATGCTGTTTTATAAGTCATTATCATTGCATTACAAATAGCCTAAGCTTTAATGATGGCAAAACCCTTCGTTATTCTTACATGAGTACAATCAATCACTCCTATTGCTGATGGGAACCCAATCACCAGCTTTCTCCACAATTTTATTTGTAACATTTTTTATAGTTTTGGACACAGTACTTTATTCCACACCTAAATCTTCGGCTACTCCAGTTTGTAACACTTACTACACATCGGAACTCTAAATTACTAAATCAAAACATAACATACTGAACATAAAATATACGCCGCGTGATGGACCTCACTGTAACCTTTAAAAACTCAACTACTAAATACTTACTGTAAAGCTAAATACGATACTTACGTTACTCTATAATGCCACGGCTGGAGACATTATTGTCACAATTTGTCTTAAGACAAATTGTGGCTCAGGAAGTAGTAGTGATTTTCATAACTTATTAATTATAAAGAAGGATAAGGTTTTATAGACATAATAAAAATGAATATGGGCGCCATCTGATTACAAGTCCTTGAAGCTGAATATTCGCAAACAGAAAAGAATATTGGCTTTATTGATTTAATTCAATTAATAATCATGTTTAATTACGTTAGTATTAAGCTGGTTAAGATATTTTAAAGACTTTCACAAGCGAATGGTCCAATATTATCACAGTAGGGTTTAATTCACGTATTTATTTATTTAAAAATAAATTATTTACTTGTATTTAATGACAATAGTAAAAAGTTTGATGGTAAGCCCGTATAAGAATTCTTATTAAAGGAAAATATATAGACATAAATTTATAAAACATAATTATTTAGGGAAAATGGCACAAATAGTTTTTTACATAAGACTTACTTTAATCAAACAAGTATCCATTAGTCCTGATACTTTGGTAGAATTTTACGTTTTTTAAACTTCCAAAAAACAACACTTTCACAATAATGCTCTTGTTTCACTTAACACTAAATATAAGGCCTTCATAAATTATAGATGAAGAACAGAAGAAGAACTTAGAATTCTTGTAAAGATGCAGCAATAATTAACTGAACTTTCTTAACTGTTGTTACGAAACTTATTTCTGTAATAATTCGGTACTACTCCACGATACTAAAACTCCTAAACCGCAATAATCCCAATATTACACTTGTTAATTACAAGTTTTTAGTCTTTTAACTCAAATTTTTAACTTAAATTTTCGTTATTAGAAGGTTATATTGTTTTAACGTAATTTACTAGAGCTGAACTTCCCTTCATAAATTGGTAACTAATAACACTTTAAATTACTCATAAATTAGTTAAACGACAAACATTAAAATTCTACACGAGATTGAACTTTCTTCACAAATATTCGAAAGACGGTACACTGAATTATTTGTGTTAATTTATTAACACCGAAAATTAAAAGATAAAGTGAAGCAGTAAGCTTCCTGTGCTGGAACGAACTACACAAAACGGTATTTACACAACTAATTCATAATTTTCAAACTGTAACTTTGTTCCTTACACAACACTATAATTCTAGGAACTCCAACTAACATATAATTTCACCGGGGGCTTCTCCAAGGAGAAAGCCCCCAGGTCGGCCCGGGAAACCGCTCTCTGCCCAGCCCGTAACTGTACCCTTGTTGATTTTATTAAACTCTGTACTGGACTGAATGAAATTAAGGAGGCAACCCTATCCTAAGCTTGAATTTAAAAGAGGGAAAATGAAACCAACCAATCCAAAGGAAGTTAACATTCCTTCCACCAATCAGGAAAGTAACCGCGTAAGAAGATTTCTAGAATAATCCATTTAAATTCAGGACATTACCGCCTAATGTCTACACCCGCAGGTGGCCATATGATGCTTTTTTATACGTCTGCACTTATGAAAATCTGTTCATCCCAGTTAAAATAGTGTACGTACAGGATACATACATTTTAAGGTTTTATGCGTTTTCAGATAAATTATTCCCGAGAGATTAGCCTTTTCTACCTTTATAATCTTAATTTTGTCTGTATTTTCGTTACTAAAAACAATTTTTAACCGTGGGAAGGCTTTGCAATGAACTTTGGTATTTACAAAGAAGTCAGTATGTTTATTCTGGAAGCAATGTTATCTGTCATTTTATTCTAGAAGGAATTTTATCTTTTACGAAAACATTTTAGGGTGACCCTTGGCATTAAAACACCATTTAATTCTAAATATCATCTGCATTTTTAATCCAACTGAAATATGATGAACTACGCAGGACTGTACTAAGCGTTTTTACCATTAATGCATATAAAGTTGCATTTCTATAAAATTGAGAATTTGAACACGTTACAAGTTTGATACCCTGGATCAGCAGAATACCTGAAAGAACTTCCACTTTATGCACTTTATTGTTACAAGATTTCAACAGAAAAATAACAATATATCTATAACATTTTATATTGTACTTTGTTAAGTCCAACTCACCATAATAGTATTTTCAATTTTTGTTCCGGGCTTAAGGCTCCACCTCTTGCCTCCTTCCGTTCTTTATAGTTTTTTATTTTTCTTGCCTGGTATTTGAATAAAAGCCGCCATATTTTCACAATCTGACCGTATAACTTGAATATTTGCATACACGATTTTGAATAGAGTCTGTCTTTATTTGTAGAATTTATTTGTAGAGGTGTAACTAGCTAATCCTGGCCCGTCCGTCAGTACTACTTGAGTCGGCTTGGTAGACACACATACATTGTACAGTGTATCCATTGTGTATGTAATGCTCCCTGCTTACTTAATATTAATAAAGTTAATTAATAATAATAATTGAGTATCTTTTATTTAAACACATAAAAGATCGCAACAGGAATAATATAAAAATGATTTCTATCATGTGAATCAACTTACAAGTGTTTTTGTCATATTTTATTAAAGACACTTTTTATTAAAAAATATATTTAAAGGCGCTTTGTTATTTTTCGACCTATCATCATCACATTTAACAGAAAAGTTGCAATGGTTTATAATTTTGGTATACTGAAATGACCAGGATCGTTCCTGGACAGTGTGCTGGTGGTGCACTTGCACCATGGCAAGTAAACATAAGGGACGGCCGGTAAACAAAAAAATTAATTGACTAATATCGTTGAAAAACCAACAATTTAAAAAACTTAAAGAGAAAATCCTTCTCGTTAAATAGCACCGATAAAACCGCAACAATATTTATCGAGATTTCACCGGTAGTAGGTAAATCTCAACCAAACACACGGCCCACACATATGCATGATTTAGTTATAACCAGAGGAAGCCGTGATCTTACTAAATGTATAGTTGATGTTCAGTTTTGTGCGGTTACACGTATAAGATTTCGAAGAGCGACTATCACTTGTCATGATTTTATAGACACAACCGCACGGGATAGTGTACATAACTACCCACTTATCAAAGTCCGCCTCGCTCTGGTTATAACACAGTATTAGGAAGACGTAGTCTACCGCCTATGCTATGAAAGCCTTATCGATTTTTGGTTTTAAAAAGTGCAAACTACACGAATATTTTTATACTTTATCATACTCTATGCTAGTATTTAAGTCTGGTACGGTAAAGAGTCTAGTTCTTATCGATCTCCGGGACCGGCGAGAACATTTTTCTCGTCGATAGAGCGATCAGTACACTTTGCCGTGCTGTCAGATGGGCACGTTAAGCAATCGATCTCGACAACCACATAAACAACTTTCAGTGATTGTCGTTAAAAATAACACTGCCCTATACCACGCACAAGTAGTATTTACTTTTGGCTTGGCAATATTAATTAGAATTAACATTTATACAAAAAAACAACAAAAATAATATGGTTTAGTGTAAAATGATTTTGAAATATTTCAAGAATAATGCTAAAATTTTTCAAAAATATGTTTAATGCTTACCTTATACATCCTTAATGGACCTTTAGATGGAAACAACAAAACATTCCTGCAGGGGCGGTCACTTTAATTTTGCACCAGGGTGGAAAGCACCCCGGGCACGACCCTGGAAATGACAAAATAATTAAACGTTTCATCGCTCTTTGTTTATTAAGTACGTATTACAAATAAAATAGTAATTCATTTTGTGACACGATCGCAGCCTTAGTATAGAAAATGATAGAAATGATGATTTGTTAAGTTGCAAGAGCAAGAGAGAGCAACCACGCGACACGATGTGTCAAAGAGAAAAGAAGTATCAGAAGTTTTTGTGTAGCAATTACTACGCCGCCACGTTCCAGCTACATAGCCTAAACATAACCGAGACGTAGCTGGACAAGTTCCAAAGAGGTTACTGCAACGTATCTGCTACCCAAAAATTGTTCCCCATTTTGGTTCCAGGCATGTAATAAAACCATAGCAGTTACGTGCTTGTGACTAGTGGCAACAACTTAATAGTTCCACCGGTAGTTGCTGGTATGTAGCGATGACTAAAAATTCTGTTTGGGTAGATTTATATTAGCTTTTATGATCTCTATTAATGGTTTAATTTATATGTATTCATTTTGTTTATTAAGTTGTAGTTGTAGGTTTCCTGACACTTTTCCTGATTCTGGAAGCTACGAGCATATTTCCAAAATTAAAAAAATCTCTGTTTGCACAAATCATTAACGAAGACAAAATTAATGTAACGGCTAAGTTCATATAATATTAAAGTGTAGTTATGATAAACGATAAATGTGGTAGATGATAAACAACCAAACTCGAAAATAGTGTCCAATAGAGAAATACCCGGTCCTACTTTTATAATTAGCAGGATTGATACGAATAACTTGAAATTAGAAAATTTTATTCATATCTGAACTATTTATTAAATGATAATAATAGGTAGAAAATTCTGATAATTAACAAAAGTGGGATTGATTTGTGAGATCGTTCGAACACGTCGCGTTGTCTCCATTTCTCCACAGCACACAACGCGTCGTAGTAACAACCACAAAGCGAAAACTTATTTTCCACAAACGCGTTGTGGCTGTTTTTCGCTTTTAACGCTTCGGTGTCGGGCGTTACGCCGTAACATATACAGTCGACCTGACAATTTCGAAATCAAAATTTGCAAATTCCGTTTGTACGTTAGAATTATTTTTACATTTTTATTGTCGAAATCGTTTAATCGATAAATTGATATCGTTTTGTTAAAAAACAATATACTAGCCGTTAATATGGCCCTTATAGTAACTAAATTGATATAGTCTGCAAATATATTGGAAGCGATTCCAGGAGCTTAAATTACATCAGCATTTGAAATTTTTTTTTATTAACATAATTTATGGATGGTTATTTTACTAATTTAGATGTACACAGGTATCCGTTGAAAATAATTAATAATTATAAAACCTGCTGAGGTGTTATTTTATACATTCATAAAGTAACCAATTTATCATTTCTAGATGAGCGTATATGATAATACTATTAAGGTTCATTCGTTCGGGTGATAAACTGCAAATTACTTATTCTATCCGGTTAACTGGTTTATAGAGTTGTTTTACAGATTCCAATTCATACATGTATATGTATATGTATGTATTTGTATAAAATGTTGGTGGGATTGGTTTAGGTATAATTAAGTAACAGCATTTAGAAGCTTAAAACGTTAATTCGCTTTGGTAGTTCCATTTATTTCCTCCTGACAACCTACTGTTAACTAGGTTATCCAATTCCTTAACTAACCCACAGAGATTTTCATTTAAATCACACCGTTTATCGTGCTTGTAAAGTTACGCGAGGGTGGATGGTTCTATACTGTTGTGGCTATGGTGGTAGGCATCTCAAAGGCTAAACGTCAACCTTTTGTTGCCGAAATTGAGCACGGTAAATCGTTATATTACACTTACAGAGCTATTATGTAAATTTTCTTTTGTACATTTTACTAAAATTATGACCACATATTATAGTGACCAACATTTACATATTCATATATTATTAATAAGGCGAATACCCAAGTTGTTAGGAAGGTTTAACTTTTGTAAAATTATTCGCAAAAAATATTGTAAGTACATGTCTACATATACCTCCTAATAAAAAAGTATGTCGACAACATGCTGTAAAATATGTTGAAGATGTTTAGTAAATAATTAACTTTTGAAACTACTGCGATGGTTGCAATTTATTTAGGCATTCTATTAATAATTAGTTGATTAGACTTAAAATTAAATCGTACATTGAATATTATTCTTGATGCTATTAATATTTTGTTGATTTTAGAAACTAGCACATGTCTAATTCAGACAGTTTTGAGATTTACAAATATACGTTTCGTACGTTTTAAAGACGATGATGATTCCTTTTAGATAATTATACATTATTTTAGATCTTGTAATTTTGTCATAAATACGAAATCAATTTATTGCTAAATTAATCAATTACTGTTGATTGATCATTTACTACATTACTCTGAAAATGCGTTATTTTTTAATGTAACATATACGATCTAAAAGGAACAGTTTATTAAGTTTTAGTTTATTTTAGGCTCATGAAAAATTGATTATGCTATACTCAACGAAATTCAAGCAAGTTGTTTTTTATTAGCTTTCTTTACCGAATAATAATTTTTTTCACTATATTCTTTAGCCTGAAATGTAAATTTAACTGGGTACATGTTTATTTTATAGGCACTACATGTTCACCACACCTATGTTAATAAGCATTCGAATCTGCAACTTATAGGTGTAAGATTATTTATTTCAATCTCACTATTTACTTAGTATTAAATGTCATAAAGCCTAATCGAAATAAAAATGCTGTAAAGATATTCAAACTTATACGAGTACTATAGTGGTATCATTTACATTTACAAGGGTTATATATAGAACTGTTTATTTAAAATCTGCCTGCATGTACTTTTAATCAGTTACTTTTCGAGTTACTAGCAACTAAACTATATTCCTTTCAAAGTTGCAGAGCCTGTAAATAAATGCACGCAAGGACAAGTAAGCAGAGTGCCGTCTTATTTACGTGATTTTTTAGACATGTTTGGTCGTTGATGACGAATGCTCAATTATAACGTTTTGACGCTTATGACGTAATACCAGTATGACGAATGTAGAGTTATGACGTCTCAATGACGTCGACGAATTTCCTTAAAAAATGTAAGTAACTAATATCCATTTTACATATACGAGAGTTGTGGCAATCTTAACCAGAATTTTGCTGGAAATTTTTCAGAAAATTCTTACAATAAATTTACAATTAATAGGTATATTCATTGAATTTGAATAAATAAAATAAACTTAAAAATATCTTGCACACTTTGCGCCTAAAATATTACTTGATATTTAGCTTTATTGTTGCAGGCTCAATAATTTTTAAAGACAAAATAGACAGATATTTCAAAAATTCAAACTCCGGTTGTGCTAGCATCACGTGATCGGTATCGGTAAAGATCGTTAAAAACACCGAAACAAAGGAAGAGCCAAATACGCGCAAAAAGTTGGTTGATGTTGATTTCCTTTCAGCTGCTTGATGTGTACATATTTCATTAAAAAAATATACGTTTGTGGTATTTTATTTCTGGGCATTTCTTGCAGTTTTTGTATCGAGGTTGGTAAAACCAATTAGGATGGCATATCATACAATTCACCGAAGAGGACAGAGGAAGTATACACGTGTTGGATGACGACTCGAAAACAGCAGACGTTTTATGGCCGCCATTTAACCCAGCCAGCACACTGACGTTATAATGACGTTATTTATAAGTGAGTATTGGTCGGCGACGTCATATGACTAATAAATGATCTCTACAAGACGTCATGTTATGGGACGTACATAGACGACCTCAAAATGACGTCTTTAAGACGTACAATAAGGTCGTTTTTAGACTTCTAATATTATTAATTATGATCTATCTAGGTAACCAAAAAGTGATATATTCCATAAAATATTTTTTATTTTTACATTTGCAGAATGTAAATTAATATAATACATTATTTTGCCCTGTATAATTTATCTTAATAGTTATACACAACTGAACCTATCGCATAATAAGAATCAATAATTAAATAAGATATGAACATTAAAATGTTGGATTCATAAAGACCTTATAAGAAATTGTTTAATTTAAAAAACTAAAAACAAATTGAATCTGTAGGGTAAATAAGTAAATAAGTAAATTGTAAAATCTCGATTAATTCAACTTGAAGATATATGCAACGCAACCAATAGAAAATGCACATGCATACTGATTACAACCATGTTAAGGTTTTTTCCGGTATTTTCTGGGTTGCCAGATTGTTCGGTTTAATTTCTCCAGTGAGAATTTGAAAATCCCCCAAATTTGGGATTTTTCGAAAAACCCCAAAAGTAAAATACATTTGTTTTCGTAAATTATGATTTGTAATTCCTGGAATTAATAAATTTTCGGGATTGAAGTATTTTACGTATTTTCTATCCTTAAAATACCCCGAAATAAGCTATGTGTTACAAATCAATCCCCATGAGGTAGAATATGTTTAGTGCAAATAAAAAAGACTGCCGTAGAAATTTTTTATTATTCATATGAAAGAACAAGTACATTTAACGTATAATGTAATGTTAATTTTTCTTTAAAGGTACATATATAAACAATTGAAAAAAGAAATAGTATAATCAAATTAAGAAAAAAATAAAAGTTAATTATCAATGGCACTAAAAATGCCCAAAACAGAATCTTTTTCTTTAAAAGTATTATATACATTCTAATAGCATTGACCTTATTTAACATTTCTTCACTTGGGACAAAACTAACACAACTGTTTATTCATTAGATGAAACCGTAATCTCATTATGGCATCTGCACTACAAACTGCCATTCGGGTTCGTAATTGTCCTTGATTATATAGGCCACTGAAAATGTCTATGTGGGACCCGATTTTCACCCAATGCATTTTTATTTTTCGCCACCTCCACCCAGAATGATTCAGGGTATTCCAAATGTTGTCATTCTATTCGATGAAGAGCGTTCCATTCGTTGACAGTAGAATCAGAGACTTCATAGATTATTGATTTAAAGTTGCTAGCTAGAGTTGTTATGTCTGGTTTTCTAACTTGGGTCGTGGCGTTTTCGGTAGTTAATAAGCATATTTTTTATTAACTTCCAATCCAAATGTTTAGGTAGTAATTTAAAAGAATGCTCGGTAGCCAAGTGGAGGTGGAGTGGCAAACACACTTCACCACTACCAAATCTTGATTTTTTATATCTTTTAGCTGTGTTGAGACAGAATTGTGCTTCCCAACCATCACACTTGCGTCATCTACTCCAACCCCGATTAAATTTTCCAATGGTAGATTATCTTTCAATAATTGAAGCCTTAATGTTTCGGTTAACGTATCACGAGTGGCCGAGTCGATTAATAATCTATAGAAGGTCGTAATTACTATTCTTTGATTTACTAACATATTTTATTACAACACAAATCATTTTGGTATAGTCGATAGCTGTGCTTTCATCTATGATCAGGGAATATTTTCTATTTCCAACATCAGAAATTAGTTCTTCTAATAAGCATGGGGCAATAACATTTAAAACTAGTGCTGTACATTTAGTACTATTTATTTTTACTCCTTCGAATAATTCGTTTTAGATTCTCTTTTAGATTTTCAGATCCTTTTTGTGTGCGATTAGCGAACAATTGCACACTTTACTAAACGCTTTTTTGTAAGATGCGCGGGAAACTTGTAATAGAAAGCTATAAGTCAAGCTAACAGTATTATAATGGTTATTGTAAATGTAAATAATTTAAATTTCGGGAAAAGATGTACAGGGTCATTCATTTTATATATTTTGACCACCCCATTATACAGGGTGCGGAGAAAGTCCCGGAACGGCCAAATATCTCGAGACATGCACGTAAGATTAAAAAAACAAAAAGGGTAAGGAGGCGCAACTTTGAACTTTTAAATAGGAACCCCCATTTTTTATTGCAGATTCGGATTCTCCATTAAAAAGTAAGTTAGTTATCAATTAAAAACTTGTTTTTGATTTTCGACAGATAGTACTACAATAAAAAAAATTCATAATGTGCAAAATATTTTTTTTTCATTATTTAGCTTATTTCGGGTGAGTCCCCTCGCCTCTCACCCACGAGGTGCTTACACACACGAAGAGAATAACAGGGTGGGGCTCCATCCTGTTGAAACAATACACGGTCAAGTGCATTTCCAACAATTTCTCGTATTGCAGGTATAATTTCATCATTTAACATGTTGAAATACTTTTCACCAATCAAATTCCCTTCAATGAAAAATGGCTCTACAATACGATTACACAAAATTCCTGCCCAGACATTGACTTTCTGCTGATACTGGCTATGAGATTCTCTCACCCAGTGAGGATTGTTATCAGACAAATACCTAAAATTACCATTCAACATTCAAATCAATCGTACTTTCGTCAGTGAAGCAGGTCCAGAAAAATCATCTTGAGTTGAGTTTTATAAGGATGATATTTATGCAACTTCAGAATATTACGAACAGAACGATCACTTATTCCTGCATGTTGAGATATTTTTCTAGTCGATGCATGAGAATTTTCTTGAACATTTAGTAAGACTTCCAATGACTTTTCATCATTTGTTGCGGTTTTAGGTCTTCCAGATCTTGCTACGTCTTTAACCAGTTTGGTGAAAACGATTGACTGTCCGACACACAGTAGATTTGGATACTGGTTGTCGGTCTGCATTAGTGTGATTAAATAAATCTGTTTCGGTTTCGGTTTATTAGAACTTTTTCAAGAGATGCTCGTACGTTTCTGACGAGTATTTCTTGAAAAAGGTCTAACAAACCGAAACACGTGTAGAGAGAATTCTACATAATTTATGGAATCATTTAAATACAATAGTTTTTCTTAAAACTATTATGTAGAATGTTTTATACGTGATTTGGCTTATAAAACCTTCATCAACGGCTTACCTAAAAGTTTTTAAAAAATCATCTGTAAAATCACTCAAGTACTTAAAATTACTAGTATTTCGTTTGGTCGACAGCTGTAAACTGTCAAAAGTTTTTGTGACAGTTTGAATTTTATCATATTCGTGTTCAGCAGTTTCAACAACATAACTATATAAATTTTCAAGTTAAAACATAGAAAGATAAAAAGTTACGCCACAAAGTCTCTAAAAATGCACCAAACGCATGTTAAATCCCATTTAAACTTCAACCTCTCGGTGGTACGGGTTAACATTGACCAAATCGGCTGAAATTTTGAACAGCTCATTTTTTGACATTTTAGAAAAATCTAGGAGGAAGGGACCTAAAAAATCTTAACTTTTGCAATCTAACGGCCACCCTAATGTATATATATTTATTTTGTTCTTGTATTTTTTTTTATATTTCTCATATCTCTGTAAATTAACACTTTTTTTGTTTTTATTTCGCTGTGTGTCCAATAAATGGCTTTATTATTATTATTATTTTTATTATTAATATTCTGAAAATTGTGAAAAAATTAGATTTAGACCCTTTTAAAGAAATATTATTTAAATGAATACAACCTTTAACAACTTTTAAAATAAATGTGCCACACGCGCTAATGTTTCTTCGTAGCTCAGTTAGTTGAAGCGGGGCGATTATAAGCCAAAGTCACTGCCGCTCCAGATTTGATTCCAGTTGACAGGTAACTTTAATAATATTTTTCTTTTAAATTACAAATTTAAAACAATTCTTCTTTCCACCTTCTTTTCCTTATATTTTATTGGTACTGTTTATTTTACTGTAAATTTCTAGGTAACTTTTAAAGGTAAATATAATTACATAACTGTACATCATACTTTTATTAACCTTAAAATATAAGCTGTTCTTGTAGACATTACAGTTAGTTATAAAACCTTAGAAATATGTAATAATTGATTGAACGATAATTTACTTTTGCAAAATAATACTTTTGAACTTTCGTAAGATAGATCTTTTAATTTTATCAACGATTTAGTGATGTAACGAATGCAGAGGTTTTTGTTTAGAAGGTTTTTAGTTACTTTATTTCGTGTTGTTAAAGTTTATACCATAATTTACACAACTGAAGTTATTATTCCATACTTATTTAAATGGTCATCAAAAGTATTTCAATTTACAAAACTGACAATTACAAAACTAACTAGAAAGAATTTCTAGCTCAAATTCATCTTGGAGGGGCTAATTTTTGGTTTGGGGGGCAGGTTAAAAGCTGACGTCGAATATTTTACTTAGTACTCTTAAAGTACTTGTCACATTTATACATGTTTCTTCTATATCGCATAATTTAGAAGCAATTTAACTGATGGTCTTTTATAATCAACCTGCATATAATCGAATAGGTAATACTGCGGTAATAGAGCTGGTTACTCCACGAACAGGTATATCATATGTCGGAGGCAGGAATCGTACGGAATGCTCATGTTGGTGACGCCAGTAATAGTACACCCATTTGCTTAAGGGTTACACAAGGAACAACCAAACCCCAAAAGGGTTTAAAATAAAAGATATGAAATTATCAACAACCTAATAAACGATCCTACGAAATTAGTACTCAACAGGAAATTGTGAATTATCATTATGTATCATTTCACATTAAGTGAAAAATGTATTGATTTCAAAACTCAGAAATCAGAAAACCGAATAAGAAAAATTCCAATAAGACGGTTTGACGGACAAAGGAAATATAAAATTCAGACGTCTTTTGCTTTAATTGTTTAAGTCTTTTAGTCCTTCGAATTTAAGAGGAAAAGAAAAAACATAACGTCATTATGAAATTGAGATTTTCCTGTGCAAAAAAGAAAATGCATATCAAATCGAAAATCACTTTTCATACTTTTCAGAAAAACAAAACACATTTCCTTTAGAAAGTTTTCCAGAGCTTTTCAAGAACAGCTGCTCTTTCTATTGCACTTAAAAGTTCATACGATAAAATATGGTGTCGAGCGCACTTCAGGCATTGTCCCGTACAAGTACGGTATAATAAATTTTCTTTGGTGTACGTGAAATCGTGATCACATGCAGCATGTTCTTAAGAGTTACCTAGGTTGTATGAAATGTACGCAAGCGTGTGTTGGGTCCAGCAGGAGGGCGCATCTCGCGGATATGTCTTCGGGCCCACAACAGAACAGTGTCCTTCCCGCTAGCAGTATGGGTGCGCGAATTGTTTCGCGGAAGTCACGACCACGTTGTGCACCATGGCTTAAAAGTTTTTAAAACTTTACCTTATTTATCTTAACGGTAACCCTTAACGCTTTATCCCTTAAAACAGGACATCGCGCTCGTTTGTTGTAATAGTTGTAATTAGGTAAATACTATAAAAATTTAAATATTTATAAACTTGGTTCATTAAAAATAATTTTTATATTATATACTGAGCTTTTTAATAACGTTTTTAAACTTGTAAGTACCTACCGAAAATTATTGTTTTTCTTTGGACAATCTACATCTCTTAAAATTAGAAATAGATGTCTTTTTTTAATATTGACTTATGTAATAATAGTAATACAAAAAAAATCCAAAATCATTTCTGTTAACAAAGTGTTTTCAAAGAATTTTAGAATATTGTGTATTTCATAGATGCAAAAGATTCTAATGGTATTTATAACACTAATATTTTTAAAATTCTAGATCAAACACAATTAGTTTGTTTGATCTTAACCGCCCCTTTTAGAAATGGACAAGCACAATTAATTTCAGTTACGTGACACTAACTGACAGTGTCAGTTGGTAAAGTTAATTAAGATGGTATCCTTTTGTCTGTAAGAATTAGTATTTTCCATTAAATAAACAAAGTTGCAAATCTGAATAATTATGCGAACTATAAACGAAGACATAAACATGAACAGGCAAACATGTTCTAGTTTCTACAAAATTTCAAAGCGAAAAATTCGCAAGCAAAAAATAGCTAGCTATTAAATTCCATAAACTAAACAAAATCTTTTTATTCAGTAAAGTTGTCATTTAACAAAAAGTTGAAGTAGAATGAATGTGTTCAATCAAGAGGCTAAAGCCCATCTAAACGGTTTTTGTTTAAAATTGTCATTAATATTACATAAGAGTGTCGATGACTGAAAGAGGGTGCTCCCGAGCTGAAGCTTCATTAATAAAATAAAAAACGTCAACGAGTTTAGAAACTTTTATCTAAAGCAGTTTGCAAAAAAGTATTGGCAAACATAAATATCGGTTAATGGTTTCTGGACTAGGCATTCGCATTCCTCGAGCACCCTACAGAATTTTAATGTTAATCGAAGCATTAAGTATCCT
The DNA here is from genome assembly GCA_929113105.1 of Agrypnus murinus. Classification (NCBI taxonomy): domain Eukaryota; kingdom Metazoa; phylum Arthropoda; class Insecta; order Coleoptera; family Elateridae; genus Agrypnus; species Agrypnus murinus. Next base: position 123,589,688 of record OV816024.1, on the reverse strand, counting down.
TTTAATCCTACTAAAAACTTTTTATGCAATCAGGACGATTGTTGCAAAACTTGAACTCAAAAACAATTACTTGCCTATTTAGCTCTAAATGAGGTTATCATTTTAAAATTATAGCAAAAAGAGTTTAATACCTTGACGACCATGCCTTATTAAGAGGTGGTAGAAAGAAGTAATCGTAAATTTGCTGCTATATATTTTTTAATTATTTTATATACTTTTTTTAACTTATATATATATTGGTACCGTTTTATTAGAAAATCTTTTTTTTTTAAGTAAGTCATCGTGCGTGGTATTTTTAACAAATTTCACCTGTTAATGAGATTTTCACTATTTAATTAACTAATTTGCAAGTATTTATGTTCCAATTCTCCGAATTGAAAGCAAATTAGCAAAAATCAATCTGTTATAGAGAGGAACTAATTATTTTAATTGATGTAGATTTATAATAAGCGTTTTAGTTGGTATTTAACAAATTATCTGTTAGAGGAGCAAACAATTTAGAAAAGAGTATAAGAACATCTTTAAACTAATTAGTTAGTTTAATTTCAGTAAAAGTGATGGGTTATATGACCAAATAAAAAATATTTACAAAAATCATTATTTATTATTTAAGCGGTAATTTGGATTTACCTATAATCGGTTGTTTTTCTTGCAGAGCTTTTTCTGTTGGTTATTTAAAAGCATTGCTTGACTTCTTGCTTCATTAAAGGCTCTGTAAAGTAACGTTGCGTGAGAAACAATAACTAGTTATTCTGAGTATTTGTAAACAAAAAGCCGGGTAATTTCCTTATTTTCTGCAATTTGTGTTGGTTTTATCTCTGTTAATCGGAGATAAGTGCCTATTTGATTCCGCTATAAATCCTATTAGAAATCTTCTTCATTAAGCTTCGGTAAATACAAATAACATTTTTTATAGGTACTTAACAACTGTACCTACTTATTGCATTTACCGCACATGGAAAACCATAGCCATAAAGCACGGAATAATACTAATTAGGCATTTTTGGATTTAACGTTTGTTGAATAACAATAATACCTAATTATTGTTTCCAGAAACTAGCAAAAATAGGTAAAGTACATATTTTCTCAATCATTATTTTCAAAATTCAGAATTTTAAAATTGACCCGACCACGAACTCGTTTATAATGTATTGGAAATATACAGTAAATCGCAACATATCATAAACATAAACACTCATAAACATAAACTGTTACTGCTATTGGAATAACCGCCTGAAAAACATCTACATTGTTATTTGATATTAAAATACAAAAATGAAGCATGCAGTCGATATTCAGCAAGCACTGAATGCCTCGAAAATATCCATTATCCGAAAATAAATAATTCAAGAACTTTTATTTTTTATCTTATTTTGATTTACAAAAGTTGTTAAGTCCTTTGTGATTAAAAAAAAGTAGTAAATACATCGCTTACCTCTTTATACATACATATAAAGCATTACCGCAAAGGGGATTTTAGAGATCTTAGAAAATTTTTAAAAACACGGTCTTTTTCATGAAGCTATCAGTAATAGCTACCAAAGAAGATATTAAAGCTGTATTTATTTTTAAACTTCTTTTTTATGTAATTTTTATAACAACTTTTCTAATCAATGATAATTTCTAGATTTTTCTCAATTTCTAAATAATAAAATTGTAGAAGTTTTATAAATTGGTATCATCAGTGAAAACATTACCGGTCTATAATTACATTATTATTTCACTTTCAAATAGGGTCGTTTCACAATTTTGAAACTTAACGTTTTTATATTCTATAGACTTAGTAATAACTTGACGTATTTTTTTCAAAATTTTTAACGCAGCCGTTAGCGAGATATGCAATTTACAATTTTAAATTTTTCTGTCCTTTTCTAGTACAACAACGTCATAGTCCTCGTATACGCTGTATTGAAACAAATATGTAAGACGAAAGTATCATGACGTCAGCGGTGTAGAAAAGGACGGAAAATATTTAAACTTTAAATTCGTTTTATTAAGTTATCGTAATGCATTTATCGATTTTATGTGGACCTATACATTAGATAACAGTTATACTAACAAAATATACAAATTATATCAAAATTTAAATTCCATGCAACGACCCATTCCTAATTATTTCTTTACATTAAAAATTATTTTTGGATATAGTTAAGGTTGGTAAATTCTTGTTTCGTTCGTCACGTTCTGTCCGCCAACAAAAATCTACCTGAACCATTTTCGTTTCGTGCCGAATTAAAATGATGGCGTACAAGTACAATCGTAACTTTAACATTCTACACTTCCGCCAATACAGAGCTATAGCTAGCACAGTGAGCAAATTATTTCTCTCCTTGGTAATCTCTTTTGCATAAGCATGTGTTGCAAGTATAATTTATTGCATACTTTATCAAAACACGCTCTTCAAAAATAACTTACGCTTCCCATAATTTCACATATTGCAGTATCATTCAATTAAATTCTTTTTCGTACTTTATGTATGTGTTTGAGTATTTTTGTAAAAACAGAAAAAGTCATGAGGCAACACTTTTCGAACACTTTTTATCTTTGTTTTATTAGCTTTGTTCGTACGATCAAAACTTCTAATAAATAAATTCGCTATAAAGGGTAATGAGGTAGGATACAACTTATATGAATCTATGGACATAATTTTTTTTACCATTAGTAGAGCTAAAAAACAAATGGAAACTTAATAACTCAATTTAGATTATTGATGGATAATGCAGATCTACTGGAAAGCGGATAATACGGACAAATTAAGTGTTTTTTACTAAAACTTCCTTCAATCCTTGACTGAAAAACCAAGAAATTTTTTAATTACATATATTAAATCCATAATGTTTTTCTTTGTACATATATATCGAAAGCGTTAGATATTCTGAGTGCTATTGTATTTGAATTTATCCTATTCAAAGAATTTCGTTTTAGGGAGACTAATACCTCTTCTACTATGTTTATATACTGCTAATATTACCTGCAATTGCCTTGAAAACCATAACATAATTAAATTTGCAATATGAAACAAGAATACATAATATACAAGATTTAAAGAAACATTAATACGGGAAAACCTTACTTTCCTTAAGTGTCGATGTGGATGTTTTGTAAATTGCCATAACTATTAAAGCTGTTTGAGTGTTAACAAGTATTCGTATAATTATATATTACACATTTCTATTCTTAAAATATAATAAATTTCTTATTTATATGTACTTATCCATTATTATTTCGGCTTTATTAATTAGGGTAAAAAAGTAACTAAAATATTTAATTTAAAAACCTATATACTTCATCAAGTAGTCGAACTGGTTTAAAAAATCACATAATTACTTAAAGAATTACCAACAAAAATTATGTATTTTGTCTTAATTAATACTTTAGATTTTTTTGTATTTGGTGTGAAAAAGTAGATAACATATTGAACAGGAAATCGACAATTTGTATGTAGAAATCCTATTTCAAAAAGTATCCAAAGTCAGCAGGTAAATGGCAAATGAGCGCACAAAACGAGTCATTAGTACCGAATTTGATTGTCCATCTGGTTTACGCACAAAACGAGGTTATGCAGCTTAGCACGAAACGCTCACAAATCTTTTGGTTGTAGTCGTGGATCGCCATTAAATAAAATACGAAAATTGATAATCAAATCCAGTCAACTCTTGAACTATTGACGATTAGTTTAAATAGTATTATAAGTATTTACCCCCCGTTAACTTTTTTGCGCCTAGAATTTTAGGTTGTTTTGAAAAATGATAGAAATATAAAATGGTATCAGTATAGGAATAAAATAAAAATGAAACGCAAACTAACAAGTAGCATTTGAGGGCCTGAGTGTAAGAGAGGCTAGCCCACAACTGCAAAACTGAGATAGATATAGCATTTCTTTTATTATCAAATTTTAATTTCTAAAGCCAAAGATCTCTGAGAAAGTGTAAGTAGCCATCTATACATTTCTGTACTTATATTTATGTTAAGAAATTTTCAGGAAATATCTTTAGTAAACGTTTAAATACTTATCTCAGATTTATGCAAATGTGGGTTAGCCCACTAGTTCACCAAGCCCTTCATTCCTTTCTACTGGACATTTTTGTAGTTCTTCATTAGTAATACCATTTAGCTAATTCCAGATTATATATTAATACAGGTGTTAACAAGTACTTGGTTTTGCTAAAGCGTCCCTGCGGTTTTTAAAAGCTTCAAGCTTCAAATTGATATTTAATGTAATAAGTAAATATAGGTACATATGTGTACAATTATACACGCTGTATTTCACATTACTGGAACAATTGAATATGCCTCTTTACATGTTTTTTACTGCACCACGTGCAACTTTATGATAGTATATTGATCATATAAGAGTAGAATTAAAAAATAAACCCTATGTCATTACACGCCAAATTTAACAACAAACAAGCATCATACATTTTATCACACTACGAGGCTGGGGATAGCATTACAAAATAGAAGTATATGTTTATCAAACATATAATAATAGCCAGTTCCGATGTTCTATATCCAACGAAGAATATCTCAAAAACTAGAAGAATTCCTAAGCTTTTACAGGCAGATGGGCCCCATACGAAAAGCATGAGTACATTTTTAATCCTAAAAAACCCAAGGTTTTTGGTTTTGGTTGCAGGGAGAGGCATTTTTAAAAAAATATTTAAGGCTATATAGTATATATCTCTTGAACGACGTAAGCTACAAGCTTCAAATTCTCAGATTATACTTGAAGCAATTCTGAAGGCAAAGAAATACTGAGATTACCGGGGTTTCATTCAGCGGCAGAGTAGGACAACATTCCAAGAAGAGAAGAGATTTTTTTTATTGTGTATAATCTTTAAGAGATAGATACTATATGCCAGTCGGACTTTTTTGTAAAGCTTTTTGAAACCTACAATTCTTTCGCTTACAGTTTGCTTTAATCTGTCATAAGGTATTTCGTCTTTGTTTTGCCAATTTCTCTAATTATTTCTTTTACATTGTACTCATTATTCAACTCTCGAAAGACTCTGAACAATCTTTATATAAAAGAACATTCTCCAAGAAAGAAGCTATCAAATAGTGAACAGCATTAAAATTTATTCAGTGATTTTCGAAATTCACCAGCTTTTCAGAGATATAAGTTAATTGTAATTATTTAAGTGCGCGTGCACCTACGAATAATGCGGGGTAGTATGGTGGTATGCACGCAGATTGCCAGTGGCGGCTTTACCAGCCCGACTTTTGTGAATAGATCTCTTTTTTTACTTCGCTTATAGCTGATGCGACCAGAAAGAAATAAATTTATAGGAAAGGGTAAATAGGTTTATTGAAATCAAACGCCATCAAAAAATTTTACTGCTTTTACTTAAAAGTATAGCTAAAACTAGTTAATTTTTAAAATTAGAAAAAAACTACTTCAAGTTATTAATTTGTACAAAAGAAAAAATTAAAATTTTTTTTTGAATATCTTAACTGATTTAATGGACATATTTAACGTTGCAAAATGGACGATTTTGTTCCACCTTCGTACATTTACAGATCTTGCCCTCTTGAACTGCTTTCTGAATATCAGACTGTTAGTTAAATTTGTTGATATGTTAATATAATAATAATTTAGTATGGAAAGTGCTACATCTAAAATGTATAGAATTGCAATTCATTTGTCAAGTATGTCTGTGAACCACATTCGTGTTTCATTTGTCTATTTCTAAAAAACCTATAAAACATCGGATAGGATATAACTTTTTAAATTTCCGATTTTAAGTCTAATAAGGAATTTTAAATTACTAAACATGATGTGCATTATTCATAGAGTTACACTATAACGAGTTACTGTTCCGACGCAATTACAACCTGAATTACTTCATACTACCCTCTGCTCCAACCTAACATAAATCCAAACATCTATTTTTTAAATTAATTCATTGACAACGTGTTTTTATCAAATAGAAGGAAGACCCCAGTTGTATAACAGATGTCTAGCTGTTTTTTTATCTTTGCATCAAATTCAGGGTTCAGATTTTTTTAAACTAAACGGAACAATGAAGAAATATTAAAGTTCAACATCATAATAGAGAGCACGAAGAAAGATCATTTTCTAAAATGTGGAAAGCAATAGCAGTATCTACAACTCTTACAGTCATAAACAGAATCAGAATCATTTAAAAACTGTGAAAGCAATTCAAAAATTAAATACGAAGCAAGGGTTATGTGTATAACATAGAGATATCATTATATATCGTAGCATTTATAAGACACACGAGAATTGTTTAACGAAATGCGTTTTGGCAAGTGTACAGTTACTAATAATCAAATGATTGCTAATGTCAAATAATTGTAATTTACAAATAGTAAAGGATATGTTTTTTTTTTTATACATTTAACTTTATTAAAAAATAAAATATAAAATTAGTAGAATATAAAATAAGCTGATATAAATTTTAGGTTTTTAAGATTTTTGAAAGAAAATTCCTGCTCCATCTTCACATCCAATCGATCTAATTCTTTTTCTTGAACTTCTAATTCTTAAAGATATGGAACAAATGATTGAAAGTTGAATGTGGGTTTTAATCCAAGAAATGATATTCGAATATGGTTTATCCCATTTTTCGTGTAGACGTAAGGCTGTTCTTTTTATAAATGACTCATATTCAATCCCTGCAGCACCTTCGCATGAAATTATTAAGGGCGTAAATGAACCTCTCAAGTCTTCTGCAGCAGTGTTATATTTGTTATGTTTTTCATTTGCATGACTTTTGGAAATACTAAACCATGAACGAGATCCATACGATACAGCGTTAGCATTTACAATGCGTACATCAAAAAACGCTCGTCTCGCTGGTTCCCATACACTATTCATCATCAGATCACCAATAAGTGCTGGTTGCTCTTCATTTGCTTGGCGCATCACGGGTTCTGTAATTATACCATCCCATGCAAGTTCAGAAAACTTTCTTATATCATCTCTGTGATTATTATGGCTTCTTATTATCAAACCACCTTTTTTACAATTTAAGGCATGATTTAGGTTGAAATTTTCATCTCCACAGCCATCACAACATTTAGGCATTAAATGGGGTTCAAATCCATATCGTGTAGCTAATCCGTCTCGGAATTCTAATGCTGAAAGGTCAGTATTATCAGCTAATGTAGGAAATATAGTTAACCAGTGTGACGATTTTGAGTCAACTACTCTTGTTATGCTTCGTTGCATATTTTCAGATAATTTTGGAATAATTAATTTACTTGAATTAGCATGTTTTGTTTCTCTATCTTTTCTGGCCAAATTTAAAATTTTAACGGCATGATTATAATGTTCAAATGCATTAATTTCAGAACCATCAGAAATAGCATCAATTAATAAAGCATTTGCAGAATAAGATGTTTTATATACATCACAAATATTAGCACTAGGGTCTTTAATGGCTAATCCACCAAATTTCACAGGTAATGCAAATAAATCATGCTCATTTGATTTGATGTAAAGGATATGTTATTGGAAGTATTAGATTTTATATCACTTCTACATTCCTAGACTAGCCATTACAATAAAATACGATAGTCAGTCAAAGAAATGACGTCACTAAAGTAACGAACTCTTTAGCTGCTTCCTACTATTTAATTCTTGTTCCTGTCACTGGAAATTCTAACTTAAAGTAGACATCACTTTCTGTGAAATTGTCTGATAAAGTTACCGTTTCAGTTAATAGAACACTTTTTAAGTTCTTTAAATTGATTTGAAATTTACAGTTTATGTCAAATTTCTTCTGAATGTTGGATTTTAAAGAATATAGTTAATTATACAAACATTTTAGTTTTGTTTTAGTTGGAAATCCTTGACAAGAGATCAAAAACAATTCCATAATGTATTACTGCTAAGAGATATTTACATTTAAATACGAAATACAAATTTCCAGTATCGGAAGATAGATTTCATTTAAGTATAACGGAGATTATAAAGGGTGTCTCAAAATAAACCTCCAGATTTTATCAGCTTATAACTTCACTAATATAATCTAAGATAACTAAAAATTAACTCAATGATCTCTTCGACGCCTATTATTCCGCTATAACTTTTAATGCTATGGCTGCTGTGCTTTGGGATAGTCAAGTCCAATAGTAATAATTCATGCCAAAAACTTTCAGATCACTATAAGTTCCTCTGTGGAACTAAATGTAGAGCTACCATCAAAACAAGATTTTAAACAGTCTGCTCGCAAGATAGCATTTTAAGTGATCCGAATCTGAAGGTAACATCTTGATGATGCTATCACTTGAAGGTCAAAAGAATTTCACTACAATCAAATGTTTTAGTGGAGTGCAAGTACTCCTCAACTAAGCCTATACACATTTTTTCCAATTAGAATACTATTCTACTTTTATAGTATTAATTGGAAATCACCTTGGGTGGGTGGGGGGTAACTGTCAAATTATTATACTCACCTCTAAGACAAAACATAAGAGGTGTGTGTTTATTGTTAATCTATCAAATTTATTTCTTTAATACTTAGATCTAAAAGATCCTGGGAATTTCTTCTTAGATTAAAGAGAAATTGCTATTAAATAACGATATATTTTCTTAAAAATACAACAGAAACGAATAATTAATAACTTAGTAAAATCGCCTTTTGCTGCAATCAAACCCCTAACTCTCCATGGCATATCGAGATGCATGTGTCTTCGATAAATTTTGTAGTTTTGGATTTGGCCCATGCTAAAGTTATTTTATATAGAATGAATATGTACTCGTACAAATGATTTCAAATAAATCAAGACAGTCAGTATTCCATAGTGTAAATGTTGCTTTTTCTTTTCCTTGAAGTTTAGTAAATGCTATGTAGTTATAAGTTAAATTATAAATCTTTATTTTTTCTACTTCATACATTTTTATAAAAACTCCTATTTAATATAGAACAGTAGAAAGGGATAGCCTTTATCCGCGAATGGTCATCCATACTGCCCCACCGAGCACGCAGATTAGTTACCTATGAAAACATAAGACAAAGCCTGTTTCACACATTGCTAAAACCTTTGTCTAACACTTTTGTGGATTGTTTTTTTCATTGTCTACAAACACTTTACTGGGGTATAACCGTAGAAATTACTCCACCAGAATTTTGGATTTAATTAAACTAAATAATTTTGCGTATGCTTCAGTTCGCTTATCTTAAGACAAAAGTATATATTATTTTTAAGGTAATATTTATTATACTTTCTAGAATTTTAGAAACGGGCTTATATTAAGTTGATTATGGAATATACTGTACAACCACTCAGATAGGTCAGGTAAAAATTTCAGTCAAGTGCCCAAATTACATGAAAGATGGTGCCCAGATTACGCCCGACGGTCAGAACATGTACTAATTCGTTTGGAGATTTTAGCGTGTTTACAACATTCAACATCAGCTTAAATTCAACACAGTAGTTAGTTTTATTTGCTTCATAGGAATAATTTCAGTTTTAGTATATTGCGGTGACCCTGATAAAAATATAAAAATACTTAAATAAAATATCCACCGTTCTGTATAAATTATATACGATGGATTATGATTAAAATACACCACACATATTCTTTATTTCTCTCAGCTAGCTCACGTTTGTTCGGTAAAACATAAATTATTTGGATTTCGAGACTCTTATATTCTTTTATGCCTGGAAACAAGGAAAAACTTAAACTGTAAGCACTTATGCCTCTGCAAACTGGACACCTGTAACTGTAATCTGAATTTGAAAGAGAATAATGCTGTATGCTTGTATTAGCATCAATTAAACGCATACGTAAATTAAAAATACAAAAAAACTTTATTCAAACAAAATTATATTCAGAAAAGAAAAGTCAAAGAAAAAGAAAATATAATTTACAATTGGAAATTCAGAATAAATCCTCAAGCTTGCTCAAACGTTTAGAAAAGTCGTATTATCTGACATAGGATTAAATACAGTTATTCGTTTGAACAAACCCACACAAATAATTATTTAAATATAACTAAAAATGTTATTCAAAATAAATAAATCTTTATTAAAGAAATTTGATTATTGGTGTCTTTATTTGAAAATTAAATGAATTTTTAAAAAAATTAATGAGTTAAGACAAATAGATTTAAATACCCTAAGATGAACTTTACAACTCAAGTTGTAATTCTTTTTATTTATGAGAATCAATTATTCTCTTAACCAACCTGGTATGTTATGGAATAATATTCCCTATAAAAATAATCCTTTTGGCAAGACTGCTGTACAACCAAACAGCTGATTGTTGTTCATAAAAATATCGATGCGTAGATCGATAAACACAAATTCAATTCACTTGAGTTTAATTAAAAACCAAAGACACTTTTACTTTTATTTATTCGTAGCACAATAATAATTAAATCTTCAATAAACTCTTGAAGATAATTCAGGTAATCACCTTTTATTTTAATTTCAATTATGTTTATTTCAAATGACACTTGTCAAACATATGGTTATACATATAACTTCAAATTTTTACAGATTTTAATCTGGAGCCGAGCCTGGTTACGCTTCCAACGTTTTATCGACTAAATTTGTTTCAAAATGCAGCAGCTTTTATATCTTCTGCCAAAACAAATGAACTCCATGACAGTTATTCAAAAACAAACGACAATCAAAATGCGTGTGACGTCATTATCCAAAAACATGTGATTAACACTGATCCCAGATCTGATGTGATAAACTAGATCTTTTAACGCTGATTAAAAACATATAATACATGTATAGTCCCAAAATGAATAATAAAGAAGGTACGGACGAAAAACACTTGACAATGAAGATTCTCGTTACAGATAATTACATAAGCAAAATTAACAAAACAAGAGTTCATCTCTTACAAATTAGCTATATGGATACACAATGCGTGTGATACAATTGTTTTATACATAAAAATATCTTTACAAATCAATATAAACATGTTTTTCTTATAGTACAAACATCGATGTACACCAAAATATGCTTACACAAACCCCAGCTTGAAAATAACTTCTACGTTAATCAATTTGTGCACAAAATGTCTAGTGTGCAGTGCTTAAGGCACACATATAAAAACAATGACGATAAAAACCAGGATAAAAGTTACAAAAGTCATTTTCGCGAACCAAGAGGATTTCAAATACCTCCTGTAATTGAAATGACCAGAATTCTATTAAATGAGTTCAAAATTTAATTATGTTATATCAATCATAACAAGATTAATCTACTTAATCTATTTACAGGAAAATAACCATGTAAACTTGAGCTGGCCTCTAAGAATATCAAAGAATATGCTTAACGCTGAATCATCGTAACTGAAAATCTTAAATATGGAAATGATTTTCCCTGGCAAGTGGTAACCTGACCTAAAGTGTAACTTAGGTTGCCTATACATGATTGTGATAACACAGTCTAGCTAAATTATTTTATTTATAAATGTGATTTATTTATTTATGCATGAAATATTAGGAAGGTAAGGTTATATTTGCACGAAATCTTTCATCATAAGTTTTTATTTTAAACATTGATGAATCTAACTAAGCTCCAAACTATCGTCTTTATTAATTATGTGGACAAGACATAACATGCCCCGCTATTGACTTAAAAACCGATAAAATATTCATTTTAACGTTGCCGAACATCTCTCGATGAAATTTTCAAAAACAGTGAAATCTATAACACCTCAATATATTACAAATTTTCTTGGCACTACTTCCTTAAAATTTATTTTTTTCATATATTTTAATTTTGGTACGCGAATATTAATAAGAATAATTAGAACCATACAATGCATTGAAAGTAAACTTTACTTAGCTATAGCGCTATAAAGTAAAACATAGTTCATATGTAGTGTTCCATGTAAAATGTTTTTAAATTCATTTGAATATTGTTACTTTTCTAATAGATGACATAGATAGACATTTATATGAAATTCAAATATTTCCATTCATTTAATATACACAGATATTTTTATATTTTATCTATATAAATATCTCTGAAATGTTAAATCACGCAATGTTGACAATGCCACATTAAATTTACTATTTTATTTGTTTCTTGATGCTAATTTCGTCTGCTCTTTTATATGCAAATGGAATTAATATTTTCTTTTTGTGTATTTCAACAATAAGATATTATATTTTCACATTATTTGAATGGATAAAAAAGCTTGCTCCACGACCGCTTTAGAGAGGTCTCTCTTTAAAGATAGCCATCTAGAGAAAGTCCATCATTTTCTACAGCTCTTGGAATTATATTTAAGACCGCTATAAAAGAATTCTACCATTATCGCACAATTTGAGTTTTAGCACAATTTTGTAATAATAAAAATTTTCAATTATTTTTAATCGCAAAAACACAACATTTTAAATTATAATTTTACATTTTCCAATTAAAATGTCAACTCTTTAGTTATTATTTTTAAATATCAAGATGAAGTCTATCTCACTTTTTTAAAACAGAGAAAGCAATACTTTTTTCACTCTTTTAGGAATATTCCAAAAAATGGTATCGAATACCTGCAAAATTACTGTTTTTTTATTATGTCGAATTTGTGACACACTGTGACGTTACTTCTAGGCTTCTATCATATAATTAGCTAGTGCAAAAACACTTCCTTTTTGTAACTTGTATAAATAACCATTTACATTTGCTGTCTCTTATTAAAAATAAGTAATCTCGTTTTTACATAAGAATTAATTGTTATACAAAGGTGAAATATCTTGTTCATCTTTTAGTTTTATTGTTTTAAAGTAATTTGTAGGAAGCAGTAAAAATGAAACATTATTTCCTGAATTATAGGAAGACGCTAACATGGCTAACATTTTTATGTTTCCTATGAAATAAATAATTCTACAAACTTATTTATGCAATATGAAACTAAACAAACTTATTTTCTTTTATATTTTGTTATATCATTATTTTTAAAAACCCAAAGAATTATGTTAAGAACATGTTATCCTGTAACTAGTAAGACATACTGGGTGTTTCGTAAGTACAGTCTGCTATATTAGAGGATTGTTCCAAAGATCATTTTATAAAAAAATCAAATTTAACTCAAAGCCTCAGATATACGGAGCGTTACACTCAGAAAAATTTCAGTTACGATACCTTACTTACCTAAAACCGTTAACGTTTATTTGTGATTTTAACACGTTTTAATGTTAAATTAATACTATCTTTACATCGTTGATGTAAAATAACATCGAACAAATCTATTTCCAGCAGAAAAGAACATCAAGATAATACATCGATTTGAAATTACATTTTCGCAAACGTACTTAAAACTTAATGATAATTTTGTAATTACGTACTTATTTATATGCTTTCTTTCAGTGTAGATACCTTATTAAACTTGGTTTTTGTCTCAATAGGCCTTAAACGAAATGAAGTATATTTTTACAAAATCGGATAGCTAAGTAGGTAGGACCTTTCTTTTAACCTACAGAATTCCAAAATGTGGTCCACCAGCGTTTGCTTATGACCACGGTCCCCATAGGGGACTACGAAATGTGCTCAATTGGCGCGTCAGTTACATTTGTAAGAGCTACCAATCATTCACTGGTGAAAGCGAGGTTGCCTATTAATCCTATACTACCTCTCCAGGCTAGTGCCGGAGCTATTAACGTGTTTATCCGTCGGGGTTCGTCTCCGAGGCAGTCCCGTCACCCGCAGTCCAGTATGCAGACTTTCACTTACCGGACGTATCCAACCTCAATTGTGACTGGGACTTGGGAGCTTGATCTGCCTAGGATATCTCAGAATTTAACCACCTGGCTCTACCATATTAACACGCTGTCCTGCGTAAGCGGCCAATGTGGTGAAGCAAATTGAGAGTGTCCTAGGTAGCACATTTTCGTAATCGCGAATGCGCAGAATAAAAAATAATAAAACAGAACTGTGATATCCTAGTCTGATAAAAATTGGCTGGTGGAACAGATGCAAAATTTGAATGCCCGAGAATACATTTTCAAAATTACGCTACTGTAGAAATAGAAAAAATGCATTGGTGTCTTCCCAGACTTTCAACAAATATTGTTTATTAGGAGAGGATGAAAGGATCCTATAGAAACCTTATGGAAAATGGCTTTTACCAGATTGCTCTGAAACTTTTCTAAAAGATAGTTTTCTATGTGTAGATCAAAAGTGTCAATGGGCATAAATTTCAGAAAATTATAGCTTTCGAATTACAGCTGTTTGAAGTTGACAATTTTTGTACCCCGCAGAATCATTACATGCAATGGCTCTCCTGAAAAATTCTTGAAACTTAAATGATAGTCCCTAATGTGTAGATCAAAAGTGTCAACGGTCACAAAGCCCCAAGGAATTATAGTGTGAATTACAGCCGTTTGAAGTTGAATGATGCAAAAGTTGTCTTCAACTTCAAACCGCTGTAATTCGAAAACTATACTTTTCTGGAGTTTGTACTCCGTGGCACTTTTGATCTACACATCGAAAATTAGCTTTCAGAAAAGTTTCATGGCAATCTGGTGAAGGCCATTTTCCAAAAGGATTCTGCGGGGTCGTTTGCAAAACTTCACCATTTATATAAGAGATTAACAAATTGTTCAAATTTATTCTACATTTATTTCAAAATTAATACTAAGTTGAAATCAATCTAACAAAGCACTACCTGCTGTGCAGACAATTCAGATGCGGTTAACGCGGTTAAGGTGAATAATATCAAATTTTGACAAATTCGCGCCGGTCGCTCCGCTAGTTTCATCCGCAAGTAGTGGCTCACACAGGACAGCGTGTAAGGCTTGGTAATCCTTTTAACCTACATGAATTGCATGAAAAGTTTTACGTGGGGTAACTATATAAACATCACCCCCACGTTCCTTCCCTTAGGAGGAAGTAATTGAGATACGCTCAATCAGCGCGCAATTGCTCTAAATCACTAACTGGTTTTTAACTTTTAACCTGCAGTCGCGGTTTAGTAAAAAGCTCATTTGGTCTAAACTGGGTTTGGGTGGTTTTATTGAGTGGGGTAATAGAACGAACGTAATCGCCACTGGATGGAATTATTTTTGTAACTTCGTGTCTTCGAATTGTTTTATTCGTTATCCACAATTTTTTTTGATATATTCTAATAAATATATTAGTTGCATTTCATTATTTAGTATGTTCTATGTATATAAAGTTTTTATTAAACGACTGACTAAATAATAAGTTTCCCATTATGAAACAGTAATAATATTTACACAAACATATAAAAATATCTTAAGTATAACTTAACTACAACATTTATAACAATTAACATAACTCAAACCAAACCAAAACTTAACGATTAAACAAATGATGTCTTAAAATATATACAGAACTCTTTAAAATTTTGACTACAATTGTTTTGTCCAAGCATTTGTTAATTTTGAATTGTTTTCTAAAGCTAATAAGCTAATATATTTTTTTGT
This sequence comes from Agrypnus murinus, assembly GCA_929113105.1. Taxonomy (NCBI): domain Eukaryota; kingdom Metazoa; phylum Arthropoda; class Insecta; order Coleoptera; family Elateridae; genus Agrypnus; species Agrypnus murinus. The sequence goes on along the minus strand of OV816024.1, from coordinate 123,574,308 downwards.
TAAAGTTCCCCGTGACCCAAAAAATAAACCAATAACAGAAATATTCGCAACATTATATTTTTCTTTAAAATAATTAATTGTTGGTTCACATATTCGACATTTTTCTAAATGTACTTCTTCTGGCTGCGAGGGGTTATCTTCGAATCTTATTGTAAGATCGACTATCCAGGCTTCACCTGTTCTACGATTAATAGCTATGATGTCTATCCGTCGTATACTGTCTTCTTCAGAAATTCCGACTACTTCTTCGTAGACATCATAGCCTTTATCTCGCATTGCCGATGCAATTAAACTACGTACTTCGTTGTTCCGTTTTATTCTGAGCAGTTCCCCGTACTGACAAGATCCCAACACATGTCCAAGAGATTCAAACTCGTTGAGACAATATCTACAACGGTTTGTGTTGGGACCTCTTCCTGGTACTGTCCGCACAGCAGCAACGTTTCATATCATTTTCATGCAGTCGACCCATTCCGAGCAACTTAGTCCATTTCGTCGGTATACCCACTCGTTTGCTGATTTTACACAATCATAGAAAATAACCCCTTTTCCTTTTTGAGGATACTGGCACCATTTATTGAATTCTCTTTTTCTTAGAAATCCTCTTAAGATTTTACCATCTCTCTTATTTCCGGAAAGCTTTATGTCTTCATTGTCTTTTATGTTCAATTTATTTAAACAAATCTGTTTTTCACTATTATAGTCACTGGATAAAAATTTACACTTTGAAAGTTCCAAAATATTAAATTTATTGAATTGTTGAATAAATTCTTCCCAACCACAGTTATAAATGTCTAGGCCTTTTATTCATTTGGTTGAATACAGAAAAGAATTAGGTGTGTCGCCGGGTAGCTGTATTTCCCTTATGTTACTTCTAATTAGTTTGTCTATTCTTTCCAAAAAATCTTGAGATATTAGTTGGATAGAAACTGTTTGGAAAGGATATACCAAAGAAGGTAGAATATATTGTTGGATAATATTTAATTTTTGATCTGACTGTAGTAACAGCGATTTTGTTAAGGTTTCCAACTGTTTAAACAGTTTTCTAAATATTTCTTCTTGATCAAAATAAGGTTCATGAGAATACCTTACACCCAGATATTTTATTGTTTCATTATTACCTATAGATGTGATGCTCTCTAAAGATGAGGTTAATAATAATTTTTTAGGTAATAATTTCCCGTTTTCAATAACAATAGCTGACGATTTCTCCGAGTTAATTTTTAAACCAATTTCCATTAATCTACTTTCAACCATTAATAATAATTCATTGCCAGATGATAAATCTTTTCCAACAACTACTATATCATCTGCATATCCCAATATAGATAAAAATTTATTTTCGTCTCTGCCAATGTTATAACCATAACTAGATGAAACCTCTGGTTCAGATATGTCGCTAAACACATGATTAATACATAAATTAAAAAGAATTGGCGAAAGTGGAGCTCCTTGCATTACACCTCGGTTAATTTTAAAAGATTTTGATTTACGCATTCCTAGGTCTATAAACGACTCGTTATTTGTTTGTAAATTAATAATTAAATTTTGTAGATACCGAAGAATTTTGGAATGTTTGATAACGTTAGCGAAATGTTTGTGTCCAATTGAATCATAGGCTTTATCTAGATCTAGAAAAACCAATGTAGCACTTTCTCTATTTAATTTAGTGTTTATCAAAAATTTTTCAATAATTGCATTATTTATGTGGCACCCCGGAAGAAACATAAAACCTCTTTGATTTTGGTTAATTGAAATGTATTCTCTAATTTGTTTATCTATAACTTTTTCTATAATTCTGCGAAGAATGAAACATATAGTGATTGGACGCCAATTATTTGGATCTAAAGCGTCGCCCTTTTTATAAATCAAAACAGTTCTTGCTTTGTTAAAGATTTTTGGAACGAATCCAGTTTGCAGCATAATTGTTCCTATTCTTGCAATTATTGATGGAGCTATTGTACTACATTTAATGCTTCGCATAATAATTTTATCTGGTCCAGGTGCTGTATCTACTTTAATCAATTTAATAGCACCTTCTACCTCTTTTCTTGTCATATTTGGCACATATGAACTATTGGTGTTGTACAAATCCAAATTATTGTATATTTACAAACAACTATTATTGAATTTCTCAAATTTAGTTTTAAAGAAGTCGTGAAGTTTTTCATTTTCTACCCGACATGTTTTATTTTCTTCATTCTGGAATACCTTTCTAACCGCTTTTCTCCTCTGATTGTGATAATAGAATTGTGTAATCTCGTAATCATAATTGGCCTTTCGTCTTTCTCTATCTCTCTTTGAATCTCTTTGTGGATTAGTAGTGTTTTTGTAACTAGAATTGCTTCTTTTAAATCCGTTGCGTTTTCTTGCTTTATAATATTTACGCGCTGGATGTTTTGGCCCTGGAAGATCATCCACCAATGATACCAAAAACAACCCAAAGTTTCTGACGGCTTCGCTAAAGTCTTCTTCATTATTAAATTTGCCATTAAATATTATTTCCCAGTTTGAAAATCCTTGACCCATTTCTTGTTTGCTTTTATTTTTTACAGATTTCGTGAATTTACTGCGATGTTTCAGTAATTACTAATGGTTTATTATTTAATAGTGCTTTACGGTGATTTTCTGGATGCGCTTTCCACATATGTGTATTTAAACCTTTTATGCTAATGAAATTTTGTTTACAAATATTACACAGAATCGTATCTTTTATATCATCTCTGGAAGCATTGCTGGATTTATTAAGATGAACTTTTGTTGTATGTAGTTTCAAGTTTTTATAGTACTTATTGCACAAATTACATTAATTAACATTCGCACGCTTATTAAGTGCTTTCTCATTCTGATTAGAGCTAATGTTATCTTGGACATTGCTACAATTTTTCTGACTTCTGAGAAAGTAAGGAGATTTTGCGGGGGATTTTGCAAGTATATTACACTCAGGAGAAATAGTAGAAGGTCCAGCAGCTAGACGGTCTTGGGTAGTAATTTTGAACCCTTTTATATCCAGCGGCAAATAGGTTCGTGGATATTTTGGAGAATTGAGAGTTTCATTCGAGAAAAATGACGTTGACATATTACAAAAATAATATTAACAAAAATAGTAAAAAAAACGTATAATTAAAACGAAAATACAAAAAAATAATAAAAAAAAATATGTAATTTAACAAACATAAGCACAAATCAGTTAATTTACACTATTAACACTAAAACTGGAACTTTTATTTGGGTACTTTAACTGCCTAATATGACAGATCGATTATTACAGCCTTGGTAGTGTAGTGACTAGCGTGCTAGTCTCTCACCCAAGCCGACCGGGATCGAATCCCGGTGCCGGCAATTCTGAAAAGGGTTGAATATGTATGATTCAAAAAGTTGAATAGTTTTTTGTGTCCGGTAGAGAATTATTGGAAATATTTTTTTAGATGGCGTTTTTTGCGAAGTAAAAGACAGTTCTGTTATTCGCGTTGTTTCTATGTATGTATTAGAAGTTTGAATGTTGTTTTTCTTAAAAAATAGGAGTAATTTGATGAGAGTGTAAAATTCTTCTTGGACGACTACAGGATTTTTCTGTAAGTTCTTAAAATTAATCTCCGTTGTTTAATTGAATTAAATTTAAAATAATAAAATTTTTGTGTCGTACCAAGAAAAATATTTAAATATGCTCGTCGACTTATAACTAATTTTATTTCGCGATAGGGGATGTAGATTTGGAGAGGTCAGATTTTCAGGATTATAAAATTCTCAAAATATTCGATAAAACTAGAAATTTCAGCAGAAAACTTCTGTCCAGAAATTTTGTTCTCAACATTACAGTCACGAATTGTATGATGTGATTGAAAATACAAATTATGAGGTTTTGTGCATTCAACTGAGTTGACTTTATTGAATTGAACTTCTTTTAAAAATTGTATATTCGAAATTAATCTTAAGGCGGTGTTTATTCACTCCACGTTCAATATATTTAGTTTTGAATTTAATATTGATTAATATAATCAATCTGTGTAGGATTTGGCACAGACGTTGGCAATTACAACGATTTTTATTCATACTGTGAAAATCTGTCGAAAAATAGTTACAGAGTTACTAACTATGAATGGTAGGTTTTATAACATTTGGCAATTTAGTTCATATCCGAACATATTTTGTTATTGAGACAGATTTTGTAAACATCTTTTAAAATGTTTTTGAGTCTGAGACAATAAGACAATATTAATCTGAGCTTTCTGAAGAGTTTGTTCTTTTGATGTTATTATGATATGGCACAATAAAGTGTATGTGTTGTGGGTTGTAAACTGAAAATTTTTATGACTAAACTTTTAAAACTTTCTTTTTAAGTAAAATAATCAACAAATCCTAAAAGATAGTCACAAATTTTAATTTCAATAACGTACAAGGAAAAACTACTGCTGACATTTCTCCATAAAAACTTACCCCAAAAGTTTACTGTAACATAATTTAGTTACGCTGTGCAATATCCTTCCTTTACTTTTACCCTTTTATCGAAACTTGTTCGGATGAAAGAACTTTTTAAGTGATATTCGCGGTGACAGATTCAGAAAAACGTGGAAAAGATTCCTCCTGAGAATATGTATAATGTTTTTCTTAACTTCTCTACATGGTGACCTGCTTTGCGGTTACATTCTTTAAATCAGTATCATATTATTGGTAGTACGGATTCGAGTTAGAATTATCTTGAAGAATGTGGGTTTCTACTAGATTTGCATAATAAGATTGTCTTTAGAAAGTTTTTTTGCACAATCATGCAAGTTGTTTAGTACATAGTGGCAACAACGTGTGCATTTAACCAATAACAACCGCAGCATTTCCCTAACAAAATATTCAAATACGAATAGTTAAAATTCAGATATCTGTTTTAAAGAAGTTCCGTTCAGTTATCGAGAATGATGTTCCCGGCGTTTTAAATTAAGCGGAAATAAAAAACGATCTTCAACGAATTTTTACGGCTTTTCCAATTGAACCAGTCACATAAAAAGAGAGTATTAAATTCGGGTTTTACGCAAAAATCTTAAAATCGCAATTCCGTTCTAACTTTAATTAAATTTTAAGATATTCTCACAATCCTTGGGGCAACTTCAAGTTAATTTAAATTAATAATTTTTTCTATAAAGGAAGAGATCAGTGATAAGATTGCATTGTGCTAATCGTTTTGTTTGCATACAACAGCTACTGCGTTATCAACACTATAAATTTACCATTCAAAGATAATCATAAACTATTTTTGACAAGAAGTGGTATTTTACATGCTTCCATAAAGTTTTTATTAACACAGAGGTTACTTTATTGCTTCTGTCAACTTCTGAATGCGGGGGTACAGGCAACAATGATGAAAACTATAAAACTTTAGTAGTTTTTCAAAGTGGAAAATCTTTAAGATATTTCTAGATTTCTAAAAGCATTTAAAAAACTTAACACTTAGTTTTTACTTTAATGATAACTATATAAAGGGTTAGCTTGCTTTTTCAGCATAGCAACATTTCATTGGGCCAGTTCTCCCTATTATTACAATATCAGCTTCTAGTAGTGTTTCTACAATTCCTTCTACATAATGTATTTGAAAGTTCTTGGTGATTTTACATCGGAATTTGTATTTCTTTTGGATGGTAGCTCCCTTCTTTATGTGCCTTCTGATCAAACAACTTTGCTAACAGATGCACATATACATGCTACAGCGGCCACTCGTGACATGACGCAGGTGACGCGCTGCTTCACAAGCTTTTCTTGTAAAATGTCCATCTTTATTAATTACTACTGTTTTAGAATATTAGAATCCATATTTTATTAATTTATGTCCGATCGGGCTATTATGACCTATTTAGCGGCCCGTTTTTAGAGTGTAAATTGCTAAATTAAAGCACCCCCTTGTACTACCCTTGTTTACGCCGGCCGCCTCCATAGTAATAAAAGTAATTATAGACCACTGCACCTACCTACTTGAAATTTTGCAATTTTCAAATTATTTTTAATTTAAAATTAAATATTAATTGAACCTTAGACCGGACATAAACTAACGTATGCATTTTGGACTTAATTAGTGTTTTAGAGCCCTTTATCTCTACGGTCTCTACGGACTCTAAGACACTCAATTAAGCCCTTAATACATAATATACTATTTTTCACTACTAGCTTTAAAACATACTATTATCTAGTCTGTTGTCACCTTGTGAAGTTAGCCTTCTTGCCTAGTGGTAAATAATTTTTTATTATTGACTACTAGTCAATAATCCAGATTTTAGTGTAACACGGGGCAAAAATTCATCCCATTATACACTGGCATCCAGGAAAAAATCCGTGATCGCGATAGTACGTTTTTTATGTGAGAAGAATAAAAGGAATAAAAGTACTAGTAGTGAAAAAAATTATATATACACCACGGTTGTGAAGTGTTTTCTAGAGCCTCTCATCTTATATCCCTCGATGCTGCGCATCTCGGGATCTAATAATGCTCGGCTCTAGAAAAAACTCTTCACAACCTTGGTATATAATATACTATTATGAACCAGAAAAAAATAAAAACAGAATTATTAAACTATAGTTCAACCAAAAATACAAGAAATGAGTCACCCGCGTAATAACCCATTAATATCCACCTGAATAAACAATACGAGACGAAAACACTTTTATCTGGCATCTGTCACCATATATCAGTGGCGCATCGCAATCTGTGCTCATGTTTAGGATAGTTACTCTTCATACAATTGCATAAAAGGGAGTCGGAGACGCAACTGAATATTACACTACCTTTGCATGACACGCTCGCAGTGAATGATATCCATGTGATACCGGATAGCTTTACCCATTTGTAGCACGTAATTTGTGATGACTAATTTTTTGTATTTTTTGTTGAACTATAACTAAACATTTTTAAAATAATCTATGCAAAAAATATATTTATTAAGTACCTACATACTACATATCACAGAAAGAAATGGCAACTCTCAAATAGAAAATATCAGGTGAGGCAGATTTCAAAACCAACTTTTGCTGCATCAGTTCTCAGCATCAGTACGGTATCCCTCACGCGGCGAAATCACGGTTGCCATGACAACTACACATTACCCATGCACTTGTTACTGTGTCAGTGAAGCAGACATTTAACCTGTTTCATTTGAACTGCCAAGTGCAATGTTAGACTATCGTGTCGACATTGCGGTTCACAATAATAATTAATATTAATAATAAATTAAAATGTTTCCTGAATATGGCCCAGTGTGTATTTTACTAGAAACGCCTTTAGTATTACCTTCTTTCTTCAACTGCAACAATACTGTTAAGCTATTAAAACATTTTAACTGTATCTACAATGCCACATATTCATACGGTGGCGTATGCAGAAATTTAACTTGAGGGAGCTTACTGTTTTCAATATTTAGTAAAGGATAGGTTTTTTTTTATAACATGAATTATATATGAACCAACGAATTGTAATACTTGCAGTTGTTGAAAGAGATTTTACGAGCCTGTGGATAGTAGAATATTGCGTGAGAATCTACGGAAAGAAATACTGATATTGAAGATGTTAGCTTTTCAGCATTCGATAAATATGGACGAACTCTACAAAAACTGCGCCAAACATATAATTATCTAAGCGAGAGAGAAATATCATCGACAACACAAAATCGGATAATACTGAAATAGACTTACAATAGACTTATTTGATTATATTTGAACCAACTAACCTTAAGAATACTACTCTTTTGAGTAGTAAGGTCAAGGAAGTGACAGGTACGGTTAAACGCAAAACAATTGGACGCTTGATAGATGAGGAAGGAAATATCATTATAGAGAAAAAGACAAGAATGGGGGCAAGACAACAGAGGGGCCATCCGAAATAAATGACATGTGTAAGTGGCCCATATATAACAGAGGACGAAGTAGGGGTAACAATAAATCATATGAAAGACGAAAAAATCAGGTCCAGATGGAATTCAATCCGAAATTCTAAAACTTCTTGACGATGATGCTACAACATGGATAACTAGCATCTTTAACCAGAAAGGTATATATGATTAAGGAAAAATACCCAGAGAATGTATATAATAGAGCATTTGATAGAGTTAAGCACGACAAACTTATTAACGTTTATTTTGAAAAAAGATTGGCATAGATGACAAGGATCTACAAATTATAACTTACCTCTATTGGAATCAATCCGCATACATTACAAGATGGAGATGATTCAGACGAGGTAGAGATAAAACGATTCGTGCGACAGGGTTGTGTTTTGTCGCCGCTGCCATTTAATATTTACTCCGAGCAAATATTTAACAAATCTCTGCAAGACATAGATGCTGGTATATTATTAAACGGAACGAGAATAAATAACATTAGATATGTCATAACATTAGATAACTCATGAGTTATCTAATGTTATGTTTGACATGACAATGAATGTTTGACATGTCAAACATTGAAAAGACCAGTAGAAGATACGGACTTGAACTAAACATACAAAAAACAAAATACATGATTATCAATAAAAATGCAATTCCACCCGAACCCTTAATAGTAAATTCTCAACCAATCGAAAGAGTAACATCAATGACATGCCTAAGTACATCGATCAATGATATTTGTGGAATGGGACCATTCTAAGGAAATTAAGTCTAGGATTGAGAAAGCTATAACAACATTTGTTAACATGCAGAGAGTGTTTAAGACTCAAGATCTAAATCTAGATACAAAAATTTGATTAAGGTGTTATGTATTCTCTATCCTGTTGTATGGAGCTGAGACCTGGACGCTGACGGAAGCATCGATGAAGAGAGTCAAGGTTTTTGAGATGTGGACGTGCAGAAGAATATTCTGAATATCGTGGATTGACCATGTGACGAACGTTGAAGTACTGCAAAGAATGAATAAAACAACCGGAATCGTAAAAACCATAAAAATAAAAAAATTGCAATATTTTGGACATCTCATAAGAAATACTATAGATTTTGGAGAACTACGCTATGGAACACTTCAACGGATACTACAAGGTAAAGTGCTAGGAAAGGGAGGATCCGAACGCAGGCGCATCTCCTGACTGAGGAATCTAAGATCTTGATTCTCAATGACAACGACAGACCTCTTCCGAACAGCCGCCAACAAAGTTAAGATTGCCGTATTGGTCGCGAACATCCGGAACGGATAACGTACGCAAAGAAAAAGAACTCTGGAACTTAGGTGCAAATTTTCTATTCTGTTAATTAAAGGATACAACAAAGTTACTCTATCAAAAATGGTCGTGTACTACCGTACTCCACATAAAGAGTCATGATTCTATGTCTTCCTTAGGTAGTATAGACCCGCAAACTGTTTCAATATCAAATGCAGTGATATCCGTGATTAAAGCCGAAGCAGGGCGGTTTAGCACAATTAATCATTATTATGCATGCCCCTTCTAGTAGCAATGCAGGGTGACTTACCCTAATCTTAATGCTAGCTCTAGTACTGTATTCAATGAGTCCCCCGAGATTTCGCAAGAGTCTCTTTCAAGGATTCTCGGGAGCATATTAAACGTTTTCCCAAATACATAATGAAATATAATATCACCACCCTGATGATTTGCCTAAGATAAAGAATCTACTGTCAATATCCTTTAGAGAAAAAGAGTCATACGACAAACATTTTTATTGGGTCTTTACTGTCTGGATACTTTATCGTTAAAGAAACTACAAACTTAATTAATATCTACTGATTCGTTTAAAAATTTTCTTCTTTATCTTACCTGTTGTTTTTTAGCGGCCTTTTCTACAATACACCCATTTAATGTATTTTAATGTATCAGTATTTAATGACGTGTGTAAATAGGCCAGTGTGTCAATATATCTTGATATTACTCATGATCAGGTTCATAAATAAAAGATCCCCGAGTTCCTCTAATTAGTCTAATTGGCACACGTATGATAATAGAATTTTGTGTACCTATTATAAATATGAAAACTTAACTTACATTATAAAATTAATAATACATCATATAATTTTTTTAAAGTGCTAGTGCAGTTTTACTTTTTATTCATTTTTATTTTGACAATAATATTTATTTCTATTTGTTAAGATCATAGCTTTCATTAATTATCATTTTAAAACAAGAATGTCTTGGACAGCATTATTCTAAATAATTCTTTTCAAGAGATATTAATTATTGTAATAGCTAGGCTTACTGATAGCGAAAATTAAGTATATATTTAACTGGACAATAGCAAATCTATTGTCAATATAACAACCTAGATGCAAAAAAGTTAATGGAGGGAACACAAATTCTTACTACCTGTTTTTTATACCTTTATAATTTTCATAAAAATGTAAACCATCACGTCCATGAATTCGTGCATAAAAGGTTCTTTCATTGATTCATATGTTCGATGGTATGGTTGAACGGATTCATTTTCAGACGTTTTAGACCTTCATCAAGTTGTCGAGAAATCAGAGCCATGACGATCTTCCACATGTAGCGTTGGCCGTTCGATATATTCTTTCATGCCTACTTTGTAGATTCAGAGAGTAGTTCGGACATGGAGAACGGGTTGAACTTAACAATGGTCATGTCCATTATGTTAGGAGCTAGGCAATTGTAACCCTGTTAAAGGTCCATCTATCTATGTAATTAACATAAGTCTCTAAGCGGAAGCTCGTTCGCATGAAGGAAGCAGACGTTTCATTGCAGCAGTTTTCCCAGACTGACTGACTTTAATAAACTACTAATTGACCATTGCAATCAGTGTATAAAGTTAACAAAATTATATGCAAGATGTAGTCAGTTAACTACAGGATATGTTTAGACATAAATTAAACTTTTGTATTTCATCAGTTAATAACAGTAAAAATATTTATATTTTGTTTAGAGGATCTAAAAAAGTATTGACAAGAATCGTTAAACCACCTAAAGATGAGCAGCCACAGTGGTCATATATGAGAATCTGCAGTGATTAGCGAAGAAACTTTTCAGCGCGGCTTTGACTATGGGTAAATCCAATGTTATAAAATGTCGTAAAGTGCTTCAGAAAAATTATATTTACAACAATAAAAAGTCGATCAGCCGTTTACTGTCATTTTCCCGAAGCGCGTTGTATCGTTTCGCGGTGTTGGACTATTCAATTCATTTTGGATTATTCAAAAATGCGTTGGAGAGCTTTTTTCCTAGCTAACGCTGTAACTTCACGTATATCAAATCTATAGCTATATAATGCCTACAGATAAATGCGTTCTTTAGCAATAATTATTTTAGAAAACCAAATCTTTCATTGAATATAAAATTTTATTTTCAAGAGTTTAAACTTATGTCACCTGTGCATAATTCCGCATTCAAGACAAATAAAATAGAGAACTGAAGATATACCCCATAAATTTTACTGTGCAAATAAGAAGACTTCTATGTATTTGTTCAATATTAACTACTGTAAGAAATCCAATAGTCGACACTTTAGCTTGCATATTTGATTTTTTATTGCATCACGGATGCTTTTAATATTTCTTAGAATGGGCATAACTACCATATTGTGTCCAAATACTCCAGATTTTTATTTGGATGTTATTTATTTTATTATAAAAGACCTTTTATTAACACCCAAGACAAGTTATATTAAAACTAACTGATAATGGCGCTAACTGTAGACATTAATTTACTTGTAACAATGGTTTTTCAGTATTCTTTCACTTTTTGAATGGATTTCAATAGGTTATTAAAAGCCAATACAGCCAACCACTTCATACCAAATACAGCTTTCCATTTCAGAACGAAAATGTCTTTATTTTCCTATTAAACCAACAACTTTTCGCTATATTAGAGTTATCTTTATAGAAAATCGGCTGTTGACTGAATGGGCATAAAACTAGACATTTAATCTATCGGAAACTACAAACTAAGTCAAATTGAATCTGAAAACAGTCTTGGAAAGCCTGCTTGTACTGAATTGGAAATTACTATTCGTAGTTTGATAGCGTAGTGTTTTCTGGAAGAAAATTATTCCGTCCTAAAAAATAAGAAAATTTGATTACATCACATAAAACTTGTTTCTTTTGGTAAGTAAGATCAGTTCAAGTTTATTAATTTCTCTTCTTTTTTAGTTGGTAATCCTGACTAAATTGAAATAATAAAAAAGTGAATAAAATTAGTTTTATTTTCGTACGATTCGTTGGATTTTACAACCGTAACCTCACGAGAAATACATTATTATTTTCTTACTGTAGTATTATGTCCTTGCAGTTTTCCTGCGGGAGTGCTGTAAAACTGAATTAATTGCTGTAAATTTTATAAAACTTTTTTAGTATTTATTAAATGTAAAGTTTAAATGGAATGAAAGAAAGTTTAATAAAATGAATTCCATTTATAATAATACAGCTTCCAACATGTTTCCAATTAAATAATTAAATATTGCATCATTAAAACACTCCTCTTGGATTTTACTAAAACTATTTATTTTGTGGGATTACAGAAATCCATCCACAAAAAATTATTTCGCTTTGCTATTTAAAGGAGCGAACAGTTTGATTATAAATTATTTCCTGATTTCTTTTTGTGTCTGTGTTCATTCACATAAAAAGTTTCTACTTTCAGGATTAATTTTACTCGAAGGAGTTTGTTGATATTATTTTGTAAACGTCTAAATATAGGCAATAAAATGAACAACATCTTTGGACATTGGGCAATATAAAAAGACAAACAGGTCTCCCGGGATTATATCTGAAGTCAGGGAATTATAAAAACTTATAAGAATTATTTCTCTCCTGAGCAGGAAAACTGCTGATTTTTAACCAAAAAATGTGTTTACGTCTTTTATACAGTTTGACTGTGGCATGTAGTTTTTTGTTTTTCTAACTATTTAAAAAAGTTTATGTTTGTTCTTCATGCAGCAAATAGCAAAATATTTTAACATAGGTATAATAATTTTATACTTTTAATTGCATTTATATTGCAGAAATAGTTGAAATATATTAAAAATGACGGACAGGAATTCAACATTCCAGCACTGATCAATTTTTCGTAAACTAAGAATCATAATAATTTTAGAATTTTTTTACTATTTTAGTGACACTAGCTAGAACTTAATCCGACGACGTCAATGTCTAGCTCTCTTTATTTATCATTGAAATTATGAACTTTTCCAAATGTACTTAATTGTACAACCAATTATACGAGCCCTGCGCCAAAAAAGTACACCCATTGCAATGAAAGTGATTTTCTATGATTCTAAATCCGATTAAATCTTAAGGCAGAATTTCGAATTTTAGTTAATTAACAAGCTAAATTCCTAATTAAGAGCAATTTACACCTATTTCACTCATGAATATTATCAATATCACGTCAAGACGTATTGAAGCTGTTCGGCGACGGTTACTACGTACCTTTTTGCATGTTCTATAAGCGAGCGGCAAAATGTTGTGTCCGTATAAAAGGCCACGAAGTAACCGGTTAATATGCTTGCCGCTTGTTATCAGAACATCTAAAAGGGCACGTAGTGACCACCATTGAAGCTGTTATAAAGCAAAAAGGGAGATGCCCCAGTAGTAGAAAGCTTGGTTATATTAATACATTTTCTCTAAAAACGTTTTTTACATTTCTTAAAGAATACATAAACTAATATAATTTAATAAATGAATAAAATTGTATTTAGCTTTCATTAAATTACTTAAGTGCAATGTACAAGATACACCTTTACTACAGTGTATGTACTTTTTGGTGCAGGGCTCGTATACCTACTATACCTAAGGTTCTAACACTGTGAAGTGCAATTGAACTTGAGATTTTTAATTGAGATGTTGGTCATGCTGGTAATCAAATGAATCAGTCTCAATTTTGCAAGGACCGACTTGCTTCACTCTGTTATTACACAAAAATAGCACATAATAAAAAGTAAACAAGAAATAATACAAATAATACCATTTATTTATTTATTTCACATCAAAAAATCATTGGATAGTAAAAAATACTAAAAGACCTTAAGTTGTTATTTAAATTATATCTTAACATAGATTATAATAATATTACAACTAAATTAAAAATACTTTAAAAATTCGATCGTTAAAACTATGATCGTTATAAGGTTTGAAGTTTATCAATTTTACTTGAAAAATTAAATTCAAAAGCTCATAAAAATTTACATACCTATTCTCATATTAAAAGTTTTTTTTAAACTGCAACTTGAAAATTATAAGAATCCACTCTTAAATTTTGATAAAATGAACTAATTAACGCTTCCACAAAAAATGGGATGTAAAGAAGCCGCCTGGTTATTTCTATAAACTTAATTTGGTTTTCGAACGTTACTTCAAATGACTCGTTGAAGATGGTTACCATGTTACTAGAAACCTTTTGGAGAAGACTTCCTCACATGTAGGGATTCAAAATATTGCTGCTTACAAGACCAATTATAGGGCCTCACATCCAAATGCAGCTTTCGAATTTCCGAACCAGTACAATTGACGGATCTTCTTTAAAATTTAAGAACAACGGAGAGAAAACTCGCATTTTCAACTATGGAGGTCAAACAGCAAACTAGGTTTTAAAATTTGTATCGATTTTAAATCTGCCAATTTTCTTAAAACGCCAACTTGATTGTAAGTCTGATCAATATCACTATAAATAATTATTGATTTTGTAGAAAAAAGTTTATTGTTGCATCAATAAGCGAAGGAGAAACGTAAATGAAATAAAAGAAATTACCTTCCGAATTCCGAGGGCTTTTCAAGATGAAGGCAAAGCGTGGCTTCACAGCAAAAATAAATGTTTAATTTCGTTATTGCATAAATTCCAAACAATAGAGTTGATAGTTTCAAAATATCACAAAACCATTATATGCACTAATCAAACTATAATTGGCCCATCAAAAAGGAATTTCCAAAGAAAGTTTGCAAAGTTAAACAGTACACCACAGTTACATGTTCACTGCGTCAAGGTTTTCACAAGAAGGCCGGGGAAGAAGAAGTTTCCCTGAAACTAATAAAGATGCGTGGATCTCGTGACCAACAAGCTGCTTTTTAATTGGTTGAATTCAGGCGTCATTGTTGCAAACAAAAGTTTTATTGTTGATTAATGAAAACGGACAACAAAAGTAAATTAAAAAATTGATAATTCGTAAATAAAATGTTAAACTTAATTAACAGAAGAAAAATACTAAAAGAATTAAGTTATCAGCCTAGATGGCGTTGCAAATAAACATTGAAATTCGACTTTTTACGAAATATACAGGGTGTCTTCTAAAGAATAACCCAATAGCATTTTTATCAATATACAAGATGCACTTAACATAAAAAATATACAGAAACTCTGTATGTTACACGCTTAGACCAAATTAATATTTATCAATAATAATAATAATAAGTCTTTATTAATTATAATATTTACAATACAAAATAGGGAGCTACATATATTATAGAATTACAAAAAGCACGACAATTAAATATCATGATTCATACAGATACTTTTTACGTCTGTATAGTTTTAATATAATTAACTGATCGATGGAAGTTTAATGAAAAATTATTAAAATATTTGCACATGCGAGATATTGGTTGATGTAAGGCATAATTTGTATTCGCATTATTTAAATGAATTAAGGGCACATTCCTAGTTCGAAGGTGGGTATTAAGATTAATACTACTTAATAGTTCTATATACAATTAATTTCAGCAGTTTAAGTAGTTTAAGCAAACAAGTTGCATCCAGGTGTCAGATTAAAACTAATTTCTTGGATCTTTGAGAGTACATATGTAACGTGCGAAGACATTGTACAGTAAAAAAGTAAGAGCATCTTAGCATATACGTGGTATGGTTAAAGAATAAAAAGGGTTTTTCTTGTAGTGCGATTTCTGTACGTTTCTTGATATACTCTGAAAGATCCAACTGCTTTAATCTGACATTTGAATGAGCCAGAGAACAAGAAATAAGCCAGTTATGACAATTTAAGTGAGATGATTTAGTCAGGATGTCGGATAGTAGAATTTGCAAAAAATCGAAATTTTCAAAAAAAATTAATTAATTGTCATTTTATATGTATCTATGCAAGGAAAAGATTATCCAAGATATCGAAGCACACTAATGATTTATGTGTTTATATATAGTATGTGATCTTCAAAATTGAGACTGTAAGCGCTTGTTGTTCAAAGTATAAGGTGTTGCTACGGTGTTTTTAATTTTAGCTAATGTTATTGCGTGGAATTGGTTTACATTTAGTTTTAATCTGTTGGAAGAGAATCATTTTGTAAAATTATCTAAATCTTCTTGCAATAGTCACATATCATCCACAGTTAATACAATTTTAATTGTATAATATTTAATATTTGATAAAATACAATAATGATAACAATAAATTGATATAAAATATTTTACTATCATTGTCATCTGCGAATAATAAAAATTTTGAGTGCCTATTGATAGATTTTACATCATTAATAAAAATATTGAAAATAATTGAGCCACAATGTGAACCCTGCGGTACCCCCACGACATACTTCTATTCGCTCTAACAAACTGAGATCTATCATTTAGGTAACTTTTTAGCGATTTTACTATGTTAGGACCACATTCTTGATTTCGTAATTTTAGTAGAAGTATTTCATTATCTAGACTCTCGATCGCTTTCGAGAAATCTGTATACAGAACCAACTTGTGCTTTCTGTTCGAAGGCGTTCAACAGATACTGTTTGAATACTAATAAATTAGTTGTGGTTGATTTATTCTAAACGAAGCCGTGATGTTCATCAATTATTTATTATCGATTTACATTTCCAAACTATATGAGATGTCACTACATAATGGAGTAATTTAGGGATATGTGACTGTATTGTTACGCCACAATAGTATTTCATATCTTGTTTATCTCCCGATTTGAATATAGGCGTTATAAAGAAATTTTTCCAATAGGAAGAAAAAACACCCTGGTAAGTGATAATTGAAATAGTGTCAAAAGAGGTTTAGATTTTTAGATTTTTCATAAACTTTACTAAAGTTTTCGGCAAACAAATTTACAGTGTCATTATGCTTAGAGCTTTACCTATTTTCTAAATACATATTAGTGGGTATGTTACTAGAATTTTTTATCTGATTAACACATTTCCACAAAAATTTTAAATCTTTACTAACTCTTTACTCGAAACTCGACTCGAAATAATCTGTTTCAACTCGATTTCGAGCCGAGTTTCGAGTCGAGTCGATCCGACTCGTTTTGGGATCATAGTTATTTTCCGAATTCATATAGCAGTCGCGAAGACTTTTTTCTCCTCTTAATCAGAAAACTAGCCGCTTGAGGCGACTAACTGTCGTGACTGTCAAAGTCTGCCATAATGAACATAAAAATCAAAATCTCAGTAAACAAGAAAATAATTAATGTTTGCACTGATTCACCACTAAGTCTATACGTTAAAACAAGTCGTTGTTAACAACTTGAAAGAAATCTGTAGACTGGCTACAGGATATTTGCTACATATCTTTTTAAACTTTTGTCGGTTCTTTTTATTACACTTTAAACCAAAAATGTGAATTCTTAGCAAATTTTAGGTAGTTTTCTTGTGATTATGTATTTAAGGTGCCTAAATAAACAATAAATGTGTCAGTAAGTAGCCGGTGATAGTAAACAGGTTTCGAAGAAAGGATTAAGGGATGATTCATTGCTCCATTTCATTACCCATCCGGTTTAAAACCAAATGTTAAACAAATTTTTAAAAAATCCCGAAATAAGTAGGTAAACCTTTTTAGATAAAGTGTTTAATTGATTTGTTGTTGAAGAAGATTCTGGAATCCGGTTTGTTTCATTGATGTTGTCCGTGTACTTACACCAAGGTGTCATTCACAATTTTAAACAATTTTACCGTAAACAAATTGTACTGCAAATGATAGAGCAAATGGACAACAACCAACAGCTTAAAGCAATAAATGTTCTCGATGCTGTGCGTTTGATACGTTTGTCATGGAGTCAGATTAAACCAGAAACAATTAAGAATTGTTTTAAGAAATCGGGTTTTCATACAGAATTTAAGGAAAATCATTTGGAAGAATGTTTTTCTGATGAGGAGCTTGCAAAGTGGAATACAATAAACTCTGAGATTTCCTTAAAATAATTATATAATAATTAAAAATTTCATTATGTTTTAAGTGTTATAGTGTAATGAAGCCATTTAAAGAAAAGTAATTGCGCAAATTCTTAGTTATAATCCCTTGTACATAATATAATAATAATAATATGGAAAATACTGTAAACTGTACAATTTTCTCGAGCCGGCTCGAAAACCTCGAAAAACTCGACTCGACTCGGGCTCGACATACGTGAAGCTCGACTCAACTCGAATAAAGAATTGTCGAACTCGACTCGAAACTCGGCTCGAAATCGAGTCGAGTCGAGCTTGGCTCGGGTTCGAGTCCATCACTACTAGTTTTACTGTCATAAATTCTCGTTCTTGTATTTTTAACTGTTTCATGACCAAAGCTCACGATATTAATAAATGCGTTGTACAAATATTAAAAATCATACAGATGAATGCAACGTTAGAATCTTGTCGAAGATCGATGTTTTTTTAAATTTTGTTAAGAGGTTTATTTTATCATGTTATTGATTTTATTCAATTTAAAGCAGTTTTAAGAATTTTAGCGGTTTAAGATTTTTATTTAATATAGGTACTTTATAAACAAATTTTTATATTAAACTTTTTAGAGAATTTTTCGTAATAGTTGTAAACATTTCCTCGTTGCTATGATACAACACAATCTCTTATAATTTAGCCATTAATAGTAGGCCTAAAATAAAAGAATTTATAAAAGCAAAATTTAATAAACAGTTGTATTACACTCGCGTTTAAAATAATGGTTTAATTCGGGTATATTATTAATTTTAAATGCTTATCATATACGAGGTCTGGCTATTAAATAACGAAACTGCGCGCACAGAAGACGTCCTAGAGAGGCAGGGGGGAAACGAATGCAGCGTTGGATAGCTGGAAGTGTCTACTATGCCAGTACGAAATAGTATATTGTGTTACAAGTGCAGAAAAGTGCCAATTTCTCACGAGTGTGAAGATTTTGCGGCATGAGACGTAGTCGAATGCCGCAATCACACGAGTGAGAAATTGGTGTTTTTGCACGCGTTACACACTATACTTTATCTACGACAACAAAAAAAGTAATAAACAATCAACAGCCAAGAAGGTTTTTTAACCTAGAATTTACACTCGCATTCATATTTTTTACGTGAAATATTTGGCAATAAATTAAGAGATGTAATGTGAGCCGCTTCCACGATGTTTGGAGGTGTACGAGTGTACACCCCAATTTTCCTTCATCGGATTCTCATGATACATATAGAATTTTAAAAACGACAAAAGTAAACATTAAATTTGTAAAGACAATAGTAATAATACGTTTACAATTGGTATAATTTTAGTCAATCTACTATTTAGTACTTACAGCTAAATAATTATGTACTCGTTTTAAAAAAATAATATATGTACAAAAATCACCATTCAATTGTCAAGGTTATTAACCACTGCGCTAAATGTCAAATATTCTCGCATTATGAAGCAAATTATAAATGTTTTCAATGTTTTTATTGTAATTTAGCAATAATAATATATAAAATTACATTAAAAATTATATAATAATGTAAAACATTAATTAATTTTACGTTTTAATTGAATAACAATCATTGTAACTTTATATAATGAGAAAAAAAATATCATTGAAAGGCATCTCGATAGCTCAATGCTTACGCTCTAGCTACTAACCGAGCGATCCGGGTTCAATTCCCCGGGTCTGACCTTAGTTTTGTTTCTAGATGGATTTCCATTCGAAATATAATTTAATGTAAAATATTAATTAAACAAAATAAATTAACCTTTATCTAAAATTTATAACATTTTATATTTCAAATAATTAATAATATTATAAATATTGCAAGTGGTGACATCTATGGCGTTTTAATACAACTACTGATCGTGAGAAATCATTCCTCACGGTCTTTACTGTTGAGTTTGGAGATTGTTTGCAATTGATCGTTTTCACGGTTACTAGATTGTGCGGAATGTGTAACATTAAAAATTATATAATAATGTAAAACATTAATTAATTTTACGTTTTAATTGAATAACAATCATTGTAACTTTATATAATGAGAAAAAAATATCATTGAAAGGCATCTCGATAGCTCAATGCTTACGCTCTAGCTACTAACCGAGCGATCCGGGTTCAATTCCCCGGGTTTGACCTTAGTTTTGTTTCTAGATGGATTTCCATTCGAAATATAATTTAATGTAAAATATTAATTAAACAAAATAAATTAACCTTTATCTAAAATTTATAACATTTTATATTTCAAATAATTAATAATATTATAAATATTGCAAGTGGTGACATCTATGGCGTTTTAATACAACTACTGATCGTGAGAAATCATTCCTCACGGTCTTTACTGTTGAGTTTGGAGATTGTTTGCAATTGATCGTTTTCACGGTTACTAGATTGTGCGGAATGTGTAACTTTGTATGGTGGTCGTAGATAAACACGTTTTTGTCGCTGTAGTAGTATTTTTTCTATAGAGGTTAGAAACCAACGTGTTTTTTTTCTCGTGCCGATAAAAATGTGTGACGAAAAACACGAGCAACGGATCAATGTGAAATTTCTCGTTAAATTAAAAAAGACTCTGATTGAGTGCTACAAGTTGTTGAAAGAGGCCTATAGTGAGAATTCTCTATCTCGTGCGCGTGTTTTCGAATGGTATAAAAGGTTTTCTGAAGGCCGAGAGAGCACCGAAGATGACAAACGTCCAGGTCGACCTGTCTTTGTTTCAACTCCGCAAACAGTGACCAAAATAAATGAAATTGTGCGCTGAGATTGTCGTATGAGCATTCGGATGATTGCTGAGACTGTAAACGTCGATAAAGAAACTGTCAGAAAAATTTTACATTACGAGTTAAACATGAAGAAAGTTTGTGCGAAGTTAATCCCAAAAAATTTGACCCCTGAACAAAAGCTCGTCCGTCAACAGATCTGCTCAGATTTTCTTGAGAGGTTAGATGAAGAGCCTGAATGGATGGAAAACATCATCACTTGCGATGAAAGATGGATATTCCAATACGATGTTGAAACTAAGCGGCAATCCATGCACTGGAAAACTCCTGCATCGCCAAGAATGAAAAAAGCAAGGATGTCGAAATCAAAATTTAAAGCCATGCTAATCGTTTTTTTCCGACATCAACGGCATCGTGATGACTGAATGGGTGCCACAGGGTCAAACTGTAAACCAACCTTACTATTTGAAAGTTTTGGCAACACTGCGAGAGCGAGTTCGTAAGAAACGGCCGGAGTTGTGGAAAAACAAGTCGTGGATCTTGCACCAGGACGACACACCTGCTCATAACGCGCTGTCTGTGAAGCGTTATTTAGCCGCTAGAGGCACTCCAGTGCTGGAACACGCGCCGTATTCGCCTGATTTAGCACCCTGTGATTTTTTCCTGTTTCCGAAAATCAAGTCTGCCTTAAAAAGAACCCGGTTCGAGTCGATCGAAGAGGTGAAGCGAAAATCGGCGGAGCTCCTAAATGCTCTTACAAAAGAAGACTTCCAGCATTGCTTTGATCAATGAAAAAAACGAATGGAACGGTGTGTGGCGAGGGGAGGGGAGTACATTGAAGGGGAGCATTCGATTGTAGAATAATTTTTAATATAAAACTCTTATTAGTCTCGTTATTTAATAGCCAGACCTCGTATATAATCAAAAATGTTATTACACAGTTAGGTGTTAAGGTAATACAAATACAAATTTCTTTATATCACAATTCAATCCTAATATTAATACTGATATAAGTTACTTCTATCTTAAACTTAACTGTAAATTCTCTTGGCCCATTCTTTATTATTCTTTGCTACTCTTTTTCCTTCTCTCTATGATAATTCTTTCTGTCTTACATTTTCTTCTACTAGTTTGTCCCATGTTTTTCCCGGTCTGTCTCTTTCTCTTGCTTGATCTGGTCTTGACTCCCATATTCTTTTAGTTATTCTATCCTCCCCCATTCGAATTATGTGCCCAAGCCAACTTAGTTGTTGTCTTATAATGTTTCTCAGGATCGACTCTACTTCTAGTTCGTCTCTTACTGTTTTATTATTAATTCGTTCTCTTCTCGTAATTCCTTTTACAGCTGGCAAAAACCTCATTTCCATTTCCTATATTTACCTTCCAATTGTTTTGTTAATACCCCCGTATATGAGTATTGGTTTGAAAATGGACTTAAAGACTGTGATCTTCGTTTTCTTCAATATTTCCTTTTTCTTAAGAATGAGTTACTGAGTGAATGCTGAAAATTAGCCGCACTTTCCAGTTTGTCATTTATTTCTGCGCTGATTTTCCCATTATTCTGTATATTCACTCCTGAATATTTGAACGTTTGTACCTTCTCCATCTCTATGTCATCCAATCTTAGCACTATGTTTCGATCCTCTTTTCCTATCACCATCACCTTAGTTTTTATAAATTTATTTTTAAAATTCTAGTGCTTTATTCCATATTTCTATGTTGTGTATTAGGTCTCGGTCACTCTTTGCATATATAACTACTTCATCAGCGAGTACGCTTTCCGATACTTTTTTAGTTTGTTTACTTTATTTTGTATCTCCTTTAAAACGTCATCCATTACTAGATTAAACAGCGTCGGGCTAATACTTCTCCTTGCCTTAGTCCTTCCTTAGTTGTGAACTCTTCGGACTGCAGGTTATCCGTTCTCACATAATTTCTTGTGTTTTCATACGGACTTTTTATACGCCTCATCAACTCTCCATTTACTCTTCTCCTTTTTAAATTACTCCATACTGTTTTCCTTGGGACACTGTCAAAAGATCTTTCAAGATCGATAAAAGCTACAAATATTTTTTCTTCGGTAAATTTTTCCATTAGCTGTTTTATTACGAATATATCATCTTGCACTCCTCTACCCTTCCTGAAGCCACACTGTGAAGCCTCTAGATGGTTTTCTATTTCTTTCCTTAATCTCTTTTCTAGAATTCTTTTGTATAACTTTTCTATTATAGATAACATAGTAAAACCTCTGTAGTTTTTGCAGTATTTTTTATCGCCTTTCTTGAATATTGGGAGTAGTATCCCCAGTTCCCAATTTTTAGGGATCTTTTCCTTCTGCCCTACTTATTTAGTAGTTTAGTTAGTGCTTGTATACCATCGCTACCCAGGTTTTTTACCATTTCTGTCGTTATGCCATCGTGCCCAACTGATTTGCCTCTTTTTAACTTTTGCAAAGCCTCTGTTACTTCTTCTATATCAATTTCCTCTTGATCTTCGAGTTCTTCAATATTTCCTGTGTTGTTTGCTTCGATCTCTTCCTCTACTAATATTTCCTGTAACTGTTCTATCTTCAAGATTTCCTCAACATACTCTTTCCATGTCCTTATAATGTCCAATTCGTTTCCTAAAGTCCTTCTATCTATAACTCTTATATATTTAACTTTGTGGACTTTTCCTTTCCGAAGCGACCTGATTATCCTGTAAAATAGTTTTTAATTTCCACGGCAATCCCGTTCCATCTTTTCCCCAAACTCTTCCCATGTCCTTAATTGCTCTTTTTTTACCATATTCTTAACTTTGGTTCTCTGGTTTTTGTATCTGTCATACTTTTCGTCTGTATAATAAATAACTATTAATCGTTTGATATGAATTGACCAATCTATTTCTTATAGTCAGATTATTTCTTTTAAAATATTTGAAATTTCTTACAAACATATTTTCTTTAAAAGAGAAAATTTACTCAAGATACAAAAAGGTAATTAATTGTTATTTAATATCTCCAGGATTTATAGTTACGAATTGTACTATGTTAATCTTATTAACCATGCCCGTTGCATATGATAGCTGATATTATTATGATGAACAAATCTGCGAGTGATTACGGATCTGATTGGCAGATTGGTGTAGAAGGTATAGAATGGAAGGTGAGAAGAATTCAGATGATACAACAGAATTGCAATTCATTAACATAAGCATGGCAGTGATCTGAAACTTCTTCTGAAGAAACTCCATATTTCAAATTTTATATTTTTAAGTTTATATTTAAATAGCTTAATGAAGTGTTTCGTCTAGCTTTCAGGTCTACAATATTTTCTTATCGATTTAATATCTACAATGAACGTGCTACCTGAGCTACATGTTCCTTCCACTAAAAAGCTAATATGTAATACCTTTTTCGACTTTCAACTATAACATTTAAACTACTTGCTATAATACATTCCAAATCTTGATACAAGAATTCTGCTAGCAATCTGCTCCCAACTGGAACACTATAATTTCTAATTCTAATTAATATGACATTTTATTGCATGCTATTTCGCATATTTGTATCCTCCCAGATATATAAAAAATGTGTAGTCAATAAATCTGTCTAAGAAGTTTTTTTCTACAAGTTTCAAAAATTTGTAAAACTATCAAAATCTGAAATGATACGTAATAAAAATAACAAAAATCATGTTCAACTGAAGCAAAGCTTTCTCACGAAGGTAGTGAATTATAATTTTATGATGTTGGAATGTCATATGTTCTTTCTTTTTGTGATAATCGTATTACAGTATTATAATTTAATTTATACAGAATTACTCATGCAAATAAATATGTATTTTTTATGACATGAAACTAACAAGTTGTGTGTTTAATTAAATTAATAGTTGGATTAATGACTGTGCTTCCTCTTACATGGTTATTTTCATACCATGTAAAATTAGAAAAGATTGAAGCTAGACTTGAATGACGCACTCAAGAATGTATTAAGAGTTTAAAGATTTATGAATGTTATTACAAACAATACATTTTTCTGTAGCAATATTTATTTACTGTTAAAAGCAACACGCATAAAAGAATTTAGTTCATATAAAAGTATACGTTCCAAGTTCTCGAAAGTTTCCAAATTTCATAGTTGAAACCTAATTTCTACATCAAGTCATTGCCTTATAAAATAGTAGTAAAATGATTCACTTTAATAAAATATATATTTAGATATTGGCGACACATTTAAGAAAACTTATGTCGTTTTACCCCTTTTGATGGCCTTTTTATGACTTGTATTTCCTTCAACCTGGAACGCGTTAAAAAAATTTATTTTTACTTCTGAACTTGTCCCATGTGCCTGTCAGTTAAATTTTAATGTTTACGGCTGCCGTTTAAAAAAATCTCATTAAGCAAATCACTTGCAGTAGGGTAATTTCGAATTGAAGTGTTTATGAGAAGTCTTTCAGCCTTCTGTTATTTGGTTGCATTTTTGTCCGCATTTCCTTCTACTGTAATGAGGACAAGAATTCGAAGATATTCAGATAAGGTCTGAAGACTTTTGTTTTTTTTTTATTCTTTTGGTATTCGTTTGTGGTTACAATAGCAATAACAATAAATTATCCATAAGACATTCTACATTAAAAAAGCTTTAATTTACATATTTTCTCATTTTGTTTTAAAAGTAATTTCAATTATAAGCTTCTAAATTTGATCAGTTAAAGTATTTCCACTCCATTTATGTATTTGCACTATTCTATAGAAGACTATTAAGTATCTATAAATAGGTTCGATTTGATAAATATGTAAGGTTAAGTCATTCTTACAGATGAACTTTAAAGAACTCATTATGAAATATGCTTATGGAGAAATAATGTTTTCAGTTTTATTTAAAAATACCACACAAATAACGAGCATAACTTATGCGATTTCTGCCAGCAGGATGCAATACAAACGCATAAACAAGCGGTCATTTCACTTTACTACATACTTTTAAAATGTACACGCGTTATCCTGTTATTATCTTGTCGCTTTTTCCTTCTTTTTTATTGCGCGAGTAATTGTAATATATATTTCTTCCCCTCTGAATTTCTAAATTGCGTTATCTGCAAGAGTTCTTGATTTATTATCCTATTTATTTTTTCTCAAAAGATAGATGTAGCTCCTGCTAATAGAAAATTCAGATTTAATTGAAACATAAAACTATGAATACTTATAACTAAATAAAACAAAATAATTTTCCACTGCATGATATTTTTATAAGGGTAATAAAAGGTAATATGAGGTAATAAAAACATTATTCTTAAGAAGGATTATGTCCAGATTTAGTATTTTCGAATTCAATATTCCAGTGGTTCCCAAAGTAGATTCCGTGGAACCCTGCGGTTCCGTGAAAATATTCAGGGATTCCGTAGGACGAGTTGTCATGATATTAGGATGATAATGCACAATAATTTTATTATTTTAAGGTTGAAATATGAAATAGTCTTGCAATACAACAAAAAGATGCCACTTGCAAAGCTTTAAATTCTCCTACAATAACGTCTAATTACTATTATATCTGCTGTTGCTTTTTGCTATCACATATTTATGTGAATGTGACTTTTCCAGATATGTAAATATCGTAACGAATGTACATATGTACATAATATGTACATAAACGAAATATCGCAATAAATTGGATGCTGAAACAGGTATGCGAATTCACTAGCAATTCAGAGAATGTTGAATTCTAAAATACTACATTAATAATTAATCATTTACTTTTCTCCATAAAGTTTTTCTATATTATTTTATTTCGTTCTTTATTTTGGACAATTTATATTTTTGTATTCTATTTTGTAAAATGATTATTTATTGCATAACTATCTTGTGTATCTTATACGTGCATGTTTAAATAAATTATTTGTAGGATGTTTGTAGATATGACTAGGGTTGCTAAATATGTAAAATATTGTATAAGAGTTCCGTGGAAAAAAAGTTTGGGAACCACTGCAGTGAATATTCAATGGTTATTTACGTAAATTCTTTCAGATTCCGTTTAGAGATTTATCTAAATGACATTTATTCCGGATTCATTATTTCTTAAAAGTACTGAACCCATTACTTGTTTTACTAGTTCACATAAGATAAAGACATAATTAATTATTATATTATCTTAAAAATCTCGATAAATTATATTGTTTATTTATCTATCAAAATGAAACAGGCAGTAAAGTGAAGTACGCTTAATAAACGTTTTACTAATTTCAGAATTACGTTTAGTTAATATTTTAGGATTTTTAAAATCAATCGACTTTTCTAGGTTTTTAAACAAATCTTTCCCTTAAAAATACTTTTTTGTCAAATACTAATGAAGGTGTTAACATTTTAAGAAATAACTGAATGAAGAGTAACTATAGCACGAAAAGCATTTTGGGGATCAGTTGGTTGGTACTTTCTAGCGTTGCAGTTCCACTCTTTAAATTCTTTTCTCTCAAATCTGAAGTCTTTTTTGTTTTCATCTTTAATGCGTTTATGATATTTTTCGCGTTCTTAGCTCGATCTTCTCCATGTTTTTCAACATGTTAACGTAATTGCTCTTTGTTTCTTCTCATCCTGTCTCTATCCCACCACTTTCTTTCACTACTGTCTATTTTCCCCATTTTTCTGGATTGAAACATGATACATTAGATAAATGGGTTATTTTACGAAACTTCGACACACCGGAAACACACTTCATGACCCACAAATATCTATTTCGAAAACTACTGATCGTACATTAAAGGGGCAACATTATTGGATTTCCTTAAAATTTTGTCGAAAAAGTAAAACTTGCAGTTTTGATTAGTCTGTCACGATTTAATTTACTGATCATAAAACGTCCTATCTCAAAAACGCCGTTTTCTTTTTCATTGAAAATTTTTACATTGTTTTTTTAGCGTCCCTATAGGTAATTTGAGCCAAATATCCAAATGGGATTAGAAGAACTAATGATTTTTGCCAGTGGCAATGGTCCATGGAAGCAATGGAAGCAATGCTTCCCTTGAGAATTTATTTAAAATAAAAACCAATGCTAACAAAAACATTTTTATAAAATTATGGTTATCGTTTATTTAAATTTGTAATATTTAATCAACTTAAAGCTCAATATCAATTCCGTGCAGCAAAAAGTATAATTATTAAGAGTACTATTTTAAAATAGGCTCATTAAACTTGCACGGAGAGGTAATACCGATTCAAATGTGTTACGTACACTGCATATAAGCACTGATTTCGTTGCTTATAACTGCTCTTCTCCTAACCTTGATCCTTGATTAGCGGGCATGGTGAAACCAGACGATGCGGTTAACATTGTTTGGTCGTTATTTTTAGTGTGCTTCGTGTCCAAAAGTTTATTTATTATAATTTGGTTATTTGTTCGATTTAGTGTTTGTTAAATTTAATGTAACTTAAATAATGTAAATCTGCGAATGAGAGTGTATTTTGTCACATTTGTCAATTTATATAAGTTGGATTTTTTTAAAGACAAATAATTCTATTTAGTTTGTTCTGTATGCAAATTTAAAATTGCTTTATCGTCATGACTGTAAATTTAGCTGCTTCGGTGGAAGGTTCGAGTATTTCTGATACATCCGAAATTACACCGGTATTTTGCTAAAAAAGACCGGAAAATCGAGTTACGCTATAAATACATAGTATTTAAAATAAAGAATAACAAATTCCATAAGTATAAAGTGTAAAAGTTCTTCTTTGAAAAACTTTTAAGCTTAATAATTCTAACACTGTTTTTTATTATACCTAGCAGGAGCGGATCCAGAAAATTATTTTGAGGGGGAAATTTTTGGAAAAATAATTGTTTTAATAAATAATAATGAAACAAACATTTGTTTCTATTCTATGTATTCTTCTTCTTTACGTGCCATGCTCTGTTGCAGAGCGTTGGCATTTCTCTCCTATACTTGTGTTGTGCGTGTTCAGTGATCACAAGTATAGGGGACCTACAGCTTAAGGTGGACTCCGAACCACCCGAAGTATATAGTACTTGGATTTCTTATTAATTTCAGGGAAATTTCCTGGGCAAAGTATACCTCGGTGGTTTGCCCATGCTTTACGAGGGAGACGCGATCTTTAGAAATCCGGTAATATATTGGCCGGGGTATTCTATATATACATTTCTAAATTTGGGCGGGTTTCCCCCATCCCCCCCAAACCCGGGAATCAGCGCCTGTACCCAGATATATCAAAATTAAAATCGTGGTTTCTTCCCTAGCCTAAATTCTCACCGCACGCCACTGATTTTTGCACATAAATATATATTAATGTAAAGCACATATAGCATAGAAGCTGATACTTTGGACTACTAGGCCTCAACTCAGAATTTTGCCTTGCAAATAATTTATATGTACAAAGAGTAAATGTAAAGTGTAATTGAATATCACACCACTCAAGAATTTTTGTTATTAAAAAATTGGAGTAGATTGATAATTTAATAAAACTTACTATCACGTTGCTTTTTGGATTGAAGATATTGACAAACTAATAAAATAAATTCGTTGAAATCAGACATTAACCCACAAAAATGAAAACCAAATATATTTGTATTATTACTAAAACACTATAAATTAACTTTTTTCAGAAATATTGGTTTATTAGTTAAGTGTTTAATTAATATATTTTTATTTCGTCTTTGAGATGTTTCTTTTTAAAATCACTAGAAAGGTGGAGTGAATAGCTGCGCATAAAGAGTCCAAGTTTTACACAGGCGACCCGAATTTGATCCCCGGATTCGGCGTGAGAATTCTCTCGTCGACATGTAAAGGCTCAGGTAGCTATATACATCGCCGTGCTGTCGGATGGGCACGTTAAGCAGTCGGTCCCGGCAACTACGCAAACACCTACCTGCGATTGTCGTTAAGAATACCTAACACTTCACCATATACCACGCCCAGGTTTGTATATTATACTTCTGGGGTTAAGCAATGTTAATTATATAATTAAAATTTATAATGATAATATACTGAAAAACGTTTGTAGTAAGTTCTTTATTTGAACGACTGCTCAACATTTCCGACTTGCCTTGCCAGACACAATGTATCATCTGCTAATTACTGAATAATAGTATAAGCATAAATTAATTAACATTATAAATGCCAAAGTATAATAAATCCTAAACAGTAAATAGGTAACTAAATATAAGCGAAAACAAAATTAACGTACAATTATGAATTATGGCTGTGAAAAACTAAACACTTTGTCAAATAGATTAGGTAGCTAAAATTTTCTACAAAAAACAAGTAATTTTTAACTAACCTTCCTCTTGCCCCAAAGATTATTCCAATTACAAAAATATTTAAAACTTTGAATTTAGATTTATAGAAATTAATTATTGGATTATAAATCGAACACTTTTCATTATGCACTTCATCCGGTTGATTTTGAGTTTTTCATATCGAATTGTAGGGTCTATGATTACCTATTCTTATCTATGACTACCATGTCGATTCGTCGTGTGCTGCCTTTCCTGCATTTATATCCCTTTCTCAATACATTTGCAATAATTCTCCTACATTAACTATTATTAGACTATTTTCAAGATATTTCTTGATGAATGAGCGGCTTTTCTTTTACGGAAGAAAGTTCTGTTTTCGAGGTTAGAATTTTGTCTGTTGTGGTGGCTAAATTATTTTAGACAACAAATACTGTATTGTATAGGGAAGTAGTTAATAGATTTTACTTCGGATATGTTAGTAGTTTAGAGGAGACAACCCAAGCAGCATTTTTAGTCATCGCTACGTACCAGCAACCACCAGTGGAACTATTACGTTTTTGCCAATAGTCAGAAACACGTAATTGCTATGGTTTCGTTACGTGCCTGGAACCAAAATGGGGAACAATTTTTGGGTAGCGGCGTAGTAATCGCTACTTTCGTGGAACTTCTTTTCTCTTCTCTTTTCTCTTTGACACATCATGTCGCGTGGTTAGTCTCTCTTACTCTTGCAACTTAACAAATATTCTATTATTTTCTATACTAATGCTGCGATCGTGTCACAAAATGGATTACTATTTTATTTGTAATACGTACTTAACTTAATAATACAAAGAGCGATGCATTGTTTGATTATTTTTGTCATTCCAGTAAACTAAAATTATAAACCATTGTAACTTTTTTGTTGAATGTGATGATGATAGATCGAAAAATAACAACGCCCCTTCTTTAAAAATAGTTTTAATAAAAAATGTCTGTAATAAAATATGACAAAAATACTTATCAGCTGATACACATGATAGAAACCATTTTTATATTATTCCTGTTATGTTCTTTTATGTGTTTAAATAAAAGATACTCAATTATTGTCATTAATTAACTTTATTAATATTGAGTGAGCAGGAAGCATTACATACACAATGCATACACTGTACAAGATTTGTGTTTTCCAAACCGACTCAAGTGGTACTGACGGACGGACCAGGATTGGCTAGTTACATCACTAAAATAAATGTTGCTTCATAACTTCAATTTACATTCATAACAATTCCTAAGGCACAATTTGGCACCAATTTGTTATTTTTATTGAAGGTTATATGTAGTAAAACATCTAATAACAATCAGAACAAATTAAAAATTGATTAATGGCCTCCAACATTTTACAAGTAAATATGCAGTTGGAGTAGTTTAGGAAAAATTACTTTAAAGTGATTCTCCTGGGTAACAAAAACGTAAGTTTTACTTTCAATATTACTGTAAAGTTCTGTTACTTTAAAGGGTTAAACAATGGTTCCAGGCAGGTAGCCGGAACTTTCAGTACTACTTTAAAGTTTTAAAAACTTTAAAGTAGCTTCGGGCAAGTTACTGCTACAATCATAATACCACTTTGAAATTTCAACGACTTTAAAGTAATTATACTAACTGGCAATACCGTTCCATATACTTAAAAGTTACTTAGAAGTAATTTAACTACATGGTTCCAATAAATAGTATAAACAACTACACAATTATTAAAATATTCCAAACTGAAGTAATTAAACCCATAACGTCATAAATTTAGTTGTAGTTTGTTAACAACTATTCAATCAAAGCTCCGATCTCAGCTCCTGGTACTTAAATGCTGCTTGGGAAGTAATATATAACCAAACTGGAATATGTAACTATTTTATTCAGGTTTATTAATTGTTTATGTAAACATTTATACACAGAGTGGAATGGTGTTACACTAAATTATAGTGGAGAATTCTATGCAATATTAATTCGTTTACGCTAAACTTTTTACCAGACCAGACCTAACTTTGCTTTAACATTACGTCATATTTTTTCTAAATCTTCTTATCAGTTGATTGAATAAAAGCTTTCACCTTATTAACACCCAAAACCTGGCATATTTCAGGGCACCAAGGAGACATAGAGACACTTTAAAATATGAGAATATTGCCAAAATGCATTTTTAACTTATGTAAAATTAAAGCTGCGATCGAGTTAATGTCGTTTTAGAAGTAGATTATTGTTTCTTGGTACTGGAAACTGAGGCTATATTTAATTTACATGTATTACACAAAATTGTACCTTTTCCGGGAAATAGCCTAATAGAAATTTATATTCACATTGATTTCCTGTTATTGAATTTAAGAGTATCCTAATTTTTCATTGACTTCAAAAATTACTCTGAGTTAGAATTACGAAATTACTTACATATTGTATGCTTGCAGTACTGCATAACGTCACTAAAAGTTAATAATTTCTAATTTGTAAAACCTTATGTATTCCGGAAACGGGCAAACACCAAGATTTCTGGCAATATAACTGAAATTATACAAACGCAGCTGTACAAATAAGTTAAAAGCTTCTTTTAAGCTTTATAACCCAAAAATATAAAAGCCTACTACAGTGTTGACCTGATCGAGAGACAGTCAACACCATTTAAAGATTTTCAAAATGATTCAATTAACCTCCAATATAACGTATGGTATAAAAAATTATTTTATAACATTTTAACCTGAGCCTGTGTGGAGTTGAACCTTGAAATATATCAGTTTGCTAATCAACGGGTTATTATCAACCTTTTTGTATCGATAACAGTATACTTATTACTGCTAACGATATGAATGTATCTAGTGTTTTTTTAAATTTGACGTCAACGTAGGCTGTGAATAGTCGATTGTGAATAAACCAGAAAATGACATCCAACCTCACTTTTGTAATTTTAATTGAAAATTGGACAGAGGTTGGATTTGAACGTTTTGACAATGACATTTATTAATACGATCAAGATCCGTTCACATTCAACTACCCATAGCCGCCTTCGACGTCAAATTTAAAAAACACTCGATATAAAGTATGCAAGTAACCCTTTTATATCGTTAACAGTAATAAGTATACTGTTAACGATATAAATGCGTTACCTGCATGCTTGCAAATTGAAGTTGAGCTTCCTTACTACGCAATATTTTGGTTATAAGAAAGTTGCTACCCATCTGTCTGGGAACATAAAGGACGGATAAAAATAAGAATATTAAATCAAAACACCAAGTGTTATAGCTTTAGATAGGTATCAAACCTTCCACACATTTTATTTTGCTTTTTTCAGAAAATGCAGAAAATCCAAAGAACCTTGTAAAAGCAAGAATTTTTATATTTTTTCTGTTGTTAATGTTTTTTTAAGTTTTCTACTGTTCTCGTCAATTTTTGAGCCAGCTAGGAGGTCGTAAGTCTAAATCATAATCTAACGGAGTAGATTTTTTTAGTGATCTAACGGAGTAGATAGAGTAGATTTTAAATAATCTAATCTAAAGTATCCTAAATTATGCATGTGCAGACACTAGTTGTGTAATACAGATTGTTTTAATACTTGAAAGCGAGTCAAAAACTGATAAGTGTGTTCCTTCAAGTAGTGGTGGACTGGCTAGTTGTTACTAGCCGAGTAGTTTATGTTTAGTTACTCAATGAAGTGATTTAATGATTTGATGTGCTATTTGATTCTATATTAAAGCGCAAGTGGATTCAATTTTGAGTCTTTAAATTGTTGAACGTATAGTTCCATGAGAACTTTACTTTGTAGGGCATCGCTCTGCAATAAATTATTTTCAACCAATATTTTCTTCCTACACTTTCCAAGTTCCAGGCAATTTAGACATTCGCAGGTTTTATATTTCAAACTTTCAGAATCAGAAATGTGAAACGTTTTCTTTTAAAACTTACCATGTGGTAGATTTGTAGATGGACTTAAATTCAGCAAGATCAAAAATTATTAGACTATCAATCCCAATCCTAAATATTCAAAGATTAGAGATATTTTAAATTTGAGAATTTCAACAATTTGACATTAGAATCAACAACAATTTGAATCAACGGTTTAAAATGATGGAGTTTCGAATTTGGAGCACTTGTTTCTATAATTAGATGCTCAGAACAGCATGCTATAAACTTTTACAATTTTCTGTCCATATGGTATATTAAAGCCTTTGTATCTTTATAGCGTCGCCGTATTTCTTTAATGAACAGCTCAACCTGAAAGTTGCCCAAAATACACTAGACAACCTATCAAACACCGACCGAATCTATGGGTTTAAAATTCCACCGTAGAGTTTGGGTTTTGGGATAGTATCTGGATTCAATTTCAGTCGTTTTAATATATTGGCCATTCGGCTCTGAGGATACTGAAGTTTCACAGGCCCATAGATTCAAATTTTTAAGGAATGTTGGATTTAGAAATTAGTTAATTTTAAATCCTTAAGATTAAGAAGTTATACGTAATCTTAATTAAATGATAAAATGGCACACAAAGGCCTGCCTTGTGTATTTCATGAATAGTGATGTCATCTAGATGATTTTCGTTTCTAGTCTCGACTCGTATCGTCTTATCGATAACAGTGACTTCACCCCACAAACACACTCTTTTTCCTGTTAAAGTTTGTTGGTTTCTGACTTTGGTAAATTCTAATTTTGTCAAGGCGTGTACGTCATACCTATATGCCATATTTACTGTTATTTTCTTACGATACTGAAATAAAACCATTGCAGTTCGTAGATGAGAAAATGTGGGCAGTCATGTCGGAGGGATATGTAAAGTGTAGTAATACATTTTTGTGATTTGAATGTGGGGTTTAGCTTAAACTTCATCCGAAAATATCTGCCGAGCTATACCTTCTAAGGGCGTGTTGTGATCTCACAGGTCAATTATTTGAAATTAATTAGCTGCAAATTATTATATTGTCCCTTTAATTGAGTAAACTGTTGTTCATTGTTACTTGCAAACAACTTTATCTTAACGTAGATTACAGGATTTAACTTAAGTTAACTTTAGGGACCAATCCATACCTAGTGGTACGATACTGGTTGATCGACCATTTTAAAAACAAATTATATTTTGTGCGTACTGAGCCCTATATGTTGACAGTTCAGAACCACTATTATTTTCTTTTTATTATCACTGGTTTCAAAATGGCCGACATTTTTTTATTGTGGTGCACGTCATTTTCGCACTTTGTAAGCGTTGACGGTACCTTTTTATCTCAGCTGCGGAAGTCCTAGAACAAAGAGACAAAAACTGTGGTGTTAAGCACATTATAGGCTACAACTATATGCCTGTATACTACCCTAAAAATTATTTCTTTATAATAAATTTTTGAAGGTCAAAGTTTTGCATTGCAATCACTGAAAAAGCTATTTTCAGATATTTTTTAAGAGGGTAGGCAATTTGTTGAACACTTAGTTTTTTTGGAAGTGGGTGTGTACCAATAGTCTGTGTCATAATTATTTCAACTTTGAGACTTGTGTATTTTTTCTACATGGTCATAAACATTTATATTTTTAGAAAACTCTCTAACTTCAAGGTTAAATATCTGTGGTGGGTAATTGTTGAAAAATCCTAAATTTATACACAATAGAGTACTCTACGGTAGGTAATTTCCGCTAAAACTGTGCGACCAAACTGGTTTAAGAGATACGGCCTTCCAAAGACCATGAAAAATTCAATAATTTGCAAGTACCTAATTTAAATATTTTAATAAAGTAATTTGGGATGAAGTGCTTTAAACTGACATTTAGGATGTATGTTAGTATATATGTTTACGAAGTAAAGGAATTCTAAAATAGATCTCAAACATATTTTAGGATAATTAGAAGTTTTTAACCAAGTTAATTTATAAAATATTTCAAGTAAGGTCACAAATGTTTATTGTTAGCTGTTTAAAATAAACTAAGCATTCCATTGTTTACTTAATCCTGTTTCTTTAGCAGTATACTCTTTGTTCAAGTTTAAACAGGCACAAAAAGTGTAGTGTCAGCCTTTGTTGTAGTTTGTCAGTGTGCTAGTTGTTGTGACACAAGAACGCTCATTTGTATTTCAGTGTCTAAGTTTATTTTTTCAAAACATGGAAATGTAGTGTTCTGCATGTGCTTTAACAAATGAAGGTTGCCAAAAAAACGTGTTTATGGGTTGTTATGAGTTTCCCGTGATATGAGTTCTATCTGCAAGTATCACGGTATTGCAGCAATCGCTAGAGGACTTAGAGAAATTCTTTTAGAGCTGTTTCTAAAGAAATGAACTACGATTTAAAGCTTGACCTAGGTAAATCTTTATACCCCACTTGTTATGAAAAATACTTTATACAATTAGAAAGCTCACAGGAAAAGTGACATTCTCACATGTGTTTATAATGAACAGTGATGGCTAGGCATCATTGAAAATATTAAGTTTGGGAATAGAGATATCTATGTGATGATATACTCCCTAAGCTTTGGAAGGCCTACGTAAGGAATGTTACGTTTTGCTAAATTCAGGAAATTTAGCAAAAACGTATCATTCCTCGTTATTTCATAATAGATACATCAATAAAGACTATTATAAAAAAATTACTCGTATTTATTAGCAACAAAAATATTTTAAATAATGTTTACACTGAAAAAAATATTCAGGTTAAATTAACCAAAAATGAGTTGCAGCAACCCGAAAATATGGTACAAAAAGTGACAACAATACTTATGGGTAACACGAACTATACGATTTTAGTAAAATGTGTTTGGTTAAATTCACCCAATAAGGTTAAATCAATCACACTCCCATATGGTAGAAGCAACCGGTAAATAGTTAAATTTACCATACCGTGTTAGGTTGTTTCAGCCTTGCATATAGTTAAAATAGTCTTAATAGTATAGTTAGATATACGAAATGAAACAGTTAGAAATGAAGCTCATATAGTTAAATCAACCTAGTAGACTAGTAAAAGTAACTCACGATGTAGTTGCATTAGCTTAGCTTTTCTGGCTGATGTAATAATATTGGATAGTAAAAATACCTATATGTCAAGTTAATTCAGCATCTTTCTAAGGTGGAATCAGCTACATATGATAGCAGTCATGACCATTGCATATAACTAAAATACCATTCTGCTTAGTTGATTTTACCCATCGATTCAAGTTCACATTACTATATTTTCTGGTTGTTTCTACCAGATGACATTGGTGATTTAAACTCACTATTTTTGGTAGTTTGCCTAATTTTCTCTTCATAATCTCCAAATTTCCCCCACTCCCTAATTTTAAGTCTTATTTTAAGCTAATTCTAGGAGAAACCCTGTAATGATATGGGAGGAAAATGCACAGTGAAAATATGAATGTTTTCAATTTTTATGCCTCATTTCAATGTGTATTACCTTCATCTGCTATATAAGGTTTTCTCACAGAGATAGCTGAAAATATTTTCAGAAACTAATGGAAATTTAGTAATTCTGAAGAGCAAATATGGCCAACTAGCAATAATAGTGAGTCCAAATCACCAATATCATACTTACACAAAAAAAGTCGAAAAGAAACAAATTCAATAAAAAAAACTGTTATTGTTCAAAAATGAAGGCAAGACAAATAAAATAAAACGATATTTACTTAAAAAACTTACATTAGAACGATTAATTATATTGTATTCATTATAGTCAACATCCGGAAATAATTATCCAAATAATTATAATTATGATAACATGTGACAATTATAAGTACAAATTAAAAATTCCAATAAAAATGTAAATCTAAAGACACGACTTTTTTCCTTGGTTCCTCGCTTAGCTCTCGTCAACTATAAGGTGGCATAACCTCTTTCTGGCTGTCTGATCTAGGATACCTTTCTCGAAATAAAGATCTAATAAGGTTCTTCCCTGTGAGGCTAGTTGGAGTGTTACAGCATACACTTCCTGCAATGAAAAGAGAACATTATTTAAATTTCAGAAATGATAAGTATGTCAAAAATATTGAAGTAAAAAATAATAGTCAAATCACTATAGTACAGTCTTACAAAAAATAGCGGAAAGTAGAGTTAAGTCCGTGGATTTTTGCATAGGGCTTCCTTGTGGATTGTTAAATCACCCCCTCAAAGTCAACACCTGTAGGTGGTGAGCTCGAAGAGATAATGAGGGTAAACCAGGTACCCTAACGGTTTTTGTCGTTTTTCTCAAAACTATTAGGTTTATTGAGATGGAGATTAGGTAACATAATGCTTATTTAAAACCCTACCAAAAATGCTTTTTCGTACCTCGCCTTTGTTTTGTGTATTCGAAGAAAGAAGGTATGTCATACATGGATCAGCAATTTGCACCAGTAAATTTGCTCAAGGAACATTCGGGCGTAACTTTTTTGGTCTAATATTCGTCATGAAGTAGCTAATAAAAATTTGTTGAGATCCGGACGCGATCGTGGTCCAGTCATCTTTTACCTTAGCATCTCTTCGTCAAAACCCATCAGGCGAGGTTATCGATATTCTTGGTGTCAGTCGGCTGAAAAATTCGTATTAGCAAGTTAATTCTTAGGAGAGTACACTGTACCAGT
The DNA here is from genome assembly GCA_929113105.1 of Agrypnus murinus. Lineage (NCBI taxonomy): Eukaryota > Metazoa > Arthropoda > Insecta > Coleoptera > Elateridae > Agrypnus > Agrypnus murinus. Next base: position 123,535,772 of record OV816024.1, on the reverse strand, counting down.
TAATTTTTGTATCCAACCCAATACGTACAGGGTGTTTCGCCTATTTTGAAATCCGAATTTTCTTTATAAGACCTTGGTATAGAGCAAATTTTTCTCTTGAATGATTTTTGATGTGAAATTGAAATACACGATTTAATTCCTGATTTGCTCGTATTGTACGGGCGCCACAGTAAGGCAACAGTTTCGTTTTAAATTGTATATTTCAGTTTTACAGCAAAAATCATTCCAGAAAACTTTACTGATCTTATAAATAAAGGAGATTAGGATTTCAAAACAAACGAAACACCTTTACATAATAGGTTGAATTAAAAAATTGACTAGTACAGTGTACTCTCCTAAGAATTAACTTGCCAAAACGAATTTTTCAGCCAACTGGCACCAAGAATATCGATAATCTCGCCTGATGGGTTTTGGCAAAGGGATTTAAATAAGCTTTATTTTACCTAATCCTCTTCATCTCGATAAACCTAATAGTTTTCGAGAAAAACGACAAAAACCGTTAGGGGCGTGGTTTACCTTTATCTCTTCGAGCTCACCACCTACAGGTGTCTCTTACAATCTCGAGGTCAGGAATATTTTGAAAAGTGCCCCGAGTCACAGATGAAGAATAATTTTCTTTAAACATTCCTGATCGAGACAGAATTTCTGGTTACTAATTCAAGCGCGTGTGAGATTCGGTACGACGATTTCACACCAAACTTCAAATTCAAAAAAATCAAATATGAAAATAAATTGTCAAGAACTTTCCAGTGTAATTACCTACTGTCAATCAAAATAAGACTATCCTAGTGGTCAAAAAATACTGGTATGGAATTTTCTAAGATATGTATTTCTGTTTAAAGAGGTTTAGATCGTTATACAGTGATCATGAAACAGTTGAACCAACTGGAGGCAGCGGTGAAACACTTTACCCTAAGCAATGTGTTAAATTACTGAAATATCACAACTATTCATACTCACACTTTCATTATTCCCTTCGACCTGGGAGATGGTGTAGGAATGCTGTATGTATCTGTGGCAGGATCCAAAGAAATACTATCCTGGCTGAAGGATGGATTAGAACTATAGGCGGCCTCAGATTGACTTTGAGTAGTGCTGGTAAACTGACCAACTGGTGATGGCAAGTCTCCAATATCTACGTTCTGAAGATCAGTCGTAGCAGCTGACTGAAAAGAACAATGTAATTCTGTTACTGTAATAAATAGTAATTATTAGTTCTTGAAGTTCAGTCTATAATACTACATTTCTTATGGCAACATTTCGAGAGCCCTCCCTTGCAGAGACCAGGTCCAGAAATGTTTATTTAAAAGGTTATTGCCCAAAAATTATTAAAAATCACGTTTTTACGTTGTAGATAATTAAATTTTAAAGTACTAACTATACTTTAAAGCGTACTATCCTTATTGACTGCAGTCCCTTGGAATGTAGATTTCCACTGCTATAGGTTAAACATAAAAACAGAGCGGTCACCTGCAACCGGTATCAAATCTCAGGAGATAACTGCTGTCAGGCATTTCTCTAGTAACAATAAACGGCATAATTAATTTTCAATAACAATGAACTACTATCCATTTTTTTTCTAGAGTCCTCTGACTTTGAAAGCATATTGCTCGGGAACTAATGAACCAAATTAAATATTTTAAAAACGAGCAAGTAGTAAATTAATTTCTACATACAACAGTAGAATATTATATTTCTAACTGGTATACTTTTGTTTTTATCGGACGATACGCAATAAAAGGTACCCATTTTTAGGGACAATTTCATTGAAGTAAGTTCACTAATTTTTTTCTCAGAACGTATATGTCATATATCTATGAGATTTTTGTAGGGGTTAGAAAGAAACCTTGCGGTTCTTATACTATTGTTTTTCAGACAAAAAAGCGTTTTATTTAAGATTTATGTGAAAAAAAAGCGAACAATGCGTTCTTGTTTATTAATATAGAGATAGCGTCAAAATTGTTTCGCTAAATCAACACTTTTTATGCGTAGACATTATTGTTTTTAAAAAAATGTTCCTAATTTTAATAATAAAAATGCGGAAACAAAAAAACGATTTTTGATGATAAGCGATTTCGACAAAAAACGGGTTTTTTGTTATTGCACTTTCATTGTTAAAATTCGGAACATTTCTTTAAAGAAAATAATGTCTACATATGAAAAGTGTTAATTTAGCGGAAAAGATTTGACGCTATCTCCATTAATAAACAAGAACGCATAGTTAGCTATTTTTTCATATATATCTTAAATAAAACACTTTTTTGTCCGAAAATTAATAGAATAACAACCGCAAGGTTGCTTTCTAACCCCTACAAAAATCTCATAGATATATGAGATATACTTTCTGAGAAAAAAATATTTAACTCACTCTCAATGAAATTTTCCCTAAAAATGGGTACCTTTTATTATGTATCGTCCGATAAAAATAAAAGTATATCAGTTAGAAATATGATATTTTACTGTTACATGTAGAAATAAATTTACTATTCGCTCGTTTTTCAAATATTTAATTTGCTTCAGTAGTTTTCGAGCAATACGGTATCAAAGTCAGAGGACTTTAGAAAAAAAATGGATAGTAGTGAGAAGTTCAACTTATAAAGAATGAAATACGTTAAAATTATGCTTAAAAACAAATACTAGATAATTCAGAAGAATCAATCTTTAAACCTAGAACTTCGATGGGTTTGCTCTTTAAAAATTTATGAATTCGCTGAGACTTGAAAACCGGAAAAGTAACAAATTTTACGCGTTAATGACTGTGGAACAAGTTTATTAAAGTACATAAATACATAATTAAATTATGCTTAAAGACCCGACTCATTGTCAGATATCGAATTTAAAATTTTTTTTTCTTGTCATTGTAAGACAGTTAAATATTATTGGTATCATGAACAAATAAAGTGACTTACCTTTGAAGGTGTCTATGTACTCCTAATAAACTTTATATTCACTTGTAACAGCACTCGATAAAATGAACTCGCGTTTGAAAGACACAATATAAAATGTATTTTAATTTTCGCAGGCTAAAAAGCTGATATAGCATTTTTAATAGGAATGGTATAAAAGCAACTTCACAAATACACCCAACACAGACGTTTTATCAAAACATAAATGCATATTGTACGTGACTGATATATGTTATGGATATCAAATAACAAAGCTACTTTTGTTTTTATGTACGTATGTATGACATCATTATTCTAAATTCAACTTTATTTTACAAAGTGAAAACTACTATTTCGAATGGTAACCGTAAGGTTTGGTTTATTTTACCTGTTTATATAGTCGATTAAATCAATTTTTTAAGCTATTTTAGCCCGAGTTATAGACTGAAATAGCCCTGCTAACGTAAAATCCTTGTTAAGCTGACTTTACCCATACTAATGGTTGATTTTACTAGAAGCCCAGTAAGATCTGCCAAAGACCGATTGACCATAAACAAATAGTTCACTTTACAAATCGTTTGTTTATTTTGACCTAGATTTTTAGTTAACGCTGCTAAAATTAAGTTAGAACAACAAAAAATCGGTTTACTATAATATAGTTAGTGATATTTTTCTCAGTGTAGTCAGTAATACACTAGGGTTCGTTTAAAATGGGTCACTACAGAAACTGCGATTTTATAACGTGGGAATAATCAATTCACCTGTGCGATCAAAACACTTCCTTATAAGGTATAGCCTAGCAAGATATTCTAGGATGAAAATTAAGCCAAACCCCACATTCAAATCACAAAAACGTATTATTACACTTTACACAACCTCCTGACATGACTGCCCGCTTCTTTCTTCTTCTCTACGAACTGCAATGGTTTTATTTCAGTAGCGTAAGAAACAAACAGTAAATATGATGTATACACATCTTAAGTAAATTAGAATTTACCAAAGTCAGAAACCAAAAAACTTTAACATGAAAAGGAGTGTGTTTGTGGAGTGCGAAATAGAAATTGGTGAATGTTTCAGATGACAGTAACTACATTACTATTTTAATAGGTTTTTGATGCCGATTAGTTAATTTTTCCTGTATTTTTTAAATTACAGTAGTGACTACGAGTGACTGTTTTCGACAAGACGATATGAGTCGCTACTAGAAACGAAAATCTTTCATCTCGGTGATATCACTACTCATGAAGGCACAAGACCTAACAGACGCAGGCCTAACATAAGGCAGGCCTTTGTGTGCCACTTTATCATTTAATTAAGATTACGTATAACTTATATTTCTTAAGATTTCAGAATTAACTTAAGCTCTAAATTCAACATCCCTTAAAGGTTTGAATATATGGGCCTAAGATACTTAGCAACAAATAGTGCTTGTTACAATAGAACTTTTCAGTTCAACAATTACCGAGATCTACAAAGTTAAGAATTGTGTTCATAAGAAGCAGTATTTACTGGCAGCTTATATTTTTATAAGAATTTAATATTTCTCCAGCCGAAATCAGAAATAAGAAAGATTTCTCTGCGAGCTTTCAAATGCAACTTGTCTGAAAAATGCACGGAAGCGCCACACACCGGAACAGTGGCTTTCTCAGACGTTACTTCTACGTGTATACGTGACGGCCTTACCTAAGATAATTTGCAATTCACATTATCATCTATATTAGAAATTTGATGAAAAACTAAAAATTCTCAATATGTCACATTTTAAAATTGGCGATAAAGAGATTAAAGAAATTCTGGATGATGTTTTCACATTAGGTATAAATATACATTTATAATACTGCACACGAACAAATTATGGATGTAATTGCACTTGTGCTGTTATGGACTATAATTAACACTGCAATTAATTGTGTTTAACTTAAATAACTATGATTTCAAGAATATGCGAATAAAAAGATATAATTACTTTTTGCATATCTAGACTATGTTATACTCCTCTTTGATTAAACATGTTACCTTTACGGATTTCTGCTCTGATTATACCAATTGGTCATTTCTGTAATCATCTAATTAGGATAACGTACATATTTAAATGCTTCTTTAGAATAACATTCCTTAATTGACTTGCATTTTATAAGGGAACTTGCAACTTCAAATAAATTGTTAATCAAGAGTCTTCATTTTTTTCTATATCCGGTTTTATAGCACGTAAACCTAGAAAAGCGTAAAGCTGTTTAATATCTTAATTACTTTTATCGCATCTTCAACATAATAATTTACTTCCGCTTTAAGTCTCGGATTCCAGGACCTTACTTTCATGATGATTTTTTCTGTGCCAGTCATTTATATTAATCCACCATTTTTTGCAGACCTAATAAGAAAATTAGAAAAAATGATGATCATAATCCATGCTAGTTTAACTCCATTTAGTCCATATGAGAATGTTTTATTAAAGTCAGTTTTTGTACAAAGATTCTTCATAGAACATAAATGTCAGATGCAATGCGCGACTTTACGAAGTACCCAAGGCATTAAAGTAGTTAAAGCACCATATTTACGATCATATTTATTGTCTTGCTTTAAGTCGTCTTTATGGTTAAATGGATAACCTTTACGGTAAAGCTTGGTGCATTTTCTAAGTCAGCGTTGAATTCTTTCAGAGCTATTTCCTGAATTCTGAAAGGTTTATAAGCACTTTCTTCGTGATATTCAATTGTTTACGAGATACTACACCAATGCCAAAGTTGTTGAGTAACTTGCAGTAAACTGCTAGCTAGTAAATGCGGTTTCGTATACTTAGCACGAATTATATTATATCTGGAAAATCAGCAATGTCGTCATTTTCAACTTCCTTCTGTATTTTATGACATTTTAACAATAAATTTACCAGTAATCATTATTTAGAAGCAAGTTTGTATTTTTAACAATATGCTACTTCAGTAAATTTACTTTACGTTTTCGATAAAAATTAATAAGAATATTAAATAATTAAAAAGAAATTATAGATATCAGTGATAGGTCCCTTCTTTTCGCAAGGGTAGTTCTTATTAACCCACAAGTTTCATTAATGTATTTAAATTGTTCGAGGTATGATTTTTTGTAATTCATGTAATTGTGATTTTTTCAATATCATTAATTGCTGTGTAGGTAATTGGGTACCAGATCACACTGGCATACTCTAGATTTGATTTTACATAAATTTAAATAAACTCAATAATAGTTTAATATTGGTAAAGTTAGTGTGCTTTTAATTATAAAGAATAGGTTTTTTATTTTTTGCTGATTTCTGCAATATGATCATTAAAGGTACCACTGTGGTTAAAGACAACTCCTAGATCCTTGACTTGTGATTTCTAGTAATCGTTCATTACCTAGATAGAAAGTAGATTTAAACCCCTTCTTCGCTCTAGTGGAACTAACTAAAGAACATTTGCTTGAGTTAAGCGTTAAGTTGTTATTGGCAAACCATTTGCACACTCTGTTCAGGTCCTTTTGAGATTCTACAGCATCTTGTTAGTTCGTTATGATCGAGTAATTTTGAAATCATCAGCATACAGTAAACATTTAGAGCTAATGACAAAATCCGAAAGAGCATTTATAAATAGGCTGAAAAGAAGTGGGCCCAAACAAGAGCCTTGATACACACCGGATGTTGGACTGAAAATTGAGGATTTCTCACCGTTGATCATAATAAAGTTGGCTCTGTCGATTAAAAGCGATTCTAAAAATATCAGAGTAGATGGTTGAAAGCCGTACTTACATAGTTTTATTTAGAAATAAATGTATACGACGCGTTAGTAAGCTCGATATAGATGCAGTCGCTCACAGCTGGATGCCGTACATCCATACTGGCTTAAATTTACTTTGTATAGAAGTGCATAATTTGTTGTCTAGTGATAAAAAGGAGTTCCTCCTTAGCAGCCAGGAATGTTTGCCAAATTTGAAATTTAGCTAAATGCCCTCTGTATTGAGTAAACGTAACTTCCACAATTTTGCTTTCGTTTATTTTTTGCGCCATTTTTTGCTCCAATTGTGAATAAAGTTTCTGTGAAGCTCTTACTGAATCTTTGTACGTGGGTAGGATGAACGCGTCATCCTCAAATGTGGTTGTTTTAACTTCTTCAGTATCCTATTGGGAACAGGTTGGAACGCTCCGCTTCATGCTTAACTAAAAAGTGCCTTTCGTGTAGGCAGGACTTAGGGCAGTATTAGGTAGAAGTTGTCAGGAACGCTCTGTTTTAGCTTATATATCAGTCCTTTATGTCAGACATTGTAAGGTAGTATACCTGGCTCGCGTCTATAGAGGCAGCAGTGTAGCATTCTTTTTCCTACAAAGCGGTATTTATAATGCCAACTACTCTAGATATGTACCTGGTCTACAGTTGAGTGGCCTTCTCTGAAACCGAATTGATAATTGGGTATAAGGTATAAGTTTATTCTTGGTTAGAATTGACATCAGTCTTTTTGGGATAGCTTTTTAAATAACTTTAGGACGATAGGCAATAGGCTTATTGGTCTATACAGAGCAGTATCAAGTGGCGGCTTATCTATTTTTTGGATAAAGATGATTTTGGCCACTTTCCACTGGGCTTACAATTTTACCAATTTTAATGTTACCATGAAATAAATAAAGATTAGTAAAAGTTTCACAGTTTTATTAAAATACAACCTGACAATATTGTTTCGACAGCTACGCTGTCATTATCAAAGGTAATATAATTATAAACAAACACGTCGCTAAATTTTACCAACTTCCCAACGTCATTTAGATAAAAACAAAATGTTTAATTGTCAAACATTTACTAATATTTCGTAATATATTTATCAATATGTCATAGTGTTTTTTTATGCTCTTCCCGTAAACGAATAGATTACAGTAATTTTATTTTTGCACCATTCTTTTATGATCACGGTATATAGTCTCCGAATATCTACAAGAAAGATAGCTGCCGAAGTTCTCGGTAACATCGTAAGAAATGGTCTAAGATGTATTCTAATACGTATCAGGTCATCACCGAGAAATACAACTACCGAGGACCCATAACTGAGAAACCATAACCGAGAAACCATAATCGAGAAACCATAATCGAGAAACCATAATCGAGAAACCATAATCGAGAAACCACAATCGAGAAACCACAACCGAGAAACCATAACCGAGAAACCACAACCGAGAAACCATAACCGAGAAACCACAACCAGAAAACCAAAGCCGAGAATGGAAACTACCGAGAATGCGTGAAGTAATAACTAAAAGTTAGTAATTTTGATAGGTCTAAAAGAGATACAGGAGAGTATATAGGGCGGGGAAGTACAGAGAAAGACCAACAGCGTAAGAGAAACGCTATGCAGCGGAGGTTAGGTTATAAGTTAGTAAGTTTGATAGATCTAACAGGGACAGACTCCAATAGTTGACGTAATCGTGATGACTGGGAGAGAGAGAGAGAGACTAACTCTAACAGGTTATACCGAGTGAGCGTTAATATTCTAATATTAATTAATTCAATAATTATTACTTCATAGGCATGGATGCATTCTCGGTGTTTGTTATTCTCGGCTTTGGTTTTCTCGGTTGTGGTTTCTCGGTTATGGTTTCTCGGTTGTGATTTCTCGGTTATGGTTTCGCGGTTGTGGTTTCTCGGTTATGGTTTCTCGGTTGTGATTTCTCGGTTATGGTTTCGCGGTTGTGGTTTCTCGGTTTTGGTTTCTCGGTGTTTGCTTACTCGGTGATGACCTGCACCCATTGACAGTGGACCACTTTCTGTTATCGTAATCTTATTTTTTATTTATTGTATTTATTTATTTTTGAACGAAGAATCATGGCGGAGCATCCTTCCTACCGGAGATCAAACGTTCTATCATTGGATTATGAAGCAAACGTGCAAACCACTAATCCACCGAGGCTGGCTATATCTTTTATTTAATTTAAAGACAATTGGCAGCGGGTTTGTCTACTTTTTTTATACGTAAGCCGTAATGATGAGTCATGTTCTATAGGACATTATGTTTGAATATTTCCGAACGCACATAATATACATAGAAAGTAAAAAAGGAAAATTCAATGGCAATGAGATAATTTTCAGCAAAACGCATCTCCTGTATGTAATACATAAAGATAGTTACCTACATATTAAACAGCGTATTTTTAAAACAAGGGTTTGGAATACATGGATCTATTCTACCATTTATTACTCTATTGCTATTGCGATGGGCAACATTTTGGCCTTTTCATAAAATAAACAGATCAGGTATTCAGTTCATGAAATGAGTAAAAAATCATCCATCTCTTGTAATTCTATAATCTGGGTGCAACATATTGTTGACATTTGCTTAGAACTGCTTTTGCAAGAATTACATTTAGTAGATATACTGCAACAGTTCTAGCCCAAAATCCCATGTTATTTCTTATGGTGGTCCAAGATAGAATTTTTGGTCAATTTCAAGGTCATTCGCGGTCTAGCGCATGACCTCACCGCGCTCGCGTTATACACAGTACAGCGTGCGATATTACCACGTATACGGATCAAATCTACATATTACATTATGATTGATGCAGTCGTCCGAGATCGTAGTGATTTTATAACGAAGACATTGCGGCATCCTAGAAATGATTATACTTCTACGCTCACATCTGACTAACCATGTGATCATAATATTCGAATCAAACTTTATACGTTTATTCATCTGCTAGCCAACGAGATCCAAGAAATTTAAAGAAACCTACAATAATCAATTTATCTGCGAGGGTTGCAAGCTCGACTAACGGATAAATCTATGTCGGTTACTACCCTTTCGTAAAGGGCTTTCGGATCTCAAGCTTAAGAAAATATCATTATTGTAATATTATATAATTATGTTAATGAATACTAATCGTATGCTGACGGCACCAACTACACGACTGTCCTCACTATCTATTCTAACGCGACATCTAATACTCATATGTCTATACATATAGGTATTATTTAATAAAGAGCTGTAAATAAAACACACAAATATGGTTTATACACTTTTATTTTATTTAACTATTGTACATTTCAAACTAAATATATACTTATTCATAATTAAAATGTTAGCTTGTATGATCATCATTAGTTTAAACTAAACTACCTATTAAGAAATATTAATTAACAAGACAGAGTCAGGACTTTTAGCAACATCTTACAGGAAAAGAATATTATAGACAATCATTAACATAGAAACAACAAACTAAACATATTTGCATAATCATAATTAAAGTACTGAGTTATATGATTATCATAATGAATATATTAAATATTAAAACGTACATACAATATACAACAAACATACACACAGATTACATTAATATCTAACCTTACAGAATTTTACATTACATATAGGATTTTTCAGTGAGAACACACATCAGTCTACATTCATTAGTTCTAATATTGAATAATGTCCTAAAGGTAGAGTTTCATAGGAGCCGGGTATGAGGTATCGTTTATCATCATATGGGCTAAGCGCAATCTTTTGCTGAGTGATCGTATGTACATGATGCCTCTCGGATCTGATTATATTTTGATGTACACGTTTTTCTATATAGTTTTCCAGACATTCTACATAGTCTTCGAAGGTAATTTTCGTATAAACAACTGATTTTTTCACACCTTTAGCCTTTTTCGTTACATCATAATTAGATATAACATCGGTGATTTCATCTTCTTCATATTCTTCGTTTAGTAAGCGATCTCTTAATACTTCGACTTCATTTTGCGAAATGATAGTTTTTATTGTGTATAATTTTGATCGGAGTCCAACGTAATGAGTCATCGGTACTCCATTACATTCATCCTTCATTAGCCCAAGAACTTTTTTATTAACGCGCGGAATACCGTATACATTATTCACTGGGTAATCGCTCGTATCAAAATACTGTAGGCAATCACGCTTCATAGCTTCATAAGGATCCTGATTACGTATTTCATATATAAGAGAATCAGTATCTGAATATAACACAGAACACCTATCACCGAATGTACTCTTCATATACCCATAATGGAAATCGTAGATGGTAGTCTTAGCAAGATCCAGAATGCTCATACCGACATAAATAGGTTTGTTCAGGTAGATTTCGGATTTTCTTAACTCGATTGCTACTAGATTCTCATTAAATATACTACAAGTTTTAAATTCAGGCTTAGAGATGTAAGATTCAGCTCCATATCTACCAGCCCATTTAGTTAGAAGACGTATATTTACCCGCTTCCGTAAATTTTCCATAGTCTTACCAAAGACCGCGTTATTCATAAGCTTATAGAGATTCTTCTCAAACTCATTTCTTGCGTTTTGACGTAACTTTGTGTTTAAGTCGATATATGACTTTAGCCACGCCGATTGTTTAAATTTAAGCACTCTATGAACTCGGGTAAGCTTCAACCCATGCTGCAACACCTGTTTTAGAGCTCTATAATGGATAATATACTTTTCTTTATGATGAAGAGTAGCCATCAACTTAGCTTCCTGAGAAGAAGATGCGCAAGGTTTTTCAGTCTTCGGATTAACATGCTGCGGACAGAAAGGTAGATCTTTATGAGTATCATGTAGTTCCCTAGGGTATTCCAGATCAATCTCTAATATATAACCTTCAGGAGCATTATCAGCAATGGATAGCACATCAATACTATCTGATTTGACCCATTCGAAACCTCCATAGGGTAGGTACTGCGACATCGCCCAACCATACTGATTATTGACATCATAGTACATTAAATAATTTTCAGGACTAGTCGGATCATATGTCGGAATGTATTTATTGTTAGCTGTCGATCTCCTTTTAGAGCAAACTTGACTAAGACCACCTCGGATTCCGCGTTCAACAAAGAGAAATTGATCGAGATCGGTTAGGAGCTCTAACTCTTGTTTTGTATGCTTTAACATACAATCCCAAGTGAAACCAGGAAGTGTAAAGTAATGAGCAGGGTCTAACACATATGTTTTCAAACAACTGGTTCGGAATTGCTCAAAAACGTCTGCTAGTAACAGAATATCTGTTTTCATATATAGATCGATGTACTCTCCCAAACTGCTACAATTGAATTTAGACCATACATCTTTAGCTCTCCTATACAATTTTCTTGAACACTTTTTATTTTCTAGTTTATTATAGAAAGCTTCAATAGGCGGTAAACAAGTTTCACTAAACTTGTCAATGCAATCGATATAATCATAGGGCATTACACCCTTTTTTGTTAACATACTGAAGAGATCGTGAGATATATCAGAAAATTGAGATTTCAAATTTGGAAAACTATGTAGATATGAAGCTAACTGTTCTAGGGAGGACGCCATAAATCGGAATGAATCGATAAACCGGAACTGAACCAGAGAACCGTTTATATGTTTAGTAAAAGAGATATACTTTTCTTTAGTTATAGGAAGTAAATCAACAGCACCTTGCATTCTAGACGCTATATCGGCAATTATAAAATGAGCATCATAACCGCTTAGATTATGAAAGACAACAGGAATAACCCTTACATCTTTGTAGTTAATATTGCATTCTTCATGGGCAGGCCCCCTGTAATTATTTTCAGAAATTAGATGCGTATGATCACGTACTTTTTTATCACCCGGTCCAAAAGGTTTTTCACAAATATGACAATGAGTAGATTTTCTAAATTCTGCTTCCTGTTCAGGTGTTATATCAATATCGTAAGGACAAAGAAATACTGTTTCCAAATCCTCTGCCAACTGCTGAATCTCATCGGCAAACCATTCCATACAATCCAAACCTCGATGGGACCGGTAAAAAGATAATGAGTCATCATATGAACATTTGACATAATAACCTACAGCAGCGGGAATGTGTTCTTGATACATATTTTTATTATTACACGGTTTCAGGATACTCTCCAAATCGGCATATACAACAAAAGGAGCCTTCTCTTTATTTTTAAAATTCTTAAATTTTAACAAGTTCTCGCCTACTTTAGGCATTTTGATAGCACAATCGTTGACCTGCTGACAATCTTCAATATGCTTATTTAACTTTTCTTGTGATCTAAAGTAATGCAAGCATCGATCGCAGAAATATTTTCTACCATCTTCTTTGCTAAGTTGAGAGGACAGCAGTCGGCTTAGATTCTTTATCCAAACGAAATGATAACGAATAGGTGTAGTGTAGTTTTCTGTATCTTCATCGTCATCAAAGTACTTATCTTGAACGAGAAGCAAATTCACATGTCGTTCTACTTTGTTTTTAGCAAGATATGTCGGTAATGTCACATAATGCCGGTTTTTCTTCTTCAGGGAATAAACATTAATGGATATATTATTCTGTTTTTCAAATCTAGGGATCTGCTTGATTGTCATCGGAAACTGGATACCCGCCAAATTTAAAACCTTAGAGTAGTGCGGATATTTCGAGATACGCTGAGGATGTTTAACAACAGGATGTAATGCACTGACTACAGCCCATGCAAAGCACGCCTCATCGTCATTCTTGACATTGATGCATGCTTTCTTCATATTTATTTGCTCGGGCAGATCGATGTAAGATGACCCAATCTGAGGTGTATATTTATTGATATTAACTTGAAGGTTAATAATCGATTTCAGCGTCCAACCACTCTCGCGCTCTTGGAATTCCTCCAGCTCAGTTAAAATCGGCTTTGTTACCTTATCACCAAACCATGAGTGTAGATCTGTATCTCTATATATCGGAGAGTTCGAGGTTGTAAAATGTTTGTTTTCATTTAGAAGCAGATCACCTCTCTTACATTCAAATTCTCCCATGAAAATGACATTAACTTTTACTGCTTCATACTCTTTCAGGATATTAGGAATCCTTCGTTTGAAAAGAGTCTTACAATCCGTGAAGAACTCTTTAGGATCCTTATGTTTAAGGTTACTGATCACCCCACTTCGAATTCTATTATCAAAAGCTGATATGGAATCATCCCAGTGAACTCGATGTTTAGCGGTTTCTATAGTTTCCTTCTTCGATCCAGCACCACTTTTCCGAAGCGTTTTGAACTGAGATTTAAAAGTTTTTACTTGAGCCAATTGAGTCATGAGATGCTGCTTTTCACCAACAGACTTAGCACACTTCAGCTCACGATAGATTTTTCTAATAGTTCGCGTACATTCCTTAACCCCTTCACCAATACTATTATTAGTCGGAGCAATCGATAGAATACCTGCCAAGGTTCGAATATTACTGACTGCAGCATTAACGAGCGACATCTTCAATATTATGATAAGTGAACTAATAAACTGATACTGAATGTAGCAACTGATGCTGTCAACACGAAGGTTGCATTAATAATGAGCTAGCGTAGATGTTGATGTTTCTTATATACTCTCTACACGTACCGCCGAGAAGATGATGTAAAGATGCGTCGATAAATTTAAGAATCTGTGGGAAATATTGAATATTATAGTAGGCAAGATAATTAAAGAAATGAAGTATTCTAGTTTGACAATAAAGGTTTGATACACACACATAATAATTTACACAGTTTTCCATATTCATACATGAAAACGAAACAATCTATATATAGAAAAACAGCAACTAACCTAACGTTAGATAACAAAGAGCTGCTTTAAATATAATAATTTTTAGATTATCAGAATAAATGAAATAATAGAGCATGTTTTATAGCCTATCTATTATTTATCAGCAATATTTAATTTATAATTTTAATTAAATTTTCAAATTAATTACTCGTAAGTTAACCCATCAACCAGCACATTATGCTTAGATATGTTAATTTATTCACATTCTTCCAGAATCAATTCAATGCAGGGTTCATATGAAGTATTAGCATCGATAATATAGCGTTTAGGTTTTCGGGCAGACTAGTTTAGTATTTGCTTTACTCTTAAGATCGAATATTTATTTATGATATCATTTTCACATCAACCAAGATTACAACCTAGAAATCTTTTTAAATAACAATATAATTTACAAAATGAATAAATAAATGAACCCATATTAATTCATAAGATTGAAAGTTGTGTATGCGTCAACTTAGAAAAACCACAAATAATTACACATATGATACAAAACATGCTGAGAATGAAAAAATTTTAACTTCAACAATTCAGACAATCGAAACATAATTTATATAATACAAAAATAATTACTTAAACGGATCATACCTTTTTTTTTGATGTACAGGATAGCGCTGGCGACGTCTTTTAACGATATTATGATAAGTGAACTAACAACTGATGATGAACGTAGCAACTGATGTTATCGACACGACGGTTGTATTAATAATGAGCTAGCGTAGATGATGATGTTTCATATATACTCTCTACACGTACCGCTGAGACACACGCTTCTTACACCACTCGAAAAAGACTGAAATATTCAATATAAGAAGCATAAAGAGAAATAAAGCATTACATAGGGTTTTATCGCGCGCTTAACGTTAATAGTCGAAAAAAATTACACGCGCTACAGAGTACACAATAAAAATTAAATAATAAAATTTTATAAAATGATTAATTAACATTGGTTAAAGCATGGTTGAAACTTAATTAGAAATCCATTATTACAGAGATATCGTTTATTTAATTTTATTTGATTCCCACATCCGGTTTGATTAATATATTAGTTTGTTATCACTAACTTTATTGAAATCAACTAAGAAGATTATAATAATTGAAAATATTAACATATTCCATAAATAAACAAATCTATTAGTGTCTAAAATATAAAATGGAGGAACGTACGTATTAAAATTAACTGAAGTCAACAAGATATCACTTCTCAATTTATTCTGTTTACTAACTAGCCATCCTATGCTTAAAAAACACTCCAAACGACGTGTTCCTTAACAAAACCACTTGAGAGATTATCATTAAAAAATATTATCGAACATTTCCCTAAATAATCTATTCAAGCATCCGAATATAATAAAAAATGAATGAACATACCTGCTAAATTAGTTAACAAGAAACCACTACACAAATTAACGCTAATTATAAAAACGATTAATTTAAATCACTCGAGAAATATACGCACAGTAACAACTGAAGACACACTGCATAATGATTTTAAGAAACGAGAATCTATTGCTTTATGAAATAACAATGACTCATTCTGCTAAATGCTTTTCAAAAGAATTTCAATTATTTTGTTTGTTAACGCGTGAGTAAATACACTTGTTTCTTCGTGGAAAATTGGTTTCTGGTGATTAATTATATTGTTTCAAAGCTCCGAATCATACAGATTTGATCTACATATCATTAAATTAAGAAAATTTAAGTACTCTTTTTGTAGAAACTGAAGATGTAATCTTTAAAACATCTAAAGTTAGAAGTTTTTAGTAGTCAGGTCAGATTAATAGAGGGTGTTATAATCAAATCGTTTTTAGAAACTATTTGTTTTGTAAGATTTGCGTCGTAAAGAAAAAACAGCATAGCTGTAGTCTTGATTTTGAAATTGAGATAGCTCGGAACAAAACGATGAATACAAAGTTTAGAAGTATATTTCAAAATTCTGTGATAAAAAAACATTAATTCTTCTTTACTTTACTTTAAAACCCAAAACTGCATGATAAATCAATATAATATTAATATAAATGATTAAATTAAATGAAGCAATCTAGGTTAGACCCACAAAAAAATTATATTAAGGTTATAGATTTTAGACTCCGGTTGTTGCAAAGATTCAAGAATCTGTATTAAGATTAGTTCATAAAGCATTTATTAGGTTAGAGCATGTAGCTACATACAAAAAATCTCTATTAAGATTAGCTCATAAAATATTTATTAGGTTAGACCATTGTAGCTACTTACAAAATCGTCATTAACATTCGAAAAACTTACATATAATATTAGTAGGGTTACAGTCTAGGAATATATTTTAGGTTAGATTTAGGTCGCGCGCGATCTAAATCTAACCTAAAATATATTCCTAGACTGTAACCCTACTAATATTATATGTAAGTTTTTCGAATGTTAATGACGATTTTGTAAGTAGCTACAATGGTCTAACCTAATAAATATTTTATGAGCTAATCTTAATAGAGATTTTTTGTATGTAGCTACATGCTCTAACCTAATAAATGCTTTATGAACTAATCTTAATACAGATTCTTGAATCTTTGCAACAACCGGAGTCTAAAATCTATAACCTTAATATAATTTTTTTGTGGGTCTAACCTAGATTGCTTCATTTAATTTAATCATTTATATTAATATTATATTGATTTATCATGCAGTTTTGGGTTTTAAAGTAAAGTAAAGAAGAATTAATGTTTTTTTATCACAGAATTTTGAAATATACTTCTAAACTTTGTATTCATCGTTTTGTTCCGAGCTATCTCAATTTCAAAATCAAGACTACAGCTATGCTGTTTTTTCTTTACGACGCAAATCTTACAAAACAAATAGTTTCTAAAAACGATTTGATTATAACACCCTCTATTAATCTGACCTGACTACTAAAAACTTCTAACTTTAGATGTTTTAAAGATTACATCTTCAGTTTCTACAAAAAGAGTACTTAAATTTTCTTAATTTAATGATATGTAGATCAAATCTGTATGATTCGGAGCTTTGAAACAATATAATTAATCACCAGAAACCAATTTTCCACGAAGAAACAAGTGTATTTACTCACGCGTTAACAAACAAAATAATTGAAATTCTTTTGAAAAGCATTTAGCAGAATGAGTCATTGTTATTTCATAAAGCAATAGATTCTCGTTTCTTAAAATCATTATGCAGTGTGTCTTCAGTTGTTACTGTGCGTATATTTCTCGAGTGATTTAAATTAATCGTTTTTATAATTAGCGTTAATTTGTGTAGTGGTTTCTTGTTAACTAATTTAGCAGGTATGTTCATTCATTTTTTATTATATTCGGATGCTTGAATAGATTATTTAGGGAAATGTTCGATAATATTTTTTAATGATAATCTCTCAAGTGGTTTTGTTAAGGAACACGTCGTTTGGAGTGTTTTTTAAGCATAGGATGGCTAGTTAGTAAACAGAATAAATTGAGAAGTGATATCTTGTTGACTTCAGTTAATTTTAATACGTACGTTCCTCCATTTTATATTTTAGACACTAATAGATTTGTTTATTTATGGAATATGTTAATATTTTCAATTATTATAATCTTCTTAGTTGATTTCAATAAAGTTAGTGATAACAAACTAATATATTAATCAAACCGGATGTGGGAATCAAATAAAATTAAATAAACGATATCTCTGTAATAATGGATTTCTAATTAAGTTTCAACCATGCTTTAACCAATGTTAATTAATCATTTTATAAAATTTTATTATTTAATTTTTATTGTGTACTCTGTAGCGCGTGTAATTTTTTTCGACTATTAACGTTAAGCGCGCGATAAAACCCTATGTAATGCTTTATTTCTCTTTATGCTTCTTATATTGAATATTTCAGTCTTTTTCGAGTGGTGTAAGAAGCGTGTGTCTCAGCGGTACGTGTAGAGAGTATATATGAAACATCATCATCTACGCTAGCTCATTATTAATACAACCGTCGTGTCGATAACATCAGTTGCTACGTTCATCATCAGTTGTTAGTTCACTTATCATAATATCGTTAAAAGACGTCGCCAGCGCTATCCTGTACATCAAAAAAAAAGGTATGATCCGTTTAAGTAATTATTTTTGTATTATATAAATTATGTTTCGATTGTCTGAATTGTTGAAGTTAAAATTTTTTCATTCTCAGCATGTTTTGTATCATATGTGTAAT
The DNA here is from genome assembly GCA_929113105.1 of Agrypnus murinus. Lineage (NCBI taxonomy): Eukaryota > Metazoa > Arthropoda > Insecta > Coleoptera > Elateridae > Agrypnus > Agrypnus murinus. The sequence goes on along the minus strand of OV816024.1, from coordinate 123,517,184 downwards.
TATTTGTGGTTTTTCTAAGTTGACGCATACACAACTTTCAATCTTATGAATTAATATGGGTTCATTTATTTATTCATTTTGTAAATTATATTGTTATTTAAAAAGATTTCTAGGTTGTAATCTTGGTTGATGTGAAAATGATATCATAAATAAATATTCGATCTTAAGAGTAAAGCAAATACTAAACTAGTCTGCCCGAAAACCTAAACGCTATATTATCGATGCTAATACTTCATATGAACCCTGCATTGAATTGATTCTGGAAGAATGTGAATAAATTAACATATCTAAGCATAATGTGCTGGTTGATGGGTTAACTTACGAGTAATTAATTTGAAAATTTAATTAAAATTATAAATTAAATATTGCTGATAAATAATAGATAGGCTATAAAACATGCTCTATTATTTCATTTATTCTGATAATCTAAAAATTATTATATTTAAAGCAGCTCTTTGTTATCTAACGTTAGGTTAGTTGCTGTTTTTCTATATATAGATTGTTTCGTTTTCATGTATGAATATGGAAAACTGTGTAAATTATTATGTGTGTGTATCAAACCTTTATTGTCAAACTAGAATACTTCATTTCTTTAATTATCTTGCCTACTATAATATTCAATATTTCCCACAGATTCTTAAATTTATCGACGCATCTTTACATCATCTTCTCGGCGGTACGTGTAGAGAGTATATAAGAAACATCAACATCTACGCTAGCTCATTATTAATGCAACCTTCGTGTTGACAGCATCAGTTGCTACATTCAGTATCAGTTTATTAGTTCACTTATCATAATATTGAAGATGTCGCTCGTTAATGCTGCAGTCAGTAATATTCGAACCTTGGCAGGTATTCTATCGATTGCTCCGACTAATAATAGTATTGGTGAAGGGGTTAAGGAATGTACGCGAACTATTAGAAAAATCTATCGTGAGCTGAAGTGTGCTAAGTCTGTTGGTGAAAAGCAGCATCTCATGACTCAATTGGCTCAAGTAAAAACTTTTAAATCTCAGTTCAAAACGCTTCGGAAAAGTGGTGCTGGATCGAAGAAGGAAACTATAGAAACCGCTAAACATCGAGTTCACTGGGATGATTCCATATCAGCTTTTGATAATAGAATTCGAAGTGGGGTGATCAGTAACCTTAAACATAAGGATCCTAAAGAGTTCTTCACGGATTGTAAGACTCTTTTCAAACGAAGGATTCCTAATATCCTGAAAGAGTATGAAGCAGTAAAAGTTAATGTCATTTTCATGGGAGAATTTGAATGTAAGAGAGGTGATCTGCTTCTAAATGAAAACAAACATTTTACAACCTCGAACTCTCCGATATATAGAGATACAGATCTACACTCATGGTTTGGTGATAAGGTAACAAAGCCGATTTTAACTGAGCTGGAGGAATTCCAAGAGCGCGAGAGTGGTTGGACGCTGAAATCGATTATTAACCTTCAAGTTAATATCAATAAATATACACCTCAGATTGGGTCATCTTACATCGATCTGCCCGAGCAAATAAATATGAAGAAAGCATGCATCAATGTCAAGAATGACGATGAGGCGTGCTTTGCATGGGCTGTAGTCAGTGCATTACATCCTGTTGTTAAACATCCTCAGCGTATCTCGAAATATCCGCACTACTCTAAGGTTTTAAATTTGGCGGGTATCCAGTTTCCGATGACAATCAAGCAGATCCCTAGATTTGAAAAACAGAATAATATATCCATTAATGTTTATTCCCTGAAGAAGAAAAACCGGCATTATGTGACATTACCGACATATCTTGCTAAAAACAAAGTAGAACGACATGTGAATTTGCTTCTCGTTCAAGATAAGTACTTTGATGACGATGAAGATACAGAAAACTACACTACACCTATTCGTTATCATTTCGTTTGGATAAAGAATCTAAGCCGACTGCTGTCCTCTCAACTTAGCAAAGAAGATGGTAGAAAATATTTCTGCGATCGATGCTTGCATTACTTTAGATCACAAGAAAAGTTAAATAAGCATATTGAAGATTGTCAGCAGGTCAACGATTGTGCTATCAAAATGCCTAAAGTAGGCGAGAACTTGTTAAAATTTAAGAATTTTAAAAATAAAGAGAAGGCTCCTTTTGTTGTATATGCCGATTTGGAGAGTATCCTGAAACCGTGTAATAATAAAAATATGTATCAAGAACACATTCCCGCTGCTGTAGGTTATTATGTCAAATGTTCATATGATGACTCATTATCTTTTTACCGGTCCCATCGAGGTTTGGATTGTATGGAATGGTTTGCCGATGAGATTCAGCAGTTGGCAGAGGATTTGGAAACAGTATTTCTTTGTCCTTACGATATTGATATAACACCTGAACAGGAAGCAGAATTTAGAAAATCTACTCATTGTCATATTTGTGAAAAACCTTTTGGACCGGGTGATAAAAAAGTACGTGATCATACGCATCTAATTTCTGAAAATAATTACAGGGGGCCTGCCCATGAAGAATGCAATATTAACTACAAAGATGTAAGGGTTATTCCTGTTGTCTTTCATAATCTAAGCGGTTATGATGCTCATTTTATAATTGCCGATATAGCGTCTAGAATGCAAGGTGCTGTTGATTTACTTCCTATAACTAAAGAAAAGTATATCTCTTTTACTAAACATATAAACGGTTCTCTGGTTCAGTTCCGGTTTATCGATTCATTCCGATTTATGGCGTCCTCTCTAGAACAGTTAGCTTCATACCTACATAGTTTTCCTAATTTGAAATCTCAATTTTCTGATATATCTCAGGATCTCTTCAGTATGTTAACAAAAAAGGGTGTAATGCCCTATGATTATATCGATTGCATTGACAAGTTTAGTGAAACTTGTTTACCGCCTATTGAAGCTTTCTATAATAAACTAGAAAATAAAAAGTGTTCAAGAAAATTGTATAGGAGAGCTAAAGATGTATGGTCTAAATTCAATTGTAGCAGTTTGGGAGAGTACATCGATCTATATATGAAAACAGATATTCTGTTACTAGCAGACGTTTTTGAGCAATTCCGAACCAGTTGTTTGAAAACATATGTGTTAGACCCTGCTCATTACTTTACACTTCCTGGTTTCACTTGGGATTGTATGTTAAAGCATACAAAACAAGAGTTAGAGCTCCTAACCGATCTCGATCAATTTCTCTTTGTTGAACGCGGAATCCGAGGTGGTCTTAGTCAAGTTTGCTCTAAAAGGAGATCGACAGCTAACAATAAATACATTCCGACATATGATCCGACTAGTCCTGAAAATTATTTAATGTACTATGATGTCAATAATCAGTATGGTTGGGCGATGTCGCAGTACCTACCCTATGGAGGTTTCGAATGGGTCAAATCAGATAGTATTGATGTGCTATCCATTGCTGATAATGCTCCTGAAGGTTATATATTAGAGATTGATCTGGAATACCCTAGGGAACTACATGATACTCATAAAGATCTACCTTTCTGTCCGCAGCATGTTAATCCTAAGACTGAAAAACCTTGCGCATCTTCTTCTCAGGAAGCTAAGTTGATGGCTACTCTTCATCATAAAGAAAAGTATATTATCCATTATAGAGCTCTAAAACAGGTGTTGCAGCTTGGGTTGAAGCTTACCCGAGTTCATAGAGTGCTTAAATTTAAACAATCGGCGTGGCTAAAGTCATATATCGACTTAAACACAAAGTTACGTCAAAACGCAAGAAATGAGTTTGAGAAGAATCTCTATAAGCTTATGAATAACGCGGTCTTTGGTAAGACTATGGAAAATTTACGGAAGCGGGTAAATATACGTCTTCTAACTAAATGGGCTGGTAGATATGGAGCTGAATCTTACATCTCTAAGCCTGAATTTAAAACTTGTAGTATATTTAATGAGAATCTAGTAGCAATCGAGTTAAGAAAATCCGAAATCTACCTGAACAAACCTATTTATGTCGGTATGAGCATTCTGGATCTTGCTAAGACTACCATCTACGATTTCCATTATGGGTATATGAAGAGTACATTCGGTGATAGGTGTTCTGTGTTATATTCAGATACTGATTCTCTTATATATGAAATACGTAATCAGGATCCTTATGAAGCTATGAAGCGTGATTGCCTACAGTATTTTGATACGAGCGATTACCCAGTGAATAATGTATACGGTATTCCGCGCGTTAATAAAAAAGTTCTTGGGCTAATGAAGGATGAATGTAATGGAGTACCGATGACTCATTACGTTGGACTCCGATCAAAATTATACACAATAAAAACTATCATTTCGCAAAATGAAGTCGAAGTATTAAGAGATCGCTTACTAAACGAAGAATATGAAGAAGATGAAATCACCGATGTTATATCTAATTATGATGTAACGAAAAAGGCTAAAGGTGTGAAAAAATCAGTTGTTTATACGAAAATTACCTTCGAAGACTATGTAGAATGTCTGGAAAACTATATAGAAAAACGTGTACATCAAAATATAATCAGATCCGAGAGGCATCATGTACATACGATCACTCAGCAAAAGATTGCGCTTAGCCCATATGATGATAAACGATACCTCATACCCGGCTCCTATGAAACTCTACCTTTAGGACATTATTCAATATTAGAACTAATGAATGTAGACTGATGTGTGTTCTCACTGAAAAATCCTATATGTAATGTAAAATTCTGTAAGGTTAGATATTAATGTAATCTGTGTGTATGTTTGTTGTATATTGTATGTACGTTTTAATATTTAATATATTCATTATGATAATCATATAACTCAGTACTTTAATTATGATTATGCAAATATGTTTAGTTTGTTGTTTCTATGTTAATGATTGTCTATAATATTCTTTTCCTGTAAGATGTTGCTAAAAGTCCTGACTCTGTCTTGTTAATTAATATTTCTTAATAGGTAGTTTAGTTTAAACTAATGATGATCATACAAGCTAACATTTTAATTATGAATAAGTATATATTTAGTTTGAAATGTACAATAGTTAAATAAAATAAAAGTGTATAAACCATATTTGTGTGTTTTATTTACAGCTCTTTATTAAATAATACCTATATGTATAGACATATGAGTATTAGATGTCGCGTTAGAATAGATAGTGAGGACAGTCGTGTAGTTGGTGCCGTCAGCATACGATTAGTATTCATTAACATAATTATATAATATTACAATAATGATATTTTCTTAAGCTTGAGATCCGAAAGCCCTTTACGAAAGGGTAGTAACCGACATAGATTTATCCGTTAGTCGAGCTTGCAACCCTCGCAGATAAATTGATTATTGTAGGTTTCTTTAAATTTCTTGGATCTCGTTGGCTAGCAGATGAATAAACGTATAAAGTTTGATTCGAATATTATGATCACATGGTTAGTCAGATGTGAGCGTAGAAGTATAATCATTTCTAGGATGCCGCAATGTCTTCGTTATAAAATCACTACGATCTCGGACGACTGCATCAATCATAATGTAATATGTAGATTTGATCCGTATACGTGGTAATATCGCACGCTGTACTGTGTATAACGCGAGCGCGGTGAGGTCATGCGCTAGACCGCGAATGACCTTGAAATTGACCAAAAATTCTATCTTGGACCACCATAAGAAATAACATGGGATTTTGGGCTAGAACTGTTGCAGTATATCTACTACATTTTATTATTTTTTTGGGATACTATTTTGTTTTCATTTCTTGCTTATACTCTTTACGAATTCTATCTTGATATATTAAATACCAGTATGGTAGTGTAACTTAAATTATTAATAATATGTATTTAAATATAAATAGGTATTTAAAAATATGTATATTATTCTAGTTGCACGCTATTTTTGAATACACTCAGCTTAGCATGAAGATTTAGTAATTCACCTTTTATATAGTTTTATTTTCACTTACAATGCTCATCGTCAACAAAAAGCTAATGGAAACTAATTTTCTGCTTAATCACAACACCATGATAACGTCTAACTATAAACTGTCCTACCGCCTTTGATTGCAAAATGTTTTGTTATACAAAATATACAATAAATTAATAAAAAAAGGGATGGTGAAAGTGGAAATAAATGTTGTATGCAGCATGCTTTGCAACTAATCTTTACTAGGATCACTGGATTCTCCTCACACTCGCACCACAAACTTTCCAGTTCGCCCGTAAAGATTATTTTACAAAGCTTACCACGTAAATAACTATTAAAAACTTTTTAGTTTTTAGTGAAATTTACTTACGAACTTTTTAAATTTATTTTTTATTTTTAGTTTATTAGTTAAAATTAATTACTATAGAATATTTAACTACGTGTTAAAAATATAAAGGCGGAGTAAAATCTCATAAAGTTTACGACCAAGGCAAAATACTTCTTATAGTTTTTATAATAGAATTCGGTTTTATTAACATCACAACTATAAGACATACTTCACTGGGTGTTGGGCTGTTCAGTTAAAAACACCGACGGTTTCCCAAGTTGTACTGAAACTTAAAATACGTTTACATTTACAAACATATAAACACATACAGTAATGATTATACCGTGCCTGAATTTCGTACGTACGTACTCCTAGTACTTACGTACATATTACGGCCGAAACGCGTTGGTCCACCGAAGCCGAGCCAGTCAGAAGCTGCTCAACAAGTTGCTCGATGTATGAACGTACCGAACGCTTCATAATCTGTACATACAAAGAGACTTTACTTTAAAAATAAGAAAATAATGGGCACTAATAAAATTTTGGCTTTAAAAAAGGCGTCTAGGGTACTTTTTCTTAGTTTAAATGTTTAGAATTTAATTTAAATACAGTATTTTATTTAAAGTAAATACGCTCGGTAATGATCGTTGCGAATAATAGAATTTTTCTACTAAGATTCCTTGCTTTTATAAGTTTTTTTTTAAATTATCATTGAAAACACATATGATTCTTTTTGTTCTACAATGAATAGTACTGCTGCTTTAGTTTTGAAGAATTTCTTTCTAAAAATTTAAATTGAGATTTTTAATTTAAAGCAATTTAAAGTACATACCTATATGTATTAAATTTCTTACTTTCGTTTTAAAGAAATAGTTTTTATTATAAAAAGATTTGTAATAAAGAAAATTGATATGGAATTCAAAAACAATTTTTTATTAAAACAATAAATTACTTCTAAAATACTTTCTTTTTATTTTACACACCACACATAGTGTAATTACTAATTACATTATTCTCGTGCGTAGGAAAAATAATGCACTCATAAAAACATTTAGTTTCACAAAGAATTTTATTAAATATAAGAATAATTGGGCCGGCGGTGGACGAGTGGTGTTAGTGCATCACTCGTTTTCCAAGGGTCGTGAGTTCGAATCCCATTTGGGGCAGCGGGATTTTTCTAATTAGAAAATTCCGCTACCAACATTGTATGCCAAAACGCATGATTTCTTAAGGCTGCTTAAAAAATGTAGTATAAAAATACACAAGTGTGAACCCCCTTTTATTACATACATGAGTAATTCGCTAATTACAGTGTGTCCCCGGATGGAGTTAACATGATTATTATTGATTTTACGACAGAAAGTCATTCTTTATAAAAAGTTCTGCTTGTTGAATAAATAAGTTTATCATCAGAAAATCTAAAATTAAATGTACAGAATGTCCGTAAATTAAGATAACATGAAAAGACAAGTAGCATTTATTGAATTTTTCTAGTTTAAATGCAAAATTTCAATCAATTACGAAAGTCAACAAAAATTATTCTACAAGGCCACCTCCAACTTCCACACATATCTCCATCCTTTTAATAAATTCACCATAGACTTTACGTATGGTTTGTGGTCATTTAAATTAATTTTATTCTATTATTGTCTAAACTTAACAACATAGAACCATAACAATCTAAATTTAAACTTGAAATTTTGTATTTTAACTAATTTTATGTTTTTAAGGAACTTTTTCTATTAACAGTAAATTCTAAAATGCAATAAATGGTACTTCTCTCTTGAAGCATTTTCATGTTCTCTTAATTTATGGACATTCTGTACATTACATTTAATCTTAGATTTTCTGATGGTAAACTTATTTATTCAACAAGCAGAACTTTTTATAAAGAATGACTTTTTGTCGTAAAATCAATAACAAATTTTTTTCCTCCTTCCGGGGACACACTGTATATGCATAATCCAGAATTTGCACCAGGAATTAATTCTTGGAGATCATGATTTGTTAAATAGTTTCCTGTGTAATGCATTTGCCTACTGCGAATGGATGTTATTTATTAATTTTTATGATAAATCTAAAATTACATTATTACACTATTTATTTGAAAAGTTTACTCGCCTTTATTCATAAGCAGCTTCGTACTATTTCATTTGTAATAGATAATATTTGTTACTGTTTCAATATTGCAGAGGTTATTGATAGAATTATTCTAACTAAACTGAAAAGGCATTTCGACAAGCATTGATTCTGATGGAGGATCTACACCACCTACTTCGTGCTCATTATCGTTCCACAATAACTCCATTTTATAGAATTCTAATTAAAAACATTATACAATTTTCAGGATAAACAATAAAAATAAATGGTGACGCCAGGGCATCACATAATTCACACCACACTAAAAAAATTAACATTCAAAATAAAAGTTAATTCAATGAATTGAAATTAAACAATGCTATATCAAAATCATCTGTTTTACTATTGAGATAAAAGCGACACCGAAGGAGCCAAATTCATGTCAGCATAATAAATTTGTAAAACAATTTTTTAAATAAAATGGCACTTAATTTGAAATCAAAAGTAAACAGTTTTATGGCAATTGTTAAGATTGCCGTTGAAAATCGTTGAACAGTTTAATTTTCTTTCTAAAAACAATTACTTTTAGTGTGAAATAAGTACTATTAGTAAAATTTATGCATTTAATGTTAACTTAATGCGTATACTATTTGAATAAAATGTAAAACGTTTGATTTAAAATTTAATATACTGTTAAAGTTTTCAAAAGTAGATTTAAAGTAAAACATTTGAACGTACGTGATTTTTTTTAATTAGTTTTCAAAATAATAGTTATTTATGTATTAAGGGCATAATCTATTAGATTTGGCATGAGAGAATGTTTAAAGCCCGACGAAGGAGGGCTTTTAATTTCTCGAGGGCCATTATCTTGATTATGCCCGTGGTACATACAACGTTTTATTTTATTTTGCTTCATGGAAAGGATAATTGCAAGCAATTGCACATTTCATTTTGAAAAAATGTAATAGTTATAATTATTTATTAAAATTGTTAGAACTCTATAGAAACGTTTTTTTTGTATCTTAGCAACTTTATACGCCCTCGGGCTAAAAAAGCCAAATTACGCCCGCAATTGAGTGCCAATAAAGACGATTATCATGTCAAAATAAAATAAAAGTATTTATTATCAAAACAAAAAAGATATGTCTTTGTGTGTATACAGTGTCTGCCATAAAGTTGGATCCATATGGGAAGCTTTTTATTATTTTGCTTGAAAAAAACCTTGTGGAGCAATCACTTCTGCTTCTAAAAATACTTAAAATACGCCATGTCAAAGTTGACAGGTGACATTAGGTATCTGTCAAACTCGCCATTTAAAAATAAAATCGGCGAAAAAGGATCTTATTTATTAAAACATGGAAAAGTTTTATTAAGAAAAAATGTTTTTAATGACATTTTACGTTACATTTTACGACAAGTTTGAACGAGATATTCCGACATAAGGAAAATTTTGTTTTTTTGATGCACATATTTTGAAATCATTAAAAACGCTTTACATGAGTAGAAAGGCAACAATTGCATATCATATTTTGCTAATAATATTGGATAGTGTAGGTATTTTTGAAAAGTATTAAAATTATCAAGAAAAAATTGGAAGGTTCTGGATTATTTTCCAATTTCCAAGAAAATAACTCATAATTTTATTAATCTTTTTTTATTAAGCTACGTTTGAATAATGCAAGAATTGTTGTAATTATAATTTACTTAACACTAAACTACTACTTAAAAACTTAATAAAACGAGATTAATAAATTTATGCTTATTTTCTTGGAAATTGGAAAAGAGTCCATTTTGTTTTTTGATAATTTTAATATTCGTCAATAATACGAGTACCTACATCATCCAAAATTATTAATAAGTATTCTTATTAATTTTCAGGTCATTTCTTTCTCTATTTTAAAAACCAATGGCGAATTTGACAGATACCTAATGCCACCTGTCAACTTTGACATGGCGTGTTTCAAATATTTTTGGAAGCAGACGTGATTGCCCCACAAAGTTTTTTCCAAGCAGAATATTAAAAAAAATTCCCATATGGATCCAACTTTATAGCAGACACTGTATATAGTTTATAATAAAACATACTTACAAAAATATCTATAAAACAAAATCATATTCGGATTTGAGTTTTGGAAGGACTTTGATATATCAGAATTCAATCGTTAAGATTTATATAGTTAGATATTTATTTGTCTGACACACTTGAGAAGTTTATGAATAATAAACATTGTTGATACCAATATTCGTGTTAATTTGCGCTTTATTCGTGTGAATCTCTAGGTATTAAATTACCACATTTAAGTTACCCTTTGAATCAGTAGCCGTCGACAATACGTAAAATACACCTTCCAAGAGATTGCTTTTACAGTTACTTACTGTTACAGATTAATGTGGTAACATTGCTATACTTTTTGTTTTCTTTAAAATGTAAATTTATGTTTTTGCCGTTTTAGCCGCCTTCTTAGAATTCTGTTAAATATTACATTATTTAAGAATCTGTTCTACTTTTACTGCAATAATTTAGCAAATTAAATCCAGTATATTATTAATGTTAGCATAATTATTTCGTAACATTAACGTTATAGAATATCTCACTTTATACTTGTACATTTTTCTTTAATACTAATAATGTTGTAGTATTTTGTATGAGTGTAACCTATTTCAATTCTATGACACAAAGTATAAAAGGTTGTGAGTGAAAAATATTATTAATTTGTCTAGTACGTGCAATTAAATGACATTTTATGTATAAAATGTCTAGCTTATAATATTTAACGAAAAAGTACATTTATAATCTACTGCAATAATTTACAGAAAATATTTTACATTATATAAATACAGTAATCAAACATTATTTCTCCAGTAGTTATCGTGGTTATTTTACAGCAAATATAAATTCCACGGCAGAGGAGAGAATTACATGAACGAATTAGGGATTTAGGCTATAATATATCTGCATTAGAGCTCAAATGAATCTAACTCACCTTTGTAATCTTACATTATATATAAAGTTAACAAGATTAATTTGATTTACGTTACGAGGATTTGTAAATGGTGTCACAAAAGGGTTGTGTATGTACAGCATTTAAAACCGACAAGTTAATTATTATCGTGGGGTTGATATCTTCTAAAAGCTTCTAACGCAAAAAAGCATAAAACGTTACACATTTGATTACAATAGCCTGCAATGTATGAAATGAGAGCTGCTACTGCTATTTCTGTAATTAAATAGTTAAAATATTTTTTACAACATTATACATCATTTTTAAAATGTTCAATTGTCTCTATGTAGCAACATAGCAAATTTAGTTAATGCAAATACTATGTTGTACTAATGTAATGAAATGTCGCTACCTAAATGTAAACCAGTCTAGAGTCGAATATGAAATATTCTAAATATCAACAATGACTTCAGAATGTTTACTATATTTAATTAAAAATCAAAAAATGAACGCATAAATCATTATAAACCAGCCGAGCAACAAGCAACTTAATTTAAATTTTATATTTACAGACAAGGCGTTCACAACTGTATACTATATGGAATTGCTGGAGGTAATTTTTAAAATAGATTATGATCAAAATTGATTTTTATCTACTATGGCTATGAGAAAACATTATAATCAATTGTTACTTGAAATCGCAATTACGTATATCTGCCAAGAGAAGAAACAGGTTAGCCACTATATTATTATAAAGGTACTCTGGTAAAAATTTTTGTGTCGGTATTGTGAACAGAATCTTTAAATTATCAAAACGCCTAGAGAATTAAAAAAAATTGGTTTTTACAAAATATCTCAATTTTAGTCAACTGTTTTAAAAAATGGTGACATACCAAAATAAAAACGAGAGAATTTTCTACAAATTACGTCAAATACATATTTTTATAGCGTTAACAAAAATCGTCTGAAAGTAGGGCTGTAGCTACCACTGGGCAGCCCGAGGCCCTCGAAAGCGGAAGAAGCTTTTTTTACGAAATTGTCTTAAAAAAACTTTGAACCAAGCTTAGCTTGTTTAAACAATTAATAAATCGTTTTAAAAATATATCAAGTTTTAAAACATTAACAAATTAAACTTATTTATCATGTATATAACAGTGCCTTTGCTATTTTACAAAACAAAATTAGCCACAAAGTGGCAGAAACTTTTGACTCAACCTAATATTTATAAACGTAAAAGTTTAAAAAGTAAGATATAAATATCTTGTTTAAAAGTTTCACCAATAGTGGGCAATATGAGTTAGAGAACAAAATTGTTGAAAAGCATAATAATGCAAAACCCACTAAAATTAATGAATGTGTGAAATCCACGAACGGCTATTCGAGACTCGAGTTTCGAGCTTGTTAGCTCTCATCAGTCGAAGATAGCCGCTCGTAGATTTCACACATTAAACGGAGTATAAATACTAACTCCGGAATAACATTAATGTCGAGTGACACTAACGGTGACATCTATAGCCAGCCAAGCCTAGCCAGCAACAAGTTAGTATTTATACTCCGTTGGATGTGTGAAATCTACGAGCGGCTATCTTCGACTGATGAGAGCTAACAAGCTCGAAACTCGAGTCTCGAAGTGCCGTTCGTGGATTTCACACATTCATTAATTTTAGTGGGTTTTGCATTATTATGCTTTTCAACAATTTTGTTCTCTAACTAATATTTATAAGACTAGAAATTTTTATGTTTGTCGGTAACAACATTTACGAAATTTGCAAAAGTCGGAGATATGAAATTTTAAATTCAAATGTTTTTGTTGTTGATTGTTATCAACATAATAACAAAAAAAATCCTAATAGCACATGTCATCTAAAGATAATTTTATCTAAGAAATCTCTGCAGAAGTCGACACAAAGGAATTCGTGGATCACCCAAAAATTAGGTTGCAAATACTCATGTTATTTGTTGAGTTACAACACACTCGTACGCAAAATAAAGTGAACGCTGAACGGGCGTTATATATTATATATGCCCGTTTATAATGCCCTGGTCGTTATGGACTTGTCAATATAGTTCGTATCACAGGTAACTATAACATACAAATAGCGTTTTTGTTCAGTTTTGCCTTTTAAATTGTATAATGTATAACAGCGTGTAGGACGTGGGGCGTAATTCATTAATTTAAATTTTATTAAAAAGTACTTTCGGCATATTTATTTTAAAGAATCCTAATTTTCACAAATCAAAGCTAATCCTAGCTATAAATATACATTGAATAGGTCCTTCCAGGTCGTGTGACTGCTTGCTCCCTTGTGGGCATGTCGGTCGTTGATATGCTTCACTTGCGGTAACTTATTTCAGTGGTGAGACCAAAATATAAAATACCACAGGGTCGGATTTAGGGAAACATGAAAAGACAATTTCATATTAGTGGCTTACCCTTTACATGAGAATAGGAGTACTTACGGGGGGATTGTGGGTCCCCCGTATATCCCACGTTGCTTCTGGATGATTGCAGCCTTGGAGAGTGAAGATCTTCAGTGCACTGTCACGATCATGATGACCTGAAACAGATGCTTGCCGCATCGGGCGCCCTCCAGTGGAATGCTAGAGGACCAGGTGTACACCGTTATGCACACCGTCATGCACCATAATACATGGTTGTAGGAGGGAACGGGCACCCTCCCAGTGCCACCCGGTGATATCGGCCGGGGCCACTGGTGTGACTTTATTTGTCACCCAGGTCGAGGGTCAACTGAAAGCTTTGCCGAGCCTTCAGTCTCCCAAGTACACAGCTAGCTGTTTAAGCTCCTTTCAGCTTATTAAATAGCAACCATTATTGCCAATAACAGAGGATAGCAACCATTATTGTTAATACCACACAATATCACACATTATATCTAATAACATACAATAGCAACCATCATTGCTAATAATCATAATGCAACCATAATTGCATCATCAACAACAACCACAAACAATTATCACTTCATAACCAAAATGCACAATAACAAATGTTACAAATTCCACATCTGCATCTTTTGGTCTTCTTTGCACCACTTTTGACCCGACTGTTAACCGTACCTTTCGCATTACCACCGACCGACCGACTACCTTCTTTTCTATACATTTGGATATTGGTTTCTTGAGTGAGGGGTGTAATAGTGTCAAAGGGACTAATAATTTATCTACCTGCATTCCTTTCGTTCTGTTATAATACATTTGGGGTTTTTACAGAGAATTGAAATCTTTAATGATTTAAGTTAAACATAATAAGCTATTCTCACTTGCTATTTAATCAATACCTAATACTAATCTACGTAAGGAAAATACGACATCCCACAAGCGGCTTTGCTATTTTCCCTGCAACAGCCTACACTCCTACATTCGCTGTCTTAAAAGTCGCTGTAAAAAAGTTAGGAAACAGAGTTTAATGTAATCCTGTTTTCAGTTAAAACCTGTGTAGGCTTAGGATATTGTAACTGCGTAAATTTTATACGCATGCTTGTATGTCGTATAACGGGTGGTACTCTGCCTGGTGCAGAAGTTTTTACATGGTGATAGGCGCCTTCTAGGTGACCTAATGACTACCACTAAATCAATTGAAAATGCCACAAACTTCAAATTTTCACAGATTATACTTGAAACAATTTTGAAGATATAATATAATAATAATAATTGCTACAACCCATAGCCTGAAATCCAGGCCCCAGAAGCTATAAGCTTGTGCGGGAGGGTGGGGGCGATTATTATTATTATTACGTAGGCCCTAAGCGAGGCTGCAGCCGACTTACAGATGGAACAGCGCAAATTCCACATTTGTGTCACAGCTAAGGAAAACTGCAGAAAACCTTAACCAGATCTGCCGGCACCAGGAATCGACCTCGGGCCGCTTGGGTGAAAGTGCAGCACTCTAGACATTACACTACCAAGGCTGTAGGATACAAAAATATATAAATTTCCGACAACTCATCCAGGGACGGAGTACAGCAACATTCCAGGGGGAGAAGAGTTTTCCGCAAAAATAATTATTATAAAAATTTTCATTGTGAGTAATCTGTAAGAGATACGTATATGCCATCCTGGACTTTTTTGTAAATCTTTTTGAGTGCTACAATTCGTTCGCTTATAGTTTGGTTTTATCGTTACCATTTTCGCAGCGTAATGCGTTTTGTCTCTTTTAGAGCCAATTTTCTTAAGTATGTATTTTATGCTTTGCTCATTACTGCACTTTCGAAAAATCCTCTGAATAATATGTGTACCTTTGCTAAGAAAGAAGTTACCAAATGGTGAAAATGACATCAAAATCTATTCAGTGGTTCTCGAGATTCACCTGTTTTGACAGAAACTGAGCTTACAAAAACTACAAAGTTAATGGGGGCACTCATTGATTGTCAGCGACTGGCGTGTTTGCACTGCGGTGCCGCCACACGCCGCCGTTGATTTTCCAACGAATATTATACTATATAAAGTACATAATATATTAATAATAAACTACTTAGGTATATAATTAAAATAACTATTATATTGTGTATTCTCTTTTAACCACGCCTACCATTCGATTAAAGTTATTTTGAAAAAAGACCAACTTTTTTTGCGAAACTATATTCAATAAATTAACACTTTACCAAATTTCAGCTTTTTCAAATCACTTCTTTACATTGACCTCATTTTGAAGACATGCGACCACAGCATTGGTGGTGATGCAACGCGTTCGACCATTACGCTGCCTGACGACTGTTTTCCAGTTTCTTATTACATAAACTGCTTAGTGATCAATTTTCAGCTTTTAGAAAACACTTAGATGACGCTACTTCTTGTTACAACTTTCAAGCTGCGCTGACGCCGACTGTCCCCACATCCGAATTTATTTTGTGTAGGATATTTATCTACACTCTCAATATAAGCTAATATTAAAATATTAGCCTTTACAAAACTCTTACACTTTTTGGTCGCTAGCTCCTGGGCTATTAGTAATTACGAAGAAAGGCATTACTAACTATGAATCAAACGTGATTATATTAAATTATAGTTACATGTTATGATCCGATTGACATTATTATTAACGAAAATAGAAACTCAACTGCAGTAGCACTTGCTACTTGGGTCCCAAAAAAACTTTCATAAGTAGAGCTGTGGATAGCTAACATGACCAGAAGGGGACCGTTGGTTTTTCAACGGGTATTATGCTAGTTTCAAAATATTAGTCAGTCAAACTGGCGGTTCACGCATAAGCATAAGCATAGAAAACTATTTTTGATGGAATTAGAATAGTTTATTGATGCGCTTCTGGACATTTTTAAAATTTCAAAATATTATGCAGAATAGTCAGTCAAACTGATATTTTATATTTTTTGAGAATTTTGCTAAAAATAAGTAAAATAAGCAATGTTAGTGGCTTTCAGCTAACCACTAACATTTCTCATCAAACTGGCGGCCGGTGCCTATTTTTCTAAGGTAACTTAGATGCATCCATGGGCCTTGTTATCATTTACAACGGCTACGTTTAGGGAGTATTAATGTAACCCGTGATGACAGCAAAGAGAGAGAGAGAAAACGTTACCTTAATATTTTGTCTTGCCATTCGATAGTAGCATGCAGGTTACAATACAGTGTCTTAATAACAAAGGTACCTATTAGAAATGATAATTAGATTTATTAATTGTAAATGCACACACCATTTTTACGACTGCTGTATGTTAATTCTCTTTAATAATAACCAAAGTGGAAAAACAACATAACCCATCTCAAAGAATAGAGTTTAATAATATGAATAGATTAAAGTGGTTTTTCGGATCTCAACAATCACAAGCTACTATTATTTTTATCGTATTACCCGATTTTGTACCTCTGCCATACGTTTTCAAGTCGTGTTCATAGAAACTTTGTAACATATTACTGAAACGCATAGGTCTAACTTAAGTTGGTTCCAGAGAATCTGGAATCTCGAACACATTCTGGAAAAAATCTGACTTTAGGGACGGCACCTTCAAAGGGCCTTAGCTACCTTATGGGGCATTTCCCGACTTATGTTTTTAGGAACTCTTTACATATTTTCTTAGGTCTAGTATCTCCACCGAAATATATTAATGTAATTTCTGGACACCTGATTGATTAGGATGTAAATATCATGAATTCATTTTTGTGTAGATTTCCCAACTTAATACGTGGGCGGTTAATATGCGAATCTGGTCAAGCGTAGATAATGACCCAGATTGAGATGCGTGATTAAATGATTATAGATTTCTATTACTATTATTAATTAATAATTATTATTATTATCACCTAATAACTATTATTAATTAAAACACAGAAAGTGCCTTAGTTTTTATTTTCGTTTGACATACCTTGTACAAACTACCAACCTAAATCATGTTGTAGTATATCTTTAAGTTAAACAGAATTTAGTTGTCGTCATAAAAACTAAATGTGCTTACTTCTATTTATTGTTGCAAGACATCACTCGCTTTGTTGTGACAAAACTGTTAATGCTTACATCGATATTTAAGTTGTCAAAAAACATTTCAGATATGTATTTACATTATTTCTTACGAGAGCTTCTACTTTCAAAGTCGATTTTCTCGAAACAGCACTTTTAAGGTTTAACAAAATTACACTTAACACTTAATATTTTCAAATTTAATACATATTTTGAAAAAATGACCGAAATAAACATTTTGCGTTGATTTTCTTCGCTTCTATTATACCTATAGCAAAAATAAAAGCACCATTGTGTTTACAAAGAATACGAGGGTGGTCCCAGAAGTACCCGACCTGACCAAGAGGTGGCAGTAGTTGTTTGAAAATATCACTGTATTGGAAAGTACGCAGTCTATAAAGCATATGTTTCAAGTTTGAAAGCGCCACGTTGTTCAGTATTTGTTTGGCAGCCATCAATAGTGAACGGTGTCAGTGAATTTGTGAAAATGGAGAAAATTGGTCATCGTTATGCGATACAATACTTTTATTTGAAAGGCCTCAGCCCAACCAATATAAAAGCTAAACTGGATTCTACTCTGGGTGAGTCTGCTCCTTCGTTTACAACAGTTAAATTTTGGGTAGCTGAGTTTAAACGAGGCCGTACGAGCTGCCAAGACGAGCATCGCAGTGGTCGACCAAATGAGGTGACTCCAGAAATGGTGAAGAAAATCCACAAAGCGGTACTTGATGATCGTCGACTGAAAGTGCGCGAGATAGCAGACATTACGGGCATTTCAAAAAGTGCGGTACATCGCATATTATCTAAAAATTTGGACATGAGAAAGCTGTGTGCAAGATGGGTGCCGCGTTTGCTCACACTCGAGCAAAAACAGTGTCGTGAAAATGTTTCAATTGAGTGTTTAGCGAAGTTTCACAGCAACAAAGCAGAATTTTTGCGCCGTTTCGTAACAATGGATGAAACATGGGTCCATCATTACACACCCGAGACAAAAGAACAATCGAAACAATGGACTCAAAAGGGAGAACCGGCTCCAAAGAAGGCGAAGACAGTTTCATCTGCAGGCAAGGTTATGGCGTCGGTTTTTTGGGATGCGCGTGGAATAATTTTTATTGACTATCTCGAAAAAGGAAAAACTATCAACGGCCAGTATTATGCAAACTTATTGCAACGTTTGAGCGAAGAAATCAAGCAAAAACGGCCGCATTTGGCTAAAAAGAAAGTATTGTTTCATCACGACAACGCGCCAGCTCACAAATCCGTTATTGCAATGGCCAAAATTAATCAATTAAAGTTTGAATTGCTACCTCATGCACCATATTCGTCAGATTTAGCCCCCTCGGATTATTTTCTGTTCCCAAACTTGAAAAAATGGCTAAGTGGTCAAAGAGTTAATGGCTATTTTGAGGAGCAAGACAGTTCTTATTATAAAAAGGGTATCGAACTTTTTGAACACCGCTGGGAAAAGTGTATAGAGTTGAAAGGAGATTACGTTGAAAAATAAATAAATCTTTTTACAAAATTTTTGTGTTTTCTTTGTTGGGTCGGGTACTTCTGGGACCACCCTCGTACAATAAGCACCTAAAACTTGTATTCCAGGTATGCAAAACTTTTTGTTAAAAATAAGGTTTTATACGTCTACTGTGCCTAAAACTTAGAAATTTTGCAAAAGCTGTTTGAGGATTTTCATACTATTGCAACTGTGCATATATAATGTAAGTCATTAGAAATCGAACGCAATTTGTAAAATTCGATTGCGTTCATTTTTGCAATGTTGGTGACGTTTACACCTGTCCATAGTCTTTTACGTTTATAAATAATTAGTTTTTCGGTACGTATACGTGGTCATTTATGAAATATTCCATTGGGTTCGAATGGACGACAAAAAACACGCAATTAAAAAAAGTTCAACTTCTCCATACCAAAGGAAGGAAACCATTAACACGGGATGATACATGTTTATCTCATCATGTAAAATCTATTTTTGAAAAATCTAGATTTTTATGAATTACAAAAGACCTTGATTTATGACAAAAACTTACAGATTCAGAATAATATTGAATTATCTCTAATTAGTATAAACCCTTAAATCGATTATGTTAATACGATTACACTTTAACAAGCATCAGCAATGGCGGAATTCGCCATGTCACATACATTAAGTTAATAATATTACTAGATAGGTAGTTCATTAGAAATAATCTCTCTTGTCATACGACGTTAGCTGCATTAAGGTAAATTCATATTTCAGTGTAGTTCCTGCTGTTTTCTTCTATCTTGCAACACTTATCTCACTTCATTAGGAGAATGTCACCACACAAGTTATGTGACAGAATAATAATGGGGAAGCATGCATAACGACACGCAGGAATCGTAAATTTTAGTCGGCTACTTTCCTTAATTGCATCAGATTGCACGATTAACATTTTCATGCGGCGCCGAATGAGCACGCTTCATTCTACATCACTGCAAATATTGGCGGCATAGGATTATTGATGACTGCGTGACACGTTATAGATTAGATAACGTTAGTAGAAACTACTGCAGAAATTTATATTAGGATTATACTGCCTAAAATTCATTTCAGACAATGCGGATGTTCATTCTTGAAAAAGGTACAGTACGGCAAACTTCGTGAAATAAAATCGATTAAATTATGAATCTGGCAATAACATTTGTTGTAGGTCAGAATCCTATCATAAAAAATAGGAAGCAACAACAAAAGCTTAAGAAAAACAGAGTAACTTATTTTTTTAGATTTTAGATTTAAAGAAAATGTCATTTTAGTGAAATATATCCATTGGATCTCTCCATAAGATACAAATAAAATTTAGGAAAATTTCTATTTATAATTTATTACCCTTTTTTTTACTAAAGATAGATAGATAGACCCCATATTTTTTTCGTTCGAAAAGATTCATCGCCCAGCAATTCCCCGTTGCACTGTAAACTTCTATTCAAGCTTATTCTGTAGATCTAACTTAAAATGGCTTTTATATGATACACACGTGCATCTTCCAGTTCGCAATAAAGTTGTTATTTTTATATCTAAATTCTAAAGCATTTTGTGTTGATTAGATCTTTATAATACGGAAATCACAATACCTGACAACTGACTTGAACTGAATTAGTTAAACGTTGAAGTACATATTCTTGAAGAACTACACCTATTTTAATTTACAAGAAAGTTATATGTATCTCTATAATATAAGAATTTTTTAATTCTTAAAGAACATCTAGATTTTGGCATAACTGATTGGAGGCGGGGTATTGATTGCAATTAAGAGTTATGTGTACACTTCCAGAAATTATTTGACGAGAGAGGGAATAAAGTTATGAAAAGGATGCAAACATTTTTTGTTATATTTCCATTTACAATGCAGCATTGCATTTATTCCATAATATTAATTGCTCCTGACGTAGCACCGTCGAAAATACATTATGGGATAGATGTTTTTTAAGGGGAGAGTTGGTATCTTATTAAATTACCAAAACACACTCGGATACTAATAGAAACACACCTGCTTTATTGTTTAGTAGGCAAATCTTTTCTAAGTGGTGAACCTTAAATAGCACATACACGGTGACTCCCCGACGACGTCGGCGAAAACGTCGTCGACGACGTCGGGGACAAGGTCGAAATAATGAGGTAATGTTTACATTTACTGTAATTTAATGCATGACTGTGTATAATAAAATTATTAATATCGTATTTCTTTTAAGACATCAAAATGAAAGAAAGTAGTTTTGAGCATAATAAAATGCGTACTGAATTTCTTTCTTTAAAGTATTTCGAAATAGCTTATGCAATTAACAAAACTTTTCATAAGCGGAATAATATTGATATCCATCGATAGAATTACAAGTAACCCTTTATTATAAAACGAAAACTCTTTGTTTTTTTTATTAATCTCATTCTTAATTTAGTTTAAAAATGGATATAATTAACGCAGGATTTAGGATTCTGAGTTTTGGTTCGCAAATAAGGATTTCCTATAAAGGACGACTTTTGATAAAATTTGGTAGTGATAATCGTCGGAAAAATATCATGTTTAAAAATGTAATGGTTTCACCGTCTCTTCCTTTTCCGTGTAGTTTTAAAATTTTATGCTGATGGTACATAACCTTATAATAAAAATCCTTCGGCTCATTTTGTCGCAATTCTTTTAACAAGGACATGTGTGAATATTGTTTGCGATCTAAAAACCATATTTTCTTTTTTTTCGTGGTGTTTCAGTTTCTTCTTCTTCGAAGCACAAGGCAACTGCCACACCAACTGCAATTTTTTTTCTCAAAGATAATTTATAAAAATCCATCTTATCACTTGAAAGTGTCACAGCATATTGAATTCATAATGTTTTCTTAAAAAGTATAATAAAGAAAGCATATATTTTTTAGTAATCCCAGATGTATATGTTTATTTTGCCTAATAATAATTTACAGTTGACAAGGGTTTTATTTTCACAGTTGTAAACAGTTGTTTGTAAACAAATGTAATAAAAATGAAATAATTCAAGTAAACCCGAAAAAGATAGATATAGTATAAGGTTATGTACCATCAGCATAAAATTTTAAAACTACACGGAAAAGGAAGCGACGGTGAAACCATTACATTTTTAAACATGATATTTTTCCGACGATTATCACTACCAAATTTTATCAAAAGTCCTTTATAGGAAATCCTTATTTGCGCACCAGAACTCCTAAATCCTAAATCCTGCGTTAATTATATCCATTTTTAAACTAAATTAAGAATGAGATTAATAAAAAAAACAAAGAGTTTTCGTTTTATAATAAAGGGTTACTTGTAATTCTATCGATGGATATCAATATTATTCCGCTTATGAAAAGTTTTGTTAATTGCATAAGCTATTTCGAAATACTTTAAAGAAATTCAGTACGCATTTTATTATGCTCAAAACTACTTTCTTTCATTTTGATGTCTTAAAAGAAATACGATATTCATAATTTTATTATTCACAGTCATGCATTAAATTACAGTAAATGTAAACATTACCTCATTATTTCGACCTTGTCCCCGACGTCGTCGACGACGTTTTCGCCGACGTCGTCGGGGAGACACCGTGAGTGGTGCCCATTATAAATGTTATATAGTACTACGATTTTAGACAATCATTCAGTCTATTTTGCGGAGTTTGATTTTTGAAGTTTTCTGTATTTTATAACGTTTACTTGTTCTTCTCTTTTCAATTTTCAAAATAGTTTTTAATTGTATGCATAACCGTATATAATTTATATTTTTGATTGTAATGTATTTTTGTAACATTCTTTTTCGATTACCGTAATTTCAATTAATTTTTTTTCAATCGACAATTTGTATACAGATGCCATTATTCTACGTAGTTAGATAATTATTAATATGAAATTAAATTAAACAGGATGAATACTGAAGTTTAGGATCGTATGCAGGAGTGTCCCAGGAGTAGTCCAGGAGCCCCAGGGGCTTAGAGCGCAATTTCTTAGGGACGCACTGTGGTGTAAAAGTAGAAAAACCAGCGCATCGCGTTTATCTCAACTAACAATGCTAGGCTAAAATACCGTTCTTTACCATTGTTTGAATTGTTTTGTAGAAATAACGACAATTACAATTAAATTACCACTTCTGCAAGAACAAACCTGGATACCATTGAGTTTTTGTTTAATTTTCTAAAGAATGTTCTGTTGCATTTCTTATGTTAAATTTTAAATAAATTGCAGTAGTAACTTTAAAAAGTACTGATTCAGGTAGGGGTATTGAGGGGGGATAAAATTATCAGAAAATCTTCACCAAAGATGCTTCTCTTTGATGTATAAATTAGAACGCAGGAATCGACAAGAATCGAAACTTATGACAGATTATTACTAAAATTTAAAAAAATACCCATAATCTTCGTATGTATATTTAATACATCGTTATAAATACAAGCGGAATAACTGCAACATAAGCTAAAACTACTTACCTTGAAAATCTAAATTCATATTTTCAACAGGCAAATTAACCCTTCTGTTTAACTGTGGGTACATTTAATTAACGCACGAGTGTACTTGCTTTTAGCGCTACGATGAAATGACCAAGTACGGGGGTGTTATTTCAATACGTGGCTACTTATCAGTTCTAAGGTCGTGCATAAAAAAGCCCCCATTCACACTTAATAACACCTGACATATAATTTAAGAATTTCAAGAACTTGATTTTCTTCCCTTATAATAAATGTTTTTGTGAGTTTTACACTAGTGTGGGAAGTCACGAGTCAAAAAACTGAAAACGTAAAAATAAAAGCAAAATGTAAATAAGCCCTTGATTCTATCTAAAAAAGAACCTGTGCAAAGGTATAAAATTATACCAGTATGGCAGGTCCGTAGCCAGGTATTTTTAAGGGTGGTGAGTGGGGGTGCTAATTTTAAAATATTGTTTATTTCAAAAAAGAGGTAATCAATTATAAGGTGAGGGGGGAGGATTTTATCAACATTTTGTTAAAGAACATATGAAGTGGGTCAGTACTAAATACATTTCTATATTTCGTATGACTTAATGTAAAACTCATGTTTATCAAAAGTTGTTAATAGTAGGAGAGATTCTAGATAAATGATTCCTATGAACGCACGCGAAGAAATGAAATTAATTCGTTCTGCATTTAACTCCCATATATGCTTGGGGTGGGAGCTTCATTTCCACGAGCCCCCCCTAGCTACGTACCTGCTGTATGGGTATTTATTCTAGGAGTCTGTTTACGCCACACAGTTCAAGATGCGCCCTGGGTTGGGTGCGCTACATTAGTAAATCACTTCAATATGATTCAAACCATTAATTTAACATTGCAACTTCAAAAGTTGCAATTATAATACTTTTACATATAAGTTATATAGAAAGTCCTGGAAGACGTTTAGAATTTAGTATAAAATTTCAAGTAACCTTTATGGAATCAGGGTAGGTTTGGTTCATTGGAAAACTGGGATATTCTTTTATGTCCCTCTTTTAACGTTTTAATGTTGTGTTAACAGGAAACATCTGATTAAAATTAACAGATTTAGATCACTTATTACTTATGCACCTTTCAAAAACAAAGAGAATATCGAAAAGTATTACAAGGCGGACCTAGAAAAAAGATGTATTTTGAATAATTTTTGTTTTTGAAATCGATCGACTCATTTGTTTTACAGAAAACCGTTAAGAGCGTAGAGCTAAAAATGGATTCATTCCAAGCCAATGACGGACTGTTAATATTGTTTATATTTATATTAATATTTATCTTAATGAAGTTGTGGCTGTAGAGAAGAAAAAATGAAAATGTAAAATAAATTATTGAAGTAGATAGATTTTAATGCACATAATTATTTACTGAAAAATCTTTAATGTTTAGGAAGTTTCTTTATGCATTAATTACATTTAAAGAAAACACGCGAGCTTATGCAAAATGGTAAGTTGATGCATTTATTATAATAACATCATAAAAAACGAAGAAAAAAATTTGACACCAAAACATATCATGTAAATATGTTGTAAGATTGCAGAGCCGGGCATTTGGGCGCGGCCGTTTAGGCGCCGCCATTCCGGCGCGGTCGTTTCGGCGCGAGACACTTCGGCGCAAGGACACTTCGGCGTAGGGACCCTTCGGCGCGGACCACTTAGGCGCAGGGACACTTCGGCGCGAGAGATTGTCTAGTATTATTGTAATGAACAAAATATGTATGTAAGTACATACTGGTAATAAATACAGTATTCGATAAATACAGTATGATGAGAATAAACTCAATTTTTGAAAATCACTAAAGCTCGTATGTACTAACAAATTTAAGAAAAATTCATTTTTCTAAGCTACTAAAACATTGAAATCAAAATTTTACAAATCTCTGCATAAGGGAACAATTTGTAATAAGAATTTAATTTGCTTATTATAAATTTCTTATTGTTAATTAGGAATTGTTAATATTATAAGAATATCATGTTTCATAATCATGTTAATAACTTTGAAAAAATCAAAAATTTTATAAAATCAACTAAATAGGAAAATTTATATTAACATTGAATATCGTACCACTGATAAATACGTATCCCACTTCACGAATTTTATCTCAGTGGGTAACACTTATAAATGGATACTGCTTAGTGCTTATAGTCCAGACAAAAAGCACTGTAATAATGCAATGTAACCAATCCAAGCGAAACTCTAGAATTAAGGAAGTGTATGTGTGTACATAAAAATAAAAAAGGTTACTCTGATAATAGGGTAGCTTGTTCCAAAAAATTAGACTAATGGTACAAAAAAAACGTTTTGTTTAAAGATCTCCAAAGGTTTTATCCTAATTTGTCTCGGAAAAATTTAGTGTCTGCGTCTAAGTGTCCCCGCGCCGAAGTGTCCTTGCGCCGAACTATCCGGCGCCAAACTCTCCTCGCCCGGAACGGCCGCGCCTAAACGGCCGCGCCCAAATGTCATAGACCGGTAAGATTGTGCCGTTAATGTTTCAAATTTGTTAGGAAGATAGTTTTGCCAAAAAAGTTAATACGAAGAAGTCAATTTGTCGATTGAACGTTTGATATAGCTCGCAATGTAACAACCTCGCATTACGACAAACTAGCGGGAAACTTGAATACTTTATATAGCTACATACATGCAGCACCACTGACCGCTCGTAATTTACAACTCGAAAACTAAATCAATTGTATTCAATAAAAAGATACATAATTCGGAAATTTTTTACTGCTAGGTTTTAAATGAATCTGAGCCAATAGTGTTTTATATACCTATATTTGTAATATTTGCATAGAAAAAACTCAAAACTTGAGTCAGTCATTTTTTGCATATTGATTATGAAAATTGACTTTTTTAACGAAAAATCGTAATGAAAGTAGCATTTTTTTTATTTATTTTTTAATTATGTTTGTAAAAAACAAACTTCAATCTCCTCGGAGATTATTACCAAAGAATACAATGTTTTTCTAATTTTTTTTAATTTATCATAAATCATTTTAGGACAATTTCTCAACTTACAATATGCAAAAAATGTCTGTGCAACACGTTATGGAAGTCTCTCTTTTTCGTTCATTTGCTTGATAAATTCAGGCTTCGCCCTCGTTAATCGAAAGTGCAAATTCGTGAAAAAAAGTATGACTTTCATAACTAGTTGTACAATATACTATTACTACATTAATTTGTTTTCATCATAACAACAAACGAAGTACTGGTGGTAACTTAAGGCAACATTGTCACTTTTTCACTACTCTAAAAGCGTATAATTTATTTATATTCTAGAGAGATTTGTTTATTTTTTAGTGTCTACATAGTAATATTATTTTATTTTTACGATGAAAAAAGTAAACTTGAATAAAATTTCTGATTAGAAGAATTGTTTTTTCGTCATTTCTTCACGTTCTTAAGTTTGGACTACACATTCAAAAGTTAATTTTTGCCTTTAAAAAGACTAATAATTAATTAAAGCCATATAATTAATACCAACCCACTGATTTGGCTTTAGAAAAAGTCACTCAAGTATACAATAATGCCACAGAATCGTTAAAAAGTCATGAAGTGAAAATATTATATACAGCTGCCTTCTGGGACGTTTAACAAGCTTTCTACCGAATATGGCATGAAGGTCTCCTGTATAAACTTAAACCATCCTTTCCCACACCGCACTATCTCGTCCTAAAATCATATCTCATAGACCGATACTTTCAAGTAAGATTCAACACTGAAACCTCCAACTATATCCTATGAAATCAGGTATAGTAATCAAAATATGCCGTGAAACAAAACAAAAACAAAACAGCGAAGTGAGACTCGATCAAAAACTCGCATCGAAAGCACATCTCACAGCAAATAAAACTCAAGTAAACCTAAAAATTCAGGAAATGGATGGCTAATAGGACGTAAATCAAAACTCTCCACAGAAAATAAAATACTACTATACTACATACTAGTAGATAAGTGTATAATAAAGTCTATCTTGATCTATGGTATACAACTCTGGGGTTCTGCTAAACCATCAAACACAAAAATAATAAAGTGTCCAATCAAAGATGGAATGATCTTCAATGCACCGTGGTACACTAGTAATAAGACCCTACTTGATGATCTGGTATACAGCTTGTGAAAGAAGAAATCAGCAGACAGAAGGAATTACCTCGAACACCTCCCTGGACATTCCAATGAGGGAGCAAGATAACTTTGCATAACTCTCATAACTAAGATAACTCTGCTTTCAGACTAAAACCTGAAATCAGAAAAAGGTTAAGAAAACAGTGGCCTACGGATATTTTAAGTCAATAAACAGTCACTTTATCAGTTATCACTGGATAACTTCTCTGTTCTGCCCTCATGTGTAGTACATTGATCTCATTTATGTTATAGCTTTAAAAAGCACGATTCTAAATTTGCAATTTAATATAAAAAAAAAATATATATCTCTTGAAAGAGTCATCGGAGAAGAAAATGTTATTAAAATTCTTAACTCAGTTTTCATTGTAGAATACCGCACTGCAGAGTTTTACCTATCGAATCAATACACCCTGTATATTTGAATTTAATAAAAAACGTTTATTAATAATATATTTGTATTTGTTCCAATAAAATGTGCGTAAACTTGTAATTATACTATGTATATAAGAACATAAAATTATATAACGTATATAAGAACAAAAAATTCATAATTGAAAGAGGCACAAAAGATTACGGACTTTGTGCGCCTGTCTTACTTAATACGCCTTGGACCGTATGCACATAAAAATCCAATTAATGGTTTTTAGTTGTAAATCTTTAATTTGTAAAGAACTATTATAATAAACAAATGATATGAAAAAACGCACATAATAATAATCGCAACAAATGCTGACTACAAAAATAATGTTTCTGTCTACCGGGAATATGAAACCGTATTCCCCTTAAACGCCATTGCTATAACAGACAGGTGGAAGGGAGTTCACGTTTAAATTCTGGGTGCAAATTTATCAAAATTATGTTAATCGGGAGTTACTGTAGTTATAAATCTACTTAATATTTTTAAATACAACCTTCACTAGTTTAAAGTGGAAGAATCGTACTACACTTTCACGTATTATAATTATATTACGCCTACAAACTTATATAAACGCTGCTAAATTTCATCGATTTTGGGTAACTTTGCATTTTTTTCTCAAGTAAGTATTCAACATTTTGTTGAAATCTTACGTGAAAATGTAGTTCATACTTTGTAGTTTCCAGGGAAAAAAAATTGTTTCAATTGGTTTGTAAATATCGATGCTACAGAATCGCGCGTTTTACATGTTTTAGCACACAATTTCGAAGGTACACATAACTCTTAAGAATGTTTATCAAGTGATACGATGTGTACATTCATGCAGCTCTTATTTCTAGCACATCATTTAATCATTACGAGAATCTCGGTGATAATGTTTTTTAATTACTTTTATAATATATCCAAAAACTATAATTGTGGGAGTTGAGTATAAAATCGAATATTTAAGTACCACGACTAAAAGTCTAATTAATTTTATTGGTTTTTAGTATTTGCTCAATCAAACTCAATACTCAACAACAATCAGCGTCCTTTAGATCTCAGTAATTTACATGCATTAAGACTATGACCTTTCGCTTCCGTCAAATGTTCATCATCCACATTTGAACTGGGAGATAAATATTATTGTCGAAGAAACAAAACCGTGTTCAAAATTAAAATGGAGACTATATACAATTTTAGTAAAGGTAATTATTTACTTTTTTTATAATTTAATGTCTCGGGTAAATTGAAACGATTTACTAAATTCTGAATCAGTTAACGCTATGGTGGCTGAGTTTTATACCAAGATGTTTAACGCTTTTGATATTTGCACTGTTGTAACAAAAATGAAATTCAAAATTATAAGCCCATTTCTATTTAAAAAAAATTTCTTAATAGAAATGTGCTTTTTAAAATCTTTATATTATCAATATAGGAAAAACCATTAATAACTCTTTCCAATGGGCCAGCATGGTGGTATATCTAAAAGATCATCAACAGCAACCAACTTGACTATTTTTACTCAATATATGACAAACGCCTTTAATGATCAACTTCAGGTTGACATTATTTATACCAATTTTAGAAAGCCTTTTGACACAGTAGGTCAGAATTTTTTTGTTATTAAAACTATCTAGCTTCGGAGGAAATTCGGCTTCCTCAAGGGAATATATTGAGCATCATGTTGTTTACTATTTTCGATGATGAAGTTCCTCGGTCATCTCGTAAATTGCTTTTTGATGGCGATTTTTAAATATTTCGTGCAGTTCTATAAATGCGTAGTTATGACATATAGTACCAAAGTAACTCTTATCTACCATAACTATACAATGAGTACTATACAATTCAGTATCTCTAAACAGAGTTAATAGCATACAAGATTTGGGAGTAGTTTTAACTACATCAGTAAATTTCAACCCACATGCAGAATATATTATAAATTCAGCATCCAAGCAAATAGATTTTTTGATTTGCAATACCCAAAGTTTCTATAACATTAACATTTTAATAATTTTGTATCAGACTTTTGTTCGATCAAGACTTTGCAGTAAACCAAACCGTTTAAAGAGCATGAGACTTGACCATTCCAGTTTGAGCTTACCTATATTAGGTTTAGCACATTCTTCTGTGCACACTTGCATTCCATTTACACATTTTATTATTTTCAATGATTATCTTTCTTAATTCAAATATCATTTATTAATATATAATTTTTATCTATTGACCAAAACTTAATCTTGTTTGTTAACATCTGATATCTACATACCAATGTCATTAAACTTTCTTAAACTTTAAACAAAATCAGCCTACTAACACAACGTTTGAATTTGGACAGGTTGGCTTGGGTACGTTACAACTTTAATATGCCGTAGTAATAAGTAACCCTATATATCTAACACATTCTTTAATGCTTGAAAGAATTCAAAAAAGTTGTTAAAGTGCTTTCTGCTGAACTTTGAATTGTCTTCTCTAACAACCGACAAATATATCTCATTTTAGTATTTTTATTTAAAATTCTTAACAGTTTGTCTGACTGCCAAACTTTGTTTACTTCTTTACTTTAATCAAAAAAGCATAGATACTAAGATGAGACATACCTTAATATCTTTCCCAGTTGCATCTACAACTAATCGACATTTGGCATCGTCAGTAAATTCAATGTGTAGAAGTTTTAATAATTCTTTTGTAATCGCACTGATATATGCTTCTACTTTAAATAATATACCTGATGAATTTCATTAATTTTCGATTATACTTTTACAAAGATTGTCAAATATAGGCAACAATGCATATCAAGCTACAAGTCACTGATTAGAAATGTTTTCAGTTCCAATACCGATAGGGGTCACGGATATATATTTTTTTCTTTTTGACAAAGGTCACCCTACGTTACTAGCGGCCCGATTGATCGGAAAATTTAAAGTTTCTAAAAAATCTTCAAAAACAACCGTGCTGTGAGTTCCGAATGCTTTGCGAGATGATTGGCTTATTAGTCCGTCAAATTCTTTTATGTGCAACCGTATGCGAAGTGTGCTCGTCGCGTACCCCATACAGGACGCGAACTCCAATCTCGTAGCCATTACTAAGGGTAACGGTCTTTAAAGACTTTTATGCACAGATGCATTATAATTAGACTATTATTGCTAGACTTATCTAAACATAACTGTCTCTTTATGCCCCAAGGGCCTCTTTATGATCCGACGGGCAATAATGAAACGTCAATTAAATGTCAGAGCTGTATTTGTAGAACTTGATTGGTTCTTAATATAATTTGTAAACTTATCACCAATGAAAATAAGCTGAAATTAAGTATTTTAGAATAGTAACTATAGTAACGTATTTCGTATAAGCACATAAGTATACGCATAGCGGCTTGATGTAACCTACGTACTCATTTAATTATATTTTTTACACAATAATAGATTTGAGATAAAAACAATCTGTGCATAAAATAGTGTATGCATTTCGGGCATAACTTGCTTTTATGGCCCTACAGCCTTTTCCTAGCCCTCGGCTGACGCCTCGGGCTAGAAATAACGCTACTGGCCATAAAAGCTTCTTTATGCCCTTAATACATAAATAACTATTATGTCCGGTCGGGCGATTATGACCTATTTATTGTTTTTAGAGAGTAAGTTGCTAAATTAGAGCTCTAGAGCTTTAAAACTTTTTAGAGTCCGCTAGAAAAATAGCTACCCTTGTTTACGCTGTCTCCATAGTAATAACAGTAATTAAATACCATTGCACCTACCTACTTGAAGTTTTGCACTTTTCAAATTATTTTTATTTTAAAATTAAATATTAATTTAAACTTAAGCCGGACATAAGCTAACGTATGCATTTCGGGCTTAATTAGTGTTTTAGAGCCCTTTATCATCTTGGTGCACAGGTGCTTCAGTTGCACGAAACCTTTGGATGACGTCTTTCAGTAAGAGATTTATGTTTACTTTATGTAACGAACAAAGGCATTATTAGTAGAGCAGAAGTTTGCTTTAAAATGTCACACTAAAATTTTCATACTAATACTCGAAAAGTTTAGAAATAGATAAAGCTAGAGAAGTAATAGTATAGCAACAAATGGTTGTCGAGTAGCTTTATAATGCTCGTGATAGCCAGTGTCTTTTTGCAAATTTTTCGATCGACTTCACCGGATGACGTTTCGGACTATCAGTAACATGATTAATATCTCACCTCCAAGCTTTGAGAGCCAAAAGTTGTATTACGCGTTTGTTCGAAGTTTTTACGCTAACTTACGCGTAATACTTAATTTTTCGCGCTAAATACATAAACGACTAATGTAATATTTATTCTACAAAATATAGTAGACGTTCCAACAAGGAACTTTTTTGAAACCAAGATAAAAATCCGCAAGAACATACTTCAAATTATTATAACAACTTTGCTATGTTATTATCACGGCCAACCACAAGGTTGCTGAATGAGTAGTTAAGTGCACAGCTTCGTATAGTCGAATGTATAGCTATAAAATTACAGCGATTTTAGATTTTTAAACTGTAATAATATATAAAAACTAAACTAGCTGTTCAACAACCCTTTAGAATAAAATGAATTATGCAAAAAAGACAATTGTCTATTGAAAGATTGGCGAGATACAAATGTATGTATTTTGTTACAATTTATAATAGTATATCAATTAGAATTTTTCAAACCAGTTACTTTGTTATGCGAACTTATGATTATGTAAATTGAATTACGGGATACTTATTCTAGAGCAATATTTTGAAAAATTTAAATTATTTGTTGGATTAATTTTTAAAACTTATACTGAACTTATCTGGTATTCATTTCGCATGTGTAAATGTTACGGCCCAGATCGGCTGATAATGCTTACTCTTTGTTCTGCAGTGTTTTACATTAGTCAACGAGACGACGGCGCCAATTTACGTATTTTAAATTATTGCATCTTTGTTAAAATAAAATGTAGCGACCTGTTTTTTTAACCAACCTTTTTAATTGCGCAGACAGAGATGTTTATTCTCGAAAATTGATTTAAATTTTGAAATTTATACATCGTAAAGCATTGATGCACTTATGTGCGTGCAAAGAGTTGAAGAGGTAGAAAAATTATAATTTAAATTATAGATATGGAAAATATTAAACGTTATGCGTTATTTTTTGTGTAATTTTTTCTATGGTAAATAATTGTTGAACAGCTGGTTTAGTTTTTATATTTTATTACAGTTTAAAAATCTGGAATCGGCGTAATTTTATCCCTATACATTCGAGTACACGAAATTCTGCACTTAACTACCCATTCAGCAACCTTGTGGTTGGCCCTGATAATTGTTATAAACTAGAGTTCCTAAGTAACTGTTGTTTTTAAAATAAAAAACACCAACTAACTTGCATTTAGGAACTTTACACTGCTACTGTCACTAAAGGCGTAATTCCACCGGTGCAACACTAGACGACATGTAACATGCCACATGTCGTTTACCCTTGCTGACGCATGTGACGGGCAAAAGACAATTAACGTGTGGCATACGGCAAGACGCATGCTTTATGTCGCTTCATGTTGCTTTGGTTGAAAAACTCAGTATAGCATGCGTCATTACCGTGTGCAACATGTTGCTTCAGTGGAATTTCACGTGGGCGAGAAAACGGTACGAATGCCATTACTTATTTTTGTCATTAATTCTGGAGGTACAATAATTAGTCCGTTTTTCATTACCGTAATGGCAACTGAAATGGTCGCCGATTTATGAATTTACTGTATAATCAAGTTATTCCAGAGGTACAAGAAATATTGGACATTAACGTAATTACGTGTCAACCAGTTCAACATAACACTATCTGGCATCTTTATTGTCATCTAATATGTCTGCAGTTGCGTTACCCATTACAAAAGTAATGTACAAAATAAGTAAGTAGTAATGTACAAAAGTACATTACACGGATATTTGTCCATTATACTTTTATGGGGAAAGCTTAGTTATACCTTTAAAACTGAGATCAAACTTTGCTATGTAGTAAAAAGTAATAGTGAAATTGCAACTAAAAGAATATCTTGAAATATATTTGTTTTAAAGGGCAATGCTTCTAGGGCTGAGGCAGTGAGGCTTGATACTTAACATCTGCCTGGCTTATAGTATGTTTTGCTCGATAGAGTTTATTTCTTTTACCAACGAGGGGTAAGTCGATAATTTACCGCCGTTGTATCCACTTACCGCCCGTTGCTCGTGACTAAGTACCTACTCGTAACAAAGCGGTAGCAACAACTTACTGCATTGATAGTAACGCTAGTGAATAAAGAAAAACTCCCGATCACGCAAAAGATAGGTACTTTTAATGCTCAAGCAGCATTCAATTTTTATTTTTAAATAATTATAAGCTAGTTTATAATAGTTATTTATGTGTTAAGGGCATAATGAAGCTTTTATGGCCAGAAGCGTTATTTCTATCCCGAGGCGTCAGCCGAAGGCTAGGAAAAGGCTGTAGGGCCCTAAGAGCAAGTTATGCCCGCTATACATACACTATTTTATGCACAGATTAAGTTTTTAATGTCAAATCTATTATTGTGTAAAAATATAATTAAATGAGTACGTAGGTAAATCAAGCAGCTGTGCGTATACTTGTGTGCGTATGTGATTATACGAAGTTCGTTACTATAGTTACTATTCCAAAATATTTAATTTCAGTTTATTTTCATTGGTGATAAGTTTACAAATTATATTAAGAACCAATCAAGTTCTACAAAAAAACTTCTAACATTTAATTGACTTTTCGTTATTGCCCGTCTGACCATAAAGAAGGCCCTTGGGCCATAAAAAGACGTTTATGTTTAGATGAGTCTTGCAATAATAGTCTACTTATAATGCATCTGTGCATAATAGTTATTTATGCACAGATGCATTATAATTAGACTATTATTGATAGATCTATCTAAACATAACTGTCTCTTTATGCCTCAAGGGCCTCTTTATGATCCGATGGGCAATAATGAAACGTCAATTAAATGTCAGAGCTGTATTTGTAGAACTTGATTGGTTCTTAATATAATTTGTAAACTTATCACCAATGAAAATAAGCTGAAATTAAGTATTTTAGATAGTAACTATAGTAACGTACTTCGTATATATGCACATAAGTATACGTACAGCGGCTTGATGTAACCTACGTACTCATTTAATTATATTTTTTACACAATAATAGATTTGAGATAAAAACAATCTGTGCATAAAATAGTGTATGCATTTCGGGCATAACTTGCTTTTATGGCCCTACAGCCTTTTCCTAGCCCTCGGCTGACGCCTCGGGCTAGAAATAACGCTTCTGGCCATAAAAGCTTCTTTATGCCCTTAATACATAAAGTATTTTTACAATACTTTAATATCATTTGTTTGCGTTAGTGATTGTTATTTGTAATACAACAAACATTTTTTCAAAATCAGTATAGTTATGTTAAAAAAGGTTAAATAGAATAATATGCCAGATATTTAATATTATCTTCTAATGAATTCTAATAATAAATATTTCATATTCAAACTTTCAGAGCAAAAGTACATAAAAA
Organism: Agrypnus murinus; assembly: GCA_929113105.1. Taxonomy (NCBI): domain Eukaryota; kingdom Metazoa; phylum Arthropoda; class Insecta; order Coleoptera; family Elateridae; genus Agrypnus; species Agrypnus murinus. The sequence continues at coordinate 123,481,523 of OV816024.1, read as the reverse complement.
TAAACCTGGTGTATCGCGATGATTTCCTTCCAAAGCTACTTCGCTTTAAATCCGTTGATTTATGACACGAACATGAAAGATCAATTCTCACCACGCTTTGGTGCTACAAAACCTGTGCTATTTGTCAGACGCTAATAAATAACCTATGAAATGAGTGACAACTGACATCTTGAAACGTTTTATAACCTAAATACATCAAAAATAACAGAAACAACAAAAATTACATATTTTCACTTTCGCATAACTTACAACCAGTTTAAATATTTATGTATACTTTTAAAATAAGGTGGTTATTCTATTGATAATGTAGGTTTTGCAACATAAGTAGTACAGGATTTATGATTAAATAATAATTAACAGAAGAATTTGTAAAATACTTCTTAAGGATTAATTAAGTTTATAGTATAAAATATTCTTTTGCCAAGTTAAAATTAAAGAATTGATATTATTGACGTCATCTTGGAATGAAGAATTTGATATACAGCTTACAGTTATTTTGCATGCAAAGATTTTCATGATTGATGTATACATACAGGTTGGAAACGTATGGGCTTGGCATAATAATAATTGCTACAACCCATAACCTGGAAACCAGGCCCCAGAAGGTATGAAGTTTGTGCGGGAGGGAGGAGGCGTTCATAAAAAACGAGAGTGGGATAGTAAAATGAATGCCGTAAAGGAGGGGGTTTCCACTATACTCGCTACCATCAACACACCTATTATTAACTAAATAAGCATTTAGCTGCATTTCCAGCGGTGTGTTGGACGCACCCAATGCTTTTCCACTTATGTCTGATTTTATTTTTGCTATTTAAGCGACATTTACTAATTATTTTCGGAATTTCTGACATTTATTATTTATTTATTTTTGGACGAAGAATCGGGATGGCGGAGCATCCTTCGTACCTCATGGCACCGATTGCTATGATCATTTGGCCGATCCTACTAGATTTTAGCCGAATCTGGGAGATTTCCACCCCAGCAGGGATTTCTATCGTGTCAAACATCGCATTGACACGGTACCTACAGTTTTACTTCCTATCCGAAGAAGGCATGTTTTTTAATTTTTCTCCGCTATGAAAAATTACCAGCTCGGCCGAGGATTGAACCTGTGACCCTTGGATTATGAAACAAACATGCAAATCACTAATCCACCAAGGGTGGCTTCTGACATTTATTTGATAGAAAAAGAAAAAACCATATGCCGTTAATTTTTTCGATTTTGGCACTTTTCAATATCAAGCCGACGATATGCAGCTTCACACCCCACTTGACCTACATGAGATTGTTAAATTCATTCTTCTTATATAGCACATCAAACTTTTAACTTCGTTATCTGAGCAATTGTCTGTGGTATCTGTGTAAAAGCTGCTGCTCTTTTTTATTTCACTGTTAGAGAAAGTAATGGAAGTAATGTATAATATAGGTATTAGAATTACCTTAGTACTATAGTTATTGAAGTGATGGAGCCTAAAACGCTTTTTGGCGTATACGCTGATACGTTCGAGATAACTTTTTGTTTCAAGTACCGTCTTGCTTTTTAGATTTTCAGTTACAACTTCCACCGTCTACTTTTTCTGGGTTTATGCATGGCATTATCTCCTCATATTCTCTTATAGCGCGAAAAATTATAGAAATCGATGTCTTTCAATTTTTAAATAAATTGTATTTTTACGTCGCAGGTCTCCAGCCGGAGATTTCTCTAGACTACCAAAGACAGCCCATCACGGACATATCGTGCCATATCCTTGCATTAGCTGCTACTATTCAAATTGTCCAGATTCTTACCACTATGTAGTAATTCATATATTGTCAAAATCATAGTGTAGTAAATTCATAAAGCAACTAATTGAATATGAAGAGAAATACCAAATTAATAACAGACACGTTTCCGTGTAGCTTTATCACTAACGATCAAAGGAAAAACGTGTATTCGTTCCAGTAGTTATTTTGCGGACTAACTTAATCACTTATACGTTCCCACGCTACGTTTTTGTATACTGCTGAATCTATGTAAACTATAAACCACCAAGGTGATTCTAGGTGATTAGGGAAGGTTACAAACAAGTTAAGAAGAACAAACCATTAATAACACATGTATAAACCTGACAACATTATTTAACAACTTTAAACAATTGTAGCATAGCTGTTCTGACAAACAAATAAATATTTAGAAAGTCCTGCAAGTGAAAGCCAATTTGTAGCATACCAAATTCTAACAAAATAAATTAATAAATAAAGGCCCTATGGTTGGGCCGGCAATTTGTAACCATAAAAATCTCTAGCAAAAACAAATAATTCGTGATAAACCAATACTTACGTTACATTAACTTAATTTAGATTTGGCTTAGCTTGAAAAAATGTGAGCTCATAAAATGTGTGCGCTACGGCTCTATCTCCATCTCTTTTCAAATTAATGCGGCTGGTGGGTGAGTTGAATTATCAGTAGATTATATGTCGAGCTATGAAAATGGGCGGCAACGTGATTGATTCGAGTAAATGAATGATTAATTAAAATTCTCCTCGATAATGAAATCCTAGTTCTTAAAGTCGTTCAACTACAATCACGCAAGAGCCGAATTCCTTCACTCCGATATCAGATAAAAACGCTACACAACAAAACGACAATTAGAAAAGAAATAACATTATTCGGTAGTTTGCTCGTGTACTGGAACGACCGCTACCATTTAATCTTCAAGGTGAGAACAAAACACATTGATAGTACCAAAAGATTTTGATTTTCCAGCAAAGGCAAACACCAAATCATAGACCAAACCTCGCAACTCACAATTTCAATCCAAAATTTAAATTCTGAATTGAATACCCTTGATTCAAATTGCGCAAGCTTCCAAGATGGTGGATCATGTCCATTTTCAAGAGCAAAGGAATGTTGAGATATTTTATTGATTTTTAGTTATAAAATAACGAACTAATATTTCTAACATTTAAATATGCACTTGAAGGCACACTAATTTTCCATTAGAAAGGATTAATTTTCTTTACAAGAGGAATTGGTACCAAAAAACCATAATAATTTTTAAACAACACTAAATATCAAGTGTTTCACCAAGGAATGCGTTTTGCCTCGACCTCAAATTGTCACTGCGAGAAACGAAGCGTGGGAAGCAGTGGCGGGGCTAGACCAAAATTGGAAGTGGGCAAGATGAATTTTGCGAGGCCCCCTTTTCGATTGCAGGCCGCATTCCTAAGGTGACCATACGCATGGCACCCTTATGGCTGGACAGTCCCGATTTATAACAAATTGTCACGCGTCCCGCTTTTTGAAAAGAATATGATTTTTGCCAGTTGACAGAAAAAAATTAAAATATACCTACAGGGTGTAACTAATATAATTTAATATAATGCGAGTACAAGGTGCGTACTTAAGATTTAAAATCCGATTTCTCGAAAACTAGCAGGAAGCGACCATACTAACGTATGGGACTATGAATTCCATATTATGCGTTTTAAGTACCTAATTCAGGTGAAAAATTTCATGACATTTTATTAACAATTCCAACCCTTTAGGAAAATTCACGCAAATGCGACATATAATAAACATATGCGCTATTCCGATAAGGTGAATTGCGCATATTATCTAAAGAAAAACTGCTTTTGAAAGGCTCATTCACTCTCTCTTCTTATGATTAAGAAAAAGAAACAACAAAAATTCTGGAGCTTTTTGGACAACTAAACGATGACGAAGTGGGGATTTTAATCCGATTTTATAGGCGTACCGATTTTGGAAAATATAAAGAAAAAGTAAATCTGTTTTTATTTATGCGGTATATCAGAAGTATTTTGGGAATATGATTATATTATTATATTACAGAATAAAATTATAATATACTCGTAATAGAATAAAGGGTATATACCACTTCGCCCACCAGTGTTTTAGTACCGTATCGCCCAACGGAAAGTCCTCTTTTCTCAATTTTTGAAATTTACCACATCGTCCAACTTTCCACGAGGGATACAATGCACAACAGAACCACTTTGCCCACCTTTTCACTAGGGACGCAACGTCCACCTTGACCACTTCTCCCAACTTTAGTTTAGACTAACAACGACCAAAATAGAACCACAACGCCGAAAATCATAGGTTAATAATAATACATACATAATTCATTCCCCTTTTACCGCATTTCGCAGTGTTGGGGTTCCACACAAACTCTTATGGGAGTACAACGGAGGCAATGGAGCTATTGTAGTAAGTATATTACACTCCCCCATACTTTATCACTCATACAACTTTCATACCTTAACTTAAGGAGCTCAAACATGATAGTACTAAATTTTTAAAATTCAGTAGCAACCGAGGTTTGAACCCCTATCCCTCTGAACGAGAGGTAGGATCTCTACCACTCGACCACGGAGGGCCCAGGTTAATAATAAATAATAGGTTAATAATAAAGTGCTAAATAATTGTATCGACGTTGTGCGACCACAATTTAGCAATTTAACGTCAGATATTTTAGGCACACTATACAAGCTAAAACGAAACGATTAATATTTTTTATTGATAAACATTAATATGTTTATAAGCCCACGATAATTCGTGGGCTTACAAGAACAATGCACTAAGTCAAAAATTTTCGAAAATGGAACTTTGCATCTCTTTCATGAAATTTCGCGGTCTGTTGACTGCAAGAACGCGCTAAGAAAACTTACATAAAGCACTAAAAGTCGTTTAATGCGTTTATCAAACCGCATTAAGTGACTTGTGCATTCAGGTTGTAAGCCTAGATTATGTATATGACATAATTTATGTCAATTAAAAGTTACGTTTCGTGCAACCGTACGCAAAGTGCACACTTCACATAAGCAATACAAGCCGCAAAATCCAAATTCGCGGCCGTTCCTCTTAGTAACAGCCGCGAAGTAAAAAATTTGTATACCTTGTCTACGAAATTCTTTAATGTTCTCGAGATTGTTATGCCTCGGCAGCAAGGGTTCTCGAAGACAGTTATTCACTCGGTACGTTAAAAACAGATTTCGTGGCCTTAGTATACAAATAACTATTTTGTGTAACCGTACGCGAAGTGAACATTTCGCGTACGCAATACAGGCCGCGAAATTGGTTTTCGCTTAGGTCTTACAAAAAGCAACGGCCGCGAAGTAGCTTAGCGCTAGTATCTCCACCGAGTTTTACGATTTTTTACAAATTGTTTTATTTGTCTTTCCATAGAAACGCTGTAAAATGAAGGCCGCCTATCTATTTACAATGAATTAAACTGTTGGGTTTTTATAAAGTTATGGAATTTGTAGTTAGATATATTTTTTACGCTTTCGCAAAAACTATTGTGTATACCTTGCCCGCGAAACTTTTTAGCGTCCTCGAGATTGTCCTGCCTAGACCGCAAGCGGCCTTGGCGACAATAGTTCTCTCGGTACGTTAAAAATACATTTCGCGGCTTGGTATATAAATAATTAATTCGGTTAAATTGTGGTCGCACAACTTTGCTACTATTATTCAACACTTTACGTATGTGTGCATTAACCGATTTATAATGAACAGATTTTTGGAGTTATGGTTCCATTTTGGGCGTCGTGTGTCTATACGTTTGGAGAAGTGGTCGAGGTGTCCGGATTTCAGAATAAATAGTATTTGTTATATCGCTGTGGCTGTGCGAGGCCCCCTTGTAGCGCGAGGCCGTGGGCGGTGGCCCACATCGCCCACGCCTTGCCCCGCCACTGGTGAGAAGGCAGGCTGTTTCTTAATTGGATGGTTACAAACGTCTGCTGATACAAATCTCCGCGATTTTTACAGATAGGGATTTGTATTGCTGATTAACAAGTCAGAATGGCAGAAAAAAGGCTATGTGCGTATATAATTAGACTCTCGAGAAATCGATAATGGAACAGTTAAGGCGCTAAGACTAGATGGCGATGAAAAAAAATATAAATTTAGAAGAGAAATACCAATACAGATGGTAAATATACGGGGAGTTGCAAATGCAGTAACCTAATAACATGATACCAATATACGCGGTGTTGTTAAAAACTAGTAAGTAACCAGAAAATCTGTCCCTTACACAGTGAAGCAAAAATCTACCGCCGAAGCCAATGTGATGATCAAGAAATTACCAGTTCCTTATCAGCTCTGCTTAGACTGTTGTTGGTTGCTATTGCCTATGACAACAGTTATATGGGTAGTTAGTGTTAGAGTCATAAGAAAATATTTTCGGCGACGCGTCGCTCAGTAGAGTTCCCTTTCAAAATAGTAACATACCTACTCGATGGACGAATTAATACACATTCTTCTAACGGAAAAAACGGGAAAAAAGGTTATGTGTTGGTACGAAACATTTAGAAGCAACCGTTTCTTAGATGAATTTGTTGAATTTTTGAATCTAATAATTTTTTTTGTTCCGCGACTTCTATTTGATCTTGCATCGATTGCACCAGACTTTCGCAAAATCAAAAAAATTTCGGTGGAAAATCAGTTTCTGTTCTGAAACTAATGGTAACGTAGAATAAAGTAAGTCCAACTACTTTGGTCTAAGGCAAGTTCGATACCTAAGTTATTTGCCTGCGTTCGGTACGTTGCATGCGTTTCATCAGTATGAAATATTCGGAAAGATCAGAAATGTCTGATAAGGTGAAAACTGTATCAAACGTTAGAGAATATCTTTTTCTTTGCATTATTATTTATTCGAAGTCATTGCTGGTTATAAGGAAGCGTCTGTCTGGTTTTTGGGCGGTTTATAAGGATCATTACCTCAGTAACTGATTTTTATTGGTCAGGGAAGTGTCCGTACTCTCTTATCGATACTCTTTCTTTTGTTATTTATATCTTGAGAAATTGCATTTAAGAACAATTCGAGTTTTTGCTTTTATTTAAACGTCACTAAGAATAATAGGGCGTATTCACACGGCAACATTAAACGTATCTTTAACTAAAGTCATGATTAAAATCAACAAGATAAGAGTTAGTTAATCTAATTCGAAGAGGTGGTAAAAGATTAGAATTGATCGCCATGGTAATTCGTTTTATTAACCCAATAGCAAGATGTAAATACGGCTTATTGTTTGCAATATTTTTTCTACAGCTGTCAAAAAATGATGACATTACATTTTTTCATTAATATCCGTATGCAAAATGCCACATTGGTTTTGTTTAAATGACAATGTGCACAATAGTAGTTTGTACAACAAGGGTGGATATGATGCCTATATCGCACGAGGACGAAGTTTGAGGCACGACGCCGAAGGCGAAGTGCCTCAGTCGTTCGCGGGCGATATAGGCATTCCACCCAAGTTGTACAATATATTTTTTCTTCGACTAAGCAAAACAATAACAAAATAGATTGCATGTCTCCTTGAGAAATCGAATATAAGGATTAACCTATGGTTTCATTCATGCTAAAATATTGTTTGTAAAATTCTCCTGTCATTGTACAATTTTTAATAGAATTATTAAAACTTTACATAAATTGAACATTTTCGAAGAGAAAATTATTATTTTAAATTTTGTTTTATAAAAAAAATAAAAAAGAATTATTTTTTACTACTATACTTTTTATAAAAGTAGGTTGTACTTATTTAAATGATTTAATATTTATGTATATTTAATTATAAAAGTATAATTGTTCAAGCTACAATTTCACAAATCACGTTATTTTTAAATGCTTTAAGCGTTATTGAAAGAAGGAAACATTGATTTAACTTACTTTTACTTCTATATTTATGACAGGAGTTGTCAATAAATTAATTATAAATAAAGAAGTGTCAAATTGAAGTACGTTGATTGGTTGTTTTCATATCCGTACACTGTACGGATATGAGATTATATCCGTACACCGTACTGGAATTGCATACATTTCCATTGCGCGAAACGTGAAGAAAACGGGTAATTTACAGGTAGGAGTAGAAAAAAAAATTTCCCTTTAGAGTGAGAAATATTTCGTGCATTTATGCGATTATGCATATTTGACCAATGCCACTGTCATTTCCGTAGCAACAACGAAACTGTCCACTTTGTGCTAAAATAAAAATTTCCTTATTTTATTTTTTATAATTTTTTTTCTACTTTTTCGGTTATTTTAATAATGCTGAAGAAAAACGCGTGGAATTCGTGCTCGAAATGACTTTGGTGGTTTCGAATGAGATTTTCATTCTTGACCACCAAAGTAGCATTTCGCGCACTAAATACACAAATAACTGTTTTCTACAGCTGTCAAAAATGATGACATTTTTTTCATTAATATCCGTATGCAAAATGGTTTTGTTTACTTAACAACCTGCTTTAGAGCGAAAATTATTTCGTGCATTTATGCGATTTATGCAAATTTGAGTAATGTCGTTTCCGTAGCAACAAGGAATCTGCCACTTTGCGTTAAAATACAAATTTCTTTGTGTTATTTTTTATGATTTTTTTTACTTTTTCAATTATTTCAATAACGTTGTAGAAAAAACGTTGTGTGCAATTCGTGCTCGAATTGACCTTGGTGGTCAAGAATGAAAATTTTTAACTCATTAGATTAACTAATAAAACGTTAATAAACTAATTAACTAATAAACGTTGTGGGATGATTCTTAATTGAATAAGATCATAATTAATCTACAATCTATTTTAACAATTGTACTTTAGTGTTCAGATCGAGGTATGTATGTGCTATTAATTTCATGATCTAGTACAGTAGGGTTAATGTGATGCTATTTTATTCTTTTCTTTTTCAGTGTAAATGCATATGAATAAATAATTAAAAATAGCATCATATTAGCCTTGCTGTCCTAGATCATTATGAAACCAATAGCACATATAACTTTCAGATACTCTTTATATTTCTTAAAATTCACACTACTACTACCACCCAACCGATTAACTGCAAAAACCCTTATTAGCAACTTGACGCATTTTGTTACTTTAAATGCTATGAAGGTTGTAATTATGAAAAACCATAATTTTAAGTCAGCAAAAACTGCATTCACTTTAATAACCGCGTATAAACAAGACAGGCATTTATTAAGTTCATTTTGAAGTTTTTACCAGGAAGCACCTGTAAACCTGTAATCAATCAACAACTGAAACCTTCAAGTTTTGTAAAATACGTAATTCGTTCTACCAACAACTTTTTATTGAATATTATAGCCGGTGGTCGCGGATCGTGATACAACATTGATCTTATTATAGAACATAACGTATGTTGACGCCGAGGAAAGAAAAACGTGTTGATTTATGAACACCATTACGATTGTTATTTTTTGGGTCAGGATTGTTATTTTTATGTACGACGAAGGATTAAAATAATATTACTTTAGACTTTATTAAACATTTCTTTCGGCATATTTATTTTAAAGATTTCTAATTTTCACAAATCAATGCTAAACCCAGCAATGAAATCTGCATTTGACAGGTCCTTTAGGGTCGTATGACTGCTTGATCCATGTGGGTATGAACACCAGGGCGCTTCACTGACAAGAACTCATAAATATGTATGACGTGTGCAGATCAAAACGTAAAATACCACAGGGTCGGATTTAGGAAAATTTAAAAATATAATTACATGTTAGTCGCTTACTTTTTACATGGAAATTGGCAGTGCGTACGGGGAGATTTCCATTGCCGTCCCACATTGCTTCTGGACGATTGGAGTTTTCGGGAGTAAAGAACTTCAGTGCACTACAATGACCATGGTGATCTGAAACAGATGTTTGTGGTATCGGGCGCTCTTCAGCACTATACTGAATAACAAAGCACACACCGGGACATCGTGATGTATTAACCTGTCCCGAGATCGCGCCTCGTCGGGAGGAAACTAGAGGGCAATAAACACCTCATTGCTGGCCGGTGACCAGTCGGAGTCACTGGTGTGACTATCTATTGTTATCCAGGTCGAGGCCGACTGATAAGATACGCCAATTTAATCAGTCTCCAAGTAAACAGTGTACTGCGCTGTTAATTTTACAAAACTGAATCTCAATAAAACAACACCAATTCCACAAATTGCTAACAATTAACATACCAACAATATTATACATTGTCCAGCAATCACAATTCAAGCCACATATCACTTTTCTAACTGATGATGATAACAACCAATTAACAGGTACCATGTACCATATCACAAACATGTTATCACAAACAATGTAAATATTTGCATTACGCATGTGCGTTTTTGGTCTGTTTATACCACCCTCCATACCGTTTAAGGTCGTTTATGTACGAAACCAACCGTTCGCAAACACAACTGCCCGTCTGGCATAAAATCACCGTCTACCTACCCTATTTTTGTATACTTTTAGATGTTTGTTTCTTATAGTATGAGGTGTGACAAAAAATATTTAGACGTAAGTTCAGAGGGTTTACTAATGTATTGATTTCCATTCCTTCGTTTTCTTAAAATATATTTGAGAGTAGGACTGTGCTATTACCGAAATCAATAATCGAAAATCGATTAAATCGATTAATCGATTGATTGATTAAATCAATTGATCGATTAAATCGATTAATCGGTTGATCGATTGATCGATTAATCGATTAATCGAATGATCAATTGGTCGATTAATCGATTTATCGAATTAATCGATTAATCGGTTTATCGGATTAATCGATTATTTAAAAGTATAATCAAAGGTCCGATTAATCACTTGTTATAATTCGTGTCATCTATATTATAGTATAGAGCCCTTTCTGAATTAACATAAATAGTAACGTCTAGTGAAATTTTGCTAAATTATACTTTTATATAAATTATATTTTAAAAATCCACTTCAATTTGTGTGCAGTCATACAGTGTATATTTTGGTTGATCCCAGTCTGGTGCTCTGGTCATACCCTGTACTTATTATTATAATAATAATAATTATAACGGTCTTTATTTTTTTCCAAAAGAAATACGTTGGTCTTACACCTTAATAACTAAATAAATGTCATCACGAGGCAGTATCAAGTTCAGAATCAGATTTATTTCTGTTTCTGCTCTTCCACTTAACCTCATATTAATAAATTTTATTTTGCATTATACATAGTACGAATACGAGTAATACGACATCATACATCACCAATATTGTGCTTTAGTAGAGAAATAATTTGTGCAATTCGTGGTCGATGTTAATGCTACTTCAACCAAAGTTTGAGAAGCAACTAGGGTTGTGCGATTATGAACATCAATAATAAAAATAGATTAAAAAAATCGATTAATCAGTTAAATCGAGCGCTTGTTTAATCGATTATTCGGAACTACGATTATTTTCTTAAAATAATAGAACAATCGATTTAATCGATTATTTAAAAAATTAATCGAAGGTCCGATTAATCGATTATTAATCGATTAATCGATTATATATTAGATATATCTGCATTAACTATTGTTATTTACTATTTAATTAATAAATAAACTATATATGCTAAATTTACATTCAGAAAATAAATGTCCCACATTTAGTAACTATGAATACGTACAACATATACTACGACTTATTTATTAGTAGATGAATATTTTGTTTTACAAAATAGAAATATCTCTTAAAGGAATAAAAGGAAGATTTAAAACGAAATATCACTTATTCACTGAATTATTAATTATGAAATTATGCATCGTAGAAATCTGGTTGTAGAAATCTTGGATAGCATATAAATATTTACATGCATTTTGAATTTACCTGATCAACAACAATGTATTTAACTGTTTTGTTCGCGTTCGTTTCGTTTTTCGTCGCTCATTGAATTTGAATAAATTATTATTTTCTTCTTTATCTTACTTACCTGTTGTGTCTTAGCGGTCCTTACTTTTATTACAATACACCAACCTTAAAGTAATAATTTTAAATTGATACATACGTGAAGCAAATAATTCAAATCAAAAGGATTTATACAGTGCTATTAAATTAAAATGCAATATGTGCATTATTCTCTATATTGCTTTTGAAAGTAATCAAGTTATTAGTAGATAGGTTATTAGTCGCTATAAGTAACGACTGCTTGTAGCGACTGCTGACCAGCTCGGTTCTATCAAAATGAAGTCTAACTATTTTCTTGAGAAACTATATTCAATAAATTAACACTTCAGCTTTTTCAAATCACTTCTTTACATTGACCTCATTTTGAAGACATGCGATCACCGCATTGGTGCCGATGCAACGCGTTCGATCATTACGCTGTCTGACGACTGTTTTCCAGTTTCTTATTACATAAACTGCTTAGTGATCACTTTTCAGCTTTTAGAAAACACTCAGATGACGCTACTTCTTGTTACAACTTTCAAGGTGTGCTGACGCCGACTGTCCCCATATCCGAGTTTATTTTGTGTAGGATATTTATTTACACCCTAAATATAAGTTAATATTAAAATATTAGCCTTTACAAAACTCTTACACTTTTTGGTCGCCAGCTCTTGGGCTACAAGGCAAGGCATTACATATGCAAATATTATGCAGTCGAGTACACAGTTTCACGCGGTCACACATGCAACTCGAGTTTTATGCGTGCGGCCGCACGGATTGCACGCTGCACATGACACGTTGACACTTTACCATTTTGTGGAGTTTCAGAATCCTGTGTCAAACCGATTCATTGTTTTAAATAATATTTAATTGAGAAACACATAATACCACGAGATCATTTGAATTTATAATTAAAGTTGGCTGTGATTTTTAAATTAGATTGGCAACACTAACTGTTCACTTCACAGTTTGATTTGAATTGTCAAAGTGACGCTCCAAAATGTTTAATCTAGAACATAAAATTGCATAACCTCTAATTTACACAGCGAGTCAATTGGCAGGATCGCCAAACGTATAAAAAAATTCCCGCCTACTTTAATTTTAAATTTAAATGATCTCACGGTACATTAAACTAAAAAAAAATGTAGAAAAATATTTTTGTCATTCTTACAATTTGAAGTTTACATACACCAAAACCGTATGGTAGTTTAGTATAATTGTAGATTCTAGGTTTGTCATGGAAACATGTCATTTTACCCTTTAGAGGTAAAGCAGCATCTGTTAGTACTCCTTCTTTTGAAGAAGTAAAGTAGAGCTTCAAATACAGGTCGTGCAAAAAGATTCTATTTACTTTGATATATCAAAAATAAGAAAAATATGTTAACAATAAATTAGACATCCTTAAAAATAAGGAATTTGTTTAAAATACAGTTTTAGGTGCGGCGAACCTCACAATTTTAGAGATTTGATAAACTAACTATAATCTCCTACGCTTCCTATAAGCTTGTCGTTAATTCTATCATTAAACATTTTCTTGCTTGTATACACAGTTAAGCTCATTACATTTTTAATAACTCAATCAATCGAACTCATATTGGTTTTTTGTGTCTCATTTTTTCATTAAATCAAATTTAAATGAAGATCCAAAACTTAATAACATCAATCTTAATCATTATTAATGTTAACAGTTGATCTGTTTCACTCTTAATTATGAAACGATTATTATAAAGCTCACTAGTAAACTTTTATTGCCTCCGGTATTTACACAGATTATTGAACTTTAAATTGATTTCGATTTCAAAATTGTGTTTTTGATCTTCTTAATCAAAAGAAATTGTGTAAATTCGCATAAATTTCTGGATTATTATGTCAAAAACCGAAATAATAGGTGAATGCTTGAAAATCCATTTTTTGTAGAAATGGTAATTTTTCAGCCATGAATTTTAAAATTTGTTACTACAATACCAATGCATGCTATATATATATATTTTTTTGAATATTACGATTTTGCTTTGATATTAATTTCTAATGTGATCGATTACTTTTGTAGTAGTACAACACACTCTTCTAAAGACTTTTTGGCAACAATTGCGTTTGTAAACTAACCTCCGAAATAATGAATACCTATGTAAAATCTTGTAAGGCAATCATTTCTAACTGAATTTGTTATTGAGCTAGGTCGGTATAAACAACATACATAATCTATTAAATCAAGTGATTGCGATCTTTAAGGTTGCTCTTGGATGGTGAAGATTACCATAGTTGAATTCAGTGCATTAAAAAATAACCTCCATAAGTGGACTTATGTATTAATGTAATATACTAAAATATTTGCATAAAATTTAATTAGCTTCTTAATTAAAATGCATTGCCCCTTAAATAAAACTTTTATTATACACAGTGCAGATGACTTCGAGGTGCACCATAATTGATTATGATCACAAAGAAATCATTAAAAAACAGTATAAAATGAAACATTCTCGAATAATTTATCGGCGTGACGTGCATCGTCGAAATAAAGAAGAATAAGTACTGGAATAAAATTCCATAGGTGGTTTAATCAGTACGACAGTGAAATAAAACGATTAAACTCGTGCTAAAAATAAAATTGTGTGGTGTCATGATAAAAAGAACGTGCATGAAAACACATATCCAACTCTTTATTCCTAGCTAGAGTTGATGGTGAAGGCGTGTAATGTCTTCATTGTCGCGAGCGCAAAGTTGGCCTTTGCTGTCTGGAGCAGCTCCTGCAGAGGAGCCTCGCCAAGTCGCCACCCCTAGGACAACACAAATACAAGCTCGTCGATTCCTATGCCGCCACTATTACCCTGAAGGTGGATGGGGTTGGGTGATCTCCGTGTGTGCCGTACTGGTACATATTCTGAACCACGGCCTGCAGCTCTCGTGCTCTGAACTGGTCACGCCCGCATCCAAAAAGTTTCACGTGGAACCCGTCCATCCTGCAGGTATTCCAATAAGCTATTACGATTAAATCGGGTATGCCCAGATCAAGTACCAATTAATTGCATTTCATGTTCGTATAATTCTTCATAAATGTTTTGAATATTTTTTTGTTCATAAATTACATGATCATAGATTAACAATTCCAAAATTTATTATCTTCATTATCATTTTTCTTTTGAAAAGTTATGACATTAAAATGAGTAACGATAAAAATAAGACTTGATATATTGTTTAACTGTTTAAAATAATAGATAGTGCCCCTCATTATCGTCAGTTTATGTAAATGTAGAACGAAATTAACGTTTCTCTTTGACAGGCTATATATTATATAGCTTTTTTATAATTTATTGTTACCTCATTATAAATTATTTAACTAGATTTTTATAAAATATAATAAAAGGTAAGTATTACTATAAAGATTTCCTGCATTTCTCTCATTCTCATTCACCAAGATCTAATCAACATACAAAGTTGGTTTTAAAACCAAAGAAATAAAACCAGGAAGTTTCCTGTACTTTACCGATTTAAACTTCTGGTAGTTAAAAGTTTATATCTACAAATAAAAGATTGGTTTCTTAATTCCCCAAAGCGGAAATTGTTTTAGATCGTTTTACGTTCCTTTATCTAGCCAATCTAGCAAAGATGTACTGACTTTTTGAATTGGACTACTAGAACTAGGGCGTAATGGAATAAACTGTAATTTTAATAGTTACCATGATAATGATATTAAAAAAATCAAAAACTGAATTTGCTGCGCGAGTTGTACGATGAACTATATTTACTCGAGACCATATATATATATTTACGTTATCATTTGCTACTAAACTTTAAAAGGATCTCATTTAGTGGTTTACAAATAGTGATGATTGGTACTTACATACTAGTTTAAAATACCTACTGAAATACGAATTATAGAAAGTATGAAATCTTGAAATAACTTTAACCTTATTATTTTTGAATTTACGTACATTAGATTAGCATTAGATCAGCAGTTAGTATCCAACAAGCAAAACAGCCAAGGATACCTACTAAATAGAACAAGCATTTAGTTATTAACTGCATGGCCCCTATTAATTAAACTGTCCAATGCAACGTATAATATATCTATTCCAGGACCAATACAAGGATAAAGTAAATAATTTCATTCAAAATCAATTAGTATGTGGGAATTGTAATACTGTTTATATTAGAATTCGGTTTAAATATTTGTTGGACGCCCGCCAAAATGTTTTCGAAATCACTTTGCGATTACCTTAATAAATGAATATATCAAAAATATTGTTAGTTAAGCACGCCGAAACCTAACAGTATCTTCAACTACAAAAAAAAAATCAAACTAAACAAGCAACAAACACTGACCTTAAGTAGATTTTATAAGTAGCAATACACCGAGAATTTCCTTTACACCTAAATATCTAATCTGTCAAAGTTAATCTCATAATTTACACTAAATTAATATTTTTTATAATTTTGTGAAAACAAATACAAAAAATGTTCAACAAATCTGCGCTGTTAGTTTTTAGAGGCTTGGCCTCTTAAAAAAACCGCTAACGCGTTGTGTTTCAAATGTTGGCCTTACATCTGAAAACTTACAACCCACAACCCAGTTGTATTGAAATATAATGTTCATATTATATTCCTTAACATACTGGTGTTACCAGGTGCGAAGTTAAATTGCTCTTCCATAAAATGTTGCAAACTGTAAGTTAAGTTATAAAATTAGTTTTGAAACTTATAGTGTAAGTTAGAGTTAGAGTTTATAGTATCGAAATATGCTTAGCACATGCTCGCTCCCGGTTGCTCACTGGTCGGAGCGTGGTTGCCTATATAACCCTCTACTAACTCACCATGTTAGTGCCGGAGCGATTAACTTAATACGTGCTCACCCGCCGGAACCCTCCCGTCCTCTTTCATACGGGTTCCCAGATTCCTCGTCTAGCATTAGGACTATTCCCTAACCTAGGTTCGGTACATCGGAACCCTCCAGAGGGTTCTTTTACCAAGCCTTAGTTGGGGGCCACTGCCAGATCGAATCCAACCTCAGATCTGGCGGGACTTGGTTTTTAAGCGGTTTTACCATCCCGATTTCCCAATTACAGGACTGGTGTGCCCCTGACAGAGCTTCGTTTCGAGGCTACTTTGTAGGGCCCATCAAAGTAGCATCCCGGTGTGGTACCCGTTAGGGTGAAGTTGTCTTGGACGTGATAGGGTATGTATCTTCTCATCAACGTCCCTTAAGCGTAGGTCTCTAGACGATTTCTGGGAATTCGACGACTGGAACTGCACAACCAAAACCGGACTCCGGTACTGTCATCTCCGAGACTCTACCTGGTGGCATGCAGTTTCTCATAGGTCAGCGAGAGTACTGCCTGACCGAGATAAACTTCACTTAATTCTCTTCCATTCGTCTAGGTCAGACAACGGGATACTTAGCTCCATAGAAGACCCTGAAGTCAGGTAAGAATCAATTCACCCACACCGGACTCTCTTGTTAGCTTGGAGCTCTACGAGCTTCATCTGCAACGTTTTAGAGTCATCGTCGAGAAACACTTGCGTGTAATTCTATCACACATTTCATTCTGATTACGTCATCCGTTGCCCAGGCAAGCCTGGGATTGGGTAGACAACAACCAGTTCTAAGGGTGAACGCCGTGTGGTATTTCAGTCCAAGAATAACAAATAAATAATATAAAGCTACAAACGCCACTTTGAAAGTTGAATTTGTTTCATATCTCACTAAGAAATCTTTAAAAATTCCAAAAATCTAAAAGCAACCAACATATTTATATCTCACGATTTGACACAAGCACAACGAGAAAAAACAGCAAGTTTAAAAAGACACTTTAACAGAGTTAAAACATCAAGCAATAAGTGTTACATAAAATGAGAAAAACTATAACCTAAACAACGATATATACACAGTTGAAAATATTGTAGAGATTGAAGAAGTTGAACTTGTGAACTCACAACATCCAGTGTCCATCAACCACCAACCAACAGTGTCCCATCAACTCTAAGTGCTAATCAAGCAATTGAACAACCTGCTATACAAGAAGTTTTAGAATCTAAATCAAAAATTCAAAATAACATTGAGGCGACTGTAAAAGACGGGCCTCTAAAGTCAGTTAAAAATACTAACACCAATACACCTAAGTTTGAAAAAAAACATAGACAAGGATTGCTAAAAAATCGATATACAATAAGAACCTGGACTGGATCATTTAACCTTGAAAACTAATGTACAATATCGCAAAACGTTAATAATAAAATTTCACTTGAATAAACTTTTCTTGTTTTTTATACTATATATTAAGTATTTTGCAGTACTTATTATAAAGTATAGATCTTTACATTTGTGACTGTGAATATAAATTGATAGATACTCTTGAAATATAAACCACTGAAAAATTAAACAGTCAGGAATGCATGCTACCTAACAGCAAAAACTGGAATTCTTAGCACAGATGTCCCAATTAAATATTGATTTCGTCTGCATTGTTTAACAGCGGTGCTAAAAAAAATTGTAATTAGGGGAATAACATTAGACTCGTTCCGAAGTTACTTAAAAGATTGTAGACAGGTAGTAGGAATAATCGAAATGAAATCAGCAACGAAAAAACTGTAAGATTTAGAGTTCCGCATGGTACAATACTTGAACGACTACTATTTTCGGTATACATCAATAATTATTGATATATAGATTATCATATAATCTACTTACCCTAAAAACATTCGGCGAAATCCTGAGCTTTTCTAACGATGCAGCAATCTTTTACTCAGCTGACACTTGGAAGGACCTGAAAAGTAAAGCAGAAATGATGTGGTAAACATTACAGTCTGGTTAAAAAATAGCTACTTACAATAAACTTCGACCAAACGTTTATTGTTCCTTTAAGTAACTACAAAAATATCTTACTTGAATTTGTAATGTTATCAGTAAATGATATTGAAATAAATCGCATAAATAGTATTAAATACTTAGGTATTGCAATCGACTCCTATATAAGGTGGAATGTACATGCTGCAAACTTAACTAGAATGTCGAGTATGAGTTTAAAAACTTAAAAGAGCCGTTTAAAAAGAACGTTTGCTGAAAGGAAAAGGTGGGAGGTTTGTTCAAAACGAATGGTAACGAACGGCAGGGTGGGAGGGGGTTAAAATAATGCGAACGTTCGTTTTGTTCTCGGATTCAATTGTAAACAAATGAACAAAAAATGTTTTAAATTGCTGAATTTCCATTTACTCATTATTTAAATGAGGGGGGCTATGAATCGCAAACGTTCGAGGTAGGGAGAGAAAGAAATTATCAATTTTTGCGAATATTCTTTTTGAATGACCCCAAAACCTATTATGGACATTCTTCACCTTAATATGCTACACTGCACATTAGTTATTGAATCTAGATCCCAAAACCAAATTACAGTCTGGGGTACTGCAAAGAAAACGTATGTAACGCATATATGTAAAGCAGCTAAAATACACATATAATAACATATTATTATTACTATCATATTTTTCAAAACCACAATACGTACTTACTTATGTAAGCACGACGTAATCTTACCTCTAATTTAACCTTCAACATAACTTCTAGTTTAACTTCTTACCTAACCTAACCTAACCTAAAAAAAGTAACTTATATTAAAAGATTTAGTTTGACAAACTTTGTTGTGTTTTTTACAATTTCTTTCAATTTAGTACATCTACCGTTTCTTACAAATTTTAATGACCGCTCTAATCATAAAGAGTCAGTTAAGAATTTATACATATTTGAAAAGTAGAAGAGTTTAACTTTGAAAGCAGGCAATTATTTTATAATACCCTGTAGAAATGGGGAAAATTTAAAACAAAGCTGAAAAATTAACGCAAAATAAAACTTAATCGTGAAAATCGCATAATTTTTTTTGTTAGGTCAGTTTTTTGTGTTAGAACGCGTGACTTTTGGCTGGGACACCCTGTAAAGCTACCTGTATCTGCAAGTACAGGTACAACCTTACTTGTCTTAATAGATAAGATTTTCAGGTATCTGTACAGATATACAGATATAGAAAAACAAGTTGAAAGTATCTGCGAAACCATATGTGTGTATGATAAAGAACGCGCTAGTAAAATAAAGAAGGGTTTATATCGGGCCACGCCTTTGCTCTTCTTAGTTTGTGTTAATGGGAGAATATTCCAGGATAAGAATATTTATTTTATTTTCAGTCATTATAACTAAAAATTGTAAGCTACTTAAAAAGCAAGATATTATTTGGTTCTAATTTGCCAAATAATCTTTTTAATTCTGGCAAAATGCAATATCATGAAATTCTCTTACAATTACTAACAACTGCACCAATGCTTACTTTGAAGTTTACTAAACAACTTTAATGCTCGAAAATTCCCCCACTAACACAAACTAAGAAGAGCAAAGGCGTGACCCGATATAAACCCTTCTTTATTTTACTAGCGCGTTCTTTATCATACATATGGTTTCGTAGATACTTCCAACTTGTTTTTTATATCTGTATACTAAATGCCTGATGCATGTTTTGTGTAAGAAGTGTGTAACTACCACACTTAGAATCGTTTCTACTCCTGTTCCCAAAGACTTCTTAAAATGAAACTTACACCAAAGAGCGACTGCAACTAGCTGTATAACATATTGTATTCCTAAAAAATTGATTATACACTTTCTTAGATATTCAAGGTCAAAAGTTACATCATGTGACCTTGGAAGGAAAAACTCGATATCTTACTATAAACAATTGTTTATGAAAACTATGCTCCTTTAGCTTTAAAACAAGCCCAAGAAAAAAGTTCTACTATGATTACAAGCAAAGTTATGAATTGTTTTTGTTCACCTTTGTAAATGTAAATTTTACATTTTTTATCATGTTTACAACACTTCTATATGAATATTTTACATACGTAAGTTACAATTTACAATTGTCCTCTACAATCCTACCAAATTTCACGAAAACCTGAGATGGTCGGGTTTGTGAGCTGTGATGATTTGGCATGGAATGACCCTGAAGCATTCTTTTTCACTGTTTTACAGTTTGTGGCCCTATAGTTCCATCTACTATTATTTAATTTTGTTAATTTAGTCATTTTCAGATTAAACTTCTTTTTTTTATAGTTTTTTAATATTTATTTAATCTTACTAAAAGCTTAACATAATTACTAGATGTTTTTTAACAAGTATTAGTTTATTCTTCAGAATGTTTAACTAAAACAATGCACTACATTTCTAATTTATTGTATAAAGTGTGTCTGAATACTACTGAATATTGAAATAATTTTTGCATATAAGAATTTTGTTTGAATAAAAAAACACAGTAAGAGCGCCAGAAGTGTTTCTGAAACACTCTTTAGTTCATTATAAAACCAATTTCGTTGATCATTAAAACCTTAAATACTTTTTTGGGAAATAATGGACATGTATGTACAGTAAATATTTTTTATAAAGACAAACCATCTGGTCCAAATAGTTCAAAAATCCCAAAGATATTTCCTTTATTAAGTTGTAGCCACAACTGGTATTTAGCTCTTCATCGTAATGGCTATCACGTTCGCTTATGATGTATCTGCATAATTCTGCTGCTTAGTTTAATAATTTTGATACTTATACATATGAGTAATAATTTTTAAAATCGAAGTTAATAAAGATATTATCGGTATATTATAATGTAGTGTTGTACTTTGTTTAAAACCGCCGAAAGTTATAATGTTATGTCAAATAGTAACTATACAGTTCTGGACACTTTTACGATGTACATATTTAAGCACGTTATAAGACTAACTTTATCAAAATATTTTTGTAAAGTTTTTGAATTTATGAACTTCTAATAATACTAATTCGTAATGAAAAAGAATTACCGAAGTCAAATTACATCATCAAATAGGAAACCTATAAATTGGATTCGAGCAGAACAATTAGTCGTAACTAGTTCCAGAAAAAGTCGCAGGTTTTATAAAGTTAACACAGATTCTAACTACGTTTTAAGTTAGAATGATTATTGGGCAGCACACTGGGTTTAAAATAATTATGTTCGGTGGTTACATTAAACACTGATTTAATGCTAAACATTATACTGTAAACCTAAGCTGCCTAAAACACAGAACGTGGAGTTAAACAAACACAAAATCAATATTACTTGTTTATTGTTTCACTGGGAATCAACTATAAATAAAAAGGCCTTTACAGGCCTCTGTTTGCAACCATAATGTAGGGGACCACGGTTAGTTCGGCGAGGGTTAATTCGGTGTCGGTCAATTCGGTGATGTCAATTCGACGAACGTCTATTCGGTGATCGTTTAATTGGGCGACAGTCTATTCAGCGATAGTCGATTCGGAGATGGTTAAATAGTAATCTTTTTGAAATATAGAAAAATGTGTAAAATAAGTGAACTATAGCACTAAAATAAATTATTGGTCATTAAAATTACCGTCATTGATCATTAAAAAAATTATCTGGTAAAGGCGCGAAATGGAAGCATTTATAACTTGCCTTTCGGACTTTTGCCATCTCCTTATAGTGAATGCTAGGATTTACCGGTAAAACCTAGGATTTACTAATATTCGGAATTTTACAAAGACTAACGGATTTACAATGAAAATAATAGGGTAAGTATGGTAGTTTATTTTGGTTTGATATTTTCGGATATCGCTACTTTAGTACTGTTAAATTAATACTTTAACTATTGACCGTCGCTAATTGATTGCTGAATAGGCTGTCGCTGAATTGACCTATCGTCGAATTGAATAGTTTAGAATACTTATAGAATACATCATTAATGCAGGTCCTATTCGTGTAATGTAAATTTCAAGACATACAGAATTCTGAATTGTTAGTTCATTTTTCTTTTTTGTTCGTTTTTGTTACTTAGTTTACCTTTCATATATGCTTTATTTTTATTCTTTTACCTAGCATCCGTATAGTTTTAGGAAGTTCGGAATTTGTAAATTTTGCAGCTTCCAGTAAATAAAATATAACTAAATAAATAACTACAAAATACAAAATAAGGCCCAGTGACTTTTTCAGCAGTAATGGTTTACCATAGAATCACTTTTGGCTTGTGTAGCTGTAGCTTGTGAACAATTCTTGGGTTTTCAGTATCCGAGAAGCGGTGATTTTGTATTTCCATAGCTCCATTTAGGCAGCTATTATGGCTCATTACAATTTTCCAAAAATGAAAAACTTGATTTGAAAGGTTCATTACTGCATTACAGTCGCTTTTCGTTGTCTGTCGGAAGAACTTTGGGTTTCCTGTATCTTATATTTCACCAAAATTTGCTGCAATTATCGACGAGAAACGACGTTGTTGAATTTACACGTCTAGTCTATATTTTCCCACGAACGACTTGTTTGAAGTCATCCAGCATGTGCAGCATCTTCAGTAGTTTGTTCAAGTTGAGCAGCAAAGTCTTCTTTGATGGGGCCGGACATATACCATATTTTTCTGAAAAATTCTCGCTGTGCCAAAATCACCAACGAACTGTTTTCATAAAAAAGCTTTACAATTTCCGCAGGTTCTAGAAGCATATATGGCTTCATGACGAATTCCCCATGTGTTTACTTTTCAACTGTCAAAGGTTTACTTGATTATATCAACTAAAAATAAAATCACAAAGGCTTCTAATAGGAGGCTCTATTTTTCGCCACCTATTATTTAGTGTTTTTGGAAAAGGTCTGGTCGTCATCTGCAAGAATATCAAGCAATCAATAGCGGCACACTTTCACCTGACCTTCGCACTGCCATCCAATGTCAAAGTGATCAAATCATTAAATAGATCTCTGTAAACCCGACAAGTTTTATCTGAAGCATTTAATTTAAAATTTCTGGATTTACACATATGTATCTAGGCCGATTTTACTGCTTTCTTAACTCAAGCTGAAGAAATAATGTTTATTAACAATACGATTCTCTACATTAGAGAGTACTTTAACATTTTATTTATTTCTGTCGCCACGATTCCAAACTCTATCAACCCTTAACTCCTCAAACTCTTAACCTCAAGAAACAGATAAAGTAAAGGCAGTACTTCTAGATGAACTTTCAAAGTTTTAAGAAGAAATTTCATTTCGGCGGTTTTAGTAATGTTCTGAGAAATACTAGAGGAAGTAAATTTAATAGTATATTATGATTAAGAAAAATCAGCTTTTCTTTCATTTCAGTTCTTGGCTTCCTAGATTAAATATTCAAAATTTACATAATCTTATAAGTTTTTTTTAAAGAATTTATGGTTTTATGCAACAATTCATCAAGGACAGAGTAGACAAAGCGGAATATGAAAAATAGTTGAAAAGTGTTTCAGTAAGAAATATTAGTTTGAATTTTTCACCACAAATGGCGGCATATTGGACTGCATAGGACTATCTCATTTCATACATGACATTAGTTATTCCGTCAAGAGTTATTTTCTTTATTGCAATATTATACGTACATAAATTGTATCTTGAAGGAGTATTTGTCATAAAAAAGCAGCATCTGCCTGTGAACGAAACAAAATACTGACAAATAGCGCCTTTGCACCTAGTATGACTTGT
This sequence comes from Agrypnus murinus, assembly GCA_929113105.1. Taxonomy (NCBI): domain Eukaryota; kingdom Metazoa; phylum Arthropoda; class Insecta; order Coleoptera; family Elateridae; genus Agrypnus; species Agrypnus murinus. The sequence goes on along the minus strand of OV816024.1, from coordinate 123,457,359 downwards.
CCTTGGTGTGCACTTTTCTAATTTATCATACCACCAAACGTCAACCGCAGCTCCTGTTTTAATATATCTTTCATTATTCACTCAGCCTTCACGAACAGCATTGAAATTGAGAGGCATTTAATTTTTAGATATATGAAAAAAACATCGTTTTTCAGTGCGATAACAAAGCGCCTACAACAAAGGGTTTAGTAATATTTGTTGACAGAAATTCGTGTTTTTTAGAGTGGTAATGTCACAAATTGTTGGAACTGAACCAGCTTTTGTTGAATGCGAAACGTACACATTACATTTTTTTTGGCGTATAATTTATTATTCCTTTGTTGTTGGTTATTAACGGAAATCAGTATCTAGTGCAGCTTACAAAAAAAAACACACAGACACTTAAGAAGATTAAAGACTGTTCCATAAATTTCTGATAAAGATTTACCAAAGCAGTGATCCACTCTAATTACATGTAATATAGTGAGGTTAAACATTTTGCAGTTTATCGTTTCAGGGGAATTAACTGCTGAGAAAAGAAACTTCTAAATTGTGGACTTAAACTGTGTTGTACTGCCTTTTCAATCTCATATCCAATTTCACGCTATTTCCTTTTCAGTTCCTTTTTTATATATCATCTCGTAAAAAATAGGGTATATTTTTTATTGCGCTTCTATAAATTGATTAAAATTGGCTGCTCCTTTCTCTCCGCAAGTTATTGAAGATCATCATTACCTTTTCACTGACGTTAAATAGATCATACTTTTTCGTTTTTATTTGAGTTTTTTTTCTTTTAGTTTGGCAGAAAAAATACTTTCCTATGGATTTTTTCTGAAAGCAATTTTCTCCACTTTGGTTGTGCAAAGCAAAGGCTTTATACACAACTTCTTCATTGTTATTGTTACACCATGCACTCTTGAAAAAAAATAAAGGCATTAGTGTGAAGAATAAAATGTCGAAAAAGCTATTAAGTCAAAAACAAGATAAGAAAAGGTTTTTTTTATTATAACGAATAATGATGAAAAACAAACAGTGGTATATTATTTGCAACATTGTTTTACAAATGGGACCCTTTTTTGTATTGGGTTCTATTTACTTTACGATTTGAATATCTTTTAGAGATTGAACTAAGTGGGGTGAGAAACTTACTTATATTTTTTCCTTTCCCGCAGAAAAATTTGCTAATATTATTAACACTTTTTGAGAACCGACTAATTATATAGTACACAGTAAAAGGTATAAGCCCAAATACGCTCTAAATCGACAGTAACAAAAAATAATAAAAAGTGTATACTCTTGAGCAGAATGAATTGTAGAGAACATTTCCCTGTAGTATGTATTAATTATTTAAAACTATCACATCCCGCAGTACTACCAAAGAGCCTATCAAGAAGCGGGTAGTGGATAGTGGAGTAATTAAATCAGTTTGCAGTATTTGGATACGACAGTGGCCACAATTAGTTCTCTTTTATTATTTTAAACCTAACCCAAGAAATTCAAGACATACTTCCATCTACTTCTCTATTTTATGCATCTATATTTTATTTTTGTTTATTGTTTCCAGCCTTATTTTGTGGAACTCCATAATCATGAAATAAATAAAGATTATTAAAAGTTTCACAGTTTTATTAAAATATACCTGACAATATTGTTTCGACAGCTATGCTGTCATTATCAAAGGTAATATAATTATAAACAAACACGTCGCTAAGGTAGATACAAAATAGGTAACTAGATAAAATAATAATAATAATAAAAATTAATAATAAAAATCATAATTAAACATCTAATACTTCCAGTAACGGAGAATTACTGAGCTCAAGTTGTTCATTCATTAAAGGTACCCTGAGTTTGTGTTTGTATATCTCAAAGGCTTCTAAAATGTCTAATTTGCGTTTGTTATTACAAAAATGTAGGAATTTAATATTATTTTGAGGAGTCATTGTGTGATTTTGTTCTAAAAGGTGTTTGGCGTAATTCGATTTTTCAGGATGTTTATTTTTGTAATGACGTACGTGTTCTTTATATCTTATGTCAAAATTTCGAAGTGTTTGTCCAATATATACCGAACTACAAAAAGAACAATTTAAACGGTAAATGCCCGATTTCATGATATCATGTGTTCTGTCTTTAGCATTAAATAAAAATGAAAAAGTGTTAGTGTTGGTTTTAAATGTTATTTTATAATTGTTGGTTTTTCTTAGTATATGTGCAATTTTTTCTGATATTTTGCCAAAATATGGTATAGATATGTAATTTGTGTCTTCTGTTTGATTGTCAATGGGATATATTCTTTTGATAGCTAACCTATAATCTTTTTGTTTAATTAAAGTGTCAATCATGTTCGGATTATAATGATTTGCATGTGCTAGTTGTTTAATGGTTGATATCTCTTTGCTAAAATCTGATTTTGTTAGTGGAATAGTTAAAGCTCTGTGTACTAATGATCTGTATGCTGCTATTTTATGTGTATTGTGGTGACAAGATTCATTTGGTATTGTTATATCTGTTTGTGTTGGTTTTCTTTGAATTTTGGCCGTTGAATGCGAAACTATACTTAAGAAAGATCATAATAACTATGCAAAATTCCAAATTTCGAATTTGTTAAAAGAGATGTCTTTGAAACAGGACAAAATGTACAACACATCTAACATATCACTTCTTCAATCTATAAAACAGAAAATCACAGAGAACAATCTAATTTCTGTTAAAGCAGATAAGGGTAGCACTTTGGTAATTCTTTCTAAAGATATTTACATACAAAAAGTTAATGAATTTATTAATAAAGAAAATTTTGAAACGTTAAACAAAAACCCAACCACAAAATTCCAAAAAGAAATAAAACAAGGTTTAGAAAACTGCAATATCTGCTTTTCAGAATTAGAAAAGCAACAAATCATTAATAAAAACCCACAAATTCCTAAACTGTATGGATTAGTGAAGACCCACAAACAGAATATGCCAATAAGACCAGTTGTATCATACATCAATGCACCTAATCACATTTTATCCAAAAAACTGAACCAGATTATTAACACGATAGGTTACAAATCGAAATACTCTGTTAGAAATTCATTAGAATTAGTAGATAAGCTGCAAAACATACATCTTCCACCACATTCAAAACTTGTTAGTTTTGATATTTGCAACATGTTCTCCAGAATACCCCCACAAGAATGTATTCCTCTATTAGATAGTTTCTTGATCAATAGTAATATAGAATTAGTTAAAAGGTTAGAGTTAATTCAATTATTTGACCTTTGTATAAGTCAAAATTATTTCACTTTTAATAACATAATTTATTTACAAAAGGATGGTTTACCTATGGGTAATTCTCTAAGTCCTCTATTAGCTAACATATTTATGGACAAGTTTGAAGATCGAATATTTGAATTAAACCTCTCTAAACACATTATCTTCTGGTTTCGTTATGTTGATGACATTTTAGCTTGTTTTGACAGTTCTTTTGAGGTTATCAATGAATTTTTAATTCTTATAAACAATATCCATCCTAATATAAAATTTACACTAGAAACAGAACAAAACAGGGCTATAAACTTTCTAGACTTAAATATCAAGATTAACGCAGACAATCTTTTTGAATTTTCCATATACAGAAAACCAACACAAACAGATATAACAATACCAAATGAATCTTGTCACCACAATACACATAAAATAGCAGCATACAGATCATTAGTACACAGAGCTTTAACTATTCCACTAACAAAATCAGATTTTAGCAAAGAGATATCAACCATTAAACAACTAGCACATGCAAATCATTATAATCCGAACATGATTGACACTTTAATTAAACAAAAAGATTATAGGTTAGCTATCAAAAGAATATATCCCATTGACAATCAAACAGAAGACACAAATTACATATCTATACCATATTTTGGCAAAATATCAGAAAAAATTGCACATATACTAAGAAAAACCAACAATTATAAAATAACATTTAAAACCAACACTAACACTTTTTCATTTTTATTTAATGCTAAAGACAGAACACATGATATCATGAAATCGGGCATTTACCGTTTAAATTGTTCTTTTTGTAGTTCGGTATATATTGGACAAACACTTCGAAATTTTGACATAAGATATAAAGAACACGTACGTCATTACAAAAATAAACATCCTGAAAAATCGAATTACGCCAAACACCTTTTAGAACAAAATCACACAATGACTCCTCAAAATAATATTAAATTCCTACATTTTTGTAATAACAAACGCAAATTAGACATTTTAGAAGCCTTTGAGATATACAAACACAAACTCAGGGTACCTTTAATGAATGAACAACTTGAGCTCAGTAATTCTCCGTTACTGGAAGTATTAGATGTTTAATTATGATTTTTATTATTAATTTTTATTATTATTATTATTTTATCTAGTTACCTATTTTGTATCTACCTTAGCGACGTGTTTGTTTATAATTATATTACCTTTGATAATGACAGCATAGCTGTCGAAACAATATTGTCAGGTATATTTTAATAAAACTGTGAAACTTTTAATAATCTTTATTTATTTCATATATTTTATTTGATAGCAATTCATAAAATAAATAAATAGTTTTTAAGTAGGGTCGATATGCCAGTAATTGACCACTTAAGAGATTTTTCAGACATATAAATTTACTAGCTGACCCGGCGAACTTTATTCCGCCTTAGAGGCAATAAATGAGCATATTTGGATTTTATTAAGTTCAATTTTTTATTAGGATAATAAATATAAATAAAAAAATCAAGTATTTTAATGATTTTTTATTGGCCATGTATTTTAGTGCATGGGTTGCACTCTTCAGTGAAGCACCTTGTGATAGCCGACATTTTTCGTTTTATTATCAGGCGCAAGAACAATTAACGCAGATGGTCTTCCGACCCGTGAACATGCCACATATAATTGAGAAGCACGAAGTCGAGCCATACTAACGCGGCGCTCTTCACGTGCCATTTCTTGTTCTTCTTCAGTCCTTTCATTCGCAATGTTTCGAATCCTAGTTGCATTACGGCTTTGTCGAGAAAGATTTGATCGTCTTGGTCGCGGCATGGTATTGTTTAATGATAATATCGGCACAATAAGCTAATTGAAACTCGAAACAAACACATCAACCAGTCAACTCCAAAATTTCAAATTATAAAATTTTCAACCATACTTAACCATAGACAACATTACGTTTAGCTGTCAGTTGTGTTTTGTTATTCCATGTCAGTTGCGTTTTGTTATACCATTTTTAACAAATGAACGGCTATGTTTTGACTGATTAATTTTTTGTTTTGCTTTCAGTTGCGTTTTGTTATACCACGTTTTATGTCACGTTACACGGGAACAGCTAAAAGTTTCAAAATGGCGGCTGAGCGCCCTGTTGAATTACTTTTTTAAATAGAACACCCTGTATATTATTCCGTTTTCGAAATCTGCTCATAATTCTTAACATTTTTCTCTAATTCACTTTACTTCTAAATTTAATTGATTTCGAAATATTAACGTTTGAAAAGTGACATTCCGGTTTAAAATGAAGTATGGATTTTGCGAGGGGGGTCACTTCAGGTAAAACATTTTTCTAACTAAATTCTATTTGACAGCTAACAGTTAAGTTTGACAGTAAACAAGATGTAAGATACGCCAACAACGATTTTTGTTTTCAATGCAAACTTGATTGATAGCAGAATTCGTGTCTTTGTTGGATTTGAAATTAATTAAAATGTCACTTTTCAAACGTTAATATTTGAAAATCAATTAAATTTAGAAGTAAAGTGTATTAGAGAAAAATGTTAAGAATTATGAGCAGATTTCGAAAACGGAATAATATACAGGGTGTTCTATTTAAAAAAGTAATTCAAGAAGGCGCTCAGCCGCCATTTTGAAACTTCTAGCTGTCATTTTAGCATAAAAAATTAGCTTCTTATCTCCTGTTTAAGCCCTCCAAATTTCGTTGCGATATACCAGGTGGTTCAAAAATTAGTAGGGGGGGAACGGACTTTAGACGCGCACTGTATATTTAATGACCCAAAGTATCAAAAAGAGTAGGTATATTCTACTTGCTTTATAAGACGTATTGTATGAACACTCCTCGCTTCTCTCGTCGTGTCCCAAATAACTCGTGCTACAATAGACTCTCTTATACAACTCGTATAATAATATACTATTGTTTCTCCTGTAAAATCACAAAAATGGCAGATAACATGTTTTGCCATAACACTACTGAACTATTAAGTCACACGTATCGTTTATATGTCAAAATAAATTCTTTTGTGACCTATTAACATTCGAAATAAAAACTCATGGTTTTAGAAATCGGTAAGCACATTTTCGCGCGAAATATTGTTATAAATAAATATCAAATCTTGAACTCACCTAACCTGACTAAACACTTAATAAAAAATGCTTTTTGAGACTGAATATCGTGAATATATTTACTTTAGTTTTGAAAACATCTAGCATTGAATCATTAAAGATTAAGAAACCATAAAATACACAAGAAACCTGCAAAATTATAAAAAACTATTTGTCGCAACACACGCATAACATACTCAGAACACATGCGGATAAACGTATCTACTCTTATCTATTGGAATATACTCTAGGTAGAGTAGATTCCGAACTATTATAATGTCCGAACTATTATGGGTCTGGGCTCGTGCCCAATTTAATAAGTAAATAAGGAATTTTTTGTTGTTCAAACTCAACCTTCAATCTTTATACGAGAGCAAGATCAGGGTCGCGCCGTCGTCGCCAGCGCGCCGTGACATTATAATATGAGGAAGTAAAAAATATTTAAAACGTTCTACTTGTAAAAGCACGCTAAGACTCCACGAAATTTGAAATTGAAGATATTTAAAACAATACACCGCAAGGTAGAAAGGCGTAAGGATTAAGTCAGTTAAGTAAGTAAAAACAATACGATATTTTTTATATGTATATTGGTTCTCTATGCATCTCATGTCATGGCTCATGTGAAATCTTACTATTCGTTTCAGTGCTGCACGAACGTGTTACAACGAGGTGAAGCGCAGTAGATGAACATCGAACATCTATAATTTTATTCCTGTTAAATCCTGTATTTTGATCACTTTGGGAGCCTTACTTTTTAAGAAGCCTTTTCTACTTTGGTATCATTGTCCTATTAAAAACAATAACGATAGATAAATTGAGGGCGCATACATAAATTTGCACGACGGTGCTAATTATGCTTGGCGCGGTCCTGGGTAGGATGATAAATTTACGTGATCGCATAGAAACAAATGAATGATTTTTAAAAATATGTTTTATTTTTTTAGGTTGTGGTTCTCGGTTGTCCAGTACGTTGATTATCCTCCAAGCTTGTTCTTCATCGTCCTTCTATTTATTTTCTCCATTTCCGAATAGTTGTATTTGTCAATTTCAGTCTCTTTAAGAAATATTTAATGACAGCACGATCTTCGATACTGTCTTCGAAAAAGCATAAAAGTAAGACGGTTCATCACATTCACACCAAACTAAGGGTTAACGGAGTAAACGTCAACTCTCACAATTTGACGTATAATCACTTACATAATTACACTGTCTTTTGTAAACAAATCACCCGAAATTATCATCTTACTCTCCTAATTTAAAATAAGTTAAATACTGAAAATGTAATTCCAGTAACCCGATGCATATTCTAAATACTATAATGATTCTTTCAAAAAACATTTTTTGTAAATATCTCATTTAAAAATATATGAATAAAATGCATGGTATACTTTCGTATTATATTTAAAAAAAACTTTACCAAAATATATTCAGTTTTTAGTTTTTTTATAATCTTATATTTCCGCAACTATTTAAAATACGTTATACGTCTTCACCATGTCTTCATCACTACCAGATCCAAATTAAACAAATTCTCTCAATCAAATTATATTAGGAAGCAAGTACTAAACATTTACTTATTAAACTTATTTATTTAATTAAACAAAAAGATTATAGGTTAGCTATCAAAAGAATATATCCCATTGACAATCAAACAGAAGACACAAATTACATATCTATACCATATTTTGGCAAAATATCAGAAAAAATTGCACATATACTAAGAAAAACCAACAATTATAAAATAACATTTAAAACCAGCACTAACACTTTTTCATTTTTATTTAATGCTAAAGACAGAACACATGATATCATGAAATCAGGCATTTACCGTTTAAATTGTTCTTTTTGTAGTTCGGTATATATTGGACAAACACTTCGAAATTTTGACATAAGATATAAAGAACACGTACGTCACTATAAAAATAAACATCCTGAAAAATCGAATTACGCCAAACACCTTTTAGAACAAAATCACACAATGACTCCTCAAAATAATATTAAATTCCTACATTTTTGTAATAACAAACGCAAATTAGACATTTTAGAAGCCTTTGAGATATACAAACACAAACTCAGGGTACCTTTACTGAATGAACAACTTAAGCTCAGTAATTCTCTGGAAGTATTAGATATTTAATTCTGATTATTATTATTATTTTATCTAGTTACCTATTTTTGTATCTACCTTAGCGACGTGTTTGTTTATAATTATATTACCTTTGATAATAACAGCATAGCTGTCGAAACAATATTGTAAGGTTGTATTTTAATAAAACTGTGAAACTTTTAATAATCTTTATTTATTTCACATTTACTTATTAGATTACATAAAAGTTGCGATTGCTCATCAATCAAATTTATAGGCCTTATTTGCGATTTACAACTGTTAAGGGCGTAATTGCTTAGCTGCAATCAGCTCTCAGATCTACCAGCAGACACTACTCAGTGAAGCATGATGAAGCATTCATTACTAATAGATACTGGGTACTGTGTGTTACTGCGCGTCGGATATCATTTGCTTTGTCTGCTTTACACTGCTGACTCCATGCGTATCTAATTTTCTTTGTGATGCATTGAAAAAATTGTCGACAAAACACGAAAAATGTAGGTATGCCATCTCATTTCTTTTTTGAAATATGGTTAGATAACAATTTACTGTCTTTCCCGGTTTTTAATTTTCCACAAGATTCTACATGCAAGATGCGAGTTTTATAATTTTTCTTTCTCAGAAATAAGAAATAATACAACATAGAACAACTAGATACTAATTTCCTGCTCTATTTTTTTAACTTCATATTACAAAGTTTTTGCGCAATTTATCTGGCAATGCTAAAATTCCATGCTCGGCAAAAAATACCCCCTTAAAAGTACAGGAATAGTGGCAGAACCACATTCATTTACAATACATCTTAAATAAACAAAGGCTGGTAGATTCGTTTAAGCATTTATTAACAATAAGAGAAAGGATTAAAAAAGAATAAGAAAAGTACCAATAAATGAGTTAGTGTTACAAAGTATGTACTAATAAATTGTATTATTTGAAATTAGTTTATGCTAGGGAAACCTCGTCAAGACATGACGGTCAAAAGGCTAATTTATTGAAGGGATTCCTTAACAACGTTCGTTGTGTGATTACAATCTTTCGGGCTTCCAAGAGTGATTGTTTAATAGTAACATGTATTAAATAAGCGCAATCGAACAAAAACTGTTGCAAATACTAAGCTTACCATTCTCAGACGAACTTTTGAACGCGTTATTTAACAAACACCCGCTTACCCCTCCATCATCAATCACGGCACATTCCATCTTCCTCCTTTAGTTACCCCCGTGTTACTGCTTTTTCTGTCTTGTCCCTCCGACTTATCTCTTTCTCAACTTACCCCCCCCCCCGGTTTACCTTCCCTACGACTTATCTCCCACTCGGACTCATATCCCCGACTTATTCTTATCATAAAATTCTGCATTGAATTCATAGATCATACAGGTGTGGAAAAACAACTTGGAAGTATCTGCAAAACCATATGTGTGTAAGTGTGTATGATAAGGAACGCGCTAGTAAAATAAAGAAGGGTTTATATCGGGCCCCGCCTTTGCTCTTCTTATTTAGTTTGTGTTAGTGAGGTTGGGGAATATTCGAGCATTAAAGTTGTTTAGTAAACTACAAACCGAGCAGGTTGTTGTACTTTGCACTTTCGTTATCATGCCGGCTATTTAAAAAATCCTAATTTTAAAATGGTATTTTGGAGGCCATAGCACTCAAGATACAATAAATTTATTTATTGTAGCATTTGAAAATCGTTCGATACCAACTTCATCGGCAATTATTAAAATTATTCACAAATTCGAAAAATTTGGATGTATTAATAATTTCTGTAAAAAATGCCAACCATCAGATGAACCACACGCTCGACAGATGAATGAGGAAATAATTATTAATTTCAATTAGTATTTAGAATTTTTAACTTATTTTAATCGAGCAGAAAATTTCTAACGTTTTTAAAATGTTTTATTAATTTGATTAGGAGTTTAGGTTTCTTTTCGACGAACAAAAAGTTCGTCTCTGAATTTGTGAAGTCTGTCTGTCGCTCTGTCGCCTTTTTCCATGTTGACTTTTTGAATTTTTCTTTTTGGAATCTTATAGTACATCAAATTCTAAGAAACTTTTGGTTGAAATATTTTTTTGTATCTCTTCGGGAAAGTGGTCAAAATGACCAATGAGAATTTCGATAAATTTTTGAAAAGTGAAAAATTTTGTATTTTTAAAACGAAAAAATAAACATTTTTAGCAACAAAAAAAATTCGAAAATTTTTAGGAATTTTAGTTTTTATGACAACTAATGTGTTACGTCAACATTAGTTTTTGTTTTTGTCATCATTTTTGTTTTTGTTCGTCATGGCAATGCTAGCGCATTCTCACTAGTTTATTTTGGTTATGCTTTTATAAGAATATTTATTTTATTTTCAGTCATTAGGCTAAAAATTGTAAGCTACTTAAAAAGCAAGAGATTATTTGGTCCTAATTTACCAAATCATTTTTTTAATTCTGGGAAAATTTAATATGAAATTCTCTTTCAATTACAAACAACTACACCAACGCTCGGTTTGTGGTTTACTAAACAACTTTAATGCTCGAATATTCCCTAAGAAGAGCAAAGGCGTGACCCGATATAAACCCTTCTTTATTTTATTAGCGCGTTCCTTATCATACATATGGTCTCGTAAGTACTTCCTATATGTTTTTCTATATCTGTATATGTATACTTAATATACCAGCGTTCGAAACTTTGTCGGTTATTTTGTCCATATGTTCCTTAAGAGATAAAACATTAATTCTTAGACATTCCTATTCTACTTTTTTATCAAATATCCCAATCTGCAGAATTTAAAAATTTCGAAAGAACGAAACCTACAGAGACATCAGAAATTTTGCGAAAATGCTCCACAGCAAATACGGTTAAACTCGACTGAGAACTGCTGGTGGCATAGTAAGCGGGTATAGGAAGGATGTTTAGTACCAAAACGTGACAAAGCAATCGGCCTTGGGAATATTGATATGCATCGATTACAAATATTGCTTAAAAATTTAAATAATTAAAAAATCACAAAACTAAACTCCACAGACTTAAAAAAAGGACGGTTTTAAAAATATAAAAGTTGAATAAAAATAAAAAGTAAGTAGTGATGACTAATACTTATATTAGTAATCGTGAATAGTTTTAAAACTTACCATCGTAGAAAGTGAGCGGGCGCCCCAAGTGAATGTCCGATTCACGCGTCTCAAATTAAACGTTTTATATTTATCCAAATTAAAAATATAAACATTAGAAAAATATAAAAATTAAATAGTGTTGTCTAATCTACACAGCGAAAGGTTCAATATAAAAGAAGAACGAAGTAAATCGGCCTGGTGGGGCTCTCAAACGAACTGGAACAAAAATAAGCCTTGTGTTTTAAATATATAGATAACGTGGTGTGTTTCACTTTACAGCTTGATAACCCTGTATTTTTTTATTTATAATTTTATTTATAAACCAAATAATCAAAGAAGCATTTATTTAATCGCAAAAGTCGGTTAGAAATTCTCTTCCGGGCCATTTGAAAACTCCAAAACCAAAAACCAAGTTATTTATAATCGAAAGAATTCTAAATTTTTACCGAGGTATAGACCCTCGTAAGACATTTGTGTGTAATTAAAAAGCATGTATTACACACCACCAGCATACTACGATCAAAAATAAATGCAAATAAATGAAAAAACATAGTAGGCTTTTTTAATCGTAAAAGTCGTTACGCGAATTTGTTCTGGATTACCTGAAAATCATAAAACTAAATTTTGGTTAGAATATCTTTAAAAAATAATTATTTGAAATAAATTATTAAAATTTAATTAAAATTAGTTTATTCTTTGGGATTTTAACCAGAATTTGGTTTTGGGATTTTTAAATGACCCAGAACATTTGTTACCGTATAGACTTTTCTGTTTAAACAAGGTCTACTATGTTTTTTAGGGTTTTTGCATTTATCTTCGATCGTAGCAGGCTGACTTCTAAGTATACCCGATAAAAATTTGAACTTGATTCAATTATAAATAACAGAAATATAAGGATGTCAAGCTGTGAAGTGAAACACACTGTATGTTCAGATTTACGTAATTAAAGATGTTAGTTAAAATTGATACTTATTTGAACAAAATCTGTTTTAATCTTAAAGGTTACAATAAATTTGAAGATGATATATTCTTTACGAAAATGAACTGGTAACTTTAATTGACCTTGGGAATTACCTTAAAGTAATATTTGGTAAATATTTTATTCGTCGTTCCTGTGTGTAAGCCTTCTTTTGACCTGAGGTACGTACTACAATATTATACGCACAACTGGGTCCCAATGCACTAATGAATTGGATTATTCAACATATACTCATGGGAATATCTGCGCACTAGAATTTGTAAGTTAGGGAAATGTTGTGGCGAAGTATCTGCCAGTTAGAGTTGGGGTTTACCTTACTTTAATCCTCTTAACTTTGTCAATCACAATCTCGAAAGTTTGCTACTGAGTATGATCTTTTTGATTTTTTAGGCAATGTAAATTTGGGCACCTCTTCTGATTCTAATTCAGCTTAAACTATATTGCTATACCGAAGAAAGTTACTGATGTAATTTTGTTTAAATACCCAAATAACATCCCCCATCATGCAAACAAACAAATTATCTTAATTAGTCCACCTAAGTATTTGTGTCTTACGTAAACAACGTACTACACGTTCATTACCTAATTATTTAGTATATTACTCATTAACTATAATTACACGGTACAACACAAAAAAAATTTCCAGGTTTTCATATGGTTTTTCTACGGGTTTTTTTTTGGTATGAAGATCACGTATCTGCTATTGTTTTTTTCGGGTCAGGTAAAATACTGTTGTTGCGATGTCATTCGGGTCATTCCATGCCAAATCACAAAAAAATGAACTTTTCAACCCGACCATCTCAGATTTTCGTGAAATTCCATTGAAATGAAATGGTAGAGGACATCAAGTAACTTACGTATGTAAAATTATAGCCTTCAGTGATACACGGTATTCATACAGCAGGGTTGCAAATATGATAAAAAATGTAAAATTTACTCTTACAAGTTGAACAAAAACAATTCATAACTTTGCTTCTAATCGTAGTAGAACTTTCATCTTAGGCTTGTTTCAAAGCTAAAAGAGCATAGTTTTCAGAAAAGATTGTTTTATAAAAAATATTGAATTCTTCATTCCAAGGTCACTGCAGGTCGCTTGATGTGACCTTTGACCTTGAATATCTAAGAAAGTGTACCTTCAATGTTTTTAGAAATACATAATGTTATACAGATAGGTGTCGACTCTTTTTGGTGCAAGTTTCATTTTGGGAAGCCTTTGGAAACAGAAATAAAAAAATTGTTAAATATGATAGTTACACACTTTTAACACAAAACATGAATCTGGAAGTTCAGACAAGAGTATTGTATCAGGTATTTAGTATATATTTGTACATAAACCTTCAAATCGTATCTACTAAGACAAGTATAGGTATGATGTTGTACCTGTACCTGCAGATACCTGTACATGGTGTTGTTAAACGTAAAAGTTTGCCTACCCTTCTCGTGCATTTAAAACCGATTTTATTTGAAAAGAAATTGGAATATAACTAAAATTTGACCTGACTCAAAAAAACCCATAGCAGATTCATGATCCGCATCTTAAAAAACTCTGGAGAAAGTGTATTAGAACCTGGAAATTTTTTTAAAGTCCAATTTTGTTGTACAGTGTTATTATTCTTATTTGTGTTTGAATATTTTAAAATGACGCGACCATGGGATATCAACTAAACCTATCTCGGTAAGGTCTAATGGCCCTTAATTATTTCGGTTTGACGATCATCAACCAAACAGCTCGCCACAGCATTTCAATCTAAGTATAAAACTATCAGGTGGCGTGTGGCGACCATAAAGCGTTGGTTATCATGACTGAACGTTTTTACAACCCCCTGGACGTAATCTTGTATTTTTGGTCATGCTAACAAAGTTGTAAGCAAATAAATTTGACCTGTTGACCCTAGTTGACCTGCATGTAAAATTGTTTAAAAATCTAAATAATTTTAGTGCACAGTATGTTTCAATATGATTCTGTTGTACAGCGACAGCAGTTTTACAGAGCAAAGTAAAAATTACGAAAATTATTCATGAAGTGTTGCTGCTAAAAACGCCCCTGCATTAAACGACGATGGTTATTTAAAGTTTTCTAAAGAATAAGAACTTTACTTATTGTTTTTCTTTAAAACAAATTAATTTAGTTTTCAGGAACTGTTTGGATTGTCTAAAAAGAGTATCAGTGCATATTTTTATAGCAAGATGAAGTACAGAAGTGGTTTCATTCTCTTGAGATTCTTGGATTGGAAACCGCGTGATAGAACTAAATCTTGATTGATGATTGTTAGATTTTTTATACGCAAATAAACATTACTTAATGTTCATACTGTATTGCAGAATTTTTAAATTTTCCCATATCACGTTCCTTATTCGATTTTATTATCATATTCATCACTTTCGTCATAATAAGTCAGAAACACGTGAAAATTTAACCATGACTCACATCTCCATATACTTACTCACATTTATTGTTTAATAAGAAACTTCCATATTAAAAAATTCGTAGAGACAAAATTTCTTTCAAATTCAACTTTTATTACATGAGTATGTATATTTATCAACAGTTTTTATAACATTTTGTAAAGTTTTCCTCTTTTATGTTGATATCCATAAACCATCAAAAATTGGAAGAGACAGGATATGATACACAATTCTATCTCCTTTATTATGTGGCCCGCTTTCTGGTTGGATCAATATTAATTTCGACTTGAAATGTATTTATTCTAAGGGGCTACACAACCGTAACACTGTTTTATTGTCAACGGTGATAGATGTCATCCCTATTTTCCGAAATACGATCCGAACTCCAGCAGAGTTCAAACTGCTGATGACCGTTCAACCGGCAATTGCAACTTTACCTTTGTTATTTCCAACCAGTTGAACATTGCACATTTTTATTGTTATTTCTGATTTATTTCGTTATTCTGTTCGTAACAACCAAGCTTCCGTATACTGTTATAAAGATAGCAGATGTAATAAATTTTAAGAATATTGATGTTATTATTAATTTTAAAGCGGACTAATGTCAGCGCCTTTTATAGATGAAGAGCTTTTATTGATCATCTACACAAGGCATTCATACTTCAGGGTTTTCTTTCTTCATTTATAAATTATACTTAACATGGCAACAAATCTATTTAAGACGTTTTTATGTGGCTTTATAAGAAAAATGTTAAAGATGCTTGAAAGGCTAAATCAATCTGACATTTACTATATTCAAATGATATCCTTGTAGTCCATATATTTACATTGTTTTATTTCCAGTAAACCATTTATCACGACAAACATTTTCTATAACTATTTAGGAATTGTTCAGTATTTAGTCGACAAGGCATAAAAATGCAGTGACATGCATTCAGAAATTTGTTCCAGTACTATCAGCGATTTTGTGAATAGTTTACGCCAGCATTTCGTGTTGTTTTCGCCCTATAAGAAAAATCCTAATAAAAGAAACTTTTGAGCTCGAAAACTACCAGTTCCACTTTTGTTCTGAGTCTTCCATTCTAGAATTTATTTCTTTCCTTCGAGTAATATATATTTGTGAAATGAGGTGTAACCATGAACCTTATCCTGCCTTCTAATATCGAGATTTTTTGTTGCACAAATACCTGGTCCAGAAACATATTTACCAGTAATTATTAATTCTGAAAAATAATTTACTGGGGAACTTCCAGAAGTTAATTTAAAAAACTCAAAAGAAATCATCAGAAACAATAATTAAGCGTAAATATCATTAGGAATGAAAATAAACCTCATCCCAAGATTGCTTTTTTAGTAGAGCTTTATTGAGCTGGAAAGCGTCTTAGTTTTTATTTTGGTTGGACATACCTTGTAAAAATTTCCAAGCTAGCTCATGTTGTAAGCTATCCGTAAGTTAAGCAGAATTCAAGTAGTTGTTATCGGTTTTAGTAAAAAATGGGTAAAATTGAATTTTTGTTATTTGTTGCAGGACAACACTTGCTATTTTGTGAAAAAACTGTACCCGATTATCCATATTTAAGTTGTTAAAAAAGAATATTGAAATATTTATTTATATTGTTTTTTTACAAAACCTGCTTTTGAAGTCGACTTTCTCGAGACCAGACGAGAAGTCAACTCGAGACGAGAAAGTCGACTCTAAAAGTAGTTTTTGTAAAAACACGTCTGTTTCTTAAACGTCTCTCCTCCATCCTTACAGATGAAGAACTCATTCCTGAGCACCAGCTTGGTTTTCAGAGTGCTCATTCCACAATTCAGCAGATCCACAGAATAGTCGACACCATTAATGTTACCGTTGAAGACTTGGAATACTGCAGTGCAGTCTTCCTTGATGTCAGCCAGGCCTTTGACAAGGTCTGGCATAAACGTCTTTTATTCAAGTTAAAACGGATCCTCCCACAACCTTTTTACAGCATTATCAAATCCCACCTGGAAGAACGACACTTTCAAGTTAAGTTTGGAGAAGCTCTTTCGGACCTCTATCTAATCAAATCCGGTGTGCCTCAGGGAAGCGTATTGGGGCCAGTTTTATATACCTTGTACACAACCGATATTCCTATCAGCCCCAACACAATCATTGCAACATATGCTGACGATACGGCTATCCTCGCCACACATCATGATCCCAATTTAGCCGCTCGAACTCTACAGCAAACTCTCAACACTGTCTTTTGAATGGTTCCCAAAATAGCGATTCAAATTAAATAGTCAAAAGTCGGTGAAAATCACCTTCAATAAACGTAGAGGCCCCGTCCCTGAGGTTACAATGAATAACCAAGCCCTACCGCAAACACATTGTGTATTTAGGTAAGTGTTTAGGACTGCACCTAGGCAAAGCCCTAACATGGAGAACCCATATATCCACGAAGAGAAAACAGCTCAACACAAAATTCAAGTCTTATTACTGGTTACTAGGTCGTAACTCCAAGCGGCTACTCTCTAATAAACTACTGGTCTATAAAACCATTCTAAAACCAATTTAGAGTTATGGAACCCAGCTCTGAGGTACTGCGTCAAACTCTAACATTGAGATACTGGAACGGTTTCAGTCGAAGACTCTTCGTACCATCTGTGATGCTCCCTACTATATCCTAAATAAAGAAATCCGAGAAGATCTTTATATCAAATCAGTTAAAAAAGAAGTAGTGCAGTGTAGTGCTAAGTATCTTCAGTGATTGGAACTTCACCCCAATCCCCTCGCGCTGACTCTGCTTGACAACAATGACCAAGTGCCTAGACTTAAGCGTTTCAAGCCTTTGGATCTTCCGTACCGCTTTTGATTTGTAACTATATATTCTATATACATTTGTAAGAAAATTTATTAGGAGGAGTGCCAATGGGAGTCTGCCCCTCATGTACATTCCACTGTAATTTACTGTCTATTTAAATCTGATTTACTTATTGTTTTAACTAACAGATTGCAAATAAACGTATTAAAAAAAATTTAACACTTAATATCTTCAAATCTAATACATATTTTGAAAAAACGACTGCAATAAAGGTTTTGCATGGATGTTCTGTCAACCCAGTAATGGTTTTATTTTTGTCAAAGATGTAATACAAGCAAAGATATTTACAAAACAACGTAAAGGGTACCGCGTCTCGTTTTTGCTGTTGGTAAAGGGAGAGGGAATTTATCACGCTAATATGCGTACTACATGAAGCTGCATCTCACCCACGGTAAACAATAGTTATTTAAGTATTAAGGGCGGTAGGTACGCTATACCAGTCGAGGCTAATAGTGTGGATACCGACACGTAACGGAGTTCTCCATATTAGCCGAGACTGGTAAAGCTTACCTAACGCCCGTAATGCTTACACTATTTTTTGCCCGATCGGATCTATGAGTGAATTTTAAATATATAGAGTAAACATTAAACACATCACACAGAAAATGTGAATTTTCAGTCGGTTAATGTGCCTGGTTGTTATGGAGTTGAATAAACAAAAACAATTTTTGTCTCAATCCGGACGAATTTTAGAATGATAGTGAGTGTTTTTCGACTTAAATGACGAAGTACTTTATTACCGAGCCTTGGGCGGTAAATTGAACTTACCGCCCTGAAAGCAGAGCTTGTAAATTAACCAAAAGGCCCGAACGGACAAAAAATATATTATCTAATGCGTTTTACACATTGCATACCATACACAGTGGTGTTTTTATTATTTTTTTTAAATTTATACAGGCAAAGATATTCATAGGGCCGGCGGTGCACGAGTGGCGTCAGTGCATCACTCGTGTTTCAAGGGTCGTGGGTTCAAATCCCACTTGGGGCGACGGGATTTTTCTAATTGGAAAATTCCGCCACCTCAACTATGGATGTGTGTATTCGTGTTGCATGTTAGATGGGGAACAGATGACCTTAGCTGTTGGTTCCCCCGTAGTGTAGGCGTGAAATTAAAAAAAAAAGATATTCATCAATAAATAAAAGCAGGCTTCATATACTTACAATTAGTAAGCTTTAGCCATACTATAGTTATTACGGCACTACTTTGTATGCAATAACAAAACATTTGCATGTAATAAGTTAAATATAAGTAAACTAAGAGAAGACAAAATTTAAAAAAATCCCATCTTTTTCTATCATGAAAATATTTAGTTACTCATCATTTTTATGGATTTTATAAAATCACAAAAACAATCAAACTCAAATTAAAAATACATATTGTTATTTTATAAAAATCCATGAAACGATGAGTAGGTAAGTAACTAAATATTTTCATGAATTTCAGACTTTTTGCAAAATGTCGTCACTGTGAACAAATGTCAACTCTTTTGCACTGGGTCGCCTTTTATACGGTATTTTTTATTAGCTTTTATAAATTTACAAAGAGTCTAGATTATGCTTAAGATCAAGTCGTTGTTTAGTTTTCGTAAAACCAGTACGATATTTTCCAAAACGACATTTTGAAACTCAGCCGTTATACTGCAAAAAAGAGTCAGGTTTGTTGAAAGCGACGATGTTTTGCACAATGTCTAGACATTTTGCACAAAGACTTGTACCATGCATAGTAATTCAATCATTACTAGGAAAAGGAAAAACGTTCGTGTAATAGATCTTTGCTTATATCTGATAAGCCATGAGATTTTATAGTACAGTGATCGACAAAAGTATGCACCATTTGAAAAATCGTTTTTCATTTTTGAAAAAATGTTATTCTTGATAAAGGTGTCTGATTTTTCTAGAACACAAGGTTCGGCCTTAAAACAAAATTTTTGTTTGATACTTAATCGTTTTTAATTTAACTATTGTAAACATGGACCAACTATTTATAGCATATATTATTCAAATTCTATTAAATGTAAAACCAGAAACTAAAATAAATGCATGAAAGCGATATTTGACGTTTATTTTACCACTACATTATTTTTCTTAATAAATGACTCTAAATTTTGTTGTATACAGTTTGTAATTTTCAAAATGTTTTCCAAATTATGAATTTTTGATTCCAAAATCTTGTGTGACTATTTTCCTAGCTAAAACAGTGCTCCAATATTTAATTCAATCGTTTGGAATTAACTGAATAGTTCTATGCAACAGTTAGATTTAAAAAAATTGAAAATAAAATAGAATTACCCTTTCAAGGTCAAATTTTGTTAATTGAAACTCTAGGATAAAATATCATTGTAAGATTTTTTTAATAACATTATTCGCTATTTTAAATTTAAGGGGGGTTTACTCTTGGAGCACTTTCAGTTTTTACTTAGCTTATATATCAAAATTACGGGTGCAAATGTTTTAGAAGAAACGGCATCTTTTACCAAGAATAAACTATTTTTCGAAAATCGAAAAAACAAAGTTTATCAAACGGAGCATACTTCTTGTTTTTATGTAGAAAATACATTCTACATATACAGTCTTAAAATACTAAACAGTTAAATCTAAGTTGGATCATAGGCCTTTCTTGTGGCTTGTTAAATAACCCCCTAAAAGTAAACGCGTGTAGGTGGTGAACTCGAAGAAATAATTAGGGTAAACCACGCCCTCTACCGATTGTTTCCGTTTTTCTGAGAAACTATTAGGTTTCGAGATGAAGCAGGTTAGTTGCAGTTAGTTTATTTAATTCCATACCAAAAATGTCGGAACGTTTTCTCGTACCTAGCCTTCTTTTTGTGTAATTGAAAAAAGAAGATAGGTCATACACGGATCAGCAATTTGTACCAGTAGATGTGCTCAAAGAACTTTCGGACGTAACTTTCTGTGATTCGTTATAAAGTAGCTAAGAAAAATCCGCTGAGAGGTATCCGATCGTGGTACAGTCATCTTTTACCTTAGTATCTCTTCGGCAAAATCCATCAGGTGATATTATAGTTATTCTTGGTGCCAATCGGATGAAAATTTCGGATTCTCAAGTTAATTCTTAGACGAATACACCATACTAGTCACTTTTTCTATCTAACCCAATACGTACAGGATGTTTCGCTTTTTTGAAATTCTAATTTCCTATATTTATAAAATCTTGGTATCCAGTAAATGTTTGCTGTAAAATTGAAATACAAGATTTGAAATGAAACTGTTGCCTCGTGACGGCCCTTACAATTTAAAACCAGTAAGGAATTTAATCGTATATTTCAAATTTTATAGTAAAAAATCATCCAAGAAAAAACCAAGATTTTATAGATAAAGGAAATTAGGATTTCAAAAAAGGCGAAATATCCTGTACGTATTTAGTTTCATAAAAGAATTGCCTAGTACAGTGTACTTTCCTAACAATTAACTTACCAACAGGAAAGTTTCATCCAACTGGCATCAAGAATCACAATATCACCTGATACATTTTGCCGAAGAGATGCTAAGGTAAAAGATGACTAGACCACGATCGCGTCCGGCTCTAACGAATTTCTCTTAGCTACTTCATGACAAATATGAGACCGCAAAAAGTTTCGTCTGAAAGTTCCTTGAGCAAATTTACTGGGGCAAATTGCTCATCCATGTATAGCATATCTTCTTTCTTCGATAACACAAAAAGGAGGTAAGTTACGAAAAACGTTCAAACATTTTTAGTATGGAATTAAATAAACTTTATTTTACCTAACCTCCTTCATCTCGTAAAACCTAATAATTTCAGACAAAAACCGTCAGGGGGCGTGGTTTATCCTCATTATATCTTCGAGCTCACCACCTACAGGCGTTGACTTTTAGGGGATTATTTAGCAATCCACAAGGAAGGCCTATGCAAAAATCCACGGACTTACCTCAACTTTCCCCTATTCATGAAAATTTGTTCTAAATTGACTGGACTAAATGTGCTGGGAAATTTCCGTGGTTTAATTTAAGTCGTGTTATAGTTCTGCTATGTATACAGTTTGTCAACTTAAAAATATGTGGTACTTTACCCAGAACGGTTGGGTACAGTTGATAATATTGATTGGTAGATTTAGAAGTCACGTTCTTTCATTCTTCTCCCCATGATTGTATTTTTTTTCTTTTAATATCGCTCAATAATTCCTTGTATAAAGGTATCTGCTCTATATATGGTTAGTTCTCGAGGCCTCCTTGGCAGCTAAATCAACTTTTTCATTCCCTTTTATGCCAGAATGTCCCTTAGTCCAAACGAAAACCACGCGACAGTTGTTTCGCTCAAGATTCGTTATTTAACATATTATGTACTTCATTATCGAAGTATTTTTAATATCTCCATTTATGCTTTCTAAAACCGATTTAGTATCACTTATTACCACAGCTTCGCAAATATTTTTCTAGATATTGAGAAAACACAACCGTGGTCGTGATTATTAAAACTGCAAAGTTGTATTGATATTTTTCAATTTCAATTTCAATTTAATGTAAAAATATCCACGTTCTTCCTACAATCATTTACTTATTTTACACATAACATTTTAATACAATCACACATACAATTTTTGGTACATAAATATAATTATCGTTATAAATATTTCTATAAGTTAGGAGAATATCAAAACTTAGGAGAATATATAAACCACAATTTGAAATGCAAACATCAGATGCAATTAATTATTCAGGCAATGTAAAAAATAACCCCGAACAAATCAATTTATTTTTTGCTCTTTAAATACATAGTTTTCAACAAAATCTTTCAACTGTCCATAAGCACTTTCAAGATCATCATTGATGATTATAACATCAAAATTCCCAGGTGTTTCACCATATTCCATTTCTTTCTTAGCAACTTCTAAACGTTTCTGTAAACTGTCCTCGGTCTCTGACTTTCTTAATCTTAAACGCTGTTCCAAAGAGCTGATCGATGGTGGCTTGATAAAAACATACTGTGATGGCAGAGAAGTAGATTTCACTTGTTTAACTCCTTGAACATCAATATCAAGCACGCACACTTTACCTTGTTTACATACATTTTCTACTGCCGTTTTACTTGTTCCATACATATTTCCACTAAAGGTAGCAGATTCGATGAATTTTTCATTAGTAATCTCATCTAACATTTTATTAGAATCCGTAAAATGGTAATGTACTCCTTCTACTTCTCTCTCACGGGGTTTTCTGGTAGTATGACTGACACTAAATTCTAATTGACTAGAGTATTCTTCAATCAAACGTTTTACCAAATATACCGGTATACATATCGGTATACAGTATCCATAAAAGATTCTGCCAGTAGAGGAGAGTTATTTTTTTCACTATCGATTAGTTAATTTTTCCACATAGAGATCACTTAATTTGTGGGTTAATAATAGGCTACAAGTTCTGAAATTGAGCATTAATTTTTCGGCTAAATGTTACATAGGAATATATAAGGGAAGTTCGTTAGCTTCCGCCAAAGTACCAAAGTAGGTGAGGATTTAAAAGCTCCTATGCATATCCTGATAGATTTATATTGTATTCGGCTTATTTTCTTTTAATTCGTATTAGTCGCAGAACCAGAACGAACGTACCCATAATCAATGAGCGAGCGTATAAATTATCTGTAGAACATTAAAGCAGTTTTAGGGTCTGCTCCCCAATATTTTTTTGAAACACATCTTAGTCCTTGTAAATATATAATGTGTTCGGTCCAAAATAATTAAACAAAGAAATGAAGAAAAGTCCTGCGGCACTAAGTCGTGCTGGATTTTTGGTTCGATGTCTTGTAAAGCACATAATTGCAGACTTTTCAGAGTACAAAGTTAGTCCCATTTTAATTAACTAGTCTTTAATTATTGATATTATGTGTTTTGCATCTCTTACGAATTGCTCATATTCTTCATGAGATACGTAAATACATATATCATCAGTTTATTGAATTATTTTAATGTTATTGCTAAACCTACTATGCAATCTTGACTTATAGACATTAAATAAAATGGGACCAAGTATAGATCCTTGTGGTAATTCGTAATAACACATTCTAGGTCCATGCAACTTATTATTATGACCTCTTATTTTTATAAACACACTATTATTTATTTTGTTAATTACTTGCCGATGGTAACAATAAACTAGTATCTGTATTGCTTTTATGTATGTAAATATTACTTAAGATACACAAGACATTAAAACAGCTAATTACATACCGACATAAAGTGTAATACATTTAAAAGCTTCTTAATTATCTTAACAGCTTATTATTTTCTACTTAATAATTCATCATTCTATCCTATTTAGACTCAATTAATATCGCAGTAATCTGGCATTTGTGTTTTTAAGACTTCATAATAGCCAAGGATCTACTTCATACTTTTATGCTGTTGAATGTACGGTACTTTGTGGAAACGAATCCCTAATCCCCGAAAGTAGTTGAAGAACTTGATGATACCGTAGAAATTCGTGCAAAGAGGGTGTAGTAAATATTCGTTCAAATTAGTCTGTGGCGTTTACTTAAAAGGTCACATAAATTGCAACCCTGTAGTTATCTCGTCTTCCACTAAAATTAGTGCAATTTAGCGTATCAAGCTGCCCCAGAAAGTTATTGAGATTACGTGTTTACTTGCACGAAAATTACAGATAAGTTTTTTATTAACTACAAAGTTTCTTTATGTAGAAAGAAAATATTTATTTGTTTCTATATATAATAATTTCTTTAACAGCTTTAATTAAAATGTAACATTTCGTAATCAAAAAATAAGCACATAATTAATCAATTTAAATTGATTGCCTGCAAAGAATAATAACTATGTATCCTTCGCACAATATAGAGTTGTATTTATTACCGTTTAACTTGAGAAATAATTTTAAGGTGCCACCTTTGCTTAACTGTAGTGTTATACGGTTATTATGAAAAACAATAACAATAAATTGCGATTTTCATTTACCGAATCCATTGTTGAATATTTATTAACAGTAGCATCTTCCGCGTATAGAGACAAATGGTATAAATTGCAGGAACAGGTTACAAGTATTTTGCATTTCCTTAATGTACCCAGTACGTTGTGCTTCCACTTTATCATATGGGAATAGTTGTCGGAATCGAATCAAGTGCAATTTGTATCTTGTTTTGACAGAACTGGTCAAGTGTGTAGTAATAAATGACCAACAGAAAATTGTATTACGAATTCCACAAGTGTACAAGAGGTCCAAAGCATTTTTGGGCCGCTAGCGATATATGCTCATTCGCAACTTGAATACCAATGAATGTAGATCGGAGGTAACCGAATATAAATTGCCGTATTGTTAGAAAAACTTTAAATTTATTTGAGCACCTTTAAATCTGTTTATTGAAGGGTGATTACTCGTCACTCAATTGTTTGCCCATTTTGAGTAACTTTACCCTGCTAAAGAAGTAATCAGGATCAACATCAAGAAACGATCAAATTAAAGCATCTCGCATTTATTTTTGTAAAGCTCTAATTGTTGCTAAATCAAGCAGGACTAAAAAAGTAAGAAAATTATTCCAGAAGAGAATAACCAAGATTACTTTTAAGAAAAACACTTAATGATCAAATATATGGAAAAAACTTAAATTCAAAGCTTAATTCCCTGCTGTGGTTTCAATTAACTAAATTTGCTGAATTAAAGATATCCAGCCGCAGTCCAACTGAAAGCTTCCTAATAAATATTTGATTAACGTAATTGAAACGAGTTTCTAAACGAATAATTTAAAAAAGTAAAAGAATGTGAAAAGTTTTTACACTTTTTGACTGTTTTGCTGCATTATAAATCTACTTTTAACTTCATACTATAAGAAATCATTAAATTATTAAGAAATATTATAACGTCCATTAAAGATCTTTATAAATAATTAAAAGGCTGTAGGTATGGAATTTGTTGGGTTAGGTAAACAATTTTATCCTTATACTTCTTGTTTTCATATTATCAGTTTTCAACTACAAACTATAGAACTAAGAACAAAAGACTTCGTTAAGGGTCGGTCCTTTCTCCTATTAAATTTACCTGGAACTTAATTGGTATGCTTACAACTGTTTCCACAATTGTATCTATAACAATTCACTGCCAGATAAAGTTACAAGGAGGTGAAAAGGTCAATTATTACAATATTAATTTTCTAATCTAACAATAATCTTACAATAAGTGTTTAACATCAAGATTAACATTGATTTATTGACACATGACATTCATTCAGAAAATGGTTAACTTTGTTATTTGTTAAAAAATGAAGCTCTGTAACATTAAAAAACACAAAAGCACCACAAATGGGCGTTAATTTGTAATATAAAAATGTAGCTGTTTCACGGATGGGCGTTAAAAATACGTAACATAAAAAATCTAAAAATTCAATTTATACTTACAAAGTTTACACTTACTTATTTAAATTACTTTCAAGCGTCGTAGTGTTAATCACAAAGACTCACTAATTTCAGATTAAACACAGGAATAAATGGCGCAACCCAAATTGTTTGTTATTATTGTTTAAAAAAATTTGTGACGGAATCTACAATTTGGGAAAAGAAATCCGTCTTATCTATCGTTTGGAATAAATGACTGCAAACAATTTGTTGTGCCAATCTATAGCAAGTGGTTTATCCTTAATAGTTTTGTATTTATTAAATCAAAGTTCATTGATCGTGATATAATTGAAAAATAAATAAACATACGTAAACTATATTGTATGGCAAACCTGCCCGATTCGTTTAAATACAAAAAATTAAAGAGGATAGCAAACCAAGCTTAATTATGGATCCCTTTTCGAGATAACACAGTTTTGACTAATTTACTAAAGAATATAAGCTAATACATCAATGTGTTTTGAAGGTTTGATTATAATCAATTGACAAGTTAAAACTTAGTTATCCAAATTAATCTGAGATAACACCAATACTGCTTCTTTTGAGCTACACTAAAAACTTTCACCCCTTAAAGCTGCAACTTAAAGAATAAAAGACGGTTAATTTAAACTCTAAACTATGTTGATGCACGAACTCTATATACTTCTTCATTAAATAAATTTTTAAGTTTTACAATCATTTCTGCTTTTTATGTTACTAGTGTTTTTTATAACTAGATCAACTTAATTAGAGTAACAGGAGGCAAAAGTCCGATTAACGCCAATTTTGTCTTCAAGGTGGTATTTTGTCATTATTCCATTGTAAATAATAATAATTGCTACAATCCATAGCCTGGAAACCAGGCCCCAGAAGCTATAAGCTTGTGCGGGAGGGAGGGGGCGATTATTATAATTATTACGTAGGCCCTAAGTGCGGCTGCAGCCGACTTGCAGATGGAACAGCGCAAATCCAACATTTGTGTCATAGCTACGGAAAAGTACAGAAAACCTTAACCAGATCTGCCGGCACCGGGAATCGACCTCGGGCCGCTTGGGTGAAAGTCCAGCACTCTAGACATTACACTACCAAGGCTGTAAAGTGAAAGTTTACTGTTGTGCTAGCACAGTTTAGATTCATTCGAGTGATTATTGTGAGAACAATGAGGTTAGTTAAAAATTACTTACCTTTTATGTAATTTTTAAATATTTTATTTTTTATTTTTATTTATTTATTTTTATTTATTTTTTTGCCTCAAAACAGGCTTTCGCCTAATTACATTGAGACATACAGTAATTAATTTTCTTTTTGTGAGATTAGAAATGTGCATGCACAACAAACAATTACAATAGAATATGCTATAAATTACCACATAATTAATTATTACAGTTATTTCATAACTATCATGATTATTACAAAAAATTTACAGAAATTATCGCCAAAACAAAACGTGTATACATGTATGTACATATGTACAAGAGGAGACGGGTTTCAAAATCATAGCAAACAGTTAAACGGGCAGTAGTCCAGATTCTATAATACTATTAAGCAAATCTGAGGTGTAAATAGTTCCTTAACAGTTTGATAATTTTTTTTCGATTTTGTGTAGTATAATCGAGATCACCTAATAATACTGCTTCATTGGCCAAATTCTTAAAATTTGTTAAGGGTGACATACGGTTTATTGTCCTGTACGGCGGTATAAACAACGACCCTGGTCGTAAAAATCTAGGTGAAATTTTAAAATTTATAGATTCAAGAAGCTTTGCTTCGTTTATTAAATTATTAATCAATTTATATCCAAACATGTTAACTGCATAATCTCTACGGGCTTCTAGACTGGGAATGTCAAACTCCTTACGCAGAGTTGCTGTTCGTACAGTTCGATAATCAGGGTAGTGATTGAACTTTTTGTAATATAAAAATCGCAGAAACCTATTCTGCACCCTTTCGAGCTGTTGCCTGTCATTAATATAATGTGGGTACCATCTTACTGATGCATATTCTAATTTAGGTCTTATATAAGTAAAGTAAAGGCTTTTGAGAGTTTTTATATGTTTAAAATTTCTAAGTTGTCTAATAATAAATCCTAAGTTACGCAATGCTTCATTTTTAATGTGATTAATTTGAGAGTCAAATTTAAGTTTAGAGTCGTACTGCACACCTAGATCTTTTACAGCCTGAATTTCTTTTAGCGGCACACTGTTCATATTGTAGTTATATATAATTTTGGTAGATTTTAAACAAATATTCATGTGGTGACATTTATTAATGTTAAAGTATAGTTGATTGTCAATACTCCATTTGTAAATATTATCTATATCCCGTTGTAATAAGTAGCAGTCGTTAAGTACTGAAACTTTTCTGTATAGTTTCATATCGTCAGCAAACAGTAAGCACTGAGAGTGATGAATAATATCAGCCAAATCATTTATAAATATCAAAAATACCAGCGGCCCAAGATTGGATCCCTGAGGTACTCCAGAGTTAGCTTTGTATTTGCCCGATGTATTGCCATCATGTCTAACTACGAACTGTCTGTTCTGAAGGTATGATTTTAATAGATTCAGTGTATTTTTGCAAAAGCTCTTCAGCTTTTCTAAAGTCTGTGTAAATTACGTGGGTCTGTTGTCTATCATTTAGATTGCTAATAACGTCGTTAGTAAAAGTCGCTAAATTCGTATCAATTGATTTTTTAATAATAAATCCGTGCTGAAAATTTGTAATGTATTGATTGAAATGATTAAAAAGTTTATTGTATAATATTTGTTCATAAAGTTTAGCTATAACAGGTATAAAGTTATTGATCTGTAGTTTACTATTTCTGAGCGATCACCAGATTTATATATTGGTACAACAACAGCTGTCTTAAAATTCTCTGGAAACGTACATGTCTTAATTGATAAATTAAAAATAAATAAAAGAGGTTCTTGCAACCAGCTTGAATATGCTTTAATTAAGTATGGCGGAATATTGTCAGGGCCTAAAGATCGTTTTGGTTTTAGTCTCTCTAGTTGTAGTCTCATAGCTGTGTGTTTATTTGTATTTATAAACAGTTGTACACATTTTCCTGAGTGACCTTCCCCTCGAGATTTACTTTAATAATACTTTCACGGATTTATATTTCATTCGGAAAATTTTATTTCACTGTCAAAACAATTTATGTTTGTTTGAATATTTATTCCTCTTTTATACGACATCATTTGTAAAATATAAATTATATCAAATGAAACAATATTTCCTGATTTATTATTCATAAAGTCTAAGTTATCTATTTCTTGTCTTTTAGGTTAAGTTTTTTTATTAGTTTAAATAAATAAAAATCAGTTAAAAACATTTATTTTGAATTCTTCTTAAAGCAGTCCGGAAAGAGTTACTAAGCAACACCTCCCGGTATCAGATTGTAATCTGCCATTTCCCGGACTCAAATTAATGACGTAATGAAGAATATAAAGGACAGTATAGAATAAATTATTATTTTTCTTCTTAAAACCAAATATCAAACTATAGCCATATAGTCCATATAGTCCGCATATATGGATATATGGACACGCTTTAAGAGTGCTCGTGCTTTAAATTAAAATTTGAACGGTGAACAAACGTTGTATATTTCTAAAATTTGTATCGGTGAATGTTCACAATAGAGACATAATAAACAATAAATAATAATTTTGCTAAGTGAAGTGATTAAAAAGATAAATTAAAAAGAAACTGGCACTATATTATTTTTAAGAAGTTGTATTGAAAACTTTAAAAATGTTGAATTCTAAAATGTGTGCAAAGTGCGATAAGACTATAAACAACAATTAATGTGCGATATGTAGTGAATGTAATCGTAACTTTCATTTTGAATGCTCTATATCGGAAGCTAATTACAATAAATTAATGAAAACTAAAATTCCATGGAAATGTTATTATTGTGGAACAATAACTCGTAACAGAAGCGACCCCAACTCAACAAATAAAGAAGAAGATTCGGCGCAAGCACAAGATATGAAAAATATAATGAAAATGCTTTGTTCAATTAATACTAAATTAGGAACTCTAGATACCGACATGCGTGAATTAAAAGAATCCGTTTCCTTTATTTCTAAACAATATGATGATGTGATAAAATTACTTGAGGCAAATAAAGAAGATATTAAAGTAATTAAAAAGGAAGTAGAAATTTAAAAAAAAGAAAATAACATAAAAGATGAACTACTTAAAAATCAAAATCGTCGTATAAAACATCTCGAACAATATACCAGGAACCATAATGTTGAAATAACGGGAGTAAAAGAAATTCCAAATGAAAATTGCAAGAAAATTATTACAGAGATCGCTAGAAATCTGAAAATAGATATTAATGAAAATGATATAGACATAGCACACCGTATACCCGGCAACAAAAACTCAGACTCGGCTCCCATAGTAGCACAATTTGTTACCCGTACAAAAAGAGATGTGTTTCTTCAAAAACGAATCTTTGTAGCACTTGATAGAGACATTAATGGTATAAATATGGGAGAAAAAATATATATCAACGAGCAGTTAACATTTGAAAATAAGCAGCTCCTTTGCAAAGCGAAGCAACATGCAAGAAATTTAGGCTATTCATATGTGTGGTTTAAATATGGGAAACTGTATGTGAAAAAGAACGATGAAGATAGGGCGATCAAGACTGAAGACGCGGAGGATTTGATCAAAAAAATGCGCGCCTAACAGTGATTAATCAAAGCTTATAACTAGGCTGGTAAGAATAATCAATTAATTAATCTCAATTTTAACTTTTTTGTATTACATACATATTTTTTTTCTACTTATGGATAAAGATTTTCTTAATGATTTGAATCAAACAATTACAACTATGATCGTAGATGACGTAAATACACTTAATAATGAAGTTTTAAATTCTAATTTAGCGGGAACAAATAGTTTAAAGATTTGCTAACAAATATACGAAACCTGTCAAAAAACTTTGATGAATTACAAATTTTATTATGAAATATAATATAAATACAAAGATTAGTTAAAGTTTCACAAGTTTTATTAATATCTTAACCTGACAATATTGTTTCGACACTTTGTGTCATTATCAAAGGTAGATAAGATTGACAAACAAACACGTTGCATAGGATAAATACATACAGAAAATAGGTAACTAGATACAATACATAACAAAAACTAAATATCTAACACTTCTAATAAAGGAGAATTACTAAGCTCAGTTTGTTCATTCATTAAAGGTACTGCGTTTATGTCTGTATATTTCAAAAGCTTCAAAAATGTGTAACTTGTGTTTGTTGTTGCAAAAATGTAACAATTTAATGTTGTAAACATTAAACGCTACAAATTTTATTGTCTAGTTGTGAATTTTATATTGATTTTATAATTTATTATTAATTATGACAGTACTATATTTTTCATACCAACAGAACCCCATGAAATAAAACAAATGATAAACGAATTAAAAAACAACAAAACGCCTGGAAAAGACAATCTTACAGTAAAAACGATGAAGGAGTTATCTGATATAATTGCAGAACCTCTGTCCATTATATTTAACAAATGTTTATTGGTTGGATACTTCCCAAAAGCTCTTAAAACTACACTTGTTTTGCCAATATATAAAAGTGGTGAAACTACATCTCTCTGTAATTATCAGCCTATATCATTAATATCAAATATAGCAAAAATACTAGAAAAGGTAATTAAAAAAAGATTAACATCTTATTTAGAAAAACATAATATCCTATCGGTATATCAGTTTGGTTTTAAACAAAATAAAAGTACAGAAGATGCAATAGCTTTATTTGCTCAAAACGTGTACAGTGCCTTAGATAATTCTAGGCCATGCATAGCTGTTTTTCTTGATCTTGCCAAAGCATTCGACACAGTTAATCATACAATATTATTAAAGAAACTAGAATTACATGGAATTCGAGGGACGCCTTTAAATTTATTGAAGAGTTACTTGGAAGATAGAACACAGGTGGTAAAAATAAATAAAACCATAAGTCAACCTGAAACAGTAACATGCGGTATTTCTCAAGGAACTGTATTGGGGCCACTCTTATTTTCAATTTACATCAATGATTTAATTATTGAGAAATCGATTAAAGGTAAAATTATTGCATACGCTGACGATACAGTATTATTTGAAGAAGCAGACACTTGGGAAGATGTTAAGAATAAAGCACAATACCATATGAATATATTAAAAAATGGTTAGATTCTAATGTGCTGACATTAAATTATACTAAAAGCTCTTTCATTACATTCACAAGCTATGATAATACTCAACCGATAATACAAGAAATCTTAGTACATAATAAAAACAATTGCCAAATAAATTGTAACTGCAAGGTTGTTATTAAAAAAAGTAAAAATGTAAAATATTTAGGAACTATTATTGATCAACATATGAGATGGGATGCGCAAACAGCATATCTTAGCAGTAATCTCAGAAAAATGATCTATTTGTTTAAGAGGCTGAGGGAGATCCTAACCATAAAACAACTTCTAGGCATGTACTACGCCCTTGTTCAATCACTATTAACTTATGGAATCATAGGATGCGGCGGTGCGGCTAATATTTACTTAGAAAAAGTAAAAATAATACAAAATTACATTTTAAAAGCTATACTACGTAAATCAAATAGATATCCCACAGAGCTATTGTATGGTGAGGTTAGTGTCCTTGATATAACGCAGTTGTTTTATATGTCTTTACTGAGGTATACCAAAAATAATCCTTTAATGTTGAGAACATTGTCTCAACCATACAATACTAGAAATAAAAACGACGCTGAACTTTTAAAAGTAAAAAAAACAGTAGGTCAAAGAAGTTTGTTGTATTATATTCCTAAATTAAATAACCACCTTCAAAAATATATTAGTGATAATAATTTAATAATTAGACAACACAATTATAACAAGATTTATAAACAATTCATTTTACAATTTAACTTTACTTAGCAATCAGTAATTTTACTCTTACTACGTAAAAAAATAAATTAACTATAAATATCTGGGGCCTGGTTTCCAGGCTATGGGTTGTAGCAATTATTATTATTATTATTATTCGTAACTTTGAAAACTGTATATACAAAATTAGATGGCATATAGTAACTGATGCTTAGATATCCATATATGCTATTTAAAAGAATTTTATTTTGCAAAACCACGCACGACTGTTTTACAGTCATGTGGTGTATTTTTTCTTCATCCTTTCGTTTGCATTTACGTTGTTATACAAATATACTGTTGTAATTATGCTTATCTTAATATTAAGTAACGTTTTCTTTTTTGTATTATATGTCATGTTGTATGTGAAGGCAAAGGGAAGTAAATAAATAAATAAATACATCGAAATACATAGCAACTATTTTTTATTTTCAGTCAGCTTCTATTACCTTAATGAAATAATGCATTTCTAACATAATAAAATCTCCAATAGAGTATGTGTTTATGAAATATAATGAGTCAATTTTTTAAGATGATACAATAGAGTCTATTATCGCTGCAGCAGAAGAAGTTAAAAGCGGCTAAACACAGAAGAAAAATGAAAAAACTTGATTTAGTTGCAATCTAGCTTATAGTAGATGTTAAAATCTGGACTTTCGAAGAATGTAGAAGTTCTATAAAAACCATAAAAATGCTAAAGGCTAATTAAAAGCGTTAAAATTGAAAATCACCGTTTATAATCTAATCACAGATCACATATAAGCACTTCACGTAGCTGCCGATACCATTCGTGATATGAATTATTCTTGTACCTTCTGATCTTTAAAACCGGACGTCCCGGAGGCTCAATGAAGAGTTAATTTAAAATTCTCTTTATTGGAAGAAAGCTTTGTCCCGTCGGCGTCTCGTTGAACAACAAAGAAGACCATTTATGGCACCTACAGATGTGAACTTCACCGAAGCGTTTATATCTGATTTAAAATTATAAATCTGTTTAATGAAATTCTAGGCAAGTTCTAAGTGTTATTCGGTCTGTTGATGCCCACGTAATTTCTTGGAAAATGCCCCTATCGACAGATGAACTGCCGCTGTGAAAATAAATTTGTTTTAATTTCAGAATGCAGTAAACCTTCCTGGTTTGGTTTTACAATTATTTTAATTTCAGTAAACGTGGAATTTTTACCTTGTTACCAACATGCGATGCATACCATTGTAAGATTGGTTCAGAATTCGAATTTTCGAGTTGTATTTATTATACAATCTTCTTGGTGAATATTTATTAAAGATTTAACATTCTTCAACATATTTATTGCAATTTTCATTTATTAAAGTGCTCCGCTGTAGGCGTTTTAAAATGAATTTGTCTAAATCCACGCAAGCAATTATCTTTATTTAAATTTAAAGGGTCTATAATACAAAATTTAATTATACCTACATGTACATATTTTATTTTGCCGAAAAGTTTTTTGCTGATTTTTTATCTTTTTTTTAGACAAATATTTTACATATTTTTTAATAAGAAAATAATTTTAATTGGTGTGCGACTAAAATTTGATATTAAGAAATGTACCCCCCTTAATAGAACAGGAGATTAGGTAAAGGTAATGAAAAAAATAAAAAAAATACATTTTTAACTTCCGAAAATAAAGTCGCATATATAAAGTCCAAATTTTTATTTATTTTTTTAATTAACTAAACTAAGTCTAAATATAAAATCTAAAAATAAAAGTCTTGTGAAAAGCTTGAGCTGTTCAAACAATTGGGCTAATGAAATGTGAATAAAAAAGTAGTTAAAACTCAAGTAGTAAAAGATATGCCATTAATAGTTTTTGCAGCTACTCCCTATAATGGAGTGTATTTGATTGCTTGGTGTTAATATAAAAACAGTTAATAAAAGAAAATTTAATTGAAGCAGTTTTTTCATAAATAGTTTACTTCCATCTACTTAATTAGTTTTCGAAATTTTGGTACACAATGAATAACAAAATATTTATAGCATAATCATAATCAAAAATAGATTTACAGTAAATAAAAACATAATTTCAGAATGCATCGGATAGTTCAAGCGTAGATAAGGTAAAAATTTTTAGATGTACCGTCTGTCTGACTTGACTCACAAGTTATTTGTTACATAGTTTGCTTTTAGAAATAAATTATACGTAATAGAATATTAGAGTGGTGCTTTGTAAAGAAATTAAATTCAATATAATATTTAATGTAATTATGCAACAGCGAGCATAACCATCAAGCGAATTCACTTTATTCAGCTTTACACAGATTCAAATAGGTCGTGGGCATTATAAAGCGGCTTATATTAGAGCTCGGTTATATGTTTGTAAAAGTGCCACTGTGTTTGAGATTATCATAAATTGTTAAGTACAAGTTACCAATAAACATTAAACTACATTAATAAAGACGGATCCTGTAAGTACAGTAAAATACAAAATATATACAGAGACACTATTAAAAAGGTGAATTGAACCAGGCTATGGCTTTTTTTTCATAAAATAGTGAAATATTAATAAATTACTTTAGCTATAAACAAAATGAAGTCTGCTTAGTACCCAAACTTAGTACGAGACTAATGTTTTATAATACATTTTACGGTCTAGGACATTTCGGCGCGACCGATTCGGCGCGAAGGCGTTTCGGCGCGGAGATGTTTCGGCGCGAGAACTTTTCGGCGCGATTATACATATTGATTGAAGTGACTAGAAAACTTTAGCCTGTGCATTATAACATTACAATTTAGAATATTTTATCTTATAAACAAAAATTTTAATACGACTAAAAATATCGGAAGGTTAATTAATATTAGAAAAAATGCGAAAATAATACGAGGGTTGCGCTGAAAATTGTTAATTATAAAAAGACCGTTGCATTTTTTAACAAAAAATCTTTATTGTTTTTCAAAATAATCTCCATTCAGACTAATACACTTGTGCATTCTTTGAAACCACTTTTTAAAACATTTGGAAAATTCATTTTCTGTAAGTTCCTCAAAAATTCTTTGAAATTCTGTAACTGCTGCATCTGCGCTGGAAAATCTTTTACCTCGCATCATTTTTTTAACAGTTAGAAACAAAAAAGTCGCACGACGCCAGATCTGGGCTATACGAAGGATGAGTTACCAATTGAACTCCCGTATCTTTCAAAAAATCCAATGTTCTGGCAGCAGTGTGGGAGGATGCGTTGTCATAATGGACTAAGACAGGGGTTCCCAAAGTGCGGCCCGCGGGCCAAATCCGGCCCTCAAACCCTAGAAATGCGGCCCGCGATGTCAGATCATTCGCGATCTTGAATTCATAAAGATAATCTAAAATATAAATAAATTTTATCATATTATAATTAAAAATTGTCGAGTTAAAAAAATACTAAGTTTTATATGTAATATATCTTGTTATTATATAGATTGTATATATTTTATTGTCTTAACGGCCGCCCTCAGCTGATTAGGCTGATTAGCTGATGAACATTAATAAGTCAAAATTGAAATTAAAATTAACTGATGAACATTTACAAGCGGCATTAAGAATACATTCAACCGACTTAGAACCAAGGCTCAATGATATTATTAAAAGAAAACAACAACTGCACAAGTCACACACTTCTGATTGAAGAATTTATTTTCTTTTCTTTTTTTTTTATTTGAAATTATTTCGTTATTTTTGTTTAATTATTTTTAAAATGTGTTAATAAACACTTTGTAATAAAAAGTAATTATTTTCATAAAAAAAGAAGGATTATGTTATAGCCTACAGAATCACAAAGGCTACTTCTATATAGATAAACACCAAACCTACCAAAATATAGCTGTGCTGGAAGTATCAGCTTGACCTAAATAACACTACTTTAGTTTTTGCCGGCTAACCCCAATAAGTCTGAGGGGCGGGGTAATACAAGATATACTAGATAAGAAAAACAAGCGCCACTTCGTTTTAAAACAATTCTCATTACTAAAGCTTCAAACTTATTAGATAAACGAAGAAATAGAGCTTTTACTAACATATGGACAGCTTCCACAATTTTGGTCGTACGGTGCATATACACTTACAGGTGACAAGCTGGAAAGCAAATATTAAAACCACAAAATAAATAAATAGAAATAAATAAAACACAAATATGTAGTGAAATGTAAACTTCCTAAGTAGGGCTTTATTGTAAACAGTAAAAAAGTTCTTAATTATACTGATTAAGGATTTTAATAAGTCTAGTAAAATCGACATAATGGTGATTTGTATCACAGCTGGTTATAAATCTTAAAAACTACCCTATGATAATTTCACTACTCGAGATCTCGTATGAATTAGTACTTAAACACTAACATGCATGAGTAAATAAATTGTATAAACGTTTCAAAAGTACATGGACACATACATAAAATGAGACAATATATATAAATACATACAGTTTCAAACACACATCCCACCATTCGATGACCCACGGATCATACGGGTTAAAAGCCTTGCTTAGGGTTTTTTTCATTTCACTTCTGATATAATCTTGTGTTACATACAACAACCCTGTATGGTAATAATAAAAAGGTTTACCTAAGTGGTTAACACCAGAGTCTATTCCGTCTAGTAGACGATCGATCAAATATAACCATTCAAGTGATCGATTTGATGGACGCGAGATTTTCTCTGCTAAAGCGAATTATAGCAAACCAGTTTGCTATGTCATCTCACATTAACCATCCTCTAATGAAAGCCCACCATTTTGTTATGCCTAACGCACCATTGTCAATGCCCTTGACTGCGCTAGCGTAACTTAACGATAAAGAGAGAGAAACCAGCGACAACCAAAACTAACGGAGAAGCTTGGTTTAAAACAATGACCGTAAAACATCAATGGGTTGTGAATTTCAACGTTATAATGTTATAAAATTAGTATAAAATTTTCCATTGTGTTTTATCGATTTGAACGTATTTTTTCATAAAACTTGTTTTGGCCCGCCAAATATTTTGGAATTTACAATTTGGCCCACCTAGGCAGAACTTTGGGAACCCCTGTACTAAGATGTTACGCAAACTGGTCCTTTGGCGACCTGTTTGTAATTCCGCAAACATCTGTGGTAAAGCAACTTCGCAGTACCATTCAGAATTAACAGTTCTGCGATCTTCAAGTGGAATAACAGCAACAGGACCACTTCGGCGGAAAAAACAGCAATCATTTTCTTATTGACACTTCTGCCACGAATTACTTTTCTGGGCAAGTCTTCATCTTCGAATACCCAAACACTTAGACTGCTGTTTAGTTTCAGGGTCGTAACTGTATACCCAAGATTCGTCACCAGTTACAATGTATGCCACTTGCTTGGAAGCTCATCCGTCAAATTTTTGTAACATAAATTTACACCAGTCTACTCGAGCCTGTTTTTGACTTTCTGAGAGCAAATGCGGTATCCAACGGCTTGCTAGCTTTCTTACCCCAAGATGTTTATGCAAAATGGTATTCACCGCCGAGGATCCAATCTTCACTTCCTCCTGAATCTCCCTATAAGTAATATTACGATTGGACTGAATCAAGCTTGCCACACGATCAAGATTTTCTGAACAGGCAGTTTCCTCAGGTCTTCCAGGTCTTGCTTCGTCTTCTAGCAGCTCTCGCCCTCGTCGAAATTCGCGGAACCAATGACTAACAGAGGATAATGAAGAGGCAGCATCGCCAAAAGCTGCTATCAAATTTTCATGGCTTTGCTGGTATCCTAACTGTCTTTTATAGTCGTAGAAAATCATAGCTCTAAAGGCAGTTCGCGGAATGCTCATCTTAACTGAATTAAAAATGCACAACTACTTATCTTACAAAATTAACTACGTTTCACAAGGAAATCGGAACGTTTGACAGTTGTGGGTAACGAATGTCAACTAATGCGACATTCAATTGTTGCTATTGTTTCCAGCCAATTGAGCTTTCATGGCCTGCTACTAACTATTAACAGAGCATCCCTCGTAATTGCATTCACACAGGTGTTTACTAGAAAAGCTTCAAGATTCCGTAGGAATTACTATTAAAATATTAGAATATTTCTCTGTAAGTCAGTAATCCCTTCCTACAAGGCATAATTGTTTATTTGTTTGGACGCCTCTTATAAGTGGGAGTTGATTTAATTTTTTTCTGGTATCCTATCATGCACAAAAATATGCAGAATTGTTCAAATTTCCAAAGACGACTGTTTGTGTGATCAAATCGTCTATTTGTCAGATTACGACCAGGCCATAAAATCCTTAATAAAATCTTCGTAAATTTTTGTTTTAGTCGTTGTTATGTATTTCTAAACGGATTTGAATTAATGAAAACAAGATTATAGTTTGCAGAAAAACATAGAAACAATTCTAATTGTTGCCTTATACACTTTTTAACTTCGTATTTTCACATATCATAATCCGGATTACAGTGTTGTTCAAAATGCATTCATGCATAAATTAAAGATTGCTCTTTAGTTCGTATAAAATAAATCTACAAAATTTTAAAAGTTACAGTTTCCTCCGAGGGTATATGTTATGTTAAAGCAACGTCAAATTTATGATTGGGCATTTCGCGCCGAAACGTCCTCGCGCCGAAACGTCCCGCGCCGAAACCTCCTTGCGCCGAACCGCCTGCGCCGAATCGGTCGCGACGAATCGGCCGCGCCGAAACGTCCCATTCCGTATATTTTATGCATAGATACATAATAATTAGACTATTATTGCTAGTCTCATCTAACCATAAACGTCACTTTATCGCCCGCGAGTCTCTTTATACCCCGACGGACAATAAAAAAAC
The DNA here is from genome assembly GCA_929113105.1 of Agrypnus murinus. Classification (NCBI taxonomy): domain Eukaryota; kingdom Metazoa; phylum Arthropoda; class Insecta; order Coleoptera; family Elateridae; genus Agrypnus; species Agrypnus murinus. The sequence continues at coordinate 123,417,525 of OV816024.1, read as the reverse complement.
GTTAATTAAACATCAGAGCTGTTTCTTCTAGAACTTGATTTGTTCTTAATATAATTTGTAAACTTATCAATGGAAATATGCTGAAACTAAATATTTTAAATATTTATATTTATTACACAGTTGGAACAATTAGTAATGTTTAAATTTGGAACAGGTAGGTATGGTAGTTCATCGAGCACTATTTGAAATTGTTACGTTAACTGTACATTCAGGAACCATCTCAGAAGACACATTCATTTCTTTCAATTCAACTGCTGATGAGTGTCCTTCCCCACAAAAAAATCTTCTGAGCAAGCCTTTATTTATTCGAAAACAAATCTTCAATGTACTGCTCAGAAACAGATGTAGACTTCCTGTTCCCAATATGTTTTATTTTTAACGTATCTTCCCCTGCATTTGCTAGCGATGTAGCTGATGGTCATGGTTTCAGATAAATGGCGCTTTTTTGGAATTTCGCTAAAAGTATTTTTGCCCACTACATGCCTGGTACATTTCCTGTTCTGTAGAATAAAAAAACGACCAGATTCTGTGTTCGGTGGTCGAAGATCAGCACATTTTTTGTAGAATCCCAGAAGGCTTGGCGTTGTGTGGTCATCGACGACACTAAACATTCTAGTTGTCTTAGTTTTAGTACCTCATAACATAATTAACAACGATGATTGTAACTCTTGAATATCATCCTTTTCGAGGTTTGCAAGCTCTTGGCGACGACATGTTCCAGCAATCCAAAAATTAAAGCAACTTGCAGAAATATCGACAAATTTTGGTTAAAGATATTTTTGAGTTGTATTTGTGATGTTTACCATAATCTTCTAATATACGAATAATAATAGCCAGTTTCGATGTCCGATGAGCGATGTCCACCGAAAAATATCTCGAAAACTAGGAAGCAGAAATTTTACAGGTAGGTGGACCTTACCACCAAGGGGTCACAGGAGGAGGTATTTAAAAAAATCATTATGGCTATATATCTCCTGAATGACGTAAGCTAAATACAAACTTCAAATTTTCATAGATTATACTTGAAACAATTCTGAAGATACAAAAATACAGAAATTGGTCAACTTATGTGTTTTTATAGCATTTATTTGAACAAAAAAAGTTTGGGCTTGTTAGTAATTACGAAGAAAGGCATTGAATCAAACGTGATTATTTTAAATTATAGTTACAATGTTACATGTTATGATCCTATTGACATTATTATTAAGGAAACTAGAAATCCCATTGGAGTAGCACACCCTGAGCTACGAGACGACACTTTTTTCGCTAGAGCGTTGTTCTGTTCATATATAAGGAGCGACACAACATCGGGCGAGTTTATTTCGACCGTTTTAACTTGAACTTTTTTTTACTTCGGATTTGCATTTAGGAAACTTACGGAATTGGCTTGAACATGGTTTTCGATTTTGGATTGTTCATTTTCAGCTGAACTTTGTTTGTTACTTCGGATTTGGATTTAACAAATTTACGTACTAACGTTACAGAGTTGTTAATATCTGATTTTTACCATGGAGAAACTGACAATGGAAGATGCTAAAGTCTCCCATCGCATTGTGTTAATGAGTGGCAATAAGAACTATCTATTTAGAGCTAGCGCACACTGTGTGTTTAACAATTAGACAGTGCACGAGGTGGTAAGAGACCTCATTGTCGACCACGTGTGCAAAACTGGGAAGAGTTTGAGTTCCTTAGTTCGACTCCCGGCGGTGATAATTACCTAACTTCTACCGAATACCGGACAGAGATGGGCCTCGGCGGTAGTTATGGCTCGCTGTGTGAAGTTATTGCAGCTACCCAAATCTTTCCATTTGTATTTGAAGCGTGGAGGGACAGCAGCCTTTTCTATCAGACTACACCTCGGGTTCAAGCTGACTTCCATACAAAAAGCCTACTTTTCTCAGGGAGACTCTCAGACGGTCACTTTGATGTGCTGGAGGAAATTGAAACACCATGTCAAGAAGGTTTAGAAGACGGAGGGTCTGTTCGAAAGAAGCACAGAAAAAAGAAAATCAACAACAATTAAGGCCAAAAAGATTCAAGTCAGAAAGCGAGATGAAGAGACAAAGAAGAGTCTGATCCAAGACAAGATCGATTGTAATAAAGAAAGAGACAAATCAGGGATAAAGAGAGTGAGGAATCAAAAAAGAAAATATTGGAGGATAACAGAGATAGACATACAAAGGTCGATAATAATGAGGCTGACAAGGGAAAGAAGAAAAATGCTACAGAGGAAGAAGATAAAGAAGAATCGAAAAAGAAAAGGTTGGAAGATACCAGAAATAGACGTGCAAAGGTCAGAAATAAAGAGGCTGACAAGGAGAGAATGAAAAATGCTAGAGAGAAAGATGAGAAATTGGATAGGAAAGGTTGGAAGGTAAGGTAAATAGACGTGGCAAGATTGGAAAGAAAGCGGCTGATAGAGAGAAGAAGAAAAATGATGGAGAGAAAGAAGAAGAGGAATCGAAAACGAAAAGGTTACGACAAACCTTGTGTACGACGAAATATTCAATTAAGGAATCATGATCGTTCATTGGTCTGTATGTTCGTTCGTCCGCCAAGGTTACTCAACAATATGCACAAGTATGCATGCATATAAACTGGTAATTGTTTACGGTAGGAGTTAAGGACTACTAAAATAGGTGGAAGAGTGTTGGTGGTGGATCCCAAAAATTAACTTTTATAAGTCGAACTGTTTTCTTACTTCCTGGATAGACCAGACGACTGACATGACCAGAAAGGGACCGTTGATTTTTCAACGGATATTGTGCTAGCCGTTAAATAAACCTCATCCGGAGCTTCGTGCATAAAAGTTTTGACGTTCTCTTGATTAATAACTTTGGCTTTTTCTCAGTTTGTAGCCGTCGGACTTCCTTTTCAAGAAACGAAACAGTCCGGAATAGCTGGCCATATCCACGTTATGGTTCATTTTCAACGTAGCTTTTAACACGGAATAGTAACCTCCAGAGTGAAGACGGTTTTCTTGTTTTAGAAAGGTGATAAAAGTATGCCAAAAGATTTTTTCGATGTAGCATTTTTGCACTTTCATTTTGGTGTTCCAATTAATGTTCTCACAGTACGTTTTCTCAAAAACATATTTCGATTTTTCAAGCAATAAACCACAGTTTCTTGCCGTCTCAGCCATCCCGCTAATTTTGGCTTCACAACCCATCACATTTTCTTCATCTGACGGAAGATCACTCAAGCTCATTTTGCAAAATTTTGGATCACACAATCGAACTCGAACCGCACAGACAATAATAGATTTGAGATAAAAACTCAATCTGTACATAAAGTAGTGTATGTATAGCTGGCGTAACTTGATTTTATGGATCTATTGCCAGTAAAAAATATTAATTTATTGTAAATTTCGAGGTTAACTTGAACAGCGGTCAAATTAGGTACATAAACCATAAAGTTTATATATTTGGTTACATATAACCGCTTTATGGGTTGTGTATGTGTAACTGACAAAACGCATACAAAAAGATTATTTAAAAATCATCATTGAATTATAACACGCGAATGTCATATTAGAATATGATTTCATATGAAGATGAAGATAAAGACCATGAAAATATTAGTGTCTTCTTGAGTTAATAATAATGATAAGTAAAACACTAGTGCTTAAAGAGGTTCATTGATTAATTATATTATTAAGATTCAATATATGATTTATTTCAGCTTTTGTAGGGAATTTATTTGTTAAACATTTTCAATAATTTATCAATACGTTATTTTATGATATTATCCTTAATTCACGTTATTCTTAGCAAAATAATAAAACTTAAAAGGAAAAAGTTGAATCAATTCAACAAGTAAATAAATTAATAAACGATAATTTAATAAATAATAGTCGGTTCCATTTGTAGAATCTGTCATTTTACATAAGGGATTGCATTAAACACACATCTTAATCTATATTACTGAATACAGGTATGTATCTGTTTCGACATAAGATACATACTCGATACATACAACATAAGATGCATGCATAGTAATTTACAAAATAGTCAACATAATTAGCGATGAATAACAGTAATTAAATGAGTTTAATAATTAAGCCATAATTTGAAATGACTTTATCTGATTACCCACTCTGCGATTAATAGGTTGTGGCGAAACTGTATAATGCGTGTTTTATTTCAGTATGTGTATTCACTTAAGACTTTATATTTCGCTATGTAGTATATTATGTTTTAGAATTTGTATATAGATTTTTTAAGTTTCGTTTTACATAGACAAACATATTGTCAATCAAATTTCTAATAATAATAATAATCTTTATTTCCCACATTATTTTGCCGTGTTAATATTAGTTTAATTTTTAGAAGATGCATCTTATCTAGCTCAACAAAAAACCTTAATAACATTTTTTCGTATGATTAATCATTTATTCATAAAATCGAATTCTTTTTGCATTTACAAATTTTCGAGAAATTATGAATTTTTAGATCTGAAAAAAATTATTTACTTTCTTCACACTTCTGATTGCAGACTTTGAAGATAATTGTACGTTTTCCAATTTTGATTCTTCTTTTCTTTTCTTGCAATAATCTTTCTTTTACTGTTTCTATTGTTAATTCCAATTTCAAAAGGGGTTCCAAAGTCATGATAATTTTGTCATAGCTCTCAGCTAGTCTTTGATCACAAGGAGTTCCATTCGATAGTTCCGTGGAATAATTACTATTATTGAGCTCTACCAGTGATCCTTTTATGTCTTCTATTTTATTTTCTTTAATTCTAGCTGCAAATAAATGTTTTGTTCTATTTTATTCTATTCTGTTATATTTTTCTAAGGAGTCTACAGAACTCCAAGATATTCCAATCTCTCCACAAAATTTAAAGAAGGCGCCACTGGCTATACCATTTAAAAAATAACGACAGCTGATAGTAGTGTCACACTAACGGCACTAGACATTTCAGGTTTTACTACCCATGCAATATTCTTTCACAATCTTTGAAAATTTACCATAGCTTTTTCAAATAAGAAAAATTGGATCTATCCAGGCGTTTCACAAAAAAAGAGAGAAATATTTTTTATTTTTAACTGTTATTAAATTCAAAAGTAATATAATTGATGTTATACCTGAATATTTAAATTAGTTTCTACTTTAATATTAGAGAGTTTGCGCAAGGTAGTTTTCGTTATAGTTATAGAGCTATAGCGGAGGAATCATAATCGTAAGAGCGATCTTCCGTTTCGTTGTTTGCGCTTGACGCAGTATTTACGTTATATTTTGACAGTTAAGAAGACACAACCGTCAACCCCTTGAATAAAATTGAGGTTATCTTAGAAAAATACTTATGTAGGTATATGTATTACAACAAGAACTACAATCCTCGCTATTGTAAAATTGTTTTGATTGAACAGCGTAGAAACGACTAACAATATGGACAATAATACTTTGGAAATTCTTGTGGCATGTCTTAGTACAGAAGAGGTAAAGGAGTATTTAATGTACGTATTTCTGAACAATGAACTGGAAGAAAAAGAACAGTTGTATAGTTGTGCGTCATTCAGTATTGATACAATACCTCTAGCAAATTTCCGACACATATTTCGGTTTGACAAAGAAGATATTGTAAGGTTACATGGAGCTTTACAAATGCCTGTACGCATTTAAAGAGGTTATGTTTTTATTATGTTTGTTGGGCTTCAAGTGTTTACTTTAGGGCTCCATGTAGCTTTACAAATGCCTGTACGCATTTAAAGAGGTTATGTTTTTATTATGTTTGTTGGGCTTCAAGTGTTTACTTTAGGGAGTTCGCGTGCCTTTGGTTGGCAACTTTGAATTAATATACCGTTGTGTTTTTTGATTGGTCGACGTTATTTTATAAAATAGCGGAAAGAAATTGCTCGTACGGTATGATTTTCGGTGTCGTTATAGATATAACTAGACAGAGTTTTATAAGGGAAAACATCCCCTTGCGCAAACTCTATATTGTAACTTGGTGTTGTAATAATTATAAATTGATATTTTACAACTGTAATTTTATGACATTCATTACATTCATTATAAGAATAACACTTAGCTGTACCAAGTCCATCGTATCGATCTAGTTTGGTCGAGATCTACAGTGGTTTCACTTCTGTAATTTTCTTGGTGTATTAACGGATTAACTACTGGTTAACTCAATCGCACATCTGATACAGCTACTGTGTTTCCAATCAGACAAAAGGATAACAATCAATGACAACAACAAGTAGGCAAGAACTAAGAGTCTCTAGAATACATAATACTTGTAATAACCAAACTGAACCACAATAAACTAATGGAAAGTAAGATCACAAAGGTAATTAACGAACTTACTCTGGATTTAAACGGCTAAAGGTACTGCAGAAGAATCTTCAGACCTTCCCGTTAAAGCTCCCAATCGAGGTCGAACCTGGACGCTACCCTAAAACATCCTCTAAGTTGTTAACGGAAATGTTTACGTTTAGGAGATCTTGTAGCTCTTATTCGTCTTGGTCGGAGCCAGAAACGAGATACATCAGCAGTAACAGTTGACAGTAGTTGCGGGATGTCGCGTGTGGTTTTTGCACAATTTCAGAAAATTTGACATGTACACAACACAGTCGTTGCTTGGCAATAGGGCCCAAGAAATAGAGCGGTCAATTCAACGACTTTAGCGCGAAATAATATCAAACAAGGTGCATGAAATGGCAAATGTATACCTTACAAGTCTTAGCCCCACGGTGCCGAGACATTGTTAATTTGAATGGACCAGCATAATCCACGGCGGTTTTTGAAAAGCATTTAACTTGAAAAATGCGAACCGAGAGTAAGTTCCCCATGGAAGGTTGATAGGCGATTGGTTTGGTACGATAGTATTTAACACAGCGAGACAGAATTGAGCGAATGATGCTTTTAGAAGCAAGAATCCAAAATTGCCGTGGAATTAAAAATTGTACAGTTCTGATACCTGCGTGCAAGTATATTTTATAAAAATATTCAATTTATTATCAATGTAGTTAACGGTGATTTTTTCAGCAGTAAAAGAGGGAATCTATTTAGATGGGTTGCAGATTGCAGACTTCCCCCAACTTGAATGAGACCTTTGTCATCAAAAAATGAACTAAGTTTCTTCAAATATTTAGAACGGCTAATCACTTTTCATCAACATACCAGAAAAATGCAGTATGACCAATACAAAATTTTTAATGTAAAAATATCTCAAAAATAAGGCCTGGAGTATCTAAAGTATAATGTGTAGCCTAATCTACAGGAGAGAAATTTGTAATAAATCGCTAACTCGCTAATACTTAACACTCAGAGGCGTGCTCTTGCAAAACACATTTGACTTGATATAAAATAAGTAAATAATGTTTGTAAGCAGTTTAATTATGTATTCCTATAGTGTTCCTAATCCATAGTACGTAAAAGAGTCAGAATGTAATAGTGTGCTATTGTGTTGAAAAAATTCCAGACCAATAACAATAAAAATCACGGTATAGCTTTAAATTTCATTTTTCCACTTATTCATTATTCAACCAATTCAGTATTACGACTTTATAAATCTCTAAATAATGTTTTTGTTATTAGATCAGCATCTGACATTCGGATTTTCGACGACCATGCAAAACCAATTCAGAAACTGTATAGGCTACACGGGATAATTTATTTTTATTGTCACTGAACTGGTTCATTTGAAACTAAACATTGGCTCAAATTTCTAAGTAAAGATTGTATGAATTACTCCAAATCAATTAAAAACATGCAAGATTTTATTTTTCACGATCAAGATTTGATTTTTAAATTTTCAAATTAATTTTCACGAGTAGAAAATTAATTGTAATTTAAAATTGTTGGCTTCGCCAAGGACTTTGTTTATATTTATTTTAAACATAATGTCAGCGCATACAGCAAAGTTAACGATTATCGGGCGTTATAAATGATAATGTCAGTTCATAATGACCTGGTTGTTATTGACTGGTTTATATACTTCGTACCACAGAGGTATAAACAACGAGTAATATTCAAGTTGAAAAATAACTCACTTTAAGTTTTAACGTAAAATAGAAATCAGAAAAGAAAAGATACGTCAGACAGCAAAAGAAATCAACCACGTTGTCATTCTCATTTAGTTTCTCAAATGTCTAGTTTAGTTACTAAAACGTCATTGAATGTCAAATTTGTAAACCGTTTCCTTAGCAAAATTTGAAAAAGGAAAAGCATTACCTAACTTTAAGAATGGATTGTAAGGACTGAATAAAACCGTTTTATGCCGAGAAAAAGGTAACATCGTTACCGAAATACGTATTGGTATTAGTCAAATACAATGTGTGGTTAGGACATCGTTAAATATAGTATTACCTACCTTTATCTGACGTTCGCGTGGTGAAAATCATGAAGTTATTTAAAATCGGCAAATTTACCGATGATACTAAAATGTTTATTTCAAAAATTATTCACGCTGTAATACGTTGAAAGTAAATTGAAAAACTTCGCCACTAAAAATGTCTTCGATATGCGGTAGTTAATGACGTAGTTTTTAGCGGTTGTTTTTGCAGTATTTTAATGATGATTGTAATTTTGATAGATTAAATTTTATATTCGTGTTAACATTTATGATAGGCTGCCTCGGCGGGTTAGTGGTTTTCATGTTTGCTTCATAATCCAAGGGTCACAGGTTCAATCCCCGGCCAAACCGATAATTTTTCATAGCGAAGAAGAATTAAAAACATGCCTTCTTCTCGTATAGAAAGTCAAACTGTAGGTTCCGTGTCAATGCGATGTTTGGCACGATATCCCTGCTGAGGGTAGAATTCCCTCACACTCGGCTAAATTTTAGTAGGGTCGGCCAAATGATCATAGTAATCGGTGCCATGAGGTACGAAGCATGCTCTACCATCCCGATTCCTCGCCCAAAATAAAATAAATTAAATATTTAAGATAATTTTAAATAATAATATTTAATTTTATACTTTCTGAAATGTCAGTAAAATGGGTAAAGATTCCTGTTAATAATATGTTTACTTTACTGGTCATTATACATATTGCAACAGAGCTACCGCATAATTTCTTTTAACAACTTGCCGCGAGAGTGCAGGTTAATCTTTGCACGTTCGAATAGGTATTTTTATTTTTGGGAAAAAATAATAATATTAATTTTACTGAAAATATTAATTAAAGTGACCTGCACGAAAGTTTTTTTCTGGCCTGGCCTGACCCAGCACACCCCTGTTAACACTAGTTCAAATGCTAATGAAAAATAGATACGCATCATAGTTTTTAAAATCACTGTCATACTACGATAGGTTCATGAGTTATTGTGTCGTAAAGTTTCAAGTGGCGCCACCTATATATAGAGTTTTTCTCAAATTGTACCAAATTAGTTATTGTACCAAGTTGATCGTAATTGTGGTGATAACTAATTTAGTACAATACATTGAAGTAATCCCAAGTGTTTATTTTATGTTTGTTGTTTATAGTAATTGATAATTGCGAGATATGTCTATTACTGATCTATTCCTGTACTGTATTGTAAAAGCGCTAAATCACAAGATCTAACAATCGGTAACGCAATTAATGCAAACAACTCTTCGTACTTAGATTGTCCATATCAGCTTGTTAGCAGATATATAGTGAACATTAATGCAGTGAGTTACATATTATCATTTGGTTACTCGTTTTAACTACCAACTTTATGAAAGTGATTACGATTATCTTTACACATTTTAGTTCAGCGGGAATTTATAAATAAAACATCAGAATCTCAGCATATAAACTGCTATTTAGTTGGTTCTTTATGAAAATTACATAAATGCGATGTTTTTCTATATTTAATGGAGAAAATATTAAAACGGGGAGCTTTTCAATTGCCTGTGATAATACTTCATAAGTTTGTGTTTTACAAAAATATTATCTTTAATCAGCTGAAATTATTTTCGTTTCCAGCCTACAAATCCCCAGTGACGTTTAGGACCTATTAAGTGTGGAAATTGGCAAAGTTCTAAAGTAGATCTGAATTTCAGAAACAAAATTTACAATTTCACTTTAAAAGTTTGAAAATTCTGGCGATTTAATATAATTAGTACCACTTGTACATTTAAATACTTCTAGATAGTTTTAAAATTGTTTTCAGCTTCAAAGATTTTCTTAATTAATTTTTTATCACAATTCTGATTGTAGATGTCACTTAGATTATAACACCACAGCATGTGTGTTACAGAGATGACATTTTATGTTAAGAATTTGATCTATGTGCAAAAGTTTAGAAAAGCTTTTAGCTTAAAAAGTTTAGTATTTTTATTTAAAAATCTAGTTTTTCATTTTGTAAAGCACAAAGATTTCCCTTACTTCGTGTCATAATTAATTTGTTCAGTAGCATGCTTTTAATGTAATAAATAACAATCTAATTCAAGTGAACTTTTCTTGTGACATTTTAAAAAAGAACTTACATTATAAAAACGTTAATTTTCTATCCGTATTAGCAGAAGTAATTTTAATTGCCTGTAAATACCAACTATTTATACCATTCGTTTTTGCACTGATTCTACCAAATATGGAGCTGTTTCCACATGAAGATTAATTCAACCTATAATTGTGAGCAAGGTAGCTTTATCACTGACTACTTGTGAATACACTTCGTAAATCACCGACAAGTGTATTTTCAGTATTGTATATACACAATAATTAAATTAATATGTAAGCGGATACTTAATTCGAAATCCAGTCTTATAATAAATTATATGCAGCAATCTGTTTATAAAGCAAGATGTAGTTCATATTGGTTTTTATTTAGCTGACAATTATGAAGCTTGCTTGTAACATTCAAGATGCTATATTCAGGAAAACATTGTTCACCTACTAAAATTAAAATTAATTAAGTGCTAGTTACTCATAAAAAGAAAATATTGAATTCGAAGAATATAAAAAAGCACGAAAAATAAATAAAACAATAACATTTCCGTTAGTACAAAACGTCCATGGGAACGTTTAGTATCCGTTTAATGAATTAATGACTTAACAAGGAATGCATAGAATATGGAAATAACCATTTTGGGATAGACATGATTTAATAGCATTAATTACAGACTTACAAATATTGTAGATCCTTCTCAACATTTAGTAATTCTGTTTTTGAAGCAAGTTATAAACCTTTCCAAGTATGTGTGTATATTCATACTTGCAGTATTAATTATCACTTACCTTCAGCCGTAACATATAGAAATGCAGCCATACATGTAAGCGTAAGTGCTTAAAATGTTACAAGTTCTAAGAACCTTTCAAGAGTCAGTGACATACCATTAATTGTCAGTAGTCTTATATTTAAATTGTCGAAGGAAATGTAGGAATTTCTAAAACTATCTCCTAAAATATACGTCAGTAGTGGCATAACTATAGTATTATTCGAACTTTTTACAAAATCTCATTTCCTGCCACTTCCATCTGTCTTATTTCTAGTTTTATTTAGAGCTGGGCGATACGATTGAATTTCATATGAATAATTGATACATGAAATAATTTGGTACATGGTAGTATCCGTGTGCGGGCCTGCGACTGCTTCACTGGCTCACAAGTTGCAGCTTAGCTACAATACGTTAACGATTTCAAATTTGGGCCAAAGACTATGTACCACAAAACAGAGGTCAAGTTCCTAGAAGGACGGTCCTCAAGGTCCAAGCACTGACGGGGTATTTTCAGGAGGGTAAAATATTAGGAAATATCTAGACTCAGTAAAGTAAAAAAACTCAAGATTTAGCCAAGATTTTTTTGTATAGTTGCGAGGCACTATTAGAAGGGTATTTTCAAAAATTATAACTACTACCATCCATTGCCTGAGTAGGTAAGTGCCAGGCCCCAGAAGCTATGAAGCTTGTGAAGAGAGAAGCGATTATTATTATTAAAACGCAGGCCCATTGTAACGCAGCTGCAGCTGACTTACAGATGTTATAGCAGAAGTTTTGCATTTGTGTTACTGCTAAGGAAAACTGAAGAAAACAGTGAAGCCCACAATTTGGTGCAGTTATACCTTATACGTATAGAATAACGAAGAGCGGTTCATTACTCATCGTAATTTTATATGCAGACGCGCACTCAACTACGGTATTAGCAAGGTCACGATCGCCTCTTGTAATGACAAATGTAATTTACACACATTTCGTTGATAATCTCCTTAAGTGGCGCAGATGTAGCGTATCTGTCCGGAAAGCAGGAGGTCCTGGGTTCTATTCCCAGCCGGAGTAATATTTTTTCTATGTGGATTTTAGACAAAAAATATTATTTGCATTAAGTCTTGATTAAATAACAGTAATTTATGGTGCAAGTGAGTTAAGTAAGATATTATCCACGAACGAAAAATTTGGATAATATCCTTAACTCACGTGTGCCACACAAGATTTTATCCAACACCTCTTTATTTAAGTTTAAATATCGAATTTGCAATTTAATGTTAGTCTGCAGTTTTTGACAGTAATAAATTTAATACTCTAGCGGGATGATTAATATTTTCAAGTGATTATGAAAGAACAATTATTGGCTGACAGTTATCTTATAACCTTACAGTTTTTCTGAAGATTCTTCGGTGCTTATCTGAAAACCTCTCAGGCGAGTACTTAGAGTAGTACAAGCACTGATGACTTGAGTAAGCACTGGTAAGGGTTTTATGTGAAATATTAATGGTTTCTGTGGGTCAAAGATAGATATAGATATATTCTCGCTATTTAGCCCCCTAGGCAAAAAAATAGTTAGAAAGATTTTTGCGTTTTTAGAAATTGGTTTGCCAATAAAATTTAAATTATGACTGAAAAAGAAATCTGCAACATTACTATGAATAACATTGGTTATTTACGACCATAGTTGTTCATAGCGAATTTATAGGACAACTGTATTAGTACAAACGAACAGTAAAAGTACTGTAAAGTTCGTAAACGTTCTTTAAAGTGATCTTGTAAAAATAATTGATCACTGTAAAGTTACCGCCAATCTGTAAAATTATTTTCTGTAATATTACAGGCATCTTGTAATTTCATGTGCCACATACCTGGTATTATTACTTATCTTCTAATATTACAATTAGGTCTGTGAAATTACTAAATTCATGTAGTGTTTCAGGGGCGTAATAATAAAGAAATATAATTTTTTTTATTTAATAAAAAATAAAACCAAGCCAAAATAAACATTTTTTATACTTAAATAATATCAAACTTATTTATGTAGGTACATATTGCCAAAAATTTGCAATACACGGTGCATCAAAAGTTTGGAATCCTTTTGCTGCACCTTGAAGGTCATGCTAATTTCTTAATATAGTATGTGTAGACAGAGTCTAGTGATTTTTATGCATCCTGTATACTCTATCAGTCATAGGCTAACTTTTAGTTTTTAGCTAATAAAGTTATAAACTTAATAACGTTTCTTGTAGTGGTCGACTTCTTCCGAGATTTTGGGATTCGAACGCGCGTCGAAGTATTTTTTGGGTACTGCAGATTAAAAATAAAATGCATTGTAAACACTGTTGAAAATGCTTCCTCGAACATGTCTTCTTCTAAAACTTTATTTTTCTCAAAAAAAGTAGTATAGTTGCCACCTGCAATAAAGCAGACATAATTATATAAAACACATAAAAATATATAAACCGCTAAGAACTTCAGTAAATAAGTTAAAAAGAATTTTTATTAAAGTTCTTTAAAAAATCGTTGAAAAATCGTTTTGTTTGCAGTCACTTTTATTTGTGAACAGGATTAATAACTGTTAATTCTAGAGTTCTTTGTTATTTTGCCTTATCACAAGCTAATCTAAAACATTTTTTCACATTTTTCGGGATGAAAAACACTTTTCTGTAAAAAAAAGTCATATATGCAGCTCAGAAGGAAGGTCTTCCTCCATCATGTATTTGTTGCCCTGGCTACACTCGGGTGACAAAATTTCTCTCTCGTGAAAGACAGTCCAACTTTCCTCCCTTGTTGCACAAATAGCTTATTCTTCAGAAAATAAAAGAAAATGGTGTTTAACAGGCAAAATCAAAGTAGTCAAAGTTGGTTCAGAGTGGTAATCATGTAACAAATACTCTTGCACTATGAATGTATTTACAAAAATTCTTCTGAAAACTATCTCTGATATCCTGAGTTAGGTATGCACAAAACAAAAAAAAACCCCACCAAATTATAAAAACACCTTGATTATATAGACACGCTACATGTATGTCACAATCTAATAACCCTTATACTAGAAATGGCTATTAACCACTTCGCGCCCAGGCTTATTTACAGGTACGCAATATAATACCAGATTTAGTAAAAAAATCGACTTTTTCTTTGTCTCTGTTTTTATACGTATTATTGTTCCACTAGACTAAGAGGTCAGTTAACACGAAAAAATAAATGAAATATTCCATAGGCGTCGCTATAGGGGTCAAAAAAGGTATTTTATTTAGTGAAAAAAAGTTGACCTTTTTTTGTGTTTTTATACTTCTTATTGCCCCCCTACACCAAGATATCAATTTTTGCAAAAAAGTAAAATACTCCATAGGCGTCGTTATAGGAGTCAAAAAGGTACCTATTTTATTTAGTGGAAGAAGTTGAATTTTTGTTTGTTTTTTTATACTTATTATTGTCGCACTACACTAAGAGGTAAATTTTTTTCCAAAAAAATGAAGTACTCTATAGGCGTCGCTAACATGTACTCTCGAAGTAAGTTTCACCTTGAAGTAACCAATCAAAAATCGATCCCACTATAAATTGCGATAGCCCAGGCTTGAAACAATATCTACAAAATTATTCCATTCTAATAGTAAATGTTTAATATTTGTTGCCACATATGACAATTTGGGCTGTGGGTGTATGATAGATTTGTTGCCACATGTGGCAACCTGGGCGCGAAGGGGTTAAAAGCTAAATGCAACGGAAAATGCAAACACGATTTAACCTCACAACCTTCAACAATCATAAACATTGCAGTTGCCCAACACAATTATTAGGAGCAATAATTAAGTATCATAATAGTAATACCTACCTGGCTTACCGTAATGTTCCACTTCAGATGATGTTAGTAGGAGTGTAGCAATATAAGTCACGTATACACAAAATCTCCCGCTTGTTTTATTGTTTAATTCGTTATTTCCCCCTTCTATGTAAATGCCACCTTACAGGCCTTTATATAACTAAGTAAATGAGTAATTACAGCTACAGCCCTGTAAAACTTTACGGGCTCCTAAAAGAGACCTGTAATATTTTACAATGCTCATCAACAAAAAGCTATGGCAACTAATGTGTTGCTTAACCACAACACCATGGCAACGCCTAGCTATAAATTGTGCTACCGCCTTTGGTTCCAAAATGTCTTTTTATAAAAAATATACAATTCATAAAAAAATGCTGGTGAAGATAGAAATAAAAGTTTGTACGCAACACTTTTGCAATTAATCGTTACTGGGCTCGCTGGATTATGGAGGCTCGCTCCGTCGTCGCTCGCCCGTAAAGATTCATTTACAAAGCTTGGCACGTAAATAACTATTACAGGATTCCTGTAGGTTTACAGGACAGCAGTAATAATACATGCCCAGGTGTAATATTGCAATAAGTGTTTGAAAAATGCAATGCTTTTGAACTAGTTGTTACTTACAAACGGATAATTTACTCGACGTCTGAATATTTTAAATTCGTTTAGGAAAACTGCATACTAAGTTAATAAAAAACCAAAGATAGCTTGTAACTTAGTACTTCTTTAGTAATTTTACGATTACTATGTTTTGCAACGTAATTTTAGTCTATAAATCTTTGTAAATAACTACTGGAAGCACACTAAAATCACTACGATCTTTTTTAGTGTGGGATAGAACTATTGTAATAGCATAAAATATCAATTGAAACAGGTTAGGCTATGGTTTCTCTTATCTTTCAAACGCAAAAATCTGCATGGTCGTACGTCTATCGAGTTGTAACAACTCGTCCAGTACACGTGCATACATGTACGTGTGGGTTAAAACTACTGAGTTAAGTAAATCCGGTTACATTGCATGCATAATGGTCATACGAGATCACACGACTACGTACGACTGAAAGTTAGAAAATAAATATTTTGTTTTTTCGCGTCATCGTAGGAGTGATTCTGAAACAATGAACCTCTATAAGCTAATCCAATTAGTATTTGAAAGAAAACTTTTGTGGGGCCAGCCGAAGAAAGTAATTTTACATGCGCCAAACGTTTGCGAAAATTTGATTGCTTTTGTAATTTGTAATGTTTCTAATTTCATTCTGAAATATTCGTAAAATCTTTCCAAATCATTTAGCAACTGAGAAAAAAGTTTAAATTCTCCAAAGGTCTAAAGTTCTTCGCCTGTTGCAAAAATATTATTAACCCACTTCTACTTCCTGGGTTGTTGTAGTGCCAAAAAGAGTAATACCCCAAGCAGCATCTAAGTAGCGGCAACTGAGATCGGAACTTTGATTGAGTAGCTGTTACGTAACTACAACTAAATTTATGACTTTATAGGTTTAATTACTTCAATTTGGAATATTTTAGTAATTATGTAGTTACTTCTACTATTTATTAGAACTATGTAGTTACATTACTTCTAAGTAGCTTTTTAAAGTATGTGGAACGGTATTGCTACTTAGTATAATTACCTTAATGTTGTTGCAACTTCAAGTGATATTATGATTGTAGCAGTAACTTGCCCGAAGCTACTTTTAAGTTTTTAAAACTTTAAAGTAGCACCGAAAGTTCCTGCCACTGGTCTGAAACCATTGCTTAACCTTTAAAGTAACTGAACTATACAGTAGCATTGAAAGTAAAACTTACGTTTATGCTACCCAGGAGAATCACTTGAAAGTAATTTTAGTTTGGAATTTGGAGGTTAATTGTGTTTTCGCAGTGGTAGTAGTTTTGCAAGTTTTTAATAAAAATGTCAAAGGCAAATGCAATAAGAAAAAAAAAGAATTTTAGATATACGTCCATCTTTTATAGAAAATTAGAACAGCAGTTAGGTGAAATCAGTGGAAACAAAATCAACTGTTTACAATACAAAATAGAAAAAAATAGGGATGAGATCATGTAGTAAACAAGGGTGAAATATATTCCCCTTTTTTCTTTCGTCGCTACAACTTTAAAATGAGCCATAATTATTTTAAATAATAATTGTTATTAAGTAGCAATCAGTATAAAGATATTGGTTGTTTGTTTACGATTGACGTTTAAATTTGAGGTTAAGTTCCAATGGGAATTTTGCAGTGACATTAGGAGCTAGAAAGTGGCTACGGAAACCGTATTTTATACTTAGTGGTAGCAACAACCTAGAAGTAGAATTTGTTTAGTTCCCGTTACTGTTTATAAAGCGACACAAACTTTAGACACACATTTTACAGTTAATACTACTTTAAGGTGACATTTTCAAAACAACTCGATATTTACTTGTAAAATGTTGAAAGCTATTAATCAATTTGCAATTTGTTGCAATTGTTAAAAAGTCTTTTACTATAACTCTCAATAAAGATAACAAATCGATGTCAAATTGTGCCTTGGGAATAAAAATGGTTTCTATCATGTTTATCAATTTATAAGTATTTTTGTCATATTTTATTTAAGACATTTTTTATTGAAAAATATATTTAAAGAAGGCTTTGTTATTTTTCGATCTATCATCATCGCATTTAACAGAAAAGTTGCGATGGTTTATAATTTTGGTATGCTAGATTGACAAAATAACGAAACATTTCATCTCTTTATGTATTATGTACGTATTACAAATAAAATAGTAATCCATTTTGTGACACGACCGCGGCATTAGTAGAGAAAGTGAAAGAATATTTGTTAAGTTGCAAGAGTAAGAGAGAACAACGACGCGACACGATGTGTCAAAGAGAAAAAAAGTTCCACGAAAGTAGCAATTACTACGCCGCCACGTTCCCGCTACGTAGCCTAAAGGTAGCTGGACAAGTTCCGAAAAGGTTACTGCAACGTATCTGCTACCCGAGAATTGTTCCCCATTTTGGTTCCAGGCACGTAACAGTACCGTAGCAATTACGTTCTTGTGACTAACGGCAAAAACTTAATAGTTCCACCGGTGGTTGCTGGTACGTAGCGGTGACTAAAAATGCTGCTTGGGACTGGATTTTCTAATAGCATGTATTCATTAACTGCGTCCATTTTGAATTTTACCGAAGAACTGACAAATACACAGCTAATGTAACATTACACACACGACAAAAGTCTGTACGACTACGTACGACTATTGCTGAATCTTTCAAATTTCAAAAGTTACTAAAATTGGTGAGAATTTCTAAATTTTACAAATCTTTCACTAACTTAATGTAGCTGTACAATTTAAAACTATTTAAAACGAACAACTAAGCAAAATTCAGAGATCAGAATTATATTGACTAGACCAATGTGTACATAAAAGTAATACCTACATTAAGTTTAGATTTGTAGGATTTTGATTCCAGCTAATTCTAGTAACTTTTCAAATTGGAAAGTTTTGACAGTTAACTATACACCTGTTGATATTCATGTATTTTTACTGCTTGTGAACGTGAAACATTGCAGTTTGTTTTAATAATTAATATGAGGCAACTTAAAACAATTTTACTTGTTAAACATTTTATTAATACAGGTATTGTTTTATAATTTTAGTAATTAGTGTTACTTATGATGAGTAACACATGACGGGAGCACTTGGAAACTTGACATATTCAACAGCAAACGCTTTTTAAATAATATATTCAGTGTTTTATTTCCAAACAGTAAACAGAGATATTAAGAAATTAGATAAGTAAAAGCAATAATTATAATTGTATTTGATTCGTAAAACAAAAGAGTAATTACATCATAATTGTAGTAAGTCGAATTTTGGCGGAGTTTACGAAGTGCTGCAAGCTGCAAGGGAATCTCCTAATACCAATTACATGAGAGTTGGCAGAGAGCACGACCAGTAGTTCACTCAGCAACATTTAACAACCATACAATGAATCAAGAAAAACAATTTCGAAGTAAAGGCTCCGGGGTGTCCTTTAACCAAAATAGAAGTGTCCCAACTGGGCTGATATACAATTTTTTCAATACGTCCTTATGTTTTAATTGTATATATGTATACTTTTTATGTATGTTTGCATTACAATAAATAAATATATCAATTATTTGATTATTGACCTCCACCTTGAAAAAGTACACTATTTCACTCTAAAAGTTCAATCTAATTATACAAAAGTTTTATAACAATCCACTCTAAATAGGTTATATTTTTCCCAAGTAGAGTAAAAGATTGAAAAGTCAAGGGTAAAATCTTACTCCGAAACGATTAGAAATTTAACTGTTTTAGTGTAAAAAAGGTATAATTGTTTTAAAGTGTAATAAATGTACACTAACATTGTATTGAAGTTAACTGTAGCATCTACACGAAGGTACAGATTAGATATTTTACTTAATACATATGTAAATGTATTGGACCTAATTACACACTTTTTAGAGTTGTCTAGTGTTCGAATTTTACACTAAATTTTTTACTTAGTTGTGTAGCCTTTGGTAGAAAGGTAACGCTATATTTTATAATATCTTTGTAGTTAAATTTTGGAACTAAATAAAACTCTGTTTTAAATTAAGAATCATCTTTTCGAGTTGTTTATATTCTTGTCATACCAACCTTCTAGTACATTGAATGCCTTCCCGATCATTATATGTAATGGTCGATCGTTACATTACGACCACGCACCTAATCTAACCGTAGCTTAATTAATCCGTAAAATCTGTTTGAAGTGGCTTTCAAAGTACTTTCGTCTGTTATATATTTTTTTTCGTTGCATTACGTTGTTTGTGTAAGACATTTCATTTATACCTTAATGTAATTATATTTAAATAAAATCGGTTTTTATATATTTTTAATCATTTTATTTCCTGCCTCCACGCAAAAGTAGCAATATCAGTTCAAAACTGGATTTTCTATTACCGATAAAAACCCGAACAGTTAAATCGAGTTTAAAACTTTCACTATCAATTTAATCGATTAGACGTAAACCGATTTAAACTTGCGAAAACCCTTTGGAAGTTATTGCTTCTTATCCCAATTCAAGTTCACGTTTAGAGCTGCTGTAGGTAATTAACAAGAAGCAGCAATGTAGTGTTTGTGTGTAATTAAACGTACTTTCGAGCTCCATTGTTCATGAATGAGGGGCGAGAATGTTGGTTGACACCAGCAAATATATCGACCTTATTACGGGGAATCTCGACGAAATAACAATTGAGACAGACAGGTTTACATAACTATAGTCCGTCCGCAAACACATTTTTACAAATTTTATTAGCATTTTGCGGCTGCTTATAATAACAGCAGAATTTACGGTTTTATGTGGCAAATGACAATAGAAAACCCTTGTAGTAATCCGCTTACCTACCGCTATCTGGCTTGCCATAAGAATTTCACGTAAAGTTTGTAAGCCTTATAAATATAATTGAGTTATTAAAAATATTTAGAAAGTACTTTATTATTTAATAAGTATAACTATCTATATATTTAAAACACAAGGCTTATTTTTGTTCCAGTTCGTTTGAGAGTTTCACCGAGCCGATCTAAACTATTCTTTTTTTATATTAAAGCTTTCGCTGTGTAGATTAGTCAACACTACTTAATTTTATATAATTTTAATGTTTATATTTTTAATTTGAAAAGCTCTAAAATGTTTAATCTGAGACGGACCAATCGGACATTCACTTGGGGCGCCCTCTCACTTTCTACGGTGGTGAATTTCGTAAATACTCCCGCTTATAAATACAAAAGGGTGACGCAGCCGTCCACTTCCATCATTAATAAGCGGTTGACACGTGGTTAGTATTTCAAAATTGTTAAGTTGCGTAGACAAAACCCGCACAGTTGACAATAGATGACAAATTATGGACAATAGATGAATTATACAAATAATAGCTGATGGCAATTGTTTATTCAGAGCAGTTTCATATTGTTTATATAAAACGCAGGAAATCTACCAACACTACGTCTATGTCATGTTTTTGAAATATGTATTAATAGACGTTTTTAAGAATGTTTTAAATAAGATCGATTTTTGATTTTATTCTTATTATTTCATAAGGTAGAATTTCCGTATTTATGCATGTAGAATAAACAGAGGGGAGGGGTAAGCCAGAGAGGAATATATGTCAAAAGATAGGTAGGTAAGCTGGAAGAGAGGAGTGCTAGACTTAGAATTTTTAACTGGTTATGTCTGGTTGCGTTTATTTAAATAATCACTCACGAAAATCCGAAGGATTGTAATCACACATCGAATGTTGTATATAGGGAAATCTTTCAATGCTTTTGACCGTCATGTCTTGACTAGGTTTCCCTAGTAAAATATAAATACAATAACATAACTACAGATAAAATATAAAATAAATGTAAAATACATGCATAAAATATACATAAATGACCTGAGTTCAGGGCTTTTTACTAAGATACAGGCACGTTATTCATTATCATCATAATCACTGGTATTATCATCATTATTAACAAAAATCACCAAAGGTTCTACAAGCGTTTCAATGATATTATCTAATTTCCAAAATTAGTCTTCCGTTTTAGCAGTATGCTCAATACATTTTTCCATTTGTCAGTCGTTACATTTTTAATGCCGTTTGTAATAACATTTTCAGAGAAATTAATTTAAAATCCGTGTTATTAAGGGCTACTTATGATTTTACTTAAGCCCATACTAACTCAATTTTTGGAATAATAACGTAAATCAAACATCTTAATTATTTATTTATCAACTCGATTAAAAAGATCTGTAAATGTATTTAAAAACCAATAAGCTCTATATAATCTAATATATTTAAGTTAAAAGAAATAGATAGTCTTTATTAACCACATTTACTAATTAAAAATATATAAAGATGAAATACATTACGTGTTTCGGCGAACAACCATTTTCAAATAATAAATTATCACAGAAATAACAAGATTTGTATAACCTTTTTAAAAAACAATAATAATAATTACCATTTCAAGAAGTAATACAAATTAGAACAGTATACAGGGTGTCCCATTAAGACGTATTCGGACTTTGCCAGCGGTTAGATAACCATTAAAGAAACAAAATTCCTATATACCATTTTTCTCGTACTTCTATACTTTTGGAGAAAAACGGCATCGAAGTTCAGCCTAATGTTTTCAAATTCAATAGTATAAATGCACATGACACATATTTTAAAGTTCAAGCTTCAAGGTGATAAACAAAGCTATCATAATAAAATAATAACCCGTCTTTATTTTGGCCAAGTGTTTCGTGGAATAAGAACAGATAAATAATAAGAAATGTACTCGTGTTTGATATTATGTTCCAAAAACGGTATTTTTGTTGTTCCAAAAACGGTATTTTTGTTGATTATTGCTTTGTAAGACAATTTCATATTTTAATAGGTACGTTAACCCTTATTATTTGTAATACAAGCAGGTCTCTGAATAAAAAAAATATTTTCGTATTAATTTTGTTTGCAGTAAATCAAATAATATACTTTAGGAATTTCGCTGTAAGAGACTTATTTATTACAAGAACATTCAATCCACAATGCGTGCATAAAATAAATGCGTTTTTGCGTCATTTCAATTTTAATGTTATGTTTTAGAATTCTGTTAGTAGTATAATGTGTTTTGATTATTTGATTTTTGTTTCTGATAGCCGCGTGCCAATTGTGTTGTGTCTTGGACATGCTGTACTGTATTATTTTCTACTATTTTTTATTTAAAATAATATTTATTCCCAGAAAGTACATACTATGTAATAAATAAAGCGTACCGATTTCTAGTAAAAAGTAATAAAATCATCACTGCAGATATCGTAAATATTCCTAATAAGAATTGACACAGCTGCATTAGTAATAAAATAATCAAAACAACCCAGTCGGCAAAATTTATTTTGAGTACATATTATGTTGTAAACACTCGGTCAAGGTCAGGGCCTAACAATTTATAAATTCCTGACACTGGAGTTTTTAGTAAAAGTATTTAAAAGTAGCAGTACTTTTATTTTTTACGAATATTTTTATACTGTGTAGTTATTTTCTATGTAAACAAATTATCATCCATTAAGGTCGTTCTATCAAAACATAAAAAAGAAGAAAGGTTTTACTAACGGCACTTTATACTACTGTATATAGACTTTAGACTTAGAATAAAATAAATTAAAAAAGAACAATATCTATTGATGGATAGATTAAATCATCTAAAACATATCTTTACATAATTACCTAATAGCTGTTTATCAATATAACGAATAACAAATCAAAAATGATATCATTAAATGGGTCGGTATTAAAATGATGTCATTTCTGCATGTTTTCCCTACTATTAGAACACAGAGGAATCCCCGGTTTAATAGATCGTTTTAAGTTTCAACAATATCCAAAATGGAATGTGCGCCGTCTGCAACCTTGTTGAGCTCATTCAACAGATGTCACGTTTTTACTGATGGTGTCAATTTCTAAAGAGCTTGCATTTAATCTTATTCGACTTAACACCTGACCTATATCAATTATACTACGTACTTTTCTGAAAACGTCGGTCAAAGTTATTAAAAATTTGAACTTTCTCTAATCAAAAAACTTTATTAAGATTTTTTGTTCCAAATGACATCAGAAATGCGCTGGTAAAGTCTGGTGTGGGGGCTATGAGTCACCCTGTATTTAATATCACGTAGATTATGAATGGTATGTGGAACAGTTGAAATGAAAAATGAAATTGTTTCTATTTATAATTGTAAGTTTGTAATTCCTATAAAAAAAGCCGACAATTAATATATCTTCCTATACAATAAAATATTTCTAAAATTTACATTGAACGATCTTTCAAAATCCGCCCTAATGTGAAGTGTTCTATAAGAAAAAAACGAACAATTATAGCAGCGAAGAACAAAGGACAATAAAAACAAACGAGTACGTCATTAAATGAAATTAATTTTAGTATATAACCTATTAGTATTTTAGTATACATGTTTTAGTACTTTGTACTAATTCCCTATAAATGTTTAAACAGAATTGGAATATGAAAAGAAGGAAAGTAATACCTATTCCGTGGAATAACCTATATAGCATTTTCGAACTTTTACGACTCCCCACCTAAAGATGTTAAAGATGTCTCGTTCAAATATGATTATAGCCGTTTTCGGTATGTGTTTTTCGTAAAGGAAAAGTCCGAAGTTCCTGAGAAGCTGCAGATTGTACTAGCTGAAATTAAAGTATTAGCTGTAGTATTATGTTGTTAAAGAACTACTCTCTGATAATGGTGGTGAATTCAATAATGAAAAAGTTAGACAGAATATTCACCAACACAGAGTGAGACAAATAATGACTATGCGTTATACTTCGCAACAGAATGGTTGTTCAGAAAGAGACAGTCGAACAATTGTTGAGACAGCCAGAGCCATAATGCATGCACAAGAAGGACTACCTCGAAACTTATGGGCTGAAATGATAAATACAGAAACGTATATTCTGGCTAGATTAGGTGTATCTGGTGAAAAGGGAAAGTCTCCATATGTAATCTAGTTTGCGAAGAAACTAAGTCTAAAATATATGAGAATAATAGACAATACTTGCTACCCTCATATTCTTAAGCAATGTATAGAAAGAGGATGGACACAAAAGCCGTGAAAAGAATGTTGATAGTTTACAATAATGATGATGGTTATCGTATATGGTGCAAAGAAACAAAAAGATTAATTAAATAGATCTCGGGATGTTATCTTTGATGAAAAACCTTGCACTTCTTCTAAGCTTACAAGTAACCCTATATATTTACTCGAAGAAATAAGTTGCAGAAGTTCAAAACCAGTTGTACAAGAAGAGATTGTTAGATTAAGAATGAAGAAAAATAGTTTCATCACAGAAAGGACAAGGTATAGAAAAGACACAAAATCAACAAGAAAAATGAAGAAGCTTTACAGGGAGATCCTAATAAATCTCAAGCAAAAAAGCAACTAAGAAACAGAGAAACAATGAAGAAACCTAACCGATTTGAGGACTATGGGATTTCAGTTGTTGCAAATGTCTTAGAATTTAGAGAACCAGCAAGTTATACAGAAGCCATCAAAAGTAGCCATTGAGAGCAATGGCTTGCTATTGGCAATGGAGTATGAGATGCAATCACTTAGCGAAAATGAAACTTGGATTTTAGAAAATCTTCCAAATGGTAAAAAGGCAATTGCATGAAAGTGGGTTTATAAAATTAAAGCAAATGCTGATGGTTCTTTTGGGAAATTCATTGGCAATAATAATATATAATAATAATAATTGCTACAACCCATAGCCTGGAAACCAGGCCCCAGAAGCTATAAGCTTGTGCGGGAGGGAGGGGGCGATTATTATTATTATTATGTAGGCCCTAAATGCGGCTGCAGCCGACTTACAGATGGAACAGCGCAAATCTCACATTTGTGTCACAGCTAAGGAAAACTGCAGAAAACCTTAACCAGATCTGCCGGCACCGGGAATCGACCGCGGGCTGCTTGGGTGAAAGTCCAGCACTCTAGACAGTACACTACCAAGGCTGTAAAAGGTTATTCGCAAAAGAAAGGTGCAGACTATGATCAAACATTTAGTCCTGTTTCAAATTCTGTGAAAAAATGATTTTAACTCAGTTTGATGTTTGTACAGCCTTCTAATATGGTAAACTAGATGAAGATATTTTTATGAAGTAACCGGAAGGTTATGAAGACGGTACTAACCGTGTGTGTCATCTTCAAAGAGGTCTCTATGGACTCAAGCAAGCAACTAGATGCTGGAGGGAGGATTGTAGACTATATTACCAATTTCTGTTTCAAGAAAAGTGATACAGATTCTTGTTTATTTATTAAGAAGCAAAGACAGAATATGCTGTTAATGGTACTGTATGTGGATGATGGTATAATTGCGTTTAAATATGAAAACATGGAAAAAGATTTTCTGAAGAACCTGGAAAAGGAATTCAAAATAAAAATCAAGCCTGCATCTTGATTTTTGGGTTTAGAAATGATAGGAAAGGAGTCTGTTAGTCCGTCTAGTTATACCAAAGAAGTATTGGAACGTTTTGGAATGAGTAACTGCAGACCTGTGTCTACATCAAGTATTAAGGAAAGTATTCAATCAGGGAAGGTAGATTAATCAAATACCCAGAATTTTCCGTACAGAGAGACAGTAGGAGCATTAATGTATTTTATGACTGGTACCCGACTTGATATCGCTTATGCAGTTGGCGTTGTTTCAAGAACCCTAGAAAATCCAAGTCATGGTGACTGTGTTCGCGTCAAAAAATATTTCGTTATCTACAGAATACTTTAAATTATGGAATTGTCTATAAATCTAACTGAAAAGCAGATATTTTGGAAAGTTTTAGCGATGTAGACCATGGTGGAGACGAGGCTACTGGTCGTTCTACAAGAAGAAAATGAATGTTTTTCGTTTTGTAAATCGCATCTCGGAACACCCTGTATCTTTACAAGTTGTACCTATCCTGCAAATAACATGTTTATTACTGTTCAAAAATCAAGTACTGTTCAATCATTATTTACGTAGTCTCGTTATTCATATTTGTTCGTTTTGTACGTTGTATTTAAATTCATTATGATTCTACATACCTGTTTAAATAGCAAAATATTGATTAATTTATAATATCAATTAAAATGCTCAAATACTGTTCTTTCTCATTTACGTTTATCGCTAGTTGCTTAAAACACGAACAAAAATATTTACGGAAGGGAGCAAAATACTAAGCATTTCTGAAAAGTCAGTCATGCAGCTTTTAATGGAACTCCGTGAGAAAATTCAGAGCTATGCTGTGGAATACCAATCCTGGAATAGATTAACAGATTTACCTTGAATTACGATAAAACTAATCTTGCAAGTTTCTTTATAATTACCTGGTAAAAAATTGCAATTACAATAGTTTTATTTGCAAAATATTGCGCTTAACGTTACATTCTACACATAACTATATTTAATTTTTTTTTAAATTGACGGTTAGAGTAGCTTCTGCGTATATATACAAGGTAAACCTACAATTTATTTACATTTGGAAATTACAATTAATGTGCATTACATTATATTGTAGCTACCTACTTAGGATATAAATGATTACAATTAATTAATTTAATACAAAGGCCTCTTTAAATTGTTGACGGGCAACCCTTTTACTTCTAAAAATCTTTCCGATAAAGGAAGGCACTGCCAAATTTGGCAAAAGATTTAAAAAATTTATTACTCCTAAACACATTTAAAAGTAGGTCATTCAAAATAATTTAGATTGGGAGTAGGGAGTCATTGATTGGTTTTCTGAAATGTTTCATTTAGAATTGTTACGAATAGTATCCGGTTTTTAACAAAATTAGTAAGTTAGTAGAAGATCTATAATAGTGTAAGATGGTATGTTAGTAATAGATAAAATTACTGACTTATTCCCTTACATTTGGCAGCCTATTAAGAACTGTGGCCTCTCTAGGCAAGTCTCTAAACTACTAAAGTAGTCTCTATCAGGGTAATTTAGTTACTCTTACTTACTCTAGAGCACGATACACCCACAACGGTATGACAACGCGCAGCTCGATAGTCTATCCTTCTCTGGTTTGTGACGTCAGTGCGAAGCAAACCAGGCTTGTTTCGCATTACGTTCTTATGTATAATGATGTTTTTATCATTTATAATGACAATGGTTAGTAAAGTATGACGTTTGATAATCGTTCTAATATTAGCCACTTAATATTAAAGGCATAATTAATAAATTATAGTATGAGGGAATGTTATTATTTATAATTATGCCCGTATTGTCCGTGGTGCATATAACGATTTATTTTATTTTGATTCAGAAATATTCCAAATTTTAACAATTTACTAATCATGTACCGCCGATATGGATTGTTATGCTTTCTATAAAATATATATAATAGTAAAATTTGTTAGGGAGGTACTTAGAAAAATAATATATAGGTAGATACTAAATAATCGAAAGTTACCATATCACTAAATTTAAAATTGTTTATTTTTATTAATTACAAAGCCAATGTTACTTAATGAGAAATTAAAACCTGTAGGCAAAATTCAAATGTATCATAGTGATAAAAATTTGATTAATAATTGAAGTATCCTCTCCGCCATGTTATTTTATAATTTTTCTAAAAATTCTTACCATTTTTTAGATTTATTTTATCATTTCGTCGACAAGCAATTTCCCAACGCTTTGAAAGTTCTTCGTTCTTTGGGAATCGAAAGTATTTTATACCAGTTCCTTTTGTATTCCTGTTATAATTGCAACAGTCA
Source organism: Agrypnus murinus (assembly GCA_929113105.1). Taxonomy (NCBI): domain Eukaryota; kingdom Metazoa; phylum Arthropoda; class Insecta; order Coleoptera; family Elateridae; genus Agrypnus; species Agrypnus murinus. The sequence continues at coordinate 123,389,314 of OV816024.1, read as the reverse complement.
GTGCACAACCAGGCATACTGTTCGATATATACCTGTGTAAGAATTTCACAAGTTTGCACTCACCAAAAAGAAAGGAATTTCAAAATTAATTATTTAAAGCCGCTTTTCCTAACATACACCCACCGTACTGTGTAGCTGGAAGAGATCAAATGGGAGGAAAGTTAGAGTTCTGGAAAGTTGCTTCGCAGCGACGTCACATGCGCGCGGAGAACGAGTTTTGGTCGTGAAGCTGGCATACCGTTGTGGGTGTATCGTGCTCTAGAGTGGTCTTCGGTCATTTCTTTTTTCACTCACTTCATTCCTTGTTTTTCTATCTGCTGTTTACCTTTTTCAATTCCTAACTACCGCCACTCCAAGTTTTTTGCCACATTCAGGTCTATTCTGTAAGCAACTATATTACCATACCAATTGTCCCACTTGAATTATTTAATTGTAATTAAATAATTGAAACAAAAGTTTAATTGAAGTTAATAATTGAACAAGTATAACAAGCGATTTTGTAAAAGTAGTATTCTCAGAATTTCCTGTAGGTATCATTTCACTAGCTATGTTTTAAAGCAGTTTTTATTCGGAACGGTGGAAATAAAATAAACAATATAATATAATAAATAAATAAACACAAAGAAATGATTATCATTTATCGCCTACAAACTTCACAGAAAAGCAGCATTAATTAGTAAAAATTATATACGAGTCTAACCCTTAGAAAACATTAGCTGATCACGTCTAGATCTTTCGATCACTTTACCGATGTAAATTCTTGAAAAGTTATTATTGCGTATTTAACTAGTGGAAAATCATTGACACATATGGCACAGTCTTCATCTAATAAGGAGTTATATTTAAGAGTGGCGTTTCCTGGTCTTAGGATTAAAGATGAGTGTCTTTTGTAGAAATAAAGATTTACTTATTATTTGCTACTGCATAATTAAACGCCAAAATTGCAGCAACTCCCGCCACTCCAAATTTTTTATCACATTCAGGTCTATTCTGTAAGCAACTATATTACCATACCAATTGTCCCACTTCAACTGATTGTAATGGAACAAGTATTACAAGCGATTTTATAAAAGTAATGTTCTCAAAATTTCCTGTAGAGATCATTTTACTAGCTCTAGATTTGTCGATTCTAGCTAAATGCACTAACTATTCTATTCTATTACCTTTTATTTCATTTACTGCACTTGAAGGTTTATACAACTTTTTTAGTTCATAATTGTATCTTGCTCTCCACGCTCCCCACCTTTCTTTCGGGGGCTATAAATATATTTTTTAAATTTTCCTTTCACCGATCCGATGTTTAGTGTCCTTCTTTTGTTGATTACAACTGATCTGACTATAATTTGATATATTTTGATTTTCAATTTTATTGAAATATCTGCTGCAATGCATAGTAACATTTATTCTCTGTCGCTAGTCTCATTAAAATAACGAGTTATGTTACGTTTGTGATGACGAGAGTACTTTTGAAAAAATAAACGACTTCTATAACGGTTGTTATACTCTATGTTAAAAATCTTATTACACTGTACTTTCAAAAGTTGACAGTAATCGTAACAAAACGACTCATCATGTATACAGTGCGATTCTAAAGTATGGAATAAATTCGAAAAAAGGGAAAGTATTAATTTTTGAAAAAAATCCAAAAAAACGTCAATTTTGTTTTTAAAGTCCCAACTTTTTGAAATAATATTCGAATATACATGGTGATGCGTTTAAGTGTGGTGACGTCATCGGCATTTTTTTAAATGGCAACTTGCATTTTTTATTCCATATTCTGACACTTCATCCTCTTGCTAAAATGGTAATGTAATAAGTTTGTTACCTTACATAAGGAAATTTTTGAGAAAAATAATTATGAATACGGGAAAGTGCTATACTGACTACACTTAAATGCAAAGCTAGACGCAAAGTATTGATTTTTGCAAAAATTCCAAAAGCATGTCAATTTTGTTTTTAAAGTCCGCACTTTTTGACATATCGGCTATACAGGGTGATGCGTTTAAGTGTGGCGACTATAGCTCTTTCCCATCTTCTTAATTATTTTACTTATTACATTACCATGTTGGTAATTGGATAAAGTGTCAGAATATGAAATAAAAAATAAAAGTTGCTATTTAAAAAAAATGCCGATGACGTCACCACATTTAAACGCATCACCCTGTATATTCGAATATTATGTCAGAAAATGCGGACTTTAAAAATAAAATTTACGTGTTTTTGGAATTTTTCCAAAAATCAATACTTTCCCTTTTATCGAATTTATTCCATACTTTAGAATCGCACTGTATACAATAGTATAAAATTTAAATCTGTAGTATACCAACCAACCTCGATATTCAGTTTTTTTCATACTTTTTTGCAGTTTCCAAAATGGTACAGGGGCAGCTTACGTGAGTTACCCTTTACACGTATATACAATTATGTGAACTTCGCAAATGTTCAAACTGTTTTAGGTTATGACTAAGTGTGCACACCGCACAGTAGTGGTGTGTTATAACGCTTCTCGTAACACCCAACGCCCAAGCGGCGGGAAATGCAAAGGTCTCTAATTACACCTCTCGAGACATCAAACTAAGCAGTAGCGGCACGTCATAGCAGTTTGCTATCGGAAGTACTAACCACAAAGTTGGTACATTTATCATGTCACCCAGATGCACGTCTATGCGTGCGCATAAGCATGGATGGTACTCTTGAAGGTCGCTCGAATTGTCAAACCAGTGGGAGTGATACAAACGGCAATATATAAAAATCTGTATTTAAAATAAAGATGGATACATACTTCATATTTCAACGCTTCTCATAAGCATGTCACATGACGCCAGGGCGTTGTAACAGTCCGAGAAGCATCGAAACCTTTATGCGTTATAACCCACCACTAACGCACAGGCAGAGTTGTCAAAATGTTGCGTGAAACAGACATAAAACGCAAACCTTTTGAACTTTACCGACTTGCAACGATACACGGAGAAGTTCTGAAGATTTGACACAAAACAAAAATAAAACACAAAAGCAGAACCGTTTTAAAATTTTCGCCAATTTGCCCGAAACATAGAGTTCATGTTTTGTCAGCTTGCTGTGGATCGGGTTAAGAGGTTAAAGACCAGATTTTGTGAATTTTATGTCAATGTTCTAAACGAGAATCATTGAATAATTGCTTTAACTGAGATGGCCTCTAAAAGATATTTTCCTATTTTGCGTCTATAATAAAGCTGTTAAGCACCCAAAACAGTGCGTTAATAGCTCATTTGAGTGCTTTAATAGCCCAACTTTTCAAAGGTAGTAGAATTGAAAAAATAATTGAAAAAACAGAAAATTGACAAAAACTTCACTCAATTTTCTGTGTCAATCAATGAATTTTCAAATGTCACATCAGTGTTGTCAACTACCACAAAAATCCTTAAATTTTGAAGTTGCGATTTTTTTTATTTAATGAAGGAATAAAAGACGCAAAATAGAAAAAATAGCATAAGAAACTCGTTTCATAAGTTGTTATAAGTTGAGTATTAGCGGCGACTAAATTTGGACTCGTGCAATAAATCTTGCCTTATGAAACTCGTTCTTTAATATACTATTTTGATTCGCAATATAATCCAGTCAATTTGTGCTCAAAAGAGCCCCTAGCGGGAAAGTTCTGGGGTAGTTTTGATTTCCTCCATTTTAGATGTTTTTGGGGTGCTGAATCCGAATCTGAGGTTTGCTAACAAAATTTCGCAACATTGAAGAAAATGCAAAAAAAGGTAAAAATTCTAATTTTTTGGTGGTTTTTTGCTTATAACTCGGAAACTATCAACTTTTCGTAAATAACCTCTCAATGCAAAATGAAAGTCCATGAAATTTCCTACAAATTTCACTGTTTAGGTTTTTTCTCCGACAAGCCGTTCGGGCTCAAGCGATAGTTGAAAATTGCCGTATTTTATCTGTCTCCGCAAAAACCCACTTTTTCTACTCCAAAACTCTAATTTATTATTAAAGGATGTCAATTAGTGAATTCCTCTCAGTTCTCTGCACATACCTTATGTAGATCGTATATGTAAAGGTACAGGTAATTTTTTCAAAAATTACATAATGTAAAAATTCCATAATAATTACAAAAATTTAATGAAGTACAAAATTGTACAAATTCAGTTACAAAAAAGTTGAAATTCTAACGAAAAATCTTGAAAAATTGTTACATTTTATTATATTATATTACAATACATATGATTATATATTACATTATTATATGAGCAAAAATTATATGAGCCGTTGTCGTTTAGAGGGTCCTGGCTGAGGTTCTTCGAAGGCGGCGAGTCCTGGCACAGGTTCGGGTTGTTCTATCGTCAGCGTAATGAAAGAGGTGGTGAGAAAACAATAACTATAATAAAGAGATTTGACATATCTTCCACATCGTGTAAGCGTCTTTCTTCAGTCTGTTCTTGGTCTCTTCTTCGACAATGTCAATGCTGTCTTCCGGGAGCTCGACGTTTTCACACAGCCCCGTCTTCACAATTACGTTGGCAGCCTTTTTTACATTTACAAAAAATGTGCCGGAGTATCGAGTCCGGTGCAGGGTTCAAAGTGGTTGGCACTGGCACAAGACCATTCTTTGTTTTTTTTCCACCTCCACTCGTTCGGGTCTCTTTGTTGCTCGTCGATCGTGGTTTGACCGGATAACAACTGCTGCACCTGAAAGTAAACTCTCAGTGAATGTTGTCGTGTAGCAGCTTCGGTGGGAGGTAGTGAGGCAATGTTGGTTTTACTTTTGTAAGATAAACCTCTACATCTCTACAATCATCATCTTGCCGCTGACAAAACCCTATCAGACCATATATTGTTCCTGCATGCGATGAGTGGTTGTGACACTAATTCTCCTTTGTTTAATTAGGGGAAACTGAAGTTTCCTGAAATCCTGCAGAGGAACAATGACTTGCAACCAGTCATTGATGCTTTCAAACACCCTCATGCATACCAGGACGAGATTGCCGAAGCAGGAAACGTGTTTCTCATAGCTCTGTATAGGAAAGGACATGAGACCAGCCTGAACGATTTGAGATACAGACAATACGTATTGCCTTCATCTTACTAAAGTAAAACCAACATTGCCTCACTACCTCCCACCGAAGCTGCTGCACGACAACATTCACTGAGAGTTTACTTTCAGGTGCAGCAGTGGTTATCCGGCCAAACCACACTCGACGAGCAACAAAGAGACAAGGAGTGGTCTTGTGCCAGTGCCAACCACTTTGAACCCTGCACCGGACTCAATACTCCGGCACATTCCTTGTAAATGTAAAAAAGGCTGCCAACACAATTGTGGATGCAGGAAGGCTGGCCTCCATTGCTCCCCGATCTGCACATCGTGCGAATGGCTGTGTGAAAACGTCGAGCTCCCGGAAGACAGCGTGACATTGACGAAGAAGAGACCGAAGAACGAGACCAAGAACAGACTGAAAAAAGACGCTTACACGATGTGGAAGGTATGTCTAATCGCACAATCTATTTCGTAATCACTCATCTCTCTTTAAGATATGATCACAAGCTGTTGTTTTCTCACCACCTCTTTCATTACGCTGACGATAGAACAACCCGAACCTGTGTTAGGACTCGCCGCATTCTAAGAACCTCAGCCAGGACTCTCTAAACGACAACGGCTCATATAATTTTTGCTCATATAATAATGTAATATATAATCATATGTATTGCATTATAATATAAATAAAATGTAATAGTTTTTCAAGATTTTTTGTTGGAATTTCAACTTTTTTGTAACTGAATTTGTACAATTTCGGACTTCATTAAATAACTTGAACATTATGTAATTTTTGAAACAATTACCTGTACCTTTACATATACGTTCTAAATAAGGTATGTGCGTAGAACTGGGAGGAATTCACTAATTGGCAGCCTTTAATAATAAATTAGGGTTTTGGAGTAGATAAAGCGGGTTTTTGCAGAGACAGATAAAATACACCAATTTTCAACTATCGCTTGAGCCCGAACGGTTTGTCGGAGAAAAAACCTAAAAAGTGAAGTTTGTAGGAAATTTCATGGACTTTCATTTTGCATTCAAAGGTTATTTACGAAAAGTTGGAAGTTTCCGAGTTATAAGCAAAAAACCATCAAAAAATGAGATTTTTTACCTTTTTTTTGCATTTTCTTCAATGTTGCGTCACGAGATTTTGTTAGCAAACCTCAGATTCGGATTCAGCACCCCAAAAAACATATAAAATTGAAGAAATCAAAACTACCCCACAACTTTCCTGGTAAAAACACAATTTGACTGGATTAATAATAATAATTGATTATGATAGAATACAAATCGAAGTGGTGGTGTTCTTGTCGCTTAATGAAAGGTATGCATCTCATCAAATTAAGATCAATATAGATTTCAGAAAAGTATCTAGGTTAATGTTAAACTAGGTAGATGAGACATTAAGGGTGCCGTCTAGCTATAATTTCTTGAATGATTTTTTGTTCTTGTAAAGAACCAGGAACGATGTGACTTGCATAATAGTAAACCTTCTCCCACCACAAGGAACCGAACTGTGTATGATGGTGATGTGTTATGCCATGATTAATTATTTGGCTAATAAGGCGACTTTTATACTTGCATTCGAAATGTTTTATGTTTTCTACTTTATTTTTGCCGCTACGATGAGAATATAAAATAACACAGTTATTTAATTAATTAAAAAGTACAATAAAAACGCAACGTAGCGTTAAACATGATCTACTTCTAATAACAATAAAGCTATTAGAAAAGTTTCAAACTGATGGCTAGAGAGCCACCTTAAGTCTTGTACACCATTAGTAAAATTAGAAGTTGATGATCCAGCTTATACAATTATGTTCCGCAGTCGCGTAATTAAATCGTGTTTGGACCAAAATATCTGTAGCACTCGATCAAGTTAACTGGATCAAGTTAATTCTGAAATTTGTGAAGATCGGAGTTGTTTTTTTGCAATTGTCAACACATTTTTTAAATCATTGACATATAAAATAATATTATTTGTAAATGTTACAAAAGCTTCACAATTAAACCTCATATTATTTATAAAAAGCGCAAAATATTATTATTAAACCCGCAACGTTAAAAAACCCGCATTTACTGGAAAATTGACAAGCTTCTTGACAACATCGAAAAGTACGATTAAGAAGATATTGGCCGAAAGAACTGTCACCATAGTTTTGGAACGTAGACCTACAGCTATACCAATAAGTAGCCTCTTCGGAACCAGCACCAGGAGTTTTGCTGCAACATCTCTACGACCTGACCAGCGAATTATATAAAATAGTTATTTATGTATTAAGGGCATAAAGAAGCTTTTATGGCCAGAAGCGTTATTTCTAGCCCGAGGCGTCAGCCGAGGGCTAGGAAAAGGCTGTAGGGCCATAAAAGCAAGTTATGCCCGAAATGCATACACTATTTTATGCACAGATTGTTTTTATCTCAAATCTATTATTGTGTAAAAAATATAAAGGGTGTTTTTTTAAATTTGGCGTCCTAGTTAGCTATGACTATGAGTTTGTTGTGAATAGACCACTATTTTTCAAATGTCAAAATGTCAAAACTTAAAAGTGAGGTTAGGTTTAGATACACTGCGGCGTGGCGACATTCAAAGGTGCGTTCACAATCGAACTCTCATTGCTTGCTCTGACGCCAAATTTAAAAAAACACCCGTTAATTAAATGAGTACGTAGGTTACATCAAGCCGCTGTACGTATACTTATGTGCTTATATACGAAGTACGTTACTATAGTTACTATCTAAAATACTTAATTTCAGCTTATTTTCATTGGTGATAAGTTTACAAATTATATTAAGAACCAATCAAGTTCTACAAATACAGCTCTGACATTTAATTGACGTTTCATTATTGCCCGTCGGATCATAAAGAGGCCCTTGGGGCATAAAGAGACAGTTATGTTTAGATAGATCTATCAATAATAGTCTAATTATAATGCATCTGTGCATAAAAACGCATTACAGTCCACTGTTCCACGCCATAATAATTATGGCGTGGAGCAGTGGAAAACAATTATTGTTTTGTTCCTTCTGAGTCGGATGGATTTGGTTTCGTTGCTACAGATATTGGTATAATCGTGGTAAAATATCTTTAAGGCTGTTTTACCCGATTCTGAAGATAGGGAAACGCAATGTAAACTATTTATTTATTTATTCAATAACCGCTCTATATTTTTTGATCGGGTTTTTACCAAAAATTTACCTACAATGTAGTGTATGATGTAATGTTTTTAAAAAATAATTTTTAACGTTTGAAACCATAAAAAACTTAATTTGCAATAGGATCGCTTACTATGCTTTTATTCATTTATTTATCAACGTATATTTTTTTAAACATTTTTCCCGTAATCTGTGCGTCAAATGCTATGATGTAATGTAAAGATTTTTTTTAGAAACGAAAATTTCAACTTTAAATTAAGTTTTTTATGGTTTCAAACGTTAAAAATTATTTTTTAAAAACATTACATCATACACTACATTGTAGGTAAATTTTTGGTAAAAACCCGATCAAAAAATATTGAGCGGTTATTGAATAAAAACCGAGTAAAGTTTACATTGCGTTTCCCTATCTTCAGAATCGGGTAAATCAGCCTTAATAATTTTTGTTGACGTTTTGTACTGTCAAGTTCAGTCATTTCTGTCAAGTAAATAATTAATTTTACCGTTACATTGATATTTTGTGCCAATTTCTGTTAAATAATGTTCGTTTCGTTCGTTCGTTTTACTTTTCTAATTTTAATAATTTTAACTTTTCTTACTTTCAGGTGATTAACAATTGTTGTCAAACTACTAGGTATTTGTGTTTTGCCTTTTAATTTTTTGAAAAATGACTACTAATGCAAGTAAAATCAAGCAATTTATGGCAGCACGGTCTCTGTATATTGGCCGTACTCAAACCATGCATAATTTTGCGCTAGCTGCCATAGACTACGAAGCAGCTCGTCAAATATTTAAATCTCATTGTGATAATATAGGCATTGATGATTGCTACAAGGAATTTAACACAAAACATTCTGAAATTATATCGCTAATTTCTACCACTGAGAATCCGCAATTTGATACTGAAAAGGCCATTTGTGATGATATTGATAAAAAGTACTGTGACAAAGTTAGCCTATACCAATATGTTTAAAACTAAACATAAAATTTAATTTTTTTTTTCACTACTAGCTTTAAAACATACTATTATCTAGTCTGTTGTCACCTTGTGAAGTTAGCCTTCTTGCCTAGTGGTAAATAATTTTTTATTATTGACTACTAGTCAATAATCCAGATTTTAGTGTAACACGGGGCAAAAATTCATCCCATTATACACTGGCATCCAGGAAAAAATCCGTGATCGCGATAGTACGTTTTTTATGTGAGAAGAATAAAAGGAATAAAAGTACTAGTAGTGAAAAAAATAATATATACACCACGGTTGTGAAGTGTTTTCTAGAGCCTCTCATCTTATATCCCTCGATGCTGCGCATCTCGGGATCTAATAATGCTCGGCTCTAGAAAAAACTCTTCACAACCTTGGTATATAATATACTATTAATTTCTTTCAAAAAATAATGTAACATTAAAGGGTTAATAATTTCTAGGCCAACTCACATTTCAAAATATGAACAAATGCTTTCTTGCAGTATAAACACATTTTTTCTAATAATTGCAAGATATGCTTACTAGTTAAAAATAGTAGGTTAGTATAAAATGCTATTATGCTAAAATAATCACTTACTTAAAGAGCTAACTAGACAAACCAGAAAATAACAAAATGTTAGAATAAAAATTTCTTGTCAATTAATGTAATTAATGTAAATGTTTTAGCATCACAGATTTATAAAAATAATTATAATTTGTATATAAACAAAGGGAATTTTCAAATAAATTATTAGTAACGTATACTGATCAATCAATTATTATCTCCTTTAGAATCTGATACCAAGCGGTATTGATTACCTAAGGAGGTAAAAATAACAGTCACCCTTATGAAGAAGTGGTGACCACAGAAAGGTCGTAGTACCAATCTGCTTTAACGTAAAATCTACCAAGAGCTTTTACACAATATGTTTAGTGTTGTTAACCAGGCAGTTTATGGTGCACCAAGATACATAATGTCAAACTTCCAAAGATAACATTAAACACGTTTGATGGAAACTTAAAATCATAAACTTTTATTGATTTATACAATTCTTTAATTCACACAAATAACGCACTTGATATTGAAAAATTTCATTATCTGGTATCATGTTTAAACAATGAACCATTGACTTTAATTAAGTCTATACCCCTAAATAAAGATAATTATCAAATTGCTTATGAAACTCTCCTTAAAAGATACAGTTGCAGAAGGTTACTTAGTACACAATGAACCATTGACTTTAATTAAGTCTATACCCCTAAATAAAGATAATTATCAAATTGCTTATGAAACTCTCCTTAAAAGATACAGTTGCAGAAGGTTACTTAGTACAAGTTATCTCAATGAAATTTTTAATTATTCCAAGCTAAATACAGAATCACCAACTGCCCTTAGATCTTTATTAGATGTGTTTACTGAAAACTTAGCTGCTTTAGAAAAGCTTGATTTTCCTGTTAAAGAATGGGATTTCATTCTATTGAATATTTTAATCCACAAATTGGATCATACTTCTTTAAAACGCTTTGAATTGCAATTTAAATAAAATAGTAATAATGATATACCCACGTTTACAGAATTAACTGATTTTTTACATAATCAATGCACTGCTTTATCTTCAATTACAATGAACTCTTCTACTTCTTTTATAAATAATGCTCCCAATGTTTCATCTAAAGTTCACAAAAATTCTTATAAATCATTTAATTCTAAACCGCAAGCATTTGTTGTGAACTCCAATCCAGATACCACTTGCAAATGTGTTTTATGTAATGACATTCATCCAGTTTATAAATGCAAAGAATTTATATCACAGTCTCCACAAGAGAGATATAATATTGTAAAACAAAATAAGTTGTGTGTCAATTGCCTTTCTGATAGGCATTCGACAAAGCAATGCCGTTCTTCTTCGTCATGTAAGTCTTGGCACAAGTGGCATCATAGTCTTCTTCACTTTGGAAAGTTTGGTGAGCAAAATGCACAGGTATATGTTAATAAGGATTCGTCAGAATCGACAAATACGAATAATTCGTTAGATGTAAACACTTTTACAAATATGCTCTCTTTTGAAAGTTCAGTTCTACTTTCTACGGTAAAAATTGAAGTTTTAGATTCTAACGGAGTTCCCCAACAAGTTCGAGTTTTGATTGATTGTGCTAGTCAGGCAAATTTTATAAGTCAGGCTTGTTTAAATCGGTTAGGTTTAACTAGTTTAAAATTATCCATACCTATACAAGGTTTATGAGGAATGAAATATGTAGTTTCCAGTTGTATAACATGTACTATCCAGCCTATAAAAATGCCAGCACAAGCAATTAAAATTGATGCTATTGTGTTACCAAGGATCTGCAACGATATGCCTTCTTTCAATCTTTCACATTTACATTTGCTACACATAAAAATTTTAAAACTTGCTGATGATATGTTTAATCGCCCTAGTAAAGTTGACATGCTCATTGGCGCATCAGTTTTTCCTCTTATTTTGAGAGATGGGCGTATATCAGGGCCTCCTTGTCAGCCAATAGCAATTAATAATATTTTTGGCTACATTTTAATGGGTAATATTAAATTAAATAAAACCGCAAATTATACTATCAAATCATTTTTAACTTCACTGGATTCAATCGATAATACTTTAAAATGCTTTTGGGAATTAGAAGAGTTTCCAAATAAAGTTACACAAATTACCGATGAGGTACAATGTGAAAAAATATATCAAGATACCCATAAAAGATACCCATACCGGACGTTTTATAGTTTCTTTACCTTTTAAAAATAATACTGAACCGCAATTTAAGCTGTCCAGATCTATTGCAATTCGCCGCTTTTATTTATTAGAAAAACGCTTATTAAATAATCCCGCTTATTGCCTGTTTATGAGAGATTATTTAGACTCTGGACATATGGAAGTAATTCAAACTACCGCTGATATCTTTAAAGATAATACTTATTATATTACTTATCATGGTGTAGAAAATGTTAATTCGAGTACTACTAAGCTTAGAGTAGTTTTCGATGCTAGCTGTTGTGATGCTAATGGCTTATCACTTAATAATGAACTATTCCCTGGACCTAAGCTACAAAAAGATACTGTAACGCTTTTATTAAGTTTTCGATGTCATAAATATGTTTTTACGTGTGACATAAAGCAAATGTACAGACAGATTTTAGTGGAGTCACAACATTGTGATTTTCAAAGGATTGTTTTCAGATTTTCACCTAACGATCCAATTTCTCATTATAGATTGAAAACTGTCACATATGGGGTTTCATCTTCTCTGTATCTGGCTATTAGAACATTAAAACAGTTGGCTGAGGATGAACGCAATGAGTTTCCTTTAGCTAGCCAGGTTTTGGAAAATGATACCTATGTGGATGATGTTGTGTCAGGTGGTGATTGTTTACAGAATGTTAAACTGCTTCAAATTCAATTAATTTCATTGTTAAAAAAAGGAGGTTTCGAATTAAGGAAATGGGCAAGTAATAATATGGAATTATTAAATAAAGTTGCTTCAGATAACGAACATCAATATGCTGTTAATTTTGATTTTGCAGACATTGTTTTAAAGATATTAGGGCTGAAATGGCATCCAGTAAATGATATTTTTTCTTATAATGTAATACCACTTGATAAACCGTGTACCAAGCGTAATATACTTTCTGAACTTGCTGGCATATTTGATCCGCTTGGGTTTTTAGCACCTATTACTTTTTTTTGCAAAGTATTTTATCCAGATCTTATGGTCTTTAGGATTAGGATGAGACATAACTCCCCCACCAGAAGTCTGTAATCGTTGGACTCGTTTTAAAACTGAACTGTCAAATCTTTCTGATATTTCTATACCGCGTTGTTTTACCCTAGATGATTATAATTACATTGAGCTACATGGTTTTTGCGATAGTTCTGAATAGGGTTATTCAGCTGTCATCTATTTTCGTATCTGTTTGCAAGGTATATACCAAACATTTTTTGTGTGTGCGAAGTCAAGAGTAGAAAATTACTTAAAGAAAATTACACTACCCTTGAACTTTGTGCTGCTGTTTTATTATCAGATTTAATTTCTGTTGTACTTGAGACATGTAAAAACAAATTTACTTTTAATAATATTTATGCATGGTCTGATTCTATGATAGCACTTTCTTGGATACGTTCTCCACCACATCGGTGGAAAACATTTATTTGTAATAGAGTTTCTCATATCCAAGAAAAAGTATCTCCTGAGTGTTGGCATTTTGTATCAACTTCAGACAATGCAGCTGACTGTGCGTCAAGAGGTTTATTTCCACAAGAATTAGTTGATCACCAGTTATGGTGGGTAGGGCAAGATTGGCTTACTAAACAAAATAATCAGTGGCCAAAAAATACAATACATTGTCCGCCAGAAATTCATGAGGAAGAACGAAAAATTACTTTCGCCACATTAATGGATTTAGATTATTTAGATAAACTGCTTCGTTAGAGAAGATAAAACGTATTTTATCATATGTAAATCGTTTTATTTATAATATTAAAAATAAAAATGAGAAAAATACAGATGAATCTTTTACAAGTTTTGAGCTCGAATCTGCGTTACTTCTGTTAATTAAACGTTCTCAAGAAACTACTATGCCACAATTAATTGACAATTTAACAAAAAACAAGCTTGTATCAAAGACTTTTAGAAAATTATCTCCCTTTCTTGATGAACGAGGAATCGTTAGGATAGGCGGCAGGCTTGTCAATGCTTCTATAAGTTATGAACAAAAGCATCCAATTTTATTAAGTAAAGATCATAGACTTTCTCAATTAATTATTGAAGATCTTCATAAAAAACATTTGCATCCTGGTACTCAAACATTGCAATTTTTACTTCTCCAGAATTACTGGATTCTTAATGCGAAATTCGCAATTCGTCACGTTATCGAAAATGTGTAAAATGTTTTAGCACTCGACCTGTATGTGCACAACCCATTATGGGTAATTTACCTGCATATCGTGTAAATCAATTAAAATGCTTTTCTCATGTATCTGTTGATTTTGCAGGCCCATTCAAAATAACTATGAATAAGATTCGGGGTGCAAAATCATTAAAGGCAAATTTTATTGGTGCTAACAATGAGTTAATTAAAATCTTTAAAGATGTGGCTGATCAGGAAAAAATAAAATTGCATTTTTATCCACCATCTGCTTCGCATATGGGAGGGTTGCACGAGAGTGGAGTTAAAAGTGTCAAAACACATCTTATACGTGTGGTTGGTGATCAGATTTTGACATTTGAAGAGTTAAGCACTGTTTTTGCACAAATTGAAGCAATTTTAAATTCGCGCCCGCTTTGCCCGCTTGGTAATGATCCTAATGATTTGAATGTATTGACACCTGGACATTTTTTAACATTTGAAAATGTTCAGGTAATAAAACATATTAATGATAACAGCTTTTAATTTGACTTTAGAAATACCCATGATGGTTTAATAAAAAATTATTTGTCTACAATTGATTAGATAATTCTCAAAAATACTGAATGATTTGAGGATAGATTGATTATGATTATGTCTTATAACATTATTTATGAGGTTATTTAAAATTTTGTAAAATAGCAATGTTATTAAATTCTTTTACAGAATGGTTTAATAAAGATACAAAATTGTTAAATAAAAATAAAACATACAAACGCAGCTCATGACAGATACATATAAATCCACATAATTGTCATCTAACTATGGAACTTTTAAGGGACTTAAAACAACGAACAATGAAGAATAAACAATGCAGAAATTCTTGTATTAAAGATGTTGAACAAAATATTATTAGTAATCCAAAATATTTTTGGAATTTCACTAATTCCCAGAAAGAGGAACGCATTTCTCCAGAAACAGTAACATACAATAAATGAGAAGGGTGAACACTCACTGACATTGCCAATTTGTTTATCAATTCTTCACGGTTTACAGATGCCACAACAGCTATCTGAGGCCCTTTGTGGGATGATAAGATAGAAAGCAATGTAGAGTTTAATTTTATAGATATTCTCTTGATGATATTGTTAATCATATTAAGTGTTATAAGTATTTAGATAATAATTCAAATTCTGAACCAGATGAACATCCCCCTATTTTAATCAAAAACTTTATTTGCACTCTAACCGACCCCTTGAGCTACTTATTTAATAATTCCCTATGCATATCATATTTTTCCAGATATTTTGAAACTTCCAATACAATACCCACTTTTAAAAATGGTTAACGGGTTCTCACTTTGCTTTCGAAATGTAAGGACGTATGACGTTGCAACTCGGAAGTGTGAGTGCCGCTTCTTATAATATTCCAAGCTACAACACTTAGTTTATTTCTTGAAACAAACATAAATCATCTAAACAGCAGTAATAACAGGTAACAACCATCATCATCATCATCATCATCATTATGAATTATCATATCTAATTCTAAAACTAATTCTGGTCACTTATCGATCACAGACTTGTAAATAAAAGGTACAATGAAATCCCGAGTCTCTGCTCGAAAAAAATAAATATTATTTACCGAACATCTCGAACCATCAGCTCCAAAAGAAGCAGTGAAGGTCAAAGAACCACCCAAAATAAAGATACTGGCCATCTTTTCAATGTCCCAATTAATCACAAAAAGAGAGTTTCTCACGGCCCTCAGCTCCTTATCATCATTGAAAATCACTCTGACAAACGAAAATGAGTATAGAAGCTTGGTTAAATATTATTTGACAAACAAGATTAAATTCCATACGACAAAACCATAACGACAAACCCCTCTCGGTTGGACTCGGCGTCCGCTCTTTCTTGACTGAAAAGATACACATGAAAATCTTGCAAGTTACGATCTGCCGATAATACGAATCACGAGA
Source organism: Agrypnus murinus (assembly GCA_929113105.1). NCBI lineage: Eukaryota > Metazoa > Arthropoda > Insecta > Coleoptera > Elateridae > Agrypnus > Agrypnus murinus. Next base: position 123,373,327 of record OV816024.1, on the reverse strand, counting down.
AAGGCAAAACCCTATGCATAAAAAGGCAAGCGAAATATTTAATATCCACAAAATTCTCCAATCAGTAGTTACTATAGAGCGACGAAGAGTTAATAAAACACCCCAAAAGTTGTTGGATTTCGAGAATCACTGAATAAAATTTAATGCCGTTTTCACCATTCGATAGCTTGTTTTTGGAGAATGTTTAGTTATATAAATAAAGATTGTTCAAAAGGTCTTTCGAGATTCGTATAATGAGCAAAATGTAAAAGAGATATTTAATATAGTTGGCAAAATAAAGACAAAATGCTTTACACTGCGAAAACGGTAACAGATAAAGGCTAACTGTAAGTGAACGAATTGTAGTTTTCAAAAGATCTACAAAAAAGTCCGTAGTGGCATATATATGTATCTGTTACAGATTACTCACAATCAAGGTTTCTTTAATAATATTATTTTTTCGGAAAACTATTTTCCGCATGAAATGTTGTCTTACTCGCCCCCGCTCCAAATGAAACGCCGGTAATTTATGTATTTCATTACCTTTAGAATTGCTTCAAGTATAATCTGTGAAAATTTGAAGATTGTAGCTTACGTTATTCAAGAGATATATAGCCATAATAATTTATTAAGAAATGCCTCCCTCAGCGATCCCTTGGTTTTTTAGGATTAAAAATTTACGCATGCACCCATTTGGGGAAGGCGTTTAAGCTGACTGAGCCTTCTAGTTTTCGAGATATTTTTCAGTGGAGATCTGACATCGGAACTGGCTATTATTATATGTTTGTGTCTCGTCTTGATATCATACATACATACATATGTACATTAGCTTAATCTTTAACAATCGATCCCGTTATTTGTCTTGTATTTATATTGTATAATATAAATTGTAATAGCATGTATCTAAAAATGGTTATTTGGGTTAATTATTTAATTTAAACGAGACAAAATCAGAAATATCAAACAGAAACGCCGTAAACATCTTTCGTCTTTGTCGTCCTAACGCGTCTTCAAGCGGTGAACGTGACCGTACCCCGATTGGCCTACTAATCTTTAACTTTTCACTCTCGCACTAATCACTCCACATACGTATATTTGTCTCTACATAGTTTCATTGTGTCTCTACATAGGGGTCAATTTAAGACATTTAGTTATTGCTAATAATACAGTATAATGATAATGTTAAAATGTGATATTCCACACAACACAATTCCACAAATCATCTTTTACTGGCATTCTACTAGAAAAACAAATATGTTGACTTTCCTGTCAACACTATCTCTTATGGATTAATAACTACATCTCAATGTCACCTTTAGGAAATTCACTAGCTAAAGGTAGTTGACAAATATGCAACATCAGTACTGTAGCACTAACATACATTATTTCTATATATATAAATGTGAACCAATATTCCGCCACCACTCGAGAATAACTAAACCTATTTCGATGAAACTAAAAGCATGATTACGCAGGAGAACATGTCGCACACCGACTGTAAGAAGTTTAATTGTAAGTTTTGGTGTAAACTTACTTTCATTCGCGATTTTAAAAATTGTGCCCCATCTCATGTCCACATCCATATCATGAGGCTGATGATGTAAGGCTTACGGGGTAAAAATATAGGCTTGACATTACCGATTGCTCCAATAGTACTTTGCACGCGAGGCGACTGTAATAAGATAGATATCCCCAATTATCTAATACATATTTTTTAATTTGGTGAAATAATTGATTCATTCATAAGTCTGTTGAAATCGTTCGAACATCCGTCTGTCCGTCACAGCAAAATATTTCGTAAGCCCTTTGAGCTAGGAACGTGAAATTTGGATCAAATATTTTATGTTATACAGTTTAAAGTAGACAGAAAAATGTTTCATCGAAGAAGTGACGTGGTAGCATTCATGGTAGCAGCTCTTTGATGATACCTTTGAGAAGTACTAAGAACAACGATATTATTTCAAATTTCGAAGAAATCGAGAAAAAAGACGGGAACTTACCCCCCAACCCCAACCAAGGGCCTGGATCCGCACCTGTTTTTGAATATTAAGGGTTGATATTTGTTTTATATTCTATATTTTATACTTTTCCCAAATCAAAATATGCATTGCATATTAAGATATAGTTCTTTTACACCTAACGTAATAATATGTACATTTGCGGTCATTCGCTAAGGTACTATGAAAAAAATCATGGCAACAGATTTTTCAGGTTTTTGTACAATGTACGTTTATTATATGATAGTCTAGAACATTTTATTTTTCAATATTAAAATTGCACAGTCCATAAATCAGGTCGAATTACAGCGTACATTATACAAAAAACGGAAAAATCGGCTGTCACTTTTTTTCATCATTTGCTTGCAAATGCTCGCAACTGTACATTTTAATTAGGAGCAATTAAAGATAAAAATTGGGAATATTATAAAAATAAGCAAAAAAACATAACGCTGCAGATCTAGATTATACGAAAAGCAAATTAACCATAAATATGTAGACTGTTTTCCATTAGATCCAAACTAAACTTATTTAAATAATTGCATTTCTTCTGACGATGACTTATTTTCAAATAGTAGATAAAGTTATTAACGTTAATTAACTTTAAAATGTATTAAATGCAAACGCATTCAATTAATTATTGTTTCTTTTGTTGCAGGTAATGGTCAATGTTATAAAGTCAGTAGGTAGCATTTAATCTGGATGATACAGCATTGTATAATTTAATACTCTTTTCTCTTACAAATCACTACGATCTAAGTAGGTTATTAAAATGGTAAGTGATGTTAATGAAAATCTTGTTCGACAGCAAAGTGATATTAAAGTGTTTAAGCTTCTGATATAATGTAAGCACACCATATAGGGATATTTCATAATACCTAAGTCATAATATTATAGGAAATAGATTTAAATTGCAACTATTATTTAAATGATTGTTGATTAAAAGCGAGACGCTGACACCGTGTTGGGAATTATAAAATCAAATTTTATGCTAGACATATTAACATTTTAAAGAGCAGTTTATACTTTCTATTTATATACAATAATAATTCACATATCTATCGGCCCGAGTGACCTAGCGGTGAAGATACTCATTGTCTATTGTCAAACTCTTCACTGTAATATGTAACATCTCTTTTTTCTGCACGATAAAACACAACAATAAAACATCAAAATATATTAAGATATTTATACTTACTTTACTGCGATGCTCAAGATTGCCTCGACTTGAAATCTTACTCTTTATTACAAATTTGAAAATCAGGTCGTAGGTTCTACAGTTGTCTAATTATTAAAAGGAATAGATAAAGGTTTCAAAACTCAATAAAATACTAGAGTCACTGCATCTAGTTACTTAGACCAGCTGGTCGACCAGAGTACTGCAAACCGCCGCCATATTGGGGCAAACAAAGCACGAAATTGTTCATTATTTGTTCTGTATTGAATTTAATCAAATCCACGTTTACTTTAAAAAGTTTTTCTTATTCTGAAAGATCAAACCTCTAATATGTCAAACACGTAAAACGTGGTTTTAATTTGACTCTATAAAATACACTAATAGGGCGCCATCTGATTATGAAACTTGATAACATTAATTAAACAAAAACACACTGAGGTCACTAATCAGAAAATGAACTCAGATCCAATAAATTTTGATCAAATAATTTACTATACTCAATAGTATCAAAGTTAGGCTGTAGAAAAATATAAATAAAACGTTCATAATTATATGGGTCTATGTTGCTCACTTTAGTTAAACTTGAAAACATATTTATTATAAGTATATAAAAATAAGACATAAAAATACATTTATTGAACTTAAAAATTCTGCTATTAATACCCGGCATAAGAGCTCTTAGCGGTAAGGAACGTTTAAATACAAAAATATATAAATAATCAACATATAAAAAGTGAAATAACTACAAAAATGTTACACGATAAAACAAAGAAATAATATTTCACAATACCTTAATCATCTTGATAAGTTTCAAACAAAACCAGTACTAAATTGCACGAAATTGCCTTTTATAACACTAGGAACCATTACTGCTGAATAGTAAAAACTGGAACGGATTCTTGTAGGACGACAGTTACTTAATTTGGACCCACGATGAATTAACCTTCCAGCATTATGTCAAGAGAAACTATTGGTGATTCAAATTCACCCTAACCAAAACTTCTAGTACAACCATATAACTCAAATAACTTTAGTTATTAGATTATTATTAAAAGCAATCCAGTTCTTTTTATTATTATATTTTAATATAATCCGTATGCCACTTAAATCCAGACTGAATTTTATCAAGTACTAGAACTTTAATAAAAATTTTAACTTGCATTCGGTAAGTTAATTATAATTTTAATCTTTTATGCGATCCGAATTTCTTTATCTTTCAATAGTTCAATCACTTAAGATAAAATCGGTACTTATTTATTATTATCGAATTGTTGGACGGGAATTAACTTTGTTGTTAAACTGTATAAGAATAGACGATACTTTCGGTAAGGAAATGAATTTCCCACAATTTAATAGCACGGAAGTCCGGAAAATTATAAATACAGCTAGACTTTTACTAAACGTAAGTTCACAACTAATACAACGAGAACGAAATTTTTCTTCTTCAAAACTATACGAGGTGTGATCAAAAATTACGGTGAATGAATTTTTATAGCGGCAACTGCTGACGCTACATCCATATGCTGTAATTTGTCCAGTAGAGTGATCAGCTGAGACAGGGAGGGACAAGTTGTAACATGTTCGAACTTGTCAGTCAGCTGCCAGAGCCGCTAGAGTGAGGTTGAGTTTATCGTGTCTGTCGCGCAACATGGATTCCGAACAACGCATTAACATTAAGTTTTGTTTTAAGTTGCAAAAAAATGCCAAAGAAGCTCATGAAATGTTAAAATCGGTGTACGGCGATAATATGGTAACTCTGAAGACTGTGTACAAGTGGTATGACCGATTTAAAAACGGAAATGAGTCTGTTGAAGACGAGCAGCGTGCGGGACGTCCAGTAACCTCAAAAACAGATGAAAATGTGCAAAAAGTGGAAACAATGGTTCACTCTGAATTTTATAAGGGCGTACTGCAACGTTTGCGAAACGACGTACGAAGAAAGCGGCCAGAAAAATGGGCCAATGGCTTCCTTCTTCATCACGACAACGCGCCGTGTCACACCTCGCTTCTCATTCGCGAGTTTTTGGCCGAAAGACGTGTTCCTGTCTGTCCACATCCGCCATACTCACCGGATTTAGCACCATGCGACTTCTGGCTCTTCCCAAAAATTAAAACTGTGCTTAAAGGAAAACATTTTGACACCATTGCTGACATTGAGAGGGCCACGACGAAGCAGCTGAAAGCCTTTCCGAAAGACGCCTTCCAGAAATGCTAACAGTCATGGAGTCAACGTTGGGATAAGTGCATTGCTAGCCAAGGACAGTACTTTGAAGGAGATTAAATCAAATTCTATGTAAGCTTATTACTTTTTTTAATAAAAAATTATTCACCGTATTTTTTGATCACACCTCGTACGTCAAATATCCAAGGCTTGGCGTTAACTTGAATCGACGTCAATTATCTAGCTTAACTTGATGTTGACTGCCTACTTGGTAGCTCAACTTAAGTGAGACTGAACTAAAAACTCAGGGTTATTTTCTGTATACGGAATATTTTTTTAGCGGGGTGCGCTTCTGCATAGGCCTATAAAAGGGTCGCATGATTTCGGTTTAACGAATCAAAATTAGTGTTTCCAACACAAAGGAAATCTGGAACGCAATATTCTTTATAACAAAAAATTGCAGACAGGATGTATTCCCACAGGGAGACACAGATGGCCTCTTTAAAAAATACCATTTAGCACGTACAAACTATTATTCCTCTCAGCAAAATAGATTTTGACAATATTTTCGGAGAATAAGAAAATTAAAGTGTTTATGAGAAAGCTTAATAGCATGGTTTCACACAAACCAAAATTGTTTATCTTGTAAATTTTAATACCGGAATCACTTGATACTACAAACACGTGTCTTGGCCTTACCTTTTAGTTATAATAGAAGCTATAATTTTGTTATTTTATTATACAGAACGGCTCCACTAGTCTTGAAAGATGACCTTTAATACATTTTTATGAGGTTTATTTGTACCACAAGCCAATATATTTTAAATTACAAGAAAGACGCAGACTAACAGGACCGCATTTATGATTTTTTTAGCAACTTCGCCCCAAAATTTCATTAATTCAAGACTGGTGAAAAAATACCGTTACAAATAGAGTATAATGACGATTACTGTCTAACCTGGTTTTGGAAGAAAATATTTTATGACCTAACATAAATAAGATGTTGATATCCGTAAGGAAATGAAAAATATCATATAGCTTGTGAGCAAACACGTGCTTTAATAATAATCAGTGATATTTGTGTATCTCATTGCTCTCGATTTATATTTTCATTGGATAAGAAACGTGTGGTTCTAAACGTAGAAATAGACTAATAGCTGCATTCACTTTTTTTTCCAGAAAACCACAGATTGTACAATAAACGGTACTGTACAATCTGTGGTTTTCTAGATTTTATAGTACCGTTTCTTGATTCTACATGCTCTATGGTTTTCCTGCTCAGATTGTGACCTTTTTAAATGTAAAAAAAGAACAGAACAAAAAGTTCAGTCCATTGGTTGCATTTCTTCAAAACTAAAACACGTTTACTCCTAGTGCAGCTTTCGAAACTTACCTACCTTATGTTCTGACAAGGAGGTTGGTGACCTTGGTGAAAATGGTTAACTTGTGTTAACATTAGTACAGAAATACTATTAAAAATATCAAGATTATGAAAAAACTTTTCAAAATTTTTTCTCTATCGCATTTTATCAAAATAATTAAACAAAGTTGGCTCCTTATGCATGAGTTCTTTTCTTCTTCTTTGAGAACTTTTTCCAAAAAACTTACTCTCGTGAAGTTTAAACTTTCAGAAATAATTTTTAAAAAATTATCGAATTTGACTATTCAATTCTCGAGTAATATATAATAAATTGTCGAGAAAGAATGATTTTCGAATTACAGCCACAAATTAACATGGAAGTTTGGCAACGCCACCCCACGTATGTGTTAGTACTCGCGCGGAAACCTAACTTGATTTTTGAATCACTTAAACGGAAATGATGTATTAGGAGGAAATGAATTATAAAAAAATAAAAACAAGATAATTTATTTCTCACCATTATATTTAGTGCTTTTAAGTTTTAATTCCGTTACGAAATATGTATTATATTACAAGTACAATAAATATCTTAATCTTAATGACTATCTCATATCAAAAAGCAACTGACTTATTTACTTATAAAAATGTATGAGTAGATAAATGAAATTTTGCACTTAAAACCTTATAAAATATTTATACTCTATAACAAAACCAAAATGGTTACCATAAATTTTTTATAAAAACCAAAAATAAGATATAGAGAAACAGCAGCTACTTTATAACAAATAAATATACTGATATAAAACATAAATAACAGTAGTCTTATGTATTGCAAAACTATTTAAAATGACTATAATAATAATATCCATAATTTTTTGATTTTTATGACTTTCTTTCCACTGTCGGCTTTGGTTTCAAGCATTTCCTTTAACTTTTTTTTCCATGCTGATTCATTTCTAATAGGCTATTAAAATCTATGCCTTCATAGGCCATTCTTTTCCGAATTGCTTCCAATACCACATTTTTTAATGGTTCAAGCGACTTGAGATTTGTAGATAGTTTTTAGATTTTTTGAAATTTGGGGTACTTGAAGTCGACTGATTAACAGTTAAATGATTAGGAATTTAATTCAGAATTTAATGAGAAACTTTTTTGTGTTAATATTCCTAAGCTACAACTAGTTCCACGAAATTTCTTTCGAAACAGAGATAAATTATCTGCAAAGCTGTCGACGACTTTTGAAAATTCTTCTTTTAGATTAACTTCATTAATAACCCTGACAAGGCGAGGAGCATCAAAGCTGCAGTTGTGTGCAATTAGCACAGATTTCTTGCCACAGTTTGTAAGGAATTGTAAGAATTCTCCTAATACAATATACAAACATATCGCGCCCTTCTTTTGTTAAACCGTTAATGGCGGATGCAGCTGCAGGTATGGGATACTTATGGGGATCGATACTCTGGGATCGATGTACTTATTGAATAAACAACTTCCATACCGCGCAGCAATTTACAGTATTTTGCATGAGCCGCTTATCCTGATGTTTCCAAATCAAAGACAACCAGAGCTTGAGATGTATCACCGGAATCGATCTCTGTTGATAACTCAGGTAAATTCCCAGTATTTGAAACATATACAGTATTAGGATCTACATTTTCCTCATTGGATGTTGTCAGCAAACCTATATGACTTTCATAAGTAGTATCTTCGTCAACAAACTCCTTCGAATGTCTCAATTGTGAACGCATTTTCTTTAGTAATTGACGTCTTTTTTTGAATTCTGGCTGCTTTGCTTTCATTCAGTTAAGGCTAGTTTATGTTTAAAATATTTCAAATCTGATACTTCACTATTTTGGTATTTATGGGCTTTTGAAATTCCCGTTTTCTTCATTTTTGTGCAACTTTGGACCTCAATATTTCTGATGGGCATAAATGGATTTTTTTTTATATTATGTGGATATGAAGCAGTATATGACGGTAAACTATGGTGAAAATGGTAACTTTGATATTAGCTTGAGAACAGAGTTATCATGTTAGCTGTCATTCAATTTACACGGATTGAGAGGGAAATCGGCCACGGAAGAAAATACAAAGAAAAAGCACCCTTGTTATATTAATAACTTTAGTTATCACTGCAAAGACTTTTATCAATAGCATATAACTATATATAATAATAGTAATAATAATAATTTTACTTTCCCAAACCAATATTAGCACCAGAATAAAGTACATTTACTCAGTAATACTTATGGAAATGGTATACATTTACAGTGTTCAACTGAGCATAACTCTGTCCTCACGATAATAACAAAGTTAAAATTTTTACCACAGTTTGCCATCATATGCTGCTTCATATGCACGTAATATAAAAGAAATCCATCTACGACCATAAGAGATGTTGAGTTCCAAAGTTGCTCAAAAATGTAGAAAACGAGAATTTCAAAAGCCCATAAATACCAAAATAATGAAGTTTCAGATTTAAAATATTTTGAACATAAACTGTGTACTTTTAAAAAAGCACTTTAAAAAAGAATGAGCGCTGATACTTCGCCATTGTCTGGAAATATGACACTCTAAAAAGCCGAAATCTTGCAATAAAGTGATAAACTTCGGACTTAATTTGCGCCCATAAGGAAGCATCTTATATAATTTACGTTTAGAACAACAAATATAGTTCGAAATGTGAAGAATGCAATGGTTTTTACCGCGACTTTCTACGAGCAACTGTTCTTGAGATATAAAGATTTTCGTTTACATAGAAAAGTGCAAGAAACATCGTGCACCACGAAACAAATATGGCTGCCGTATTTAAACCAAAAGGAATAAAAATAAATTAATAGTAGCTTCGAACTACCAATACATAGATGTGATAACACACCAAAAATTATCCAGTTCTGAACTGGCCGACCAACCGGTGCGGGACCACTTGGTTATGGTTTTAGGTTATTCGAGTTTCACCACATTTCCCGTTTTGAGTGTCAATTTCTAATTTGTAAAGGTTTTAGTATTTTATATTTACAAGACTTAAAAAAATTATTCAAATCAAAGTAGTTTGGACCGGTTGCGAGTTAACGCTCTTTTTTTGTTTAGCGTTACTCCACTATATGCTGTAGACTGGAAACACACAGTCGTACAGCTCGATTAGTCTTGAGCAATCTAGTCACAGTAAACAGTAAACAAACATTGCAGAATGCCGAATTTGACTACGAAAGGTTTCAGAGTTATTTTCTATTACAACATTAAACGCGGATTAAACATATAAGATTTTTTTCAACAAAATGATTTCTGTATTTAAGAAATTTTGTTCATCTTTTAAGAATCGGTCTGGGCTAACGCCTAACGGTAGAAGTGTCAATTTCAATTGTAAAAAAATTGTGGCTGTTTCTAAAGCGGTAGAATCAGATTTTATACCGACCGTTAACGGAACTTTTACACATTTTCGTATCCACCTTACCTTGCATCAAAATATTAACAATTACTTGCAGTACACCCAGGTGTATTTGTTGTGGGCACCTTACCTTTTAAACGAAATTCATGAAGAGCTGTGCAGAATGGTCATTGTTTTCTTTGACAAAAGTAAAAGTAAAAGACGTAGCAAGAGTAAAAGACGGATTCCGATGGTATATAAGCTTTATGCTTTTACTGTTAAAGACCGGAAAATGAATGCTTTGACTTTTTGGTTTATGAATTGATTTCTGACTCTTGTTTACATTTGTTGCATTGGATACTACAAATTATCCAAGACACCGATGGTCATCACAGTACTGATACAAATAATAATGTTGGAAGACGAAGAGTTAAACATATTTACTGCTGATTGGCATACGGATACTTATCCGCGTCAGGTTCTTCAAACCGTCTCATGCGACTTTATTGCATTATTTCTTCATGTTTTTAGACTGCAGTTAAAAGAGTGCAAGTTCAAGACTAACAAAGAGTTTGTTCGCGATGTTTCGAAGGACCAGAAATAAAGATCGTTTACGTTTAAGTCTTTAATTGTTGATTGATTGAATGTTGAGTCTTGAATGTTAATGCTTATAGTAAATATTTACAAATGTAACGGTAGGAGGAGGAGTAGCAACCCCTACCCGCTAAAGGCGTGAACAGAGTTATCAGGTGGTTTTGAAGAAATATGGATTGTTATACCAAAAAAAAGTGGGAGGAATGGTTTAATCTCTGCGTTCCTGTGAAAAAAAACGTAAATTACATTCCATCTACGACAAAAGTTATGGGACATCCGTGAATAAATAGGAATACAAATCTATCATCAATTTTTGTAATAAAAATAAATTTTGATTTTCTGTTTGTACCAGCATTCTTTGTATTGGTTTGAAAACAGCTATTTTGAAAATATTGCTACTTTAGTTTGACATATCAGTTTCTTGAAAGTAGAAATTTAGGTTGATTGATAACTAGAAAACTTGTATGTACTAACATTCTCATTTAGTTACTACAACTGACTTGAGTTACAAAAGAACAAGTGGAAATTTGATATTACCAGGAATTATAGAAAAAAAAGCTTATGCAATAGTTGGATGAAAACCATTTTATTGTGACTTTTCAACTTATTTCATTGGTTAACAAAGTTTTAATTTTTTAGTCATATAACGGTTCATGCAGTATCACTTGGTCTGTGACTTGGTAGCTTAGTTGATGAAGTATTTCTTTATTGAAGTTAAGTTTCTTCAAAAACAAAATTTGACTAAACAATTAATTAATATTATTAATTTTATTTTATTTAACAATAAATATTACAAATATTATTAAGATTTATTTATGTAACTGTAATTAACTATGTTGTTTTATAACATATATTAACATACCAATACATTTTACAATAATATTGAAAGAATCATAAAACGTCGCATATCGTAATGTTAAAAATAAATAGTTTTTAGAGTACCTTTGCAACTGTTGGAGTAACTTTAAATTGCCGTTAAATTCAAAAAATTCCCAAGTTAATCTGTCTTTTTGTCACTTTAATCTAAACTTCAGATTACTTCGAATAAAAAGCTTAATACTACTTTTTGTGCACATCTAAACTTAAAAATCGAAGACATGTAACGTCATATAGGATTATACAACAGCCGACCTCTATGATCATATAGCTGAAAGAACTCACCCAGCAAGACATGAAGATCGAATCGACAAACTGCTTTTACAAAGTTTTTCTAAAGTAAAGTGTAGGTTTGAAGCTTCGCTAAAAAAGAATTCTGCATACTTACTTCTGAATTCAGTAGGATGTTGCAGAAAACTTTTTATTTAGACAGATATTTTTAATTTTCTATAACTACTTAAACATTTAGATTGTAGCATTTTTAAGTCAGATGTCGTAAGTAAATAAAAGAATTTGTTTTAAAAACTTAAACACTTTTTAGAAACTCCGTTTTGTAAAGATTATTAAGTAATTTACGTTTTGTATTTGAAACAAGAAATATTTTGTTTTTATTCGTTTTTAATTAATAGCTGAAAGGTGCTTACTGAAAAATAATAAATTTGTTTTAGTACTAATTTATTTTTTGTTTTTTAGGGAGACAATTAAAGGCAGTGCTAAATCGTGTTCATGACCACTAATATTTTTGATTCATTTCTCTTTTCACAAATTCGGTCAACAGTATGTGTTACAAAACAATAATCATTCTGGATCATTTATAGAAAAATCAATTGCAAATAATAATTTAAAGGTGCATCTGTCTTCACTTTATAACAAACCAAATTAAAAATACATTTCTAAACGCAAGTTTAAAAACCTCAATTTTCTACAAAACCTTTAAAATTTCTTGAAATAACATTAACCTGTTATTATAATGGTCAAACATATCAAAAATGAAACTGTAGAATAAATCAAGGACAAAGACAATATTTTAAAAGGATCCAAAAGACTCAACAGTATTGTAAAGATGAATTTCATAAAATCATGAAACGCAGAAAAAATACCATGGCACTATATTCGAGCATTGCGGTCAAAATCCAAAAAGTTAATTTAGCTAAGAAGGGTTTGTTAAACCCTCCGTTAATTAGGGTTGAGAGATGTTATGTGCATAAGAGCACTTAGTTTCTCCTCCTTTCTAAACCCAACATTCTTCTACACTACGCATTTTATTTTTAAAATTCTGTTGGAGCGTTGTTTCACACATTTTCGTGTATAGGATTTTCTAAGCAGATCCATGTCATTCACGTTTAGCTATTACGAATTATACGCAATTCTGCAGATTTGAAACGGTATTTCTTCTTAAGCGGTCTTTAATCTCAGGCGAGATCCATTTTGCGTTTCGATATTCGAGGCATAATAAGACTCGTTTTTCGTTTATTTCAGCCTTTTCTTATATGCATATATACTACATTGGGAATTCTTCTCTTGCAAGTTGACTTGAGGTATAATCTTCCCTTCCCATAGTCGAATAATTTTACGATCGATGGTTCTTCGTTCACGGGCCGAAGGATTAATTGGAAGTAAGAAACCTATTGAATATTTTGATCGGGAAATTAATTTATTAGTAATCAGTGATTATTCTAAACAAATAAATAGACATCAATCATTTAGATAAATATTGTTTAATTTTATTTTGCTTGTACATTCCTTTCGATTAGAATGTATTGCATTGTTAACATTTTGAGTTATCGCTAACAACAATTTTAAAGCTAATCTTCAGTATATTTCTTTTATATTTAAGATGTGAGATTATTTATTAAATAGATGAAAGCATTTTAAAATCTATCAATTTGTTATTTATTCATTTAACAATAATAAACATTACTGATGATGATTTACGTAATATATTTGTTCTTACCCTACCACAATAGAAGTCAGGCGATGATCTGGTGTTAGAATTTCTTATGATGAAACCCAAATATTTGTTAGCATTTTGTATTGTTGAATTAATATAACCTTTAAATTCAATTTTATTACCAAAATAGACGCCCAAGTATTTTATTTTTGTGGTTTGTTAAAGTGTGTATTTATCAATGGTATAATTATTGTCTATGAGATTAGATTTACTACCAAAAGATATTGCTCTGCATTTTGATGTATTACGAACTAAGTAGTTTTTTTTGCACCAATATAATACACAGTGTTGCAATCTTTTTGCAACAACATACAATGTTTTAGAGAATGAACTTTAGAGTATGTTTTAAAATCGTCTGCATAGAGAAGTGACTTACTTTTTACCTGATCTGGTAAATCATTTATAAAAAGAATATAAAGCAGTGGCCTAAGGTTTGATCCTTGGGGTGCACTAGAAGCAACTTCAAATTCATACAAATTAAAACTACTGTACTCAAGATATTGCGTACGCCAATATAAATATGACTAAGCCGGTATATGGTAATTATCTTTAGAAATCAGAGGTAGAAGATCACGTGATACATAACAGAAATTATTAGAAAAAAATTACATCTAGAGTATTCATTTTAAAATTATATATGCAATTAAACTGATATAGACTGCAAAGCTCCCGAAAATTTGTTAACATTTTATGCTTCTTATCATTAGGATCAAGATCATATTGTGAAGCATTAAAGTCTCCAACAATTACTATATTAAATTTATTTTTAGTTATAATACTGAAGAATGAATTTAGGAACATCTCCAGTTGCATAGCGTTAAGATGATGCGGAATGTATACGACAGCTAATAACGTTTGCGAGCATATGGCTCCTATCTCAAAGTAAGAAGTATATCCAAATCTGAGGAACAAGTACCCTGAAAGAAATCGGTTATTTTGGTGTTTAATTCTCGCACATTCTGATAGTACCAGTTGATATGATTGATGTAATTAGAAGGAGAAGATAGTACCGTTAAAGTTTGCTCGCATTTGCTCCTATCCCAGGCAGCATGACGTGTATCAATATTTGTTGCACCCTTGTTAGTGTTATTATAAAGGGAACAGTTGGAACAGCATAAGGTTCGCTTTACCTTCTTTAACAGCATGTCCACTGCACAGAGGAGACATTTAATATTGTCCTTGCACCCTTTTGCAGAGTAGTGATAAGCATTACATTTGTAGCACCTTAATACATCAGTACTAGAGTTTTGACCCGGGAATTTCCGGGACCCAAGTCCCGTGAATTTCTTTATTTTTTGTTGTCTCAAGTCTCGGGAAAAATAACTCGAGACACGGGATTTTTATATTCACGGTATTTAATTAAAATTCTTACTTCAAAATCAAGGTTCTTAACCAGTTTTTTTAAGTACTAAACAGGCTTTGCACACATATACCACACATTTGCAACACATACAAATTATTTACAACCTGTCTATAAACAATCAAAAAAAGTTAAGAGGTTAGTTTCAGTAAGAAAGTACCGTTAGGTATGGTACCTCGCCTAAGCATCCTTTATATGTAATCTTGCAGTTTCTATTTAATTATATTCAAAAAGGGTCTCTATCCGGAATTTCCTCTCTTATTTATAAACAAGTAAGATAGTCTTCTTAAAGACCTAAACAGAATGTTTTTACTTAAAAATTCATATTGAAGTATAGTCTTAACCTCTTTAACAACTGGTCGTTTTCAATAGGTAAAGGGTTCCAAGAAGATTTTGATAGTTTTTGTAATGACAATAGTATAATTAATTGCTTATAGTAATGTGTATTTACTAGATTTCTAAATTTGTTTCATATGTTTTATTTGCTATTAAATTTATAAATAAAATGTTTTCTGTTTAGCTTCAAAATGAATAAATCAAATCGTAGTTTGACCAACAAGTTATTACCAAAAAATTTCTCTACTTACAGTAAAATAATCAAACAAAATACTTACTAATTCCTCAGCTCCGCTCTCTCATTTGGGCTGGGTTTCAACATACCAATAATGCAGTGGACGGCGAAATAAATAAATAAAAATTAAAGATAAAACAAAATAATTCATTTATTAATGGACGCCAAGTGATTTGAAGGTTGTTTACATAAAATAAAGTAAATGCTGATATTATGGTACAGATAAGATTCCCAAATCACTAAGCAAATCTTAATCTAGTATGAGTTAATTATAAACTAAAAGAATAATTAAGAACCCCTAGCTACCTAGATTCTACCTATCTAATGAGTACTGCTGAATAATAATGATTTAAAATTAGATTAAATATTGCTTATCTAAATGATTGCGTATTGTTTAACTATCGTACAAATATTTGTCTCGATATTGATGCAAATACGATTAAATATAAAGAAACCAACATAAAAATATGCACATCCAACTACGTTTGAAAAATGTTAAAGAATAGATAAGAACTACTTATCTTGTCGAACATGTAGAAGCGGCTACTGGGGTCGGTACCTCTATACCAGCAGCTATTTTCGTTAGTTGATTCTTAAATCTTTACCAAAACCATAAGAGTTACTCCCGATCAATTTCTCCAGGTCCAGTCTGAAGAACAATAATATATCTTTCCCTGGATCTTAATTTTCCCTGTTTAAAATGACAGGACGACAAAAAAAAGGTTAAATAAAACCCAAAATGAAAATCGCCTAAAATATAATAATTAACAAGAATTAGATTAACGTTATTAAATTATTAAATTATTAGTAAAATTAGAAAAACTCTATTTACCTTCTAATACGAAGACGGTGTATTTTTAAATGTTTAAACTGAGCGAGAAATCCTCGAAACGGGTGCGAATTATTCCAACCCAACTCTCAAGGAATAATTCAATATATTTGCTTTAGCTCCGACTTATCCAATTTCTACTCAAATTGCTATTAATCACCCCGTGATTAATAAAATAAAACAGGAACTAAAATTAACGCAAACCGCTCACGTTAAAACGATCGAAACAGTTCTCTCTGTCTGACTTCCCAATCTCCCAAAATGTTTTAACAACGCTATCGCTAAGCACAGGCCGCGATAACATACAGAAAGAATATTAAATGTTTACAATACCGCCTTTCTTATCTTTACCTAATACTTTATTTTTCTATTTTACAAAAATTATCTCTAAAAATACTAACTGCGTTATTTTATTAATAACAAATTAATAAAGGAGAAATTAAAACGTAACGAAATCCTTTTGAAAATGTAGAAACGGGCCAATATAATTATTGTCCCAAACAAATTCCGAATACTAGCAGGCCCATACGGTATTTAGAATGGATGTACGGATCGCATTTAAAAAAATATTGAAAAAGATATCGCACCTTGTACCTCAATAAAATTAAAACTTAACAATCGATTTTAAAATTTTGCAAAACAATGAATTTGGGTTAAATTGCATGTATCTCAATAAGTCGCAGGAGATAGAATATTCGAACTATTGCTAATAATAATTATCATGTTTATATTCAGTAAAAATGTTTTATAACAGCTATGAGTAACTTAAAACTTACCGGCAAACTACAACACTAAACAGGAAAGGTTTTGGCATAAAAGCGTAAAAAATAATTTTATGATTGGAGAATTTATTTATGTATTGCTGTGCTTTTCATTATATAATTGCAGTTATTTTCCAATGGGAACTTCTGGGAGAAAGTGATTAGAGGATTAATTAAAACAATTTTAAAAACAAATATTTGGATTTTTGTGTTAGGTGCCTATGTAAAATTACTATCCGGGATTCCCGGGAATTCCCGGGACTTCCGGAAAAAACAAGTCTCGAGTCCCGGGAATAGCAAAATTGTCGAGACCCAGAAACCCTAATCGGTACCATCATACACTTCACAACTATCTATACCGATAAACACACGCTTTCTACAAGCTTTCTGTAAGTATTACGATCGACTTGAAATGTAGCTAGACATATATTTGCTTTTTCTTCGTTGGAGAATGGTTGATTAATCAGCAGGATGAGCCATCATCGAAGATTTTCGTATTTTGCTTAAAAGGAAGCCAATCTAAGATAAAGTCATCGATGTCCTGTGCAAATCCGACGATTTTAATACGAGGTGTTACTTATATAACGGATTTCATTTCGTATGTACTTGCTAGATTAGTTTACAGGGCATATTTGAAGTTATCTGTACATGCTTCATTTTCGAAATTTAACAGAACACCTTCATTAGTAATATTTCTCGTGTCCTTTATTTTTATCCTGGAAGAGATTAAGTTGATATTTTTTAATATATCGGGCTTAGTATCGTATTTACTTTGAGATTGTGTTTTGGGGTTCACGATTACCTGAGACTCGATTTTCGAGGCGGTTTTGGCTGCGTATGTGCTCTGAGGCACATTTTAAATTCGAAGGAAATGGGTATTCTGAATAATTTTGTTAGGAGTAGTTCTAATAAATTCTGTTTTAAACTTTTCAATTAGTTTTGATTTTAACATTTCAAAATCACTACGTAATGTTTTACTAATATGATCGATTTTTTAATTAAGGACCTATCATCATTTCGCACGATTAAATTGAGTGTTACGACAGTCCTCACACTTCCATATAAGTCCTGAGTTTACTTTAAGGGTACTTACTAACGTCGATGGTAATTCTACTCATTCGAAGTTAAAGCAATTTTTACAGGGTCTGACGTAAGATAAGGCAGCTGACTCGGTAGTAAATGGAGGTTTTGATTTAAAACAATCAGGACGCCTGATTAAAAGTTAATCGGATTTTTAGTTTAAATTTGACCCTTCTAATATTTTTATATAAAATTTAAGTGATATGATATACTTACGTTTTTAAAATTTTAACACAATTTTATCGTATAAACGTAAAAATAAATAATAAAAACAAATAAATAAAAATACCAACTTTTACCTAGTAGTACAATGTAATCAGTGACATTAATCACTGCTTTGCACTAAGCATTGAATACAGGTAACAAGTTGTAGTTAATGATTAATAAAGAGATCTATTTAATACTCTAAATACTGCAATAGAAAAATCTCGCAAGTTCAATTAAAAATTAATAATTAATAATTGAATTTTTCCTATCGATGTGATATTTATTTATATCGATGTTTATAAGTTAACTGTGATACTTTATTTACATATGAATTCGAGGTAGAATTTTGCACTGATTATTTCACACATAATTCAAACAATTAAAATGCACCATTTTGGCCCACAACATAGTTTTAGATCAGTTAGATTTTAGTATTAAAAATCTGAAAAACAATACCTTGATATTTAAATTACTTTCCAAAATATTCCACTTCAATTTAAGAATTAAAGGGAGATCATTATCAAAACTATGCACATCTTTAGGATATTCATATCCACTTCTAGAATATACCATGTTCATTTCTAATCATAACTTTTATTGAATTTTGCTAAAGATTTGGTAACGGTCATCAACCACAATGACAAAGATTATGACAATTTGTTTCGTGATGTAGCATATGAAGGATTGAAGTCAAATTACAGTACGATGATAGTGTACTTTATGCATTCAACGGAAAATATAACTTTTTTCATAAATTTCACTGAGTAACCTCTTGAGAATTAAAGCCAGTCGTCCGCAGAGAAATGTGCCGATTTCAGGAATAAATAGAAATGCATGTGGTGCTCGAGTGTTACTTAAAAAGCAAAGTTGGTTTGATAGCAACGAGACCATAAGAAGTAACAAACGGTCAAATTATACAAAAGGAATAAAACTATTAATTATTTTTTTAAATAATATAGTACTTCATTAACATATTAAAATCATAACAAAAGTATAGATCAGCTTAAGGTTGATTACCTAGCTTGTTACTTTTATTAAATTATATTACTCTTCGAAAACATTTCAGTTAAGTAAAATAGAAACTGGAAATATACTGCCTGGTTTCCAAATCTAATACGATACATTTCAAATTGTTTTGATTAAATTCATTATCTAAAGAATTTCGCAAATTTATAAACCCAAATCCAAAATAGAAATGAGAAACCTCTTCTAGTTCACTGAACCTAGTTGTTAACAACTTTTTCTTTTATTTATGTTTATTACTCAGCAGAACCTAACTTTCGTGTTTAGTTCGATATTCTTTTATACAGTACCTTTTGCGACAATAAATTCGGAAAACTAAATCCTCACACACACACACATATACACAAACAACTAAAACTATCCCCTTCATTCACAATATTATATAACATCTTATATCTGGATCTGTTTCAGTTTCAGTTGTTTATAAAACTTCTATGTTTTATTCTGAAAGTTTAGCTTACTTCAAATAACAGATTCCGTATTTTACTATTAGGTATTGTTTTAGTTTTATATGTCATGTAGTTTTAGTTAAATATTTCAAAAATTTTCTACACTCTAGGTAACACGTCAGATTTGTGTAAACACAGAAAATACTGAAAGTTTACTACAAAAAGACGAATGCAATTTGCATAAATTCCACATTGTTTTTCACGCTTCGTCGAAATGAAACAACGACGTATTTCTGTTCTCTTTTGTTCTTTTCAGAAACACATACGAATTCATAAACAAACAAATACTAAAATTCACTTAATTCTCAAAACTTTAGTAGTTGAATTACGTTCCCGTGACATTTCTCTACCTTATTTTTTAAAATCCATGTGCATTAGATAATTATAGTTAGTTAGTTAATTAAAAATGATAATTAATTTTGGCTACCATGTTTCTTCGACAATTTTTATGTTCTTGTTAAAGTTTCTAAAACCTAACACATATACAGGGTGAGGATTTTAAAGTGTTACACACGATATCTCAACGCAATTCACGGTAAGAAATTGGTAGGAAAGGAGCACATTTTGATACAAATTGAATTTTTTTACTTTACTTTTACTTTTTACTTTAAAATTTCTACCCCCTCCCACTTTTAAGTGGTGGGGGCAACTTTAGGGCGTAGGTGGGGGGCAAGTGGGGGGTAATTTTAAATGAGATGATACATACATCTTTCTTTACGAGATTTGAATCTACGCAAAAGCTATGTATGTATACAAAATATTATTAAATTTACCCCACTTATGGCAGAGATATTAATTAGATTATTAAAATAAAAATTATTATTTAAAAAATTTGAAAAAATTTTCTTTTGGAATGGATACAAATTTCAATTGATACAAATTTGAATGCATACAAATTTCTTAAGAATTGTCCCAATTATTAGACATAAATCCTGACATGTGGCTTCAGCAGGATGGGGCACACCTTATTATGCAAGACAGGTCCGCAATTATTTAAATGAAGTGTTTGAGAACAGCTCGATTGGTCGAGCTGGCCCGATAAACTGGCCTCTTCGATCACCCTGTTTGACCGCCTTGGCTGTTTTATAATAGAAAAAGTTATGGCGACTGTACCCACTACAGAAGAAAATGTGAAAAATCGTATTCGGCAAACTTCCCAACTAGTGACGCCTCAAATGTTTCACCGAGTACGAAATTTATTTAGAAAAAGGGTGGAAAGTGTGTAGAAATTGAAGGGGAACCCCTGCATTTCGAATACTTTCTGAAGCATGATAGATGTTAAATAAATTGAAATGAAATGTCAAATTATTAGAAGTATTTTTTATGTCTATCCTAATAATTAATAAATTATGATGTAACCAGTGGAGTAAATTTAGTAATTTTGTGTATAAGTACGTAGATTCGAACTTTAAAAAGAAAAATGTATCATTCTATTTAAAATTCCGAAGTTACCGTCCACCCTTAAGAATGTGAGGGGATAAAAATTTAAAGTTACATCAAATCTTACTCACTTTCAACCAATTATAGTCCAAGTCGTTTTTGAGATTGTCACACTTTAAAATCCTCACCCTGTATGTATAGGGCAAGTGAAAGCCTAGAACCAACGAAATAAAACTTTTATCAAGCCTTTTTAAAAAAATTCTGGAACATGTCAATTTTTGTTTCAAAGAAGAGATATTTTACTGAAACTGCCACCTTTTGCCGTTTTTTGTTTTTGAGTTATTGTGATGTCAACCATGGAAACTTAAATTTTTATAATAATGAATTTGCACAAAGCATAAAATTTTAAGACCAAATATACTGAAAAATGAAGACATTGTTTTTAAAAATTTCCGAACTTTTAATATTTAAAAAAAGAAAGATACTATTTTGGGATCTATTGAAAATGAATTTATCTGAAGTTTAATATTCGTATTTAATTTCTTTAGTAAACCATGGACGGGCGGCTTCAAAAACATATGAATTTAATAAAACCTTTACTTGTTAACACATTTTATATATTTAATAAACTCCAGTGAATATTCGAATATTTGTTAAATGTATTTTAAATATTAAATGTTTTTTTAATATAAAAAATAGTTATTAAATATTTTTTTGGACCAATAAATTTAACACATGTATTAAATGTTTCTATGATATTAGAATATTAGTATTTAAATATTTAATGAAACATTTATTAAATTTGATAAACTGTTCATATACAAATAAAACTTAAAAATAAAAACTTAACATAAAATTTAGCATGATTAGAAATATTCACTAAATGTTTCGTTTTGAGCAAACAATTTACATTTAAATCTTCATACTTGATAAATATTTAACATACATTTTTAAAAATATTCTTAATTTACGATATATTATAGATTAGGGTTAGTATGCCAGTAATTGACCACTTAAGAGATTTTTCAGAAATATAAATTTATAATTTTGTAATATATATTTTGTTTAAATAAAATAAAAAATGGTAAAAAGTGCAGTTATATTCTAAGACTCTAAATATCAATAATATACAAATTAAAAAACATTTCGTTTCATAGACTATAATATAAGAAATAAATATAAGAAATAAATATAAGAGAAAAAAAGTTAGAATTTTCCAGTAGTAAACCACAAACTACCCAGTGTTTGACCAAATTTTTCCCAGTAATTGACCAGTGTTATAATATAACGAATAAAACATCAGTTTTTTATTATTTTTTTAGATATTGTTATAGAGCCACATGTTGCTGATGGCTTGGGCTAAATCACTCTCAGAGTCTCAGTATATTTAAAAAAAATCTTTGCAGTTTTTGATGACCTTATGCTAAAAAAGAAATGGAAAGAAAAATTACCAGTAGTTGATCACTTTACGAAGCGAGTGGTTGAGCAGTAGTTTTGTGCGGTCAAATACTGGAAACAGCTATTTATTTGAAATTTTAGTAAGAGAAACAAGAACAAGAGTAACTTACTAATCTTGTAGGGATGACAAAAAAACAAAATTCTTTATTTTGCATAAAACCAGTGGTTGACAAGTGTGGTCGACTTCTGGAAAACTGATAAGATTTCGAATTCTGTAATAGACCACCACAATTTTGCAAAAAAAGTGCAAATTAAAAAAATATATATATACAACAAAAATGTATTAGTTTGGCCTTTCTATTACTTGCACAATAATATGTATAATATAACGATTTTCATTAAAATCCCGGATGATTGCAGATTTCAATAGAGTTGTTTACTTACCACACTTACTGTAACTTAGAAGCACAAGTTTAACGAACACAAATTGCACATGTATTTAGACAACCGTTTGACTAAGATAACGCAGCAATGTGCAACCATTTAGAGGTGAGATAATCGCTTGAGAAACATGAAATATTCATAAAGATGTACAGGTACCTATCTTATTTTTTTCTTTTAAAATGAGATTTGGTCAACTACTGGGTGATAGTGAATTACTGGCATACTAACCCAATATAAATGGTACCTATATAGCTCATCAACTTTTAACTTTGCAGTTGAAATATGCAAAACATGTGTTGAAGCGTGAAAACCTCTGTTTTTCATTTTATAAAAGGTTTTGAAACGGTTTATTGTGAAAATATAATTCTAGTTTCAAACTTGGGGCTCATGATTAGCAAAGTTTCGGCTGGTTACGGCAGCCGACGTTAGTCTATTACACGCAAAATAATGTGTATGATGGTGTTTATTTGTTATTAAACGTTTGGGTGGTGTAAAATCAGATAAAATAGTATTTAATAAATTGATGGGAGTTTTTATTAATTTATTAATTTGTATTGAATGTTTTATACAATCTTATGGATATATCTTGGTGTTCTAAGTTTTTAATAATATTTCATATTACATCATATGCGTAATGTTTCATTTTTTATATTTTTGTAGATTTTCTCTTGACAATAAACCAAAGAAAAATGATTTTTTGTATAAACATACTTTTGCAACTGTCAACTAAAATGCCAACTCAATGATCAACTAATGTTGTCATTTTCAATGTCAAAGTACTTTTTCAGTCTCTTTAGAGTAATTGTAGAAATAGTGTATTCATCACTTGTAAAATAAGTTTTTTCCACACGTCGTATTTATGAAAATTGGTAAATCTCGCTGCACAACTTACTACGATTAGTGAAAAAATACTTACATTTTGCAACTTGTATAAATTACTATTTGCAATTAAAAATTATTTAATGCTCTGTTGCGATTCCCCCGCGAAGTGATGTCAATCACAACACCAACGTTTTTAGACGTTTTTTTGCATTGAGGTGTCTTTATGAGGTGAAAGACAATATCAATTATATTTTTAAAAAAGACAACCTAAGTACACTGGCTTGCAAAAAATTCGCGTACACCTATTTTTGATTGTATTAAGTCAGTCTTAACTTTTAAGTTGTCAGAGTCAATCAGTTAAAATTATTTTGTTTTATTTTCGTAATGACATATTTATCCGTCAAAAATGTAATGTCAAAAGTCAGAAAGGTCATGTTTACATAGCAAAAACTACATAAAAACTCGGTTACTTGATTTTTAAACTGTATGCGATTTTTTGCAAGCCAGTGTATATGTAAAAAACCGATTTTCTAAAATACGTATATTCATCAAAAAAACATATTTTTTTAAAACGAATGCAATAAGTTCTGCATTTTACTTGAAAAAACCTATAAATTAAAACATTTTTAAATTTTTTGAATATAATATATATTTAGGTAACAAATCAATACGTAGTAATTACAAGTCACATTAAACTCCAAAACATTCAAAAATCTTTTTCAATGATAACAGTTAACCTAAATTAACGCCACTTCCTTCATGTATTTAATTTGAATTGCATTATTCCGCGTTTGCAGGTTGCAGGAGGATCTGAACTGATCAAAACTAAAGTCTGTAATATCTTTTATATTACAAAAATAAACGAACATTTTCTTGCTTTTTGTGCTATATCTTGTTGTGATTCAACCCGCGAAATACTAATTATTGCGACTTAAAAATAAAAAAAATTTCATTCAACCAAATTTAAATTTTAGTTTTGCAAACACAAAAATTACAATAATGTTGTGGGTGTCTTCTGGCAATCCCTAAAATTTGTTTTTAAACTTTTAAATACGTTCTGCAAGTAGTTATTTCCATGTTCCAAGAGCATTAAAAAATGAAATCGGGATATTTCTTTTTTAGAATCTTAACAATAAAATCAGTTTTGCTGCTGACTGAATATTTTAATTCACGAAAGTGTTGGGAATTTACAAATAAAAATTCAAATCGCTAAAATAATTATCACAATCTTGAGCAATAAAACAAAAACTTTCTGCAATTTTGTTGCTATTCAGATTCTAGTTGCATTTTACCCCATTTTACGGTATGCTTAAAGACCTGACTCATTGTCAGATATCTAATTTTTAATTCTTTTTTTTTCTTGTCATTGCAAGACTTGCCTTTGAAGGGAACTATGTACTCCTAAAGCACGTGCCAATAAACTTCATCGGAATCAATCATAATTAAGGCACGTTGTAAAAAAACTTTGTTCACTTATGACAACACATGGTAAACTGAACTCCGTTCATAATATAACACATAATAACTATAAAATATCTTTTAATTTTCGCAGGCTAAAGCTGATATCGCATTTTTAATGGGAATGTTTAATAACAGCAGCTTCCAGCAGCCAATATTTGGTGAATATTTAAAACTCGAAAATAAAATTTAACTCTAGAGACGTTTTATCAAAACATAAATGCCATTATACGTGACTTATAAATGCTATGGATATCAAATAACAAAGCTACTTTTGTTTTTGTACGTATGTATGACACATCATTATGGTAAATAAAACTGTTTTACAAATTTTTAGTTCACATTACCTACTTATATAGTCCATTAAATCAATGTTTTAAGCTATTTTAACCTGACTTATAAGCTGAAACAGCCAACTGTACGTGTAGATTCTCGTTAAGTTGACGTTACCCATACTAATGGTTGATTTTACTAGAAGCCAAGTAAAATGTACCAAAGACCGATTAACCATAACTAAATAGTTCACTTTACAAATCGTTTGTATATTCTGACCTAGATTTTTAGTTAACGCTGCTTAAATTAGGTTAGAACAACAAAAAATCCGTTTACTATAATATAGTTAGTGATATTTTTCTCAGTGTGAGCTAGCTCGATCAAGCAAGGTCTGGTTAAGTGCGGTAAAAGTACTGCAATTATGCCAACTGATTTTAAAGTAAATTTTAGGCTTTACTAATTATGAGGTAAGCGCCATAAATTATCGGCCAGACAGGCTTCTACAGGTGCCAACATGTTCAAACTCGGTTGCGTCATAGTTGAACATGTAAGAGACCTACACTATATATATTACAGCTAGAAGCATAATAGATTTTAGCAGCCACTCAAGCATCGTCACGAGTGCATGAAAATATCGCAGCTAACGGAAATTGAGTACCGCGCGGTCATTAAATCTTTAACAAAAGAAGGGCATACACCTAATCAAACCAAACAACGTTTAGACGGCGTTTATGGTGATTTATCTCCATATTCCTTTTGAAAGTTAAGGAGTTAGCAATGATGTTTTACATTTCGGAAACAAGTGTTGGCCGAATTCTTCCTGACCATTTGGGTATGAATAAAATTAGTGCAAAATGGGTACCGGGTCTTCTTTCTACTATTCAACGTCAATGTCGCGTCAAATGTGCGCGCTCGTTTTTAAACTTGTGTGGAGACGACCCAAAGCCGATTTTGGAGTCCATTTTCACTGGAGATGAAACAATGATTCTGTATTATGATCCTTTATCCAAAAGGGACTCGATGGAATAGCGGCAACCCAATGAACCAATGAAAAAGTCGTTCAATCGACAAAGAAGGTTATGGCAACAATATTCTGGGATTGTGATGGCATTTTAGTGATTGATTTTAAAGAACACAATACAACTGTTACCAGTACATATTATGCGTCTTTATTGCATACATAGAGAAACAATGTAAAGAAAATTGCCAAGAGGTGTTAGATTATTACACGACAATGCACCCGTTCGTACTGCCGCAATCTCACAAGCTGCCATTCGCGAATATGGCTTTAACGCATTGGATCATCCACCGTACAGTCCGGATATGGCTCCTAGTGACTATTATTTATTTTCCAATTTAAAGAAAGACCTTAGGGAACGTCGATTTAAGTACGAGAACGAGTTGCAAGCAGCTATAATTGAACATTTTGAAGGAAAAACTTCAGATTATTTTTAAAAGGGCATTGAATTATTAGTTCCACGTTATACTAAGTATATTGACATTAGGGCAGATTATATTGAAAAATAAAAATTATTATATTTTACCAAGTTGATTTTTTTTATATCAGGCCGAGAATTTATGGCGCTTACCTCGTATGTTCACAAAAAATAAAGCTTGTTTATCAAATGTTGTTATTGTTAATATTCTATTATCAGAATTGTGATATTCTGAAAATCTGTGCAAACTGCAATATTTTACCATAAATTCAATAATATACAGTACTTCCTCCTTGAACCACACAAGGAGACACGCCATGCTAAACAAAGGAAAATAAATTTAAGCAATCAGAAGTAGAAAACATTTTAAAGATTGATCTTATTGTAGACGATATACTAGTAACCAGTTTTCATTACTATTAATCAGCTGTTAAAACCGTTATTAGAACATCAGACAATTGTCCAGATAAACGATTGAGTAGTTATTGTAAACTTACTAAGTGTAAGTTTACAGTAAATAATGCCTTTTCTAATTATTTTGGAGATCCTTAACAATTACACTGGGTAATCGTAAAATAATTAATTTCTTGAGACAGTAGATAAGATATGATATTTATATACTAATAATAATTAAATTTTTAATGAGAAGCTAGAACACCTAGACAAGTGTAAAAGTTGTGGCAACATAAAAAAAGCAGATATTCTTTTAAAGGATTGCAATCTGCGACATGAATAATAACAAATACTTATTCAATATTTAGAATGACATTAAAGATAAAAAGATTAGTAACGGTTATTTTAAATTATTGCTTAATATAGAATTCCACACCTAGAAAACAATTTATTACAAGACGCTACGACAGAATGCGTTCTAAGATAACGATTTCTAAGGTGTTTGGTACAGCGGTGTTAAAAACGACGACATTTATGATTAATGATAAAATAGGCAGAATATATTAGATGAAACCTGATACTTTTTTTGCTACTAACTTTTATAGTTTTTACTACCTTGTGATGTGCATTTGTGAAAAACTTAAATAATATTTATTCATGACTATAAGATTTTGTTGATTTATTTCTCCAAATAGATTTATCCTAATGAAAGATCAAGGTTCGTTTAACAATTTTCCGCTTTATTAAATTCACATGGGTGGGCTTTTATAAAAAGGTTTTACTTTCAAGTCATTCTCAGATTTTATACAATTAAAGATAGGGTATTGTCCTTTAGATAAAGATAAAATTTATTGAATCAGACTATTGCTATTGTTCTAATATGGGAAAGCGCATTGATTGCATCCTGGCTCTCTAAGTACGCTTCGTCTGTGAACTTGTAGAAAGTAATTTGAGTTTTCCCGATATTCCTATTCTACTTTCTAGGGGAGGGATTAAAACTATCCATTCTGAGATAAACAAAAATTAATGATAAAACGGCAATTAAAGTATTATTGAAGGAAATAACTTTGAATTTCTAAAACTTTTTTACCGCTTGAAAATACAAAAATACAACAATATTTAGAACTGAAATTATCGTATATTATGTATAGTGAAAAGCAACATATGAATTTTGTCCAAAGTTCTATCTAAACTTTCTAATATGTAATTCGGCTGTAACGGTGTGGTTGTAGCTTGTTTACACAAACTTACAAAATCGTACTGAAACTTTTTATTACTGGATGCCCACTAGGGTGACCCATCTAAATATGTAGGGGGTAAAAAAGTCGATATTTTTTGTCTCACCGCCTAAAATTACTGCATACGTTTTAAAAAAATTAAAGAAAGAGAAATGCCGCCATCGACTTAAACTTTATAGTTCTTAAATACTATAGTATTCAAAATTTCCGTTAATTCGACGTCTTAAGTGGTATCCATAAAATTAGTATTACGCGTATATTCTACAGGGTGACAATTATGTTTGGACGCAGTTATATTTTTAACACGTTGTTAAATAAATTAAGATGAAATAAATAAAGATTAGTAAAAGTTTCACAGTTTTATTAAAATATAACCTGACAATATTGTTTCAACAGCTATGCTGTCATTATCATAGGTAATATAATTATAAACAAACACGTCGCCAAGGTTGATACAAAAATAGGTAACTAGATAAAATAATTATAATAATAATCAGAATTAAATATCTAATACTTCCAGTAACGGAGAATTATTGAGCTCAAGTTGTTCATTCATTAAAGGTACCCTGAGTTTGTGTTTGTATATCTCAAAGGCTTCTAAAATGTCTAATTTGCGTTTGTTATTACAAAAATGTAAGAATTTAATATTATTTTGAGGAGTCATTGTGTGATTTTGTTCTAAAAGGTGTTTGGCGTAATTCGATTTTTCAGGATGTTTATTTTTGTAATGACGTACGTGTTCTTTATATCTTATGTCAAAATTTCGAAGTGTTTGCCCAATATATACCGAACTACAAAAAGAACAATTTAAACGGTCAATGCCCGATTTCATGATATCATGTGTTCTGTCTTTAGCATTAAATAAAAATGAAAAAGTGTTAGTGTTGGTTTTAAATGTTATTTTATAATTGTCGGTTTTTCTTAGTATATGTGCAATTTTTTCTGATATTTTGCCAAAATATGGTATAGATATGTAATTTTTCTTCTGTTTGATTGTCAATGGGATATATTCTTTTGATAGCTAACCTATAATCTTTTTGTTTAATTAAAGTGTCAATCATGTTCGGATTGTAATGATTTGTATGTGCTACTTGTTTAATGGTTGATATCTCTTTGCTAAAATCTGGTTTTGTTAGTGGAATAGTTAAAGCTCTGTATACTAATAATCTGTAGGCTGCTATTTTATGTGTTTTATGGTGACAAGATTCATTTGATATTGTTATGTCTGTTTGTGATGGTTTTCTGTATATGGAAAATTTAAATAGTGTAGAATGTGTGCGTTAATCTTGATATTTATGTCTAAAAAGTTTATAGCCCTGCTTTGTTCTGTTAAAAAAAATAAATTAAGAAACTGCAATCAAAATATACTGGGTGTTTCAGACCACCGGTACCCCCGAATATCTCGCAAAATGCGAAACGGATTGAGAAAAGTAAAAATACGTGCGAAATATTTTTTTAAGCTCTATTGAATGGTAGCAAATGTAAGTCCCCCCCCCACTCCCTGGGCGTGGGGAGGGGAGCAACCTCGTCATCTTTAATAGCAGCCCCCAGTTTTGTATGCAGATTTGGATTCTGCGCTAGAAATATGAATTTTTTCCCTGAAACTTTTTTTAAGTTTGTGACAGATGGCGCTGTAATCGCGAAAAAAGATCTAATTCTCCAATGTTGACGAATTTTAATTTGAGTGTGAACTAAGCTAATGTCAGGCATGTTAACAATTTGTAAAGCTGTTTAGGGTTTAAATTATGCGTCACCCCCTTCCCTTTACAAAACTGCAAGAACAAGTGTTTAATTTTGAGACATTTTGGCAGTAAAAGACAGAAAAAGTGTCTTAATACATACCGTTGTTACCAAGGTGAAACACCGAAGATGTTTTGTTGTCTGAAAATGAGACACTTGTTTTTCTAATGAAATTTGGTCCTCGATATCTGGGATGATGGTAAGTCAACATTTCTTTTCTACAATTCCAATCACCTTTAACTTGTAATTGATAATTGATTTATAAATGTTCATAATTAAAACGTTGAAAACGTTTCAAAAACAAGGCCGTGGGAGTAAGGAGGTTTTACATAAACCTCTCCACCCTCCCCTTTTTACAAAATGTTAACATTCCTGACCTCATTTATCGAAATTTACCTAAAATTTTCCGTCATTGGAGAATTCAATATTTTTCTCGCGATTACCGCCATCTCTCACAAACTCAAAAAAAGTTTCAGACAAGAAATTCATATTTTTTAGCGCAGAATCCAAATATGCATAAAAAAACTGGAGATTGCTAGTAAAAATGATGGAGTTACCCCCTTCCCCACTTCCAGGGGGTGGGGGGACTTACATTTGCTACCATTCAATATAGCTTAAAAAAATATTTCGCACGTAGTTTTTATTTTCTCAATCCGTTTCGTATTTCCCGAGATATTCGGGAGGTACGGGTGGTCTGAAACACCCGGTATGTTTACAATAATTGTTATGTACTAACACATAACAGACTAAAGTTCAATGTTACCACTCCTCTCTCTAATTATAGCTCTAAAACGTTTTGGAAACTGTTCTACACTTTTCTGCACTGTGTCACCATCTGCATCTTCCCATGCAGGTATCAAATATTGCTTCAGCGATTTAATATTTGAATGGGGTGTAACACAACCTCTACTCTCTAGAATATTCCATAGGGAATAATCCAATGGATTAAGATCCGGCGAGGAAGACGGCCATTCTTCAGTACTAATGTATGCTGGCAAATTGTTTCTACACCACTGTTGCACAGTTCAAACCCTGTGAGAAGAAGCCAAATCTTGTTGGAAGATCCATTCTGGTTCTCCAAAATGCTGTTGACAACACTATTTTTATGCCTTTTTCGCTTTAACAAGTAGTAACAAGAAATAGTTGAATTCTTATTGACATCCAGTTTCCTATCCATCGATTCTGCTTCGAATCTGCGACAAAAACTTACCCCATTGCAACTAAAACAGAGAAAACGTTACGATACACGCAATGACGCAACATTGTATATCCTAAGTTAGTTGCAGATTTAGATGAATTTAAAATCAGCGACAACTTTTAGTGAGGCTTTAGAACATGATATTTCAACATTGTCCTGTTGTGTGTGTTCAACATAAATAAAACCACTATTCCACGTTGTAGACAAGATTTACGTAAAAAGCGTGCTGAGAAACTTTGAAAATCGATTTAAAGAATGATCTGATTTGTCAGCACCTGCAATTCACTGGAATAGAAAGCTTATTTCTTCTGTTATTGGCACCTGCAAAGAAGACAGACTATCCTAATTATTACAAGTGGTGATATCAAACAGATCCTTATAATAGCAAGGTTTAAAAAGGTTTTTAAGTATGACAGAAATAATTTTAATGAATTAATTAATTCAAAATAAATTTTATTGAAAATTCTTTAAACGGCTAAAGCCGCGACACGGCTATAAGAATTTCTTAAAACTTGAAAATTCTTCTAGGGAATTTAAAAACCACTTTTTAGGTTCCTGGTGCTTTCTATTACCCATTACCTTACCACAAATAGCTCCTATTAAACATATAATAATAGCCAGTTCCGATGAAAAATATCTTGAAAACTAGAAGACTTAGTAAGCTGAGCTTAGTGAGCTTAGTTTATCAGGAAGGTGGGCCTTATCCCAAAGAGGTTCATGATTATATTTTTAACCCTAAAAAACCTAAGGGGGGCACGGCATCATTATTGCTATATGTCTCTTGAATGACGTAAGCTACGATCTTCAAAATTTTAACAGATTATACTTGAAGCAATTCTAAAAGTAAACAAATACATAAATATTCCAGGTAAAAAGAGTTTTTACAAAATAATTATTAAAGAAACCTTGATTGTGAGTGATCTACAAGAGATACATACATATATGCCACCTCGGATTTTTTTGCAGATTTTTTTGAGACCTACAATTTGTTCGTTTACAGTTTGCCTGTATCTGTTACCGTTATGGCATTTTGTGTTTGTTTTGCCGATTTTATTGATTATTTCTTTTACATTTTGCTCATTATACGACTCTCTAAAGACCTTTTGAACAATCTTTATATAACTAAACCTTCTCCAAGAAACAAGCTATCGAATAGTGAAAACGGCATTAAAGGAGTCACTGTGAGTCAGTGACAGCTTTTACGGAGACATAAGTTAATTGTAATTAGTTGAGCGCGCGTGCACCTACGAATGATGCGGGGCATGTGATACGCACGCAGATTGCCGCCGGCGGCATTACCAGCAGCTCAACTTTTGTAATTTGATCTCTTTTCTTACTGCATTAATAGCTGAAGCAACCAGAGACGGGTCAGATGATTTTTCAACGAGAATTATGCTAGTTATCTTAATATTATTACCATAAATATGCAAAATTTATAGATTTTTTCCAATATTGAAGTGTCCGACGTACGTCTTCTACATGCCTAAACGCAAAAATAAAAATTTAAGGTTGTTTTCGACACGTCTGGGTCTAGATAATTTTACTGGCAGGATTTTGGTTATGCTCAAATTAAGACGGGGTAAGATAAAAATTTGCTCGAAAGAATCCAATTTAGCGTTGATCAATTTAACATCATTTTACTAGTTATTTATTCTAAACGAGCTTTAATTATATAAAATGCCACTTTAGTTGCGAATATACAGATAATAGTACGCAATAAATGCGTTATGACTATAAACAACGTATTTTAAATTCTTCTCAAGTAGTTATCGTTTAGTGTTCGTGGAATCATAACATCTGATAAATTACCTGTATTATACACCATTATCCAGCGTGAATGTCTACCATTTTAGGATTAACAGAATCATCTTCTAACCTCTTATTAGCTTTATTAAGAACTATAGTTGAATAAAACCATATCTAGTCATATCAGTATCATTAGATCACACTATAATATAAATCTTCGATCAGAGTGGAAGCTTATAAATAGCTGTTTATAAAACACCATAGTACTGTTTCTCACCTTGTTTTTAGATGTTTAATTCTTTTATATTGCAGTATTAGGTATAATAAAGACCTACTGCAGTTTCTTGGTTTTGAGTTTGTTTATTTACTTCTATGTATATCCAAAGATTTTTACCATCTTTGGGATATTGCTTAGAACTTGCTAAAACTTATTTACTACTGAAAAGCTAGCTGAATGGAATTTTACATCTTAAAATCAGTTGTAAGAATGTATTTCTTATTAAGTCAAACTTTTTTGTTTCATATTATATACAGTATGTCCACAGACTCATTCTCAACATGGGGATCTCCGTTATTATGATAGAGATGCAATTAAATAGGATGAAATACTCTTTAGGTTCTAGCAAACCGCATAAATAAACTTTAGATATCTAACGTAGTTTGGGTGATATAGTAAAAAAGTTAATTTCTGGGCACTGGATACTGTATGGCTATTTTATTGGTTTTGATGCTAAAGTAATTACTCCTATTGGGAATTATCACTTATAATCTCATTAGAGCATCAATTATTACCGGTAATTTTTTTAGAGTGCACAGAACAACGTTATTAATCGCTCGAGTGGAACACGAGAGCGATAATACGTTGGTCTGTGCACGATAAAAAAATTACCGGTAATTAATTGATGCTCGAATGTAGATTCGGTAAGAAAATCGTCCGACACCATCATTAGGTACTAGAAAGCCTCATAAAATAATTTTATCGTAAGTATCGAGTTATCATAGAAATAGATCCAATAGCAACTGGTTGGTAGATCTGTCAAAAAAATTTATTTCCGCAAAATTTGAGAAAAATGTCGCGTTTTGGTACGGAATCTTCAGAAAATATTGATCAAGTGATACAAACTACAGTGCCCGAAACTACAAAAAAAAGCAAAGAGTCTGTATGGAGCCAGTTTTTAAGCTTTTGCCAGGAAAAAAATATGAGTTGAACGAACCAACATCGAAAGATAAATTAGCGGAAATATTAAAAGACTGGGGTTTTAATATGAAACGTATGGATGGAACAGATTACAAAGAAGCCGTGATAAAATTGATGTGGAACTCTACAGCGAAACAATTGCAAGAAATGTATTTTAAAAATTTCAAGATAAAATTTAATCCTTTTGTTGACGTAGAATTTGCTTGCGCTAGGGGTGCCCGTGACGCAAAACGACGGAAGTTACAAGCGGATCCTGCTAAAAGAAAGTCGAGTTCGTTGGCCTTAAGTAATCAGCAATTAACTAAAATGTTGAAATTTTGGGACGAAAATACTCCTATTGGTTTGCAGCGAAAATTTTTTATTATTGCTGGGTATGAACTAGCATGGCGCGGTGGAGAGGCTAGCTCATGCTGTGTACATCACTTTTCAGAAGATAAAAATAGCGAAGGTGTGAGTATCGGACGTGTCGAATACAACCCCATATTTAGTAAAACAAGACAAGGAGGAGCCCAGAAAATAGCTGAGAGCAAATGGTTAACTGTTAACACAAACAATCCTGATATTTGTCCAGTACGGTAAGAATCTTGTGGTATGAGGATGCCCATCAATAAAATTCAATTTTTAGGTTATTGAGAAAGCTTCTAGAGAAGAGAACTAGATTTATTACAATAGACAAATTATTTTTGGCACCAAATCCAAATTGGCAACGTATTAATTCTAACGGGTGGTATAAAAATATGACTATAGGACGAAATAATATTTCATCCTGGATGTCTGAATCCGCTCAGAAGATTGGAATTGATTCGAAAAAGATTAAGATCACCAATCATTCTGTTAGAGCAAGTACGGTCTCTAATTTAGCAAAGCAGGGAATCGGAGAGGAACAACTAATCAAAATTACGGGGCATAGTAATACTCATTCTATTAGACCTTACCTGCAAATGGATGCATACCATCACAAAAAAATTATTGAGAGCATGAGGAATGAAAAAGAATCCGTATGTGGTGACAACTTTTCTTCTGTGGCCAGCACCTCAACATCTGATTCCAGTTGTACAGCAAATAATGTGTATAATAACTGTTTTCAATTTCAATTAATTTGTGTTATTTATAAAATAAAACTACTTTCTAAAGCCTTATTTTGACATCCGCTATGACAAAATTTAAATGTGCCGCCCCTGGGCGAATGTCAAATAATTATCGCTCTAATCACAGTTAGGTTACCCTACTTAACAAAATTATCAAGAAATTTTGGTGTTGCCTTGGAAACGATATTGAAATAAATTTTTCTATTGGTCGTTAATTAGTGTCGTACGATTTTCTATTTAATAGGAAGCAACAAGTTATTCTGAATAATCAATCATCCACATTCCATCCAGTTTTGACAGGAGTACCGCAAGTGTCTATTCTTGGTCCACTATTATATATACAATATACGCTTGTGATTTTGATAGTTCATTGCAATTCTGTAAGTGTTATTTTATTTTGACAACTGCATTATAGTTTTCTATATAATGACGCAGTGCTAGCTATGCGACAAATTAATGAAGACATTGAATGTTTGATTAAAATATACGCCAGTAAAAATGTGGTGTGCTTTTCACTAAAGCCAAAAGCAGAGAGAATTTAAAGAAGTCTCTGTCAGAATAAAAGATGCTTGCATCCGGAGTTCTAACATTGCAGGGAATCTAGGGTTAACTTTAGACTGTAATTTAAAAAGGGATCACATTTAAAATTCTGTAAAAAACCCTTTATGAACTTTTTTTTTTATTATTTTTATTAATTAATTATTTTTTATTATTATTTTTAAATTTAAATAAAATTAATTTACAATCAACGGACTTTATTGGAAAAGAGCACTAAAATATTGCTTTGTGAAACACTAGAGCTATTCCAGTTCAACTAATGCGACTCTGTATATGACCCTGTACTGACAGCACAGATTCGAAAAGAATTCAATTAATACAAAACTGTTGTTTAAGACTAATATTCGGAATCAGAAAATGTGACTCTGTATCTAGTTAGTTAATTGAGGCAGATTGGCTTAATATGAATAATTGAATAATTTTACATGCAGGGTGTATATTTTATAAAATAATAACTACCAAAACACCTTAACTTTACAATAATCATAATTTTATGTTCATAATTTGAATCTAAGAAATAAGAAATTAATTGTCAATCCTTTGCATAAATCACATGCTTTTCAAAAATCTTTTAAATATAATATTGCAAAAACTTATAACTCATTACCTGATAAATTTAAAAATATGTCATTGTGTAATTTCAAAGCACATATCCAACATTTCTTGATCGACAAACAATAATAAATAGGAATAGCGAATCTGGGGTTAAGTGGAAGACTAGTACGTCAACTATGTTGACAACACTGAACTTCGCCCCTTTGCACACTTTTGTTTGTTCTGTAGATATTCTGCATTTGTTGGTTTTTAGTGTTCAATTAATGACTTTATTATTATTATTACAAAGGAACCATGGTGCAGAGATTTTAACCACATGATTAATAATCGTTTTCTTTTTTATAAATAATGCAATAATGTGATAACTTTGGTTTTAAATTAATACTCTAGGAATGTTTAAACTTGCTTACCGCAGAAAACATGTTTTGGAAAACGATGCTTATTAATTAAATTATTTCATATTTTTTACATGAAAAATTAAATTTGGGGAAACTATACATTCAAAGTTAACCAAACAATACCACTTATATTTCATAGTATTTGAACTATTTTCCCAGAATTTTAAGAAAATCGTATACTAGTACATATTGCAGAACCACTCTGGTACTAGCCACCGGTAGTATTATTCATATGATAGGTATACCGTTTGAAGGGCATAAAAAATACTATAAAATTCAAATTCATAATTGAGAATAAAATAGGGACTTTTTTATTATACCAAAAACACTGATTTGACGATTGACGATCAAACATGGGAAGAATAACGGAAAAAAACAAAAAAAAATTGGAGAAAATGGTTACCAGTTTGACTCGTATATTTTTATTTTGTTACAATGTACCTTTAAACTTAAAATAAAACAATTGAACTTTCTTCAGCTACCTGTTTCTTACATAGTCCTGAAGCATGTACAGCTACTTATGAAACATACAAGTTCGTTACAATGATATCAACAAATAAATCTATAGAAACCAGCTTCAGTTAAAGTTAAGTGATGTTGTTGCTAAAATGACCATGAAGAAAGTAGTAGAATAAAAATATGTAATATTGCCAAGGCCGGATTTAGACTTGCTGAGGCCCTAACAGCTAAACAAAACCCAGAGGCCCCTTACTGTTTTAAATTACATCAGCTGGTGGGTCTCGCCGCGTGATTCGCGATGCATTTTGCATTTTCGCCCTCGTGATTTCTGTTATCGTCTGATTCTTCATTTATTTGTTGAGGATAGAATATAAGCCGGTTTTGTATGTTAAAAATATGTTAATAAAAATTGAAATTGAATTGAGAAGCTACTTATTTGAAAAGATTTTTAAACAAAAACCGTATTATTTGCTTAAAAACCATAAAAATTAAAATAAAGGTAATAAATCAACGAAATATATTTCCCTGGAAACATACTACTTAACAAAGAAATCAATTGCAAAAGGTTAAAATAAAACCTGAATTCTAATATAAATTATTGTTATATTATAACTATGTAGTTGGAACTTGGAAGAACTATCATAAATTATTGGATAAATGCCCTTTGAAGTTAGCCGTCATTTTAAAAACTTTCAAATAAATGTTGTTGAAAAAACAGAAGACAAAATACCTCAATCACTTTTACAATGCGCCAAAATTATTTTAATGTTATATTTTGTATAATTTAAAATTATTTAAAAATTATCATCGTGATATGTTTGACTTCATTTGAGTGATTTTTCTACGAGATATTTTTTTATCAATTTTTATATTTTTTGTTTTTTTATTTGATGCCCTAGCAATTTACGAGGCCCTATGTTGTAGCTTTTTTAGCTTATACCGGTAAATTCGGCACTGAATATTGCGTATTTTACAATCCACGTATAATATAGAAAGGATTTGTTTGATGTGGAAATATAATTATATAGGAAGTAACAATTAAAATAAAAATTAGTATGGTCGACAAATTGAAGATACGGTGCAACAGTTCCGATTCAATTTTAGATGCGTAATGTTTGAAAGCATTTGAATGCCAAATTTTGTTTTGATGTTTGATCGTGCCAGCCATTCACAAGGTATCTCGAAGTTTTCATAGTTTTGACTAACACGTACATTTCTATCTTATTGTTAAACACTTCATAAAAGATATTTATGAAAGTCAGCTTCTGCAATTTAAAATACTAATACCCCAAAGTAAATCTGAATGTTATGAACCAGTTCAACTAGTGGTAGTTCATATATTTATTACAAAGGACTAATTAGAAAATAAATATAGATAAACGACATCATAAAATAACTGTATGTATACAAGTGTACATCCAGAGTTTCCCCTTTGTTTTCTTTTAACAATTCCGCATCACTTTCTAGACGCATACAAACCCCAAACAGATAAGGGATTGATTTCTCGTAATAGTTGTCTGGCGGAGTCCAGTCTTTATGTTTGTTTTATTAGCCTCTTTCACTTCTTGAAAGCATTTATAAGTATTAAATTTGGTCATTTGAATGCGTATTATTCCTTTTTCTTGAGGTATAGATTTCCCGTGCTCATAAATTCAGAAAATTCCGTACAATTTGTTACTGATTCAACAAAGCTTAGTAGCGGAAACCTAAAGTTTTTTGTTTTTTCTTTATGTGCATGCTTTGTTTTCTACTCTAACCAGAAACCGACAAATTGACCTAAACACTACGATTACAACATGATAACATTTTTCCTGTTGAATAAAGGCAGGATACTTAAGAACTGTTATTTATAAGACGGCCTCTTAAAGAAAGAATTCTCCGATTTTTCGGTTTCTAAATTTTTCGGAATTCACATTGGGTTATATATAAAAGGTATTTCAGTAAAAGAGTTGTTCAAGAATATTTCTTATGTACGTTAAATCAAATACTAAGGATAATACTGATTAATGAAGAAGTGTTGTCTGTAATAAATATTTTGAACTATCACACGGTTAAGCGAAGATATAACAAGTTATAAAATAAGCTTTAACATACGATGATCACTGAAATACTACACGAACTTATAGACTTATAAATAATAAATGAGTAAAACTGGGAAAGTACATGACAGTTTGAAATAATGTGCAAAGAAATGCGTGCATAATTTTACGATACATGTATTAATAACAGATTTATATGACTGGTTATAATGTTCTTATATTTCCAACTTTCCCTGTAAATCAAATGTAATTGATTACATTTATTAGAAGATAATAAATTGCATCAATTACTGTATAAAATTTAATTTAAACGGCTTGGTATACTCACGTATTTGAAATTAACATATCCTTTTATGAAGTATTGCTTTGGAACTATTCGGTAACACTGGATACTTTTTTATTGAGAGTTGCTGCCAGAAAGAAGGGTACGTCAGTTATTAGGACCTTATAGTTTCTGACCCCCTAATTACAAGTCTACAAAAATTCATCTGTTCAAATGCTATCGTGACTTTTCACCCAATTTTACATAAAATCTTGTTGATGAATATTTTTTGTAAAGCATATTTCCATAATAAAATTATGTTTTTCATGAAAATATGCATTATTGGAAATAAATATTCCGCAATATGGCTTTATGAATTTTCACTATAAGTGAAAGGCCAACATACCATCCCGACCAGATCAATTTTTGTAGATTTCTAATCAAGGGATCAGACTATAAGATCTATATTATAAACTTCTACAATCTGTTAACAAGTCTCAGTAAAGTCTCCATTTAAAGGTTTTTTAAAGGTTAACTCACTGTTACTTCAAATTCAAATGCAATGTAACAGAGTTTATAAAACCACTTTCAGGTTTATGCTCAATGTATTTTTAATACTTTAGTTTTAGATCATTGTTCAGATAAAGTTAAAACTAAAAGTTAGATTGAAAACTGTTATTGATGGTGCAAACAAAACAGATCCACAGCAATTTTCCTGGTAGCATCATATAGTATATAATAAATAAAACGTTTAATTTTTAATGTTGTCACACATAGAAAATGACACTATCTTTTAACACCAGTTACAAAATAACCTATAAAACTAACACCAACACCTTTTCATTTTTATTCAATGCTAAAGACAAAACACAAGATATCATGAAATCCGGCATTTACCGTTTGAATTGTTCTTTTTGTAACTCGGTTTATATTGGCCAAACACTTAGAAATTTCGACATAAGATACAAAGAACACGTACGCTCTTATAGACTTAAACATCCAGAAAAATCGAATTATGCCAAACACATTTTGGAACAGAACCACCCAATGACACCTCAAAACAACATTAAATTCTTACATTTTTGCAACAACAAACACAAATTAGACATTTTAGAAGCTTTTGAAATATACAGACATAAACGCACAGTACCTTCAATGAATGAACAAACTGAGCTTAGTAATTCTCCTTTATTAGAAGTGTTAGATATTTAGTTTTTGTTATGTATTGTATCTAGTTACCTATTTTCTGTATGTATTTATCCTTAGCAACGTGTTTGTTTATCAATCTTATCTATCTTTGATAATGACACAAAGTGTCGAAACAATATTGTCAGGTTAAGATATTAATAAAACTTGTGAAACTTTAACTAATCTTTGTATTTATATTATATTTCATCACTATCTTTTTATTTAAAAAACGTTTGGGGTAATATTATGTAGATACTAAACTTTGAACGGTGTTTCTCGAAAAGCCGTATTACAAAAAATACAACAAAAAATTCATTTTTCTAGGAAATCTAACTACATATAATCAATCCTAAATTAAAAATATTTTTTTGCACTCCGTAGACTAAAAGTGCCATTTTAATCTTCCGTTTGAAAGACTAAAGTGTCACTTTTAGTCCCGGAGGGATTAAAAATACTTTTAATCCCGGGGGGATTAAAAGTAAAACAAAGAAATGTTAACAATTAATGTCGGTGAAACAGTCATTGTGAACATACCGCA
Source organism: Agrypnus murinus (assembly GCA_929113105.1). NCBI lineage: Eukaryota > Metazoa > Arthropoda > Insecta > Coleoptera > Elateridae > Agrypnus > Agrypnus murinus. Next base: position 123,331,776 of record OV816024.1, on the reverse strand, counting down.
AAACATGCTAACCTTACTTTTGTAATGTCAAAGCGTAATCAGCTGTCACACATTTGCTACAAAATTACAAAAGTAAGGTTAGGTGTGTTTGCGGCATGTTCACAATTAACGTTTCTGGAGAGATTAAAAGTAAACAAACAAATTAATGTTACTATGCCAACTAGTTTATTCAAAATACTAGTTTAACCAAATTCAAAATACAATATGAGTTACTTATTGTGATTTATATGTACAATGACATAGACATAAGCACAATTAACAAAATTAAATAGGCAATCTTCAGGTTTATGATATAATGTGGAAGCTGTTAGATTATCAACCTTCACTTCTTCGAGTACAATCGGGATGTCAGGTTGTTCGTAAATGTACGAATAGAGGAATTTGTACCAGATCAAGTTTTATTTTAATATTGAATCGTCTGGCAATACTATACTTAGCATTTCCAATCGGTTTTGTAATTGTAATTGCATTTATTTAACAACTATACAATTAGATTGTACATTTTTAACTCTTTATTATATAATATAACTTTAACTCAATGTATTAGGCAAAACGGAGTGCAAAAAATAGCGTATATACCACGGAACTAAAGTGCCTTTTAATCCCTCAGGTGATTGTTGCCTTCGACTACGCCTCGGGCAACAAACTGCACCTTCGGGATTAAAAGAGGCACTTTAGTCCCTTGGTATATAATATACTATTTCAAAATGTATGTTGAAAATTGATAGAATATGAAGATTTATATGTAAATTTCTTGCTCAGAATGAAACATTTAGTACCTATATATTTCTAAATACATTATTAATCTTTAAATATTAATTCATCTTATATCATAGCATAGCATATATACATATTTATTCAAATATGTACAGTGTGTCTTATTTCACAGCTGAATTTCAAATTTCTATCAGGTATCAGGTAAGAACCCCTAACAAAAAATTTGTGGACAATTAAAATCCCTATTTATTAGATACCACAACCTAGTACGATCGAAGATATTTGCAAAAAAAACCAAAACCAAATTTTGGTTAAAAAATCTTGACTAATAATTTTTTGGAATTTCAGCTCAACACCCCTGCATATTTTTTGTTTATAATCGAATTAAAAATTCGTAGCCGGCATAGAACCGCTTAAAAAAGATTTGTGTGTAATTAAAATAGTATATTATGGGACAAGTGGTTGAAATCAGCCACGCGTTCCATATACTATTTTTTCTTCGAATTTTTAGTAAATTAATGCACTTTAGAAAAAAATATTACATTTAAGTGACAAAACATGACATTAAAGTGACATTTCTCTTGTCAGCAATTGAATGTCGAACAGTTTGAAATTCAAAATCGCGGTAGTCCGATAATTTCAACCTCTAGAGATTGAAATGCGATTTCAACCATTGTTATCGATTGCAAAATGAGTGATTTCAATGTCATGAGTAGAAAAACTTTATTTATTATAAACCACCAGCCGACTACAATCGAAGATAAATGCAAATAATAGAGGAAATATAGTAGGCCTTGTTCTGGACAACTCGAAAACCCCAAAACCAAATTTTGGTTAAAAAATGTTCAATAATAATTATTTTAAATAAATTACTAAATTGTAAAAAAATCTTTATTTCAGCTTGACACCCCTGTATCTTGGTTATTTATAATCAAAATAATTTCAAATTTTTATCAGGTTTAAAACCCTTTGAAGAAGATGTGTGTAGTTAAAAATTAAAAACCGTCAGCATACTATGATCAAAAGTAGATGCAAAACATCGGAAAAACATAGTAGGCCTTGTTTATTCGTAAAAGTCGTTACGCGAATTTGTTCTGAAACCAGCTGAAAACCATACATCCAAATTCTGATTAAAAAATCTTAAAAAATAATAATTTGAAATAAATTATTAGAATTAAATTAAAATTATTTTATTTTTTTGGGATTTTAACCAAAATTTTGTTTTGGGATCTTCAGGTGCCCCAGAACAAATCTCCGTAACGACTTCTTCGATTAAAAAAGGCCTAATATGTTTTTTGATTTTATTTATCTTGATCGTAGTAGGCTGGTAGTTTATAATACCTATTTTGCTTATTTAAAGTACGCCTCAGCGTGCATAAATCCAACTTTCAAAAGCGCGCGTGTTTTAAAGTTTCCATGGCAACATCAACAATCCGAGAAACGCCAAGTTTAAATGTGAACTTTTCAATGACTGATCTGACAGGAGTACCTTGTAACGTCAAATAAAATACTACTAACAAATGTTTCAAAAGCTTTATTCATATATTCAACAATCTTAATTTTTTAAATGAATGTGAAAAGTACAGTTGGTATTGTTTGAAATACTTATACTTCGGTTTTTTAAGTCAGAAGAAACGTTGTTCAAATTAACAGTTGTAACATTTTCGGATCTCACTGGGGTTGCGCTTCCACTAATGGCACTTCCAATTATGTTCGAAACATTCTTCTTATTGTTTATACTTTCTTCAACGTAACCAGCCGCCACCGCTGCCGATTTCCATCCTACTTGTCGTTGGACTTGATCTATTGTCATGCCACTATTCGCCATAATGGTAGCAGATGACCCGTGTATTTCTCAGGATCGTCCAATTTAAGATAACGTGCAATTTGCAAGGGACATGATCCAAATGTATTAATACCAACCACTTGATTGGTGCACTTCCCCTTATCATACCGTAAGAAAACTCGGTTTGTACTTACATTTTGGGGGCGCAATTATAAATATTGCTTCACCAAACGCACATAACTAATTCCATCACTGTCGGCAACAGTAAAACGTCGACCCTTGACTGTCTTGGATGGTCGGATTGTAATAAGCAATACGCTTCCTTCTTCCTGGATGTCATGTAAGCGTAAATCGCATAATTCGCATCTTCTACAAGAGCCAAAGATTCCGCAAATGGCTACCATCTTTAAAAATAAATACATAATGTCCGGTGCATCTATGAAAAACTTCCGCAAATCGTCTTCCTGGAATACATATGCCTTCTTGGCTACGTCATTCTTGCTAATTGCCTTCATGAATGCATGCACTTTCACAAACGATTTTACATCAACCCCTTTGTTTACCCTCAACATACTTTGCAATTTCGAATGGATAGCCCACATAGTTGACGCCTTGTACTGCTCCGACATTTTCTGAAGGTAAGCAAGTACAACTCGTTCATGTGTATCTGTTATCTTTTGCTCTTCCATCCATTTGATAAACTTGTCGTATTCTTTTTTATAAGCGTGTTCCGATTCTTGGAGTATTAACCGCGATTCTGCTTTGCTGTATAAGTTATCAATATTATGACTCACTTTTAAACGAAATACAACCAGTAACAACTGTGGTCAGAAAAATTATTCTCAAGTGACAGATTGCAAATTAATTTTTGTTTTTTTCATTTTACATGACAACGAAAGGTATACTGATTTTACATTACTAATGTAACCAATTTACATTATTATAGTTCTTATTTCCATTTTTTGTAATATTTACCAGTATTATTTATGAAATAAATAAAGATAATTATAATTATAATTATAATAATTATGGAGTTCCACAAAGTAAGGCTGGAAACAATAAACAGTATTATTTATGATTTCAAAGTGTACCAATAAAAAACACTAGCGTAAAGTATTCGTGGATAACTGGTCTTTCAAACACTTGCTCTATTTCAAGCACTCCGGCTACGCCGTCGTGCTTAAAAACTCGCGCGTGTTTTAAAGACCTCAATATCCACTTATACTTTAATATACTATTTTAAGGGGTTCTATACCTGATAAAAATTTGAAATTGGTTCGATTACAAATAACCAAAATACAGGGATGTCAAGCTGTGAAGTGAAACACACTGTATATAAAGACTCATATATAAATTATGTTATTTAAACTAAATACCACTTTGAAGTTGCAACGACTTTAAAGTAAGTATACTAAGTGGCAATACCGTTCCACATACTTTAATAGTTACTCAGAAGTAATGAAACTACATAGTTCCAATAAATAGTAGAAACGACTACACAATTACTAAAATATTCCGAATTGAAGAAATTAAACCTATAAAGTCATAAATTTAGTTGTAGTTACGTAACAACTACTCAATCAAAGTTCCGATCTCAGTTACTGCTACTTAAATGCTGCTTGGGTGGGTATTACAATTGGGCATATGTATTTTTCATACTAACTTTTCTTCCTAGTACGTGTTAATTTATTTTTGTTTATTATTAAAAATGTAAATATTTTGATAGTAAAAAAATCTTAATGCAAGGGTACCTAGTGCAAAATTATTAAGTAAATTAATACAATTATAACTTCAAAATAAAAATGTCTTTAAAAGCAGTTTAACAAAGTTGGATTTTGTAAACGTGTAATAAGAAAATTTAAAACTATAATTGAGTTTGCCATTCTGATATGTAAAGCTTGACAACTATGCAATGATATCTCTCTTTCTTACATGAATTGGTTTGATATGTTTTCCAGCACTGTATATCAGTGGCAGTTACTATGTACACTTTTGGATGTCCTGTTAGAGAGCGGCAAATGCTGTATCCGTGTAAGTGGCCGGGAATCAAGTAATATGCTTGCCGCTCGTTAACACAACATCCAAAAATTTATGTGGTAACCGCAACTGCTGTAGATATAGACGACATAATATTATACTGTTTATTAGATTGTCTTGAAAGTATCATATTTTGATTTTTTGTTCAATTGTTTACTAACACTAAAAAGAAAAAACTTTCAATGATGCACATCAAGTGAAAAAACTAAAGGTGAAAGATGCGTAATGCTAAATCAATTTCTATTAAAAACTGTCAAAGATATTTTTGAGGGAGTTTGTTTATATTTCTTAAATAGAAAGGACTCCGTGTAAACCTTAAGGAAATTGGCTTTCGCTAGAATAAGCTAATTCTTTCATATATTTCATAACTCCCTGAATAAAATGTATCTTTTGGGTCCCAAAGTTCTATAATGAACAGTTTCGGAGTTATAGCTCGTTAAAGTGGCAGAGCTCCTCTTCAAGTATTGCTTAGCAGTTCATCATATAGAATAGTATATTCTGTAACGAGGTTAGAAGAAATTCGATGGGAGTGGAAGATTCCGAACGCGAGCTGAAAGCGAGCGTGAGGAACCACGAGCATCGAATTTCAATTCTAACCGAGTAACAGACCGTGCTTTCTCCAAGACCACAAGAAAATTTAAACTTAGTAGTATTTACAATTTGAAAACAAGCACAATAACCTTAAAAAAGTATGACATTTAATGTAAACAATTAAATCAAGGCTAACCGTTTTTTTTATTATACTGTTACAGAATATTCATTCTATATCTAGTGATGGAATGAAATACATACAGAACACATAAGTAGGGTAGTGTTTTAGAATATTTATTCTAAAACAAGAGTTAGAATATTAATTTTTATTATCAAAATTAATTTCAGAATTTACAAATTCCATAGTGGTTGTGGAGAAACAATATTTCTTATATTAAAGATTTTTTAATATCTTAAACACATTTAACAAATATCCGTTAAATGTAGTATGCTACTGGGATTAGAATAAGAGCAGTAGCAAATAACACATATATAAAATTGAAGCCTAATAAATGCGATAATAAAAAATAGTTTGTCGTTGTTGTTTGTCTAACTTGTTATTTTGCCCACATCTTCTACTGTACCTTCACCTTTATCTTTTAGAGTAGATTTTGGGACTCAAAACTTTCGACTCATTACAATTCCATTCATCTAGAAGCAGAAGCAATTAATTCTGTTTATGTTTTTTATGTTCGACCGCTGCTTACGTTTTGCTTTCTCATACGAGAAAGCCTAAAAAGTATACGTAATTTTTTTTAATTCTCTACTTTTTAAAATTGAACCAATGCCAATGGTGGATCATTTTTAGAGGGTTCAGATATTAAAAAGAAATTTTAGCACTTCTTAGCTACTTTAAAGGTACGAAACTTATATAATTTAACCAGAAATTATTTAATTGAATGGGCAAAATTAAACTAGTAGCCATGCATTGTTTGAAATACTAAAGAATTTGAATCATCCTGTAATGTAAATACAGGACGCTTAAAATTTAACCAAGTGACCATAAAATTGAGATCGAATTTATAAAGAAACATAATTGAACATAATCGATAGCATAAGAATGTGAGAAAGCCTTATGATAGTTCAATTGGCGGCGACTTTTTGGTTATATCTGCAACAAAAGTTGTTGGAAAGTTGAACGGCCGACTCTTACATGAAAAAGCATGCTGAAGATAGATTCTACCCTACTAAGCTACAACTAACTACATTTTTACTGTGATGTTGATATGCTAACTATATTTAGTAGATTCATGCATATTTTCTAAACATGTCTAGTTCTCTCAGTTTAAATAGCAATTGTCAATGTCAAAGTTTTATAGAATTTTGTGACTGTAATAGTATATTATGTATTAAGGGCTTAATTGAGTGCGTTAGAGCCCGCAGAAGCCGAAGGCGCTAGGACGATAAAGGGCTCTAAAACACTAATTAAACCCGAAATGCATACGTTAGTTTATGTCCGGCCTAAGTTTAAATTTAACTTTAAAATAAAAATAATTTGAAAAGTACAAAACTTCAAGTAGGTAGGTGCACTGGTCTTAGTTACTAGTATTACTATGGAGACGGCGCGGCGTAAACAAGGATAGCCATTTTTTAGCTGTAAACACTCTTGAGCGGGCTCTAATAGTTATTTATGCACAGATGCATTATAATTAGACTATTATTGCTAGATTTATCGGAACATAACTGTCTCTTTATGCCTCAAGGGCCTCTTTATGATCCGACGGGCAATAATGAAACGTCAATTAAATGTCAGAGCTGTATTTGTAGAACTTGATTGGTTCTTTATATAATTTGTAAACTTATCACCAATGAAAATAAGCTGAAATTAAGTATTTTAGATAGTAACTATAGTAACGTACTTCGTATATAAGCACATAAGTATACGTACAGCGGCTTGATGTAACCTACGTACTCATTTAATTATGTTTTTTACATAATAATAGATTTGAGATAAAAACAATCTGTGCATAAAATAGTGTATGCATTTCGGGCATAACTTGCTTTTATGGCCCTACAGCCTTTTCCTAGCCCTCGGCTGACGCCTCGGGCTAGAAATAACGCTTCTGGCCATAAAAGCTTCTTTATGCCCTTAATACATAAATAACTATTATGTATTAAGGGCATAAAGAAGCTTTTATGGCCAGAAGCGTTATTTCTCGCCCGAGGCGTCAGCCGAGGGCTAGGAAAAGGCTGTAGGGCCATAAAAGCAAGTTATGCCCGAAATGCATACACTATTTTATGCACAGATTGTTTTTATCTCAAATCTATTATTGTGTAAAAAATATAATTAAATGAGTACGTAGGTTACATCAAGCCGCTGTACGTATACTTATGTGCATATATACGAAGTACGTTACTATAGTTACTATCTAAAATACTTAATTTCAGCTTATTTTCATTGGTGATTAGTTTACAAATTATATTAAGAACCAATCAAGTTCTACAAATACAGCTCTGACATTTAATTGACGTTTCATTATTGCCCGTCGGATCATAAAGAGGCCCTTGGGGCATAAAGAGACAGTTATGTTTAGATAGATCTATCAATAATAGTCTAATTATAATGCATCTGTGCATAAAAATTATTACAGCACTTAAGCTCTAATCGAGCAACTTACGCTCTAAAAACAGGCCCATAAAATGGTCAAAATCGCCCGACCGGACATGAAATAACACACTTTTTGTTATGTTAGAACTATAACCCAAATAAACAAATGAAGAATCTGGGTCACAGAAATCACGTGGGTGGAAATGCAAAATGCATCGCGAAACACGCGGTGAGACGCGCCCCGATCACGTGTTCGACTCTAGTGATTTAACTAACAAGATAAACAGCAGGTGAGCTAGAATGATTCAGTAACGCCACAAAACTTATAACGGGTTATAACTAAAGTTTTTGCAATTATTTTTCTTTACATGTCTTCATTACCCTGTGACATTTAAAACGTAATGAAATTTTTAATTATTAACTTGATATTAGGTTGTATGTATTCAACGATGACAAACGAAATGTTAAAAAGTACAATCGTAACGTACGCTACTTACTTACTTTAACAGCCGAGAGTAACACAAGATGCTGCTTACTCTCTTATATTAACTTTGTATTTCATAGCTGTTGATCACGCTTTGACCTAGATTCTTCATTTGTTTGTTTGGGTCTAGTGAGAAAAAGTTACGAAATATTTTTTATCCCTAGACCCTATTCATAAAACATTAAATTCTTAAATCTTAATGACGATCTTTGTAACGAGGAGTAGTTTCCCATTTCAAATACACGTTTTTTTCAATTCAAATTTAAAAAAGTAGGTCGTTGCATACATTTCCACTATTGAATAGGCCAGAAAATAGCGTTAAATGGCGGAAAATCTAAAATTGAGATATAGTCAATGCTATGTTAAGTTCTTATTTTGTTAATTAAGGCAAAAATAAAATATTTACTTTACAGAACAACTGTTAGATACATAATAGTACGATATGTTTTCGGCGCTAAAATATTACGGAATTGTAGGTAGGTAAGTTTAATTTTAATGATAGTTACATATAGGAAATGTTCCGATAGATTTTAATGATGCATCATCTTTTATTAGGACAACATCACATTAATTGTTCTACAATCGTTGCAAAACGAAATATTTTGTTAACTTGGGTTATTTCTTACACATTTTAATGTGATAGCTGATATATTTATCAACTTTGATTATACAATTAAACCACATACATACATAGGTACAGGCGAAGACGTACGAGTTTTTATTAAGTTGATTAGAGCTACCTATTATTGTACAAGTATGTGCCTTCCGCAAAGTATAGATTAGTCTTTCGTCATGATTGTTTAGTGTGTGCTATCGATGTTTGATTATATGTTATTTAGTCAGATGCATCTTAATATTGAGGGGGCTGCGCCCTGCCGACTAGATTGGGGGAACTCGATCCCCCCAAGCCCCATGGAGTCGGCGCCAGTGTACGTTTACGTCTTTTTATACTTCAGGTACCTATGTAACATGTCAAACGACAATTACGATGGCTTCGGCAGGAAATGTGGCAAGGAAATGACGTCTCATGAGACGACCTATCTTACTAAGCTTGTTTAGACATTTACGGACCTCGGACGCGCCAAAGACTGACCTGCATTCTAGCGGAATTTTAATAAACCCAATTATGTGGTAGCACGGACTTGAGCACGATTTATTAAACAAATATAAACGTCTCTATAAGGCCATACGCGTTTGTAGTTCCAAGCATTATTTGTGTTTTGGAGGGAGAGCCATAATACAGAACATTCAGGTGGCATATTCTTGATCTCTCTTTAGAAACATTACATTGCTGCCCGGTTGCGAATTCTCAAAGTTGCTAAGAAACCATAACCTCTTATAAAATACGTGCTTTTATGTTGTGTTAAAGGAATAATTGTTTTATAAATAATTCCGCCTTGAAAACAGATTTTTCCTAAAAAACTATACGAAGTTGGACAATATATCTGAAATGTATCTATAACATTAATTATTTATTAGAATAATTACGATATTAGCCATGAGGTACCAAGGATGCTCCGCCATCCCGATTCCTCGCCCAAAAACAAACAATTACGATATGACTCGAGAGATGACGTCACTATACGAAACCTGTCAAAAAAAGAAATTTTCTCAACGCGACCGGGCGTGTATAAGAGACGTTCGTCTCTCAAATCCAAGAGGCCGTGTGCAGTAGGATCAGTGCTTTTCTTTGTCATAGAACGCACCGCAACCGGGTTCCGGTACCTTCTTTTCGACGGGTTTTCCAAGTTTTAAAAGTAACTTTTTTGGTTAGTCCACGTGTACTTGAATAACAAGATGTGAGTTCCGGCATCTTTTTTCTTACAAAAAAAGCACTGGGTATGATAATTATTGTCATATTGGAGGGTTTAAAAGTTACGTTGCAATTAAAGCATGGATCTCATTGGTTGCAGAAATAATCACCTACCGCATATCGACATGATTTCGTCTAATTTTTGTTCTCGTACAACGCCATCTATATTTATTGGCGTTTACCATACTTGTCTCAAAATTAAGAAAAGTAGCTGAGATACGGGTTTACATAGCTTAATACAAAACATTTTATCAGCAAATTTGTTCATACTACTGTAGTGGTCAGACCTATAGTCAACCAAAATTATCAAAGTAGCTGTAGCAAGTCATTTTGTCACAAAACAATTTTCATAATAATCAATTTACCTAGTTCTGTTATTACATACAAGTTCAGGCAAAATATGTAATTTATTTTAAAAATAACAACTGTTTGCTTCAATATAAAATGTTGGGGGTGTTTATTACAGTTTCTTTGGGGTTGGTAACTTGATTTTATGTTTAGAAATGGTTATTACAGGTTCTTTAATGTTGGTAGTTTGGGTTGCTAAGGAGTAGTTAAGGGACGTTGGGTTTTTGTTTTTGAAACAGGGAGGAGGTTTTTGGGAAAACAGAGAGGAAGTAGCCATATTGGCTTGGTTTTTAAAAAGGAATATAAAATTCATGTAAGTGTATATCTGTTAATTTAATTTATGTTGATTCTAGTTGTGTGGTGTAATTTTTATATTATTTATTCTTGTTTATTGTTTCCAGCCTTATTTTGTGGAACTCCATAATCATGAAATAAATAAAGATTATTAAAAGTTTCACAGTTTTATTAAAATATACCTGACAATATTGTTTCGACAGCTATGCTGTCATTATCAAAGGTAATATAATTATAAACAAACACGTCGCTAAGGTAGATACAAAATAGGTAACTAGATAAAATAATAATAATAATAATAAAAATTAATAATAAAAATCATAATTAAACATCTAATACTTCCAGTAACGGAGAATTACTGAGCTCAAGTTGTTCATTCATTAAAGGTACCCTGAGTTTGTGTTTGTATATCTCAAAGGCTTCTAAAATGTCTAATTTGCGTTTGTTATTACAAAAATGTAGGAATTTAATATTATTTTGAGGAGTCATTGTGTGATTTTGTTCTAAAAGGTGTTTGGCGTAATTCGATTTTTCAGGGTGTTTATTTTTGTAATGACGTACGTGTTCTTTATATCTTATGTCAAAATTTCGAAGTGTTTGTCCAATATATACCGAACTACAAAAAGAACAATTTAAACGGTAAATGCCCGATTTCATGATATCATGTGTTCTGTCTTTAGCATTAAATAAAAATGAAAAAGTGTTAGTGTTGGTTTTAAATGTTATTTTATAATTGTTGGTTTTTCTTAGTATATGTGCAATTTTTTCTGATATTTTGCCAAAATATGGTATAGATATGTAATTTGTGTCTTCTGTTTGATTGTCAATGGGATATATTCTTTTGATAGCTAACCTATAATCTTTTTGTTTAATTAAAGTGTCAATCATGTTCGGATTATAATGATTTGCATGTGCTAGTTGTTTAATGATTGATATCTCTTTGCTAAAATCTGATTTTGTTAGTGGAATAGTTAAAGCTCTGTGTACTAATGATCTGTATGCTGCTATTTTATGTGTATTGTGGTGACAAGATTCATTTGGTATTGTTATGTCTGTTTGTGTTGGTTTTCTGTATATGGAAAATTCAAAAAGATTGTCTGCGTTAATCTTGATATTTAAGTCTAGAAAGTTTATAGCCCTGTTTTGTTCTGTTTCTAGTGTAAATTTTATATTAGGATGGATATTGTTTATAAGAATTAAAAATTCATTGATAACCTCAAAAGAACTGTCAAAACAAGCTAAAATGTCATCAACATAACGAAACCAGAAGATAATGTGTTTAGAGAGGTTTAAGGGTAGCACTTTGGTAATTATTTCTAAAGATATTTACATACAAAAAGTTAATGAATTTATTAATAAAGAAAATTTTGAAACGTTAAACAAAAACCCAACCACAAAATTCCAAAAAGAAATAAAACAAGGTTTAGAAAACTGCAATATCTGCTTTTCAGAATTAGAAAAGCAGCAAATCATTAATAAAAACCCACAAATACCTAAACTGTATGGGTTAGTGAAGACCCACAAACAGAATATGCCAATAAGACCAGTTGTATCATACATCAATGCACCTAATCACATTTTATCCAAAAAACTGAACCAGATTATTAACACGATAGGTTACAAATCGAAATACTCTGTTAGAAATTCATTAGAATTAGTAGATAAGCTGCAAAACATACATCTTCCACCACATTCAAAACTTGTTAGTTTTGATATTTGCAACATGTTCTCCAGAATACCACCACAAGAATGTATTCCTTTATTAGATATTTTCTTGATCAATAGTAATATAGAATTAGTTAAAAGGTTAGAGTTAATTCAATTATTTGACCTTTGTATAAGTCAAAATTATTTCACTTTTAATAACATAATTTATTTACAAAAGGATGGTTTACCTATGGGTAATTCTCTAAGTCCTCTATTAGCTAACATATTTATGGACAAGTTTGAAGATCGAATATTTGAATTAAACCTCTCTAAACACATTATCTTCTGGTTTCGTTATGTTGATGACATTTTAGCTTGTTTTGACAGTTCTTTTGAGGTTATCAATGAATTTTTAATTCTTATAAACAATATCCATCCTAATATAAAATTTACACTAGAAACAGAACAAAACAGGGCTATAAACTTTCTAGACTTAAATATCAAGATTAACGCAGACAATCTTTTTGAATTTTCCATATACAGAAAACCAACACAAACAGACATAACAATACCAAATGAATCTTGTCACCACAATACACATAAAATAGCAGCATACAGATCATTAGTACACAGAGCTTTAACTATTCCACTAACAAAATCAGATTTTAGCAAAGAGATATCAACCATTAAACAACTAGCACATGCAAATCATTATAATCCGAACATGATTGACACTTTAATTAAACAAAAAGATTATAGGTTAGCTATCAAAAGAATATATCCCATTGACAATCAAACAGAAGACACAAATTACATATCTATACCATATTTTGGCAAAATATCAGAAAAAATTGCACATATACTAAGAAAAACCAACAATTATAAAATAACATTTAAAACCAACACTAACACTTTTTCATTTTTATTTAATGCTAAAGACAGAACACATGATATCATGAAATCGGGCATTTACCGTTTAAATTGTTCTTTTTGTAGTTCGGTATATATTGGACAAACACTTCGAAATTTTGACATAAGATATAAAGAACACGTACGTCATTACAAAAATAAACACCCTGAAAAATCGAATTACGCCAAACACCTTTTAGAACAAAATCACACAATGACTCCTCAAAATAATATTAAATTCCTACATTTTTGTAATAACAAACGCAAATTAGACATTTTAGAAGCCTTTGAGATATACAAACACAAACTCAGGGTACCTTTAATGAATGAACAACTTGAGCTCAGTAATTCTCCGTTACTGGAAGTATTAGATGTTTAATTATGATTTTTATTATTAATTTTTATTATTATTATTATTATTTTATCTAGTTACCTATTTTGTATCTACCTTAGCGACGTGTTTGTTTATAATTATATTACCTTTGATAATGACAGCATAGCTGTCGAAACAATATTGTCAGGTATATTTTAATAAAACTGTGAAACTTTTAATAATCTTTATTTATTTCACATTTATATTATTTAATTAATCTAAAACCCAAACCTCTAAATCTAAAAGATTCGTTTGATACTTTTAACAATTTATAAATTTATCCTTTTGATGTATAAATATTACTAGAAAATAATGTTTTATTAACGTTTGTAGTATCCTTACAACTAAGTATTGCTAACTAGGAATGTCATTTGTGCATTTATGTAGATACGACTACTACTGTTATGTGTCTTATTGTCAGTACTTATTGAGTTTTTAGGTTAATGTTTCTAACCTAACTAAATGTTATACTTTGTGACTGAGAGGATATTTCCCTAGGTATTAATCTCCACGGTGGTATGAAAACCCGTGATAGGCCGTGTGAGAAACCCTTAAACCTTTATTTATTTATTTGAGAGGAAGGCTCCACGGTGGTAAAAAAGCCCATGATAGGCCGTGTAAGAGAACCCTCAAACCATTATTCTATTTACTGATATTTCTTATTTCGTATGTGTCTTTTATGTGTATATAAATGTATGGTCACAACGTATCTATTGCTATGTCAAATATGATATGATTTTTGTTCAGTAGTTCTTGTGTATTTATTTTAATCTGGCACTTTTACCTTTTCTAGTTTCTCTGTAAATCTTTTGATTGACTATTTCACTCGATTTTTGATGTTTTATGTTGAGAGATTTGCGTTTGTCTATTTATAAATGCCTAGTATAATCACACAACTGTATCAACTTGATAAATTGATTTATTGATCTGTATTGTTTAATGTAACCAAACTAAATAATCATTTGATCACATATTAAACTTGTAGCGTGTACGTATTTAAGCTGGGCTAGCATATAATTTCAAGGAGGTTTTTAGAGAACTAGCCATTTATTTGTATCAGTTTAAATACGTCCCTCCTCGCTCAAGATTAAGAATAAATTAATAAAATAATACAATCATATTTAATTGTTCTTTTATTTGTGTTCTTTTACTTGTGTTTTCTCTTTCTCCGTCCGTATGAAGTGGATCAATCGTTATCAACCTTGGTCACGTGGTATAAAAAAATAATCACAACGTAGGATCCAGTTTGTTAAATATCAAGTTTGTTTTTTTTGTTATATTTATCTTTATAAAGTTTGTCATTTGTAAGGTTGGTAATACTGTGTCAATTTCCGGTTTGTTAAATATTTGAATTTTACTCGGGTAGAGTAAGATGGGCCGTGATCGTCTAGTGGGTAGGGACCCCGGCTCATTACACTACATATAATACACGTTTTATACAGTACAGTTTACATACAGTGAGATCAGAGTCAAAAATCTATTGTTGACAGTCCTTCAAAAAAGTGACCAATAAAAATTCATTGGCGTCACTAAGGATAAGTCTTGGGGTACAAAAACATGAAAGGTATCTATCGGCTTTATACTCGTTTGGTTGCAAGCCGTACATGCGCGGCTTATGTTTTTTAATTAAAATTGAACTCCATTTAGAGAGATGGAAACAGAATTATCAAATGTTAAAATATTGTTACATGCCAATTTTAATGATTTCAAAAGCCTCTGCCTCTCTCCTTCATTTTTCTGATCCATATGTCTGGCAGACGAGAACAAATCCATCTTTACTCAAAATGTTTTCCATGATTTTTTAAGATAGGAATGTAAATGTGTATATATTCTTGTCTATTTCTAAATTTTCTTATTTATATTTAGACATATTTACATAATATATCCTTCAAGTGCGTTTTCTGTGATAACCAACAATACTCTAGCCAAGAGAATATATAAAATTTAAAAGCGAGGCACTTTCATCTAGTAATTTTTGAAGAATGCGTTACGCATGCCATACATCTCCAAAGAAAAACTAAACCATAAAATATAACTATTGCCAATAAAAAATAGGGGTTGTGAGTGTAATAATTCTGCAGTAAAAAGCGACATGCAATTCGTACAAAGAAGAAAGTGTTACAAAATTACGTTGTTTTGAAATTCAGTCTCACTTTGTAACGCCTTAGTAAAGCTTAGCATCCAAATGGTAGATATTCTAGCAAATATATACCGTAGCTTTTGAATAGAGAACTATTGTCCGACTTTACATATTAAATAGGTTTTCTAGATGCAAAACACTAACAACTCTGCAGTTCTACTAAACATAAAACAAAAGCCCGTTTTAAAATGCACTTCACATAATTAAAGTGAAGCGAACACATTAAAATTGTACCTACTTAAAGATAATAAACGTTTCTAAGCTAATTGCTTTAATGAATTTCAACATACAACAGATGTGTGAAACCTGTCGACAGCGCTGCATAGGGGCGGCATTTTATAAGGAACAATTCTTTATTTGAAAGGTTAAGAAATGCAGAGCATGAAATCAAAAATTACTTGGTATTCGTTATCTCGTTTCTTGCTTTTAATAGACTTAATGAACCATTCTAATAAATAACTGTGAAAGTCATGGTAGCAATTATATTGAATGCCTCTTTGTCGGTAGACATAAAACTATTTTTTACTATCTTAGAGAAAATTTAATGTCTTTGTAATTTTTATGGTTAATCGAATCGTTGCATAATAATATTTCATTTATTAGAGGTTTATTAGCAGAATTGAGTAATGTAGTTTTCCAATACACTTTACGTCTAATGTAAGTATTGTATAGTATCTCTATTCAAATGAACCTTGTCATCACATGCTTCAGTCAAGTTTTTTGTTCAAAAATGGCATGCAATTAATAAGAGATTGATTTGCCTTTTCAAGTCCTCGCTTTTGTTACTTTTTTGCTTTTCAATGAGGATCTGACCAGAAATTATTATTTCTGTTAACATCATTACTCTTGATCAGCATTCTTGCTTATTTTTTATAAACACTTATAATCCCTGTTATAGTCTGCATTTCTGGTTTTTCATTTTTCATCTTTCTTATCGAGTTGGACTGAGTTTGAAACACAACTAAGTATTCTCACAAATATGAAGTACAAAGGACTCTATAATAGCTTTATCTTGAATAAAGGATTATTAATAAGTTAAAGAACCTTGCATGTTCAATGGTGTTCAACCTGCGTATTAGTCTCTGATTAGATTAATCACTATGGATCACACCTCCTTCGTTATAACTGCAGCATTTTCATTCGTTTGGAGTAAAAACCGGTCACCCAAGCTCACATCATATCCGAATTACTTCAATTTCCGTTCAGTTGGCCTTAGCAAAGCTTAGTAGTTACATGTTGTGAAGGAATTTCGTTCAGAATCTTTTACTCCCTCATAGTAGGTACCGAAGTCGTAGTGCAAAGCCTCTTGTAACGTGTTAGAAATTTGAGATCCATTTTAATACATTTTAAAATGTATTTATTGTAAATAATCTTAGTGCGGCCCTGTATATATAAATATATTTTTGTT
Source organism: Agrypnus murinus (assembly GCA_929113105.1). Lineage (NCBI taxonomy): Eukaryota > Metazoa > Arthropoda > Insecta > Coleoptera > Elateridae > Agrypnus > Agrypnus murinus. The sequence goes on along the minus strand of OV816024.1, from coordinate 123,314,741 downwards.
AGTTTTTAAATTGCAGACTTTATTCCGAACCTAATAATGTTTTTCGTTAACAAAAAAGGCGGCCTAGGCGTTCTAAATATGGTTTTTTGTAATGAAAATACTAAGATAAGAATTATTTTCTAAATAAAATGACATGTATAAGTGCATTTAAGCTAAATTTATGTATTCTCTACGTGCTTATTTTCGCTTATGTTGAATAGATTCTCTGAAAATATACATACAAAAAAATAGTCTGCAATATTTTATTAAATATCAAATATCAATTCTGATTGCTGTAAATACCCGTCGAATGTCCCAGAAAAATGTCTTCTCATTGGGGTAAAATGTGCCATCTTGGTGCCTGATAGGATGTTTATATATTTCCCTCTCTTAGTTTAAAATAAGTGGAGATAGATTTGCATCTCCAAGTAGTCAGTTAGTCTCAGACAAGGGTCAGTAAAAGACAGTAACCCGTGGATAATTTACCAACCCGACGCGAGGTTGTTACAGGACGCCAAGTAAAATGTGAGTTTTCCCGTTCCGTTTACTGAAAAGAAATTACAGGGCTTTAGGTTAAAGTTTAGTACTTTGTTCTAGTAAAATTAATAAGTAATCCAGTATGCCGTGAGTTCATGAGTTGTGAAATTTATTCAATTGTGAATTGAGATTTAAAGTTTAGCAATACATATTAACGATTCAACACTTAATACAGTGCGTCGTTAGTCAACGATTTATGAAGGTAAATCAATAATAAGTTGATTTTTTACGCTAGTAATCTTCAGCTCTCTTTGTCCTTTGCAATAAATATATTGTGGGCTTTCAGAATTTTGTACCAGATCAATACTACAGTGTTGAAAATGCAACCTTTTGGCAATCTTTGTGTTAACAACACAAAACTTGTACACAAGTGACATTACTATTGTAATTATATGAGTTTAAAACTTTTATTGTTGAAAGGCAATTGCCAAATTATTAAAGACATTATTCCAGCATACTTCAGTTTCTAAATTCAGTTACTATCTTTAACATCTTTACAAGGGTTCACAATTCTACTTTCAGCTAAAAGTGTGAGGTGATTCATACCTAAAGTTAAGTGAAAACAACAAAAAAGTCAAGATAGTGTTGTGGATTTCATGTGTTTAAAAAGGTTTTACAATCTGTTTCGGATTAACTGATGAACATTATTTCTTAAGTTATTTTTAATTACTAAGATGTTTATACTTATCTATTACATTAAAACTGTTGTTATGACCGATTAATCTGCCGAAGAGATGCTAAGGTAAAAGGTGATTGGAACACAAAACATTACGTCCAAAAGTTCCTTGAGCAAATTTACTAGAGCAATTGCTCATTTAAGTATGACATACCTTCTTTCTTTGATAAAAAAAAGAAGGCGAGGTATGAAAAAACATTCGGACATTTCTGGTAGGGATTTAAGTAAACTTTAATTTACCTAACCTCCATCTTGATAAAACTAATAGTTTCCGAGAAAAACGACAAAAACCGTTAGGGGGCGTGGTTTACCATCATTATCTCCACGAGCTCGCCACCTACAGGCGGTGACTTTTAGGTGCTTATTTAACAGCCCTCCAGGAAGGCGTATGCAAAAATCCACGAACTTCCCTTAACTTTCCGCTATTTTTTCTAATTTGACTGAACTACTTACACCTATTATATGGAAATTACACTACGAGTATTTGCTTTATACTTACACTTAAATAAATCCAAATCAGTATTATTCTCTAAATGATTAAGAACCAATTTCATAATCAATTTTAAAGTCTCTAAATTAAAGTTAACTCAGAATGTAAATATAGCTACCAAACCCTATAAGAAATGAATTATCTTTGGTAACAAGTTTGCCTCTGCTGAATAAGATTTTGTTTTTCAAACAAAGTTTTTGTTGTAACTACAGAAAATAAATATTAATTGATGTTATAAGAACAATTTAATGAGTTTCCATCTCAAATAGATTGTGTTAGTATTTTTAGTAAACATAACAGATTGTTTATGATTTATACCAAAATTCATTTGTTCTGAAAAATAATATTATGCTACTTGCTACATCGACCAATTTTCATTGTATCTGCAACAAATTATTTTGCTGAGAGAGAACACACTAAGAAATAAATTATCTTTGGTAACAAATTCTCATTTGCTGAATTATTTTTTATTGATTGAACAAAGTGCTATAATTACAGATTAATTTATGTTGTAAGGACAAACTAATGAGTTTCCATCGCAAAGATATTTTGTTAGCTTTTTATCACACGTGTGCTCAACCGGCGGTCACTTCGGTTACGGTTGTGTCGGAGTAGGAACTTACATTCCTTTGTTGTCTCTTGTCTGCAGTTTGCAAGGTTGTCTCAGTTGTCTGGTGAGTGTTGGCTACCTGTTACATTGCATATGCAACAAGAAGGCGCTCTTCAGACAATATCGTACTTTCGTACTCTACAATACCACGTATTAGTATTATTATTAGTACTGTGAATATTATAATTGCATTATAGGATTAAAGTGGAAACAGAAGTGGAAAATCTACTAGACGAGTGGGGACTGACCGAACTTATTCTAAAGTTAATTAGTTAAGTGAGTATATTACATGAAATACTAATAGCAAATAATCTATTAAAATCAGAAAATTATAAATTTGCTATCAGAACATACTAATTAGTAAAGTCAGCATATTTGGTGTTAGCAAAGGCTATAAATTTGTTTGTATATTTCATAAATTGGAATTTGCTGCAGTAAGTAAGGGTTTTGCACTTCCAGATAATATTAGTTAGCTTCTTGTGCAAATTCTGGTTGTCATTTCAATAAAATAGTTTTAGTACTCCCAGCAAATTATTCTGTTTCTTTAGCTAAGATTATTAAGCAAAAATAATTGGTATATGCAAATGATAAATTTTCTGAGGCTGTATTGACACAAAATATTTGCTACAGTTACTCCTATTTAGCTGCTAGAGCACTTTATTTTTTGGTGTGCATTAAGGATGGTAACGATATAACGAAAGAAATTGATATCAATGTATTTACTGCACTATATCCATATATTCATATCGATAGAACGCTTTGGATATACCGTTTGTTATATCTAAAATAATGAAGATATTTCGACCGATATAAATGTTAATTATAAATATAATAATATTAGGAATTGCGGTCTAGTCAATAATTACTCTTTGTTTTGAGCCAAGCTTTCGCAGTTAGTTTATTGGCTTCATCAGGGCCTATAAGGTAGGTTCATCAGAACAATATACAGTGAGAATTTTATTTCACTGAACATAGGACTATTGACATTCCCTATGTTCAGTTTTAAAAAAGCCAAGTCAATGCATTGCGAGCAATTAAAACATATCCAAGCAACCTATAAAACAATTGCTATTCGTAGTGTCATTAGAAAGTGTCAAAACTGTGTTTTTTTTCAAAGTTTTTGCCAAGACAGCTGCAGATCCTGACCTGACCTGAAGCTGTCTTTGGCATCAGTGAGGACTTTATGCCTTTATTATGATTAATTAATGAATATTCGTGTCGATAATTATTGTCAAGGATTACAATCATGTTGCAAACATTGTCGCTGGGTAGGCAACCAAACTTGCAGGTCTGCTGGTAGCTGGTGTTTTTTTTATTGTACATTCTTTTGACACAACTGAAATTATTTAGTTTTAGGTTAAGTATAATTACATCCAAATAACAAGTTTAAACAGAAACTTTTATTTAAATTACTTTAACACCAAATGATTTCTTTCTCTGGGGTTATATCCAATCCAAAGTCTACAATAATAGGGTAATAGAGCATACAGAAGAGCTAAAGAATAGAATACTTACCGCCTGCAACGAAATAAATCCAAATTTTTTAAGAAATAGTGTACAAGGATTTTACAATCGGTTAGCATATTGTTTGGAACAGGAGGGTGGTCACTTTGAACATTTGTTAAAGTAATTTAAATAAAAGTTTCTGTTTAAACTTGCTATTTGGATGTAATTATACTTAACCTAAAACTAAATAATTTCAGTTGTGTCAAAAGAATGTACAATAAAAAAAACACCAGCTACCAGCAGACCTGCAAGTTTGGTTGCCTACCCAGCGACAATGTTTGCGACATGATTGTAATCCTTGACAATAATTATCGACACGAATATTCATTAATTAATCATAATAAAGGCATAAAGTCCTCACTGATGCCAAAGACAGCTTCAGGCCAGGTCAGGATCTGCAGCTGTCTTGGCAAAAACTTTGAAAAAAAAACACAGTTTTGACACTTTCTAATGACACTACGAATAGCAATTGTTTTATAGGTTGCTTGGATATGTTTTAATTGCTCGCAATGCATTGACTTGGCTTTTTTAAAACTGAACATAGGGAATGTCAATAGTCCTATGTTCAGTGAAATAAAATTCTCACTGTATATCAGAACAATGGTAATATCTACTTACAAAAACGTGAGTATCCTATTAGTACATGTAACTAAATACAGTTAACAAGATATAAAAAAATATAATACCCAAGTACATAAATTCTAGTTTATAAATATCAGCTCTCTATTATAGTTTAAAAATTAAAGTGACAAATATAATTGACTTACATAATTGTCTTACATAAAGTAGGCAAGTGACAAAAAAAGACTTTTTAATAATAATTGATGAATTATTCCATACTTATATCTACAAAATTACAATTATTATTAGTTTTATTAATTTTATGAAATTTTAAAATATAAGCATAAACTGTACTGAGATTTTTACCATCGGTTTTAAAATTTAAAGAATTAGGTGCATTTAGAATATGGGTCATTTCAATAAAAAGTATTTTTGTAGTTAGTTTCTATATGCAAAACCTTTACATTTTTAAAATCAATAACATGGTTGAAATCTTTTGAATGTACAGCCAAAGCACATGAATCTTTTCCAAGTTTGCAGTCACTTCTGTGTTGAGTGACTCTTGAGCGTAGCCATTGTGATGTCTGACCTATATAGACTTTATTGCATTCACCACAAGGGATCGAATATATTACATTAGAGCTACTCAAAAATTAAAGACATGACTCCTGTGTTGAGTCTTGCGTCCTACGAAAATATTGTAAGGATTTTTGTCTTTTTTTACTAAATCAGGGGATAATGTGTGTTACTGCCCATTTACCCTTTATTATTTATGCGTCCAAAACCTTTTTCGTTGCCTTTTCGTCGTTTTCTTCTTTCTACATTAATTAATAAGCTGCTAATTATTACTCCAGATTCATTGTTGGCGCTCATGATCTATAATAAATTTGTTTTTTGCATCTTTAACAAACACGTTTATAGGGATATAGACTAAAATCCGGTCGATACGATCCGATTCATCCGAAACAGTGGATTAACTCCTTGCGATGCCTCCGTTACGTGCGATGCGCACAATGCCGACAAGTAGACGCTTACCTTTACGCGTCTATTTTCAACTTATTCAACATTCGGATAGGGCAACCATTCTTATGATAAAGGGGCAGATGCGGAAAGGCAATTCTACAGCAATACTCCGCCTGAACAACAAGTTGTGGGAAGAAATACTATTTGTTGATCTAATAACAGTAAGAAATAAATAGCAATAAATTAATAGCTATTAATTAGTATCAAATAATAGGTAATTATTTAAATTTATGTATACTTTACAAAAGATTTAAATTCGAAAATTGCTCACTCGAGAACAAGCCGCGTTTCAAATGTGGATTATTATTTCTATAACTTGAAAAATTGTTGGCAAGATTCACTCGATTTTTCTTGTCTTAATCATTCAGTTTCTGAACGTTCGCAATTTTGTAAGTAACACCAATCAGTACCAACTTTTATTGAATAATTGGCACTTGTTGTAGATGCAATGACCGATCTTGATAACTCATCACCTGGTACCTGAGCCTTCCAAGCTCAAACGGTACTTTTTATTTATAAACATCTTTTGTCAACAACAGTAAGCAATTCTGCAGTATTGAAGAAATTATGAACCCAGCGGTTCTCAATAGGTTTTTAGAAATTTCTTTAACTGCAATTTTCTTCTAAGTAAAGGGAATTTTACAGAGAAAATAGGTTTTCCAGTCATTCTAAGTTGTCAACTATTTATTTAAATCATGTATTTTTAAATCAAGCAATTTGATACACTCTGTATATTATGGTTTCTATATTATTCAATTAAGTATGGATTCGTGGATTTTTAATAAAAATAGTTTATTTAACATTTATATTAACACGTTAACTTCTGTATTGTAGTTTCAGTTATTTTAAATTATAATTATAACTATTTTTATGTTAAAATAAAGTTATGCAATTACTAATCCTTGTCCATATAACTATATTTTTTAAACTATTATTTTATATATTAACTTAAAGTTTTACGTGTTTGTTCAAACTTTATGTTGTCATACATGATAACAAGATGTATCCTCATCTACCCTTTTTAAGATATAAAAGCCAGAAAGAAAAGCAAAACATAAATCTTTTGTAATTTATGTGTTTAAAAACAGGTAGGTAGGTCGAGTATCAATTTCGTAAGATGACAAGCATAAATAATAAGTTTATCTCAACCTTCTGATAACGAATAATGTGAAGGAAATTCCCTCCTTCACTTTTTTCTGGGAAATTAGAAAAAGATTTATATTTTCCTCAAGCAGAGACGGATTGAATATAAAAACTTTATTAGGGTCAGCGCGGGATCTTTAGTGCCTTCTAGATAAATCTTTGGTTTTTATAGTTAATTATTATTCTTTTCTTCTAAATATTCAATGAAAGCCCCCTAATCATGAGCTTATCCACAGATAGGATATGCAGTTTACTAGACGTTTTGTTTTTTTATTGAGTAAAACTGTATTATTGCCGAATAAATTTTAGCTTACTCAGTTTTATGAGGGATCACTATTATTTCTGAGTTACTGTCCAGTCCTTTCCTTTTGTGCGTGAATACAAGTCTGCTTTTTAAGTAGCAACTAGGAATAATAATTTTGCTAGCTAGTATTTATTGACCTTTGTTTAAGTAGTTAACAAATAACTGAAACATAAAAATTAAGATAGTGGGAGACGTAATGGATTTTTCCATATTGGAGAGGAATGCTATTGAATCACTTGGTGGCCGTATTAATAGTTACACTAGGCATTTTTTGAATGAATCAAATTAAAATTCATTTATTCGGAGTATTGTGTCTGTAAAACAGTGTTTATGATATTTGTATGTTATATAACATCTATGTTTTTATAACATATTACATATAGTATTTGGTAACCCAATTGAGTCAAATTAATATCATAACATTAAAACAGGATTTAAGTAAGTAGGAGTAAGTAAAGAATTCTAAGTTGTTCCGCTAACCGCTATTTACCATCAATTAACAGTGTAGTGATATTTGGCTCAATTGGGTTATCAAATACTATATGTATGTTATAAAAGATATATAGATATTAAATACATATATCATAAACTCTGTTTTACAAACACAATACTGCGTTAAATGAATTTTATCTACGACCACCATAGAAAGTTACACATTCCGCACAATCTAGTAACCGTGAAAACGACCAATTGCAAACAATCTCCAAACTGAACGGTAAAAACAAAAACTACACGGACTTCTACAATAACGGGTCGATTTTACAAAATATACAAAAAATATTCGCAGCTTCGACCAGCAAATGCACCTGACAATAACTTCTTGAACTATCAAAATAGCAGATGCACACGACAAGTGGTTGGTATTAATAAAATTGGTTATGTACCAAGACCAATTGCTTCTTGGTTAAAATTGGAAAACGCAGATCTGTACACCGGTCACTGCTTCAGAGGAGCCTCCGCTACCATTTTGGTGGATGCGGATGGAGACTTAACTACGCTGAAGAGACATGGTGGATGGAAGTCCAGTTCCGTCGCTGAAAGCAAATAGATGAATCTGTGTCTAATAAATTGGATGTTGCAAAGAAAATATCGAAGTCCATAGAAAATTCCACTGAAAGACACGTTGGTGAAGCATCTACTTCTTGTGAAGGTTGGAAAACGCAGATCTGTACACCGGTCACTGCTCCAGAGGAACCTCAGCTACCATTTTGGTAGATGCGGATGAAGACTTAACTACGCTGAAGAGACATGGTGGATGGAAGTCCAGTTCTGTCGCGGAAAGCTACATAGACGAAACTGTGTCTAATAAATTGAAGTTGCAAATAAAATATGGAAGTCCATAGAAAATGCCACTAAAAGACACGTTGGTGAAGCGTCTACTTCTTGTGAAGGTTGGAAAACGCAGATCTATACACCGGTTACTGCTTCAGAGGAACCTCAGCTACCATTTTGGTAGATGCGGGTGGAGACTTAACTACGCTGAAGAGACATGGTGGATGGAAGTCCAGCTCCGTCGCCGAAAGCTACATAGACGAATATGTGTCTAATAAATTGGAAGTTGCAAATAAAATATGGAAGTCCATAGAAAATGCCACTGAAAGACACGTTGGTGAAGCGTCTACTTCTTGTGAAGGTTGGAAAATGCAGATCTATACACCGGTCACTGCTTCAGAGGAACCTCAGCTACCATTTTGGTAGATGCGGATGGAGACTTAACTACACTGAAGAAACATGGTGGATGGAAGTCCAGTTCCGTCGCCGAAAGCTACATAGACAAATCTCTCTCTAATAAATTGGAAGTTGCAAATAAAATATCGAAGTCCATAGAAAATGTCACTGAAAGACACGTTGGTGAAGCGTCTACTTCTTGTGAAGGTTGGAAAACGCAGATTTGTACACCGGTCACTGCTCCAGAGGAACCTCCGCTATCATTTTGGTAGATGCAGATGGAGACTTAACTACGCTGAAGAGACATGGTGGATGGAAGTCCAGTTCTGTCGCCGAAAGCTACATATACGAATCTGTGTCTAATAAATTGGAAGTTGCAAATAAAATATGGAAGTCCATAGATAATGCCACTGAAAGACACGTTGGGGAAGCGTCTACTTCTTCTGAAGGTTGGAAAACGCAAATCTATACACCGGCCACTGCTTCAGAGGAACCTCAGCTACAATGAAGAGACATGGTGGATGGAAGTCCAGCTCCGTCGCCGAAAGCTACATAGACAAATCTCTCTCTAATAAATTGGAAGTTGCAAATAAAATATCGAAGTCCATAGAAAATGTCACTGAAAGACACGTTGGTGAAGCGTCTACTTCTTGTGAAGGTTGGAAAACGCAGATTTGTACACCGGTCACTGCTCCAGAGGAACCTCCGCTATCATTTTGGTAGATGCAGATGGAGACTTAACTACGCTGAAGAGACATGGTGGATGGAAGTCCAGTTCTGTCGCCGAAAGCTACATATACGAATCTGTGTCTAATAAATTGGAAGTTGCAAATAAAATATGGAAGTCCATAGATAATGCCACTGAAAGACACGTTGGGGAAGCGTCTACTTCTTCTGAAGGTTGGAAAACGCAGATCTATACACCGGCCACTGCTTCAGAGGAAGCTCAGCTACAATGAAGAGACATGGTGGATGGAAGTCCAGCTCCGTCGCCGAAAGCTACATAGACGAAACTGTGTTTAATAAATTGGAAGTTGCAAATAAAATATCGAAGTCCATAGAAAATGCCACTGAAAGGCACGTTGGGGAAGCGTCTACTTCTTGTGAAGGATGGAAAACGCAGATCTGTACACCGGTCACTGCTCCAGAGGAACCTCAGCTATCATTTTGGTAGATGCGGGTGGAGACTTAACTACGCTGAAGAGACATGGTGGATGGAAGTCCAGTTCTGTCGCCGAAAGCTACATATACGAATCTGTGTCTAATAAATTGGAAGTTGCAAATAAAATATGGAAGTCCATAGATAATGCCACTGAAAGACACGTTGGGGAAGCGTCTACTTCTTCTGAAGGTTGGAAAACGCAGATCTGTACACCGGTCACTGCTCCAGAGGAACCTCAGCTATCATTTTGGTAGATGCGGGTGGAGACTTAACTACGCTGAAGAGACATGGTGGATGGAAGTCCAGTTCTGTCGCCGAAAGCTACATATACGAATCTGTGTCTAATAAATTGGAAGTTGCAAATAAAATATGGAAGTCCATAGATAATGCCACTGAAAGACACGTTAGTGAAGCGTCTACTTCTTGTGAAGGATGGAAAACGCAGATCTGTACACCGGTCACTGCTCCAGAGGAACCTCAGCTATCATTTTGGTAGATGCGGGTGGAGAATTAACTACGCTGAAAAGATATGGTGGATGGAAGTCCAGTTCTGTCGCCGAAAGCTACATATATGAATATGTGTCTAATAAATTGGAAGTTGCAAATAAAATATGGAAGTCCATAGAAAATGCCACTAAAAGACACGTTGGGGAAGCGTCTACTTCTTGTGAAGGTTGGAAAACGCAGATCTGTACACCGGTCACTGCTCCAGAGGAACCTCCGCTACCATTTTGGTAGATGCAGATGGAGACTTAACTACGCTGAAGAGACATGGTGGATGGAAGTCCAGTTCTGTCGCCGAAAGCTACATATACGAATCTGTGTCTAATAAATTGGAAGTTGCAAATAAAATATGGATGTCCATAGAAAATGCCACTGAAAGACACATTGGGGAAGCGTCTACTTCTTGTGAAGGTTGGAAAACGCAGATCTATACACCGGTCACTGCTTCAGAGGAACCTCAGCTATCATTTTGGTAGATGCGGGTGGAGACTTAACTACGCTGAAGAGACATGGTGGATGGAAGTCCAGCTCCGTCGCCGAAAGCTACATAGACGAATCTGTGTCTAGTAAATTGGAAGTTGCAAATAAAATATCGAAGTCCATAGAAAATGCCACTGAAAGACACGTTGGGGAAGCGTCTACTTGTTGTGAAGGTTGGAAAACGCAGATCTATACACCGGTTACTGCTTCAGAGGAACCTTCAGCTACCATTTTGGTAGATGCGGGTGGAGACTTAACTACACTGAAGAGACATGGTGGATGGAAGTCCAGCTCCGTCGCCGAAAGCTACATAGACGAATCTGTGTCTAATAAATTGGAAGTTGCAAATAAAATATCGAAGTCCATAGAAAATGCCACTGAAAGACACGTTGGGGAAGCGTCTACTTGTTGTGAAGGTGGTGTACTAAAAACATGCGAGAATAATGTGCAACAAACAGCAACTACAGAACAAAATATAGCTGATAGTTTGTCCATGACATTAAAAAAAACAGACGATACAAACAAAACTCCTATTATTAATTTAAATAATTGTCCCAATTTTACTATTAATTTTATAAATAAATGATTATTACATTAAGTTATATACACTTCTATTCAATTTTTACTATTAACACCTGTTTTCCACAAAATGTGATCATTGTCTCCTCTTGACAATCGAGCACATCTCAATCTGAAATTACATTTTAGGTTAAATATTTTTCTAGCTTTTGGTGTTATGTTGCTTTTTTGTGGTCGTAGATAAAGTATAGTGTGTAACACGTGCAAAAATGCCAATTTCACACTCGTGTGATTGCGGCATTCGATTTCGTCTCATGCCGCAACTTCTTCACACTCCTGAGAAACTGGCACTTTCCTGGACTTGTCACACTTTACTAGATTTCAGGAAATAATAAAACGTTTTACATTGATGCCGTTTCCATTGGAAGTAAGTAGCTACATTAGGACAAGCTATATCGCGTTAGTAATAAGTTAGCGGCAAATGTAAATTAAGAAAAGCGTTAACAAATTTCAAATTAATTTTTATAACATCAGCCTGGTAATTGTTTCTAAAATATAAAAAAATATATTCTAAACTCCACATCGCGAAAAACTGAAAATCTCCGTGTTTCACTATTTACTTTCTTTGCTTATGCAATCATTTACGCGAACATTATTTGGAATCATGTATACATAAAATATCTTGCAATAACTTAATTCCTTGCGTTTACCAACCCGAGCCGAACTCGGCTAGAAAGTAATCACGCGCAAACTTCATCATCCAGGGATGTTAATATCTCAATACATATGTATTTACTTTCTAAACTAGATAATTAACTCATCGTTATGTTATCGGTGGGGTTAAAATCTCGTATCTAATTGTGTTGGTTGTATGCCATGTATGTTAAGTTCCCAGATACGATGAGTTTCACTGCTTGTAAATATTAAGTTAAGTGGTTAAATGGAGATCAAATGAAGAGTTCAGAATCTGCAGAGGATGCTGATAATGCATCTTATATTAAATGAAGTTAAAGCTAGTATTGTATTCAATTATTTTTTTGACACTTTGCAATTGCAATTCTGGGGTTAGTTTACAAAAAATTAATTCTATTATGAATTGGTCTGAAAGTTGTAGGTGAGCACATTGAGTCAAACTTAATGTTCATGTTCAAAACCATGTTCATAAAAATGACAATCACAAGAAGATTGGTTTAGGGTTTATTTGGACAGCAAAGTGTTTATGCCAGTAAAAGGCTTCTTAGTATATCTTCTCAAAAGGAAATCCTTCAATACGGGAAACGCATTTTTGGGCGGCTGCATTATTATCAATCTGCATTTGGTCAAGACATCTTCTGGAAGGTGAAATACTAACAAATTGAATTTGTCGATTTGAGTTACTACGAGGTGAAACTGATAATAGCGTTTCACTAAATAAAAATAGAATTCTACGTCTATATTGAAGGTTGGAAAGTGGACTTTTGGAATATTATGCATATTAATGACAGATTTATTTGTCTTACTACTAACCTCGAGCGACCACCACGTAAGCTCATTCTATGGAAATGAAGGAAATTAAGTGTTACTTAGTTTATATATCTGGGATTGGTTTCGAGCAGGACCTAAACGAATTCAAAAATGGCGATTGGTATCTTGAATGGTAATCTTGATCAGAATAATCAGAAGGCGTAAAAGCAATTTTCACTCCGAATGCTAATCTCATACACAATTCTAACCAATTTTCGAAAATATTAGATCAAATCACCGATATCATTTCAGAGGGAAATATTGGATTCTCGGGGAGCGCCCAAACGAACTCTTAAAGAAGAACATGATGAATTATTAGGAGCTTGTGAGGACTACAATCACTTGACGCTATCGCTGTCACGGCCAACAGTGAATCGCCATTCACAATTCACAACCAAAGATAAAAATTTGATCTCAAGAAAACCTACTACAGAATTCCTATTTATGAAGCAGATGTCGAGAAATCAACTAGTATAATTCCAGTAGAGCATCCATACTCTCTCAGCACCACCACTGCCAGTACATGGAGCAGTTCCATCGCTGAAGTCAGAATCTATCTAAAGTCACGGTTGTATAATGTATCTTAATACCTCAACGACATTTTAAATTTTTCTGCCATCAAAGCAGAATCTACAGCATTTCAAAAGTGTATTTCAACACCTATATCACTACGCTTTACTATCAAATTAAGAAAAAACAATTTTTGAAGCCAAAGAACTAACTTGTCTCGACCACACAGTAAACAGTGATGGGGTTAAACCGCAAATTTCAAAAGTGAAAGCTATTGATAACTTTCCAATCCTTAGAATGCAACAAGAATTATGCAATTTGGTTGGCATAGATCGTCGATCTAAACCTGACCCTGCCCTGCTGCAATTACACTCGCACAAATTATTTATTCCAGAAAAAGCTTCAAAAACCTACAAGAAACCAACACAACAGTGTATCGCAAAACTTATAATTACGAATCGGGTTTCTGTGAACTACAATAAACAGTCGTACCAAAACGTCGTTAATTCGTGTGATGAACATCGGGGAATAAAGCAGATAAGCTCGGATGCTTCTCCCTTAAATCCTTCTTATTTTTTTGCGCCTTTTATGTATAAAACGTTCGCTATTCCTTTTTGTCACCTGTTAAACATTCTTGTGTGCATGTATTTACCATTTTCCTTTTATGTTGCATATACGATCATGGTCCAACCAACAACCTACAAGTGCAACAGAATCATCACACGTTCCTCTTAGGTTAAGTTTTGGCAGTTTTTAGTTATTCACATTTTGTAACGAGCCCTAAAGTTAAGAATTAGCTGTCTTAATTTTAAGCTTTTCAATTATCTCATTCAATTCTCTCGTTATTCTTATTAACTCATTTCTATGGGTTAAGTTCTTATAATTGTAACGAAAGTTAACATTAATACCCCTGTCCTAGTTTTGATCAATTGTAAAACCATTCCAAGAAAAAAACGCATTTTTTACGTATCTATCAAGTTGCTTTACAATCACAACCGCGCTTTATGCGTACATTCACCAGTTGTTCCCAATTTGATAAAGACTTTCTGCTGAAAAAAACTCTAAAAAACAAGGGGTGGAAATAAATGTAATGATCACCGGTGCCTTGGATATAATTTGTAGTATCCAATGCACCGAAATGTAAACGAGAGTCAGAAATCAAGTCACAAACCAAAAAACAAAGCATTCATTATACTGATCTTCAAAAGTAAAAGAATAAAGCCTATAAACCACAAACCGTCTTTAATTCAACCGAAACGATCAAATATTACAGTACGTTTATATACCTTTGGATACACTTCATTTCAATTTGAATATAACTTCAAAACATACCAAAAATAGACAAACTAATCACGAAAGATATCAGAATTAATCATCAATTGCCAATAATGAAAATTTGGATTAGAACGATAACAACTAACTGTGTGCTGTGCTGCCTGAATGTTGACTACAATTAAATACGAAAGAAGTGTGTTTGTAAAAACAAACTTCAATCTTCTCGGAGATTATTGTCAAAGAATACTATGTTTTTCTGATTTTTCTAAAATTTTGCATTAAATGCATACATTTTAGGACAAATTTCTCAACTTACAATATGCAAAAAAATGTCGTGTACAACACGTTACGAAAGTCTCTTTTTTCATTCATTTGCTTGATAAACTCGGGCTTCGCCCTCGTTTATCAGTACTGCAAATTCGTGAAAAAAATATGACTTACATTATTTGCTAGAATATGAAAAAAAAAAATTATGAAGAAAAAATGTTTCTAATTACATTTTACGTTCATACACCGAGTTTGAACGAGATATTCCGACATAAGGAAAATTTTGTTTTTTAGCATTTTTTGATACACCTCGATCACTGATTAATTTGAAATCATTAAAAACGCTTTAAATGGGTGGAAAGGCAATAATTGCATAGTATAGCAAATTTTACTAATAATATTGGGTGGTGTAGGTATTTTTGAGAAATATTAAAATTATCAAGAAAAAAAATGGAAAGTTCTGGATTATTTTCCAATTTCCAAGAAAATAACTAATAAATTCAAAGAGTTAAATTGGAACAAAAAAGTATTAATATCGATGGAGAGTGGCTGAATAACCTGATGATATCGTCTTAATATCAACTGAAGTGGAGGAAATGATATTGATGATAGAACAACCGAAGGAAAAATCAGCTAAAATAGGACTAAAACTTAATGAGTCAAAGACAAAAATCATGACTAATATTGATATACCACATGAACTACACAATGGATTACCAGTAGAAACAGTAGAACACTATATATACTTAGCCCATAAAATCAAATTAAACAGGGATAACCAAACCACTGAAATAGCCAGAAGAATTGGTTTCGCGTGGTCAGTCTTCGGTAAACTTTCCTAAACATTACGAAGTACCCTACCAATAACTTTAAAATCTAAGATGTTCAACCAATGTATCCTGCCAGTCACGACAAATACTGCAGAAACGCTAACACTAACCAAATCATCTGTCCATAAAATCAAGGTAGCCCAAAGATCAATGGAAAGAACGATGTTAAACATTAGACTAAAAGATAGGATAAGAAATGAAACAATTAGAAATCAAACCAAAGTGGAAGATGTGATAAAGAAAATGACAACACTTAAGTGGAATTGGGGAGGACACGTCGCAAGAATGTCAGATGAAAGAAGGAATGGAGGCCAAGTACAAAACGACCACCAGGACGTCCACCAACACGCTGGAAGGATGACATTAAAAGAAGTGCAGAGCATGACTGGATGAATAAAGCGCAGAACAGAGAGGAATGGAAGAAATTAGGGGAGGCCTATATCCTGCAGTGGATGACAATGAGCTAAAATGAATGAATGAATGAATAAAGTTTAATAATTTTATTAAGCCACGTTTGAATAATACAAGAATTGTTGTAATCATAATTTAAACAACATAACACTAAGGTATTACTTAAAAACTTAATAAAAAGAGATTTATAAAAATACTTACATCATTCAATATTACTAGTAAAACTCTTTTAAACCGTTTTTAATGATTCCAAAATAATCGTTACCGGAGTGTATCAAAAAACAAACGGTATATGAACGTAAAATGTCATTAGAAACATTTTTTATTTCATGCTGTATCGTATTATCCATGTTTACGGTAGCGATTACAGTCCGGAAAATGCGATTTTACGGTCTAGTATGACTGTAAACTTTTTATTTCCCCCTTCTATGTAAATGCCACTTTACAGGCCTTTATGTAAGTAAATGAGTAATTACAGCCACAGCCCTGTAAAATTTTACGGGCTCCGAAAAGAGAATTTTACAATGTTCATCAACAAAAAGCTATGACAACTAATATGTTGCTTAACCACAACACCATGGCAACGCCTAGCTATAAATTGTGCTACCGCCTTTGATTCCAAAATGTCTTTTTATAAAAAATATGCAATTCATACAAAAATGCTGGTGAAGGAGGAAATAAAAGTTTGTACGCGACACGCTTTGCAATTAATCGTTACTGGGCTCGCTGGATTATGGAGGCTCAACTCCTTCGTCGCTCGCCCCACAAACTTTCCATCTCGCCCGTAAAGATTAATTTACAAAGCTTGGCACGTAAATAACTATTACCGGACTCAAATAAAATAAATCAACTGAACAATGCTTTAGTATTCAGTTACCATGGACACTCGTTCTATGTTTTGAATTCGACTAATAGATGCTCGTTGTTTGTAGATGTCCATATTTTAAATTCGGACGATTATTTTATATACAGAGTGGGATTAAAGTATGGAATATTAGAAAAAAAGCGAACTCGACCGGTTTTTTTAAAAACGCTGAAACACGTCGATTTTGTTTTTTAAAAATACACATTAATATGTGCGATTCATCTTCCGACTTTCATTTGTTTCCTACGTCCTGGAAATGTTCTTACAGCCTCGTTTCGATATTCCGGACTCGGCTCCTTCGTCTCCTTGTCCCTCGTAAGTGGTTTTAACGAAAACCAACCAAACCCTTTCTCGCACAAGTAGGTCGTCGAAAAAGGTATACGTTCTTTCGCCGCTGAATCGTGTTTCAAATCGATTCATTGTTCTTGCATGTGTTTTGGAAGGGTGTTTATATCAAAATTGAATAGATTACGTGCGAAGTTATGTTCTTTATTATCATATAAATTGGGAAAACATTTATTGTGCGCTCTCACGCCCCCATGCGGGGCGCGCTCCCCAGTTTGAGAATCACTGCTTTAAATAATTATTTGTTATAGGCGTAACTATTAAATAGATTTTATATATGATCACACAAAAAGTGACTACCTTTTACACGGATTTTCGTATAAAAAGTTAACGTTTAGTGAGCTAGTGTAATAAAATTTTCATTGCACGCTAATATCTATCAACAAGAGATGTATGATAAATGATTTAGGAATATTTTACAAACTAATTGTTAAACTACTTAACACGTAAAAATCAAAGCACGCTGATATACAAGACATAAATCACAAATTTTAAAAATATATTAAGTAAAATGAATACTCTTTTAACTTTTAAGTAAAACGTTATGATTGCAGATGAAACGTTTTAAGATACACATGTAAAAAGTCTCTTTATTGCACTCACATCTTTTAAAACACTTCGCGCAATAAACAATGACTTTTTATACTTGTATCTTAAATACCTCTATAAATCACAACATTAGTTTCTTTAAGGGGCCCCACGAAGAGCGCAGTGTGCTATGAATTAATCCAGCTCTGGTATTAGAAGTTCAATTACGGAAATTAAATAAAAACATTTAAAATATAAATATTTTTATTTCTGCCAAGTTCTACCAAGCGAAGAATAGTTTTGCATAGTCCACTCCATTCTTGAGTGAGTTGAGATTAACAATGCAGTTGTTGTTGTATAAATGTTAATAGTACTTAACATTGCCAAACCATTGAAGTAAATACATACTTGTGCGTGGTATAGGGCGGTTACTTTTAACGACAACCACAGAAAGATGTTTATGTGATTGTCGAGACCGACTGCTAAACGTGCCCATCTGACAGCCGGCGAAGTGTACTGAGGTTGTACTGTACCATTGTTTGGTCTAGAAGAGACCACCAAATCGATTTACTCGGTGGATTAGTCCGACTTCGTAAATACAAATTTCTTAGAATGACTAATTTTCAAAATTATATACTCAATAAGTGAAAATAAACTCTAATGACAATGTTATAAGTTCATCATTATTATTATCATAGCTCCAGATCTTGTGTTTTTTAATCTGGAAGTTAGTGAAATATATTCCAAATCCAACATAACTCTGGGCGGTAGTGTGGCAGTGGATGAGGAAAATCTTTTGTTATTAAGAGCGTAAATGATGGGAATAGACTGCATCTGGTTGCAATCTACGAGAATGTAAACTGAAAACGAGTTTTTCTTTTTCTTCCTTGTTGGTATTTTGAAATATTCTTTATTGTTGCCAGCCTTACTTTGTTTATTTCATTTTGAAATATATTTATTAATTACATTTTTATAAACTAAACTCTATGCCACTACAAACAAGACAATAAAATTGTTTGCCTTCATAATATAATACAAATAAAACAGAAAATTTTAATAGTATTGCAGAGTATAAGTGGACAGTGTTTATTTTGTTCAAACTACATCCATAAGTACCGTGTCAGAATTACTATCACAGATACTTGATTAATCTGTCACTCTAAATCAACAATTCAAGTATTTTAACGGTAGGCAGAATAAAGGCGTTTCATTTTTCTTCCATTCAGTAAGTTATCGATTTTAAATGCGAAAGCCCATTTTCTTTGTTTTAAAACCTAACCCATTTCAAAATTTATTTTCGATCTTTATCACGTGACGGTATTTTTGAACTCTGTTGTTCGTATATAGTAAAGGATACAATCTCTCAACTCAAGTCAAAGTTTTGTTAAATCTGTATCTTCTAAAAGAAGTTGTAATATAATGAAAATGTATAGTTTTAGTCATAAACACTAAAGTAATCAAAACAAAACTTTTCCGTCATTTCGCATCTGAAAGTTAAACGGTAAAGTTTCTAGATTGTATAACGACATAACCTACTAAGTAAGATTATCTGATGGGCTGAGTTCCTTTATGGTGTCCGCCACAATCATCGTACATAAGAACTTAACACTCTCGACATTGCGCGTTTTAAAGAATTAATGTCCTGTAAGATCTTAACTGTATTTTCTTAACCATTAATTTTTTATGTTGCTTTTTAAAATCTATCTTCTTATGGCAATTAAATTGCTTTTAAGTATATCTTGAGATATTTATAGCTTCTCTCCAATTCAGGCATCTATCTTTGTTAGATAAGGTGCAACGGTTAACAAACATTTTTTTGTATTTTGTGTGTAGATTGATATCATAATTTAAATGTTACAAGTATAGACATAAAAACTGCTATTTGATTGCTTAAATGGCCGATTAAAAATTACAAAAATTTTGTTTCTATAATTTAAAATGTCTGTATCTATTTTATTATTGGTACTTCATTCATTTAAATTCAAATATTTCAGGTTTTATGGTTATCATTTCTGCAAATGTTATAAATTATAAGGAAGGTTTATCGTAATAGATTAATTGATAAATATTATAAAAAAAATATTATAATTATATAATATTTAAACATATTTTACAGGTTCTAGGTTGATTAAAAGATATCTATATAAAAAATATTTAACAGATATAAAAACTTCAGAAATACGTAACACTAAGTTTTGAGTAACTTGAGGCTTATTTCGTCACTTAAAAGTGTCAATATGTGACAACAATCAATCCAAAAATAGTATCATAACTAACAAAAAGTTTGGTAATCAGAACACTATAAAGTACATGGACCATGGTACAGCCCTGGAATCCGAAAATGACCCACGCCTGGGCTAAAATCGGGATGATAGCTTTGTGCCCAGCTTGCTACTAAATCCTGGCCCATATAATATTAATAATAATAACTACTACAACCCATAACCTAAACCAAGGCCCCAGAAGCTATAAGCTTGTGCGGGAGGGAGGGGGCGATTATTATTATTATGTAGATTAGTAACAATTCTTGGCTCAATAGTGGAGATCAATATAGTACCGAGATTACTACTGAGTCTTGTACGCCGTGTCTTGGCGCAAGGTGAATAGCCAATATTGATGCTGAATTGCGACTCGAGCCTGGCATGCAGCAATGATCCCATTGTGGACTATGGAATCAACGTTTAGGTCCAATAAACGGCACTCATATCGGAACCAAGCTGAAGGTGAGTCTACTTAAATTAAATTGATCTGATATCAAAGCTGAAAATCAGTGATAGTGTAAGGTCAAAAGTCAATGGTGACCCATAGTTATTAGTGAACATTAAGACCAACCTAATATTTAATACTGGCTTATTGTCTGAAACAACTTCGATGTAGAAAATCAATTAATATAGAAAGTTCTAGATTCAAAAACGATTAATTTTTTCTTTTTATATTTGCTACATCTTAATTATTATTGTTCACATAACCAAATAACTTACGAAATAATATTAGTAACATACGAACAAAATGTGAAACTGATTCTATATAAAATTATTAATAGTTTAGGTATTAGGAAAATAGATTTTAATGAGAAGTATTAACAAAAATCATGAATGCCAAATAGTGTAATTAAGCATTAGTCTCATAAGAAACGTTTTTAGCGCATGCGTCAAAGTCTCGAAGTGCGCTAAAACGTTTTATGAAACGAATACCGTATACTATTTTTCCTATAGTTTTTAGATATAAAATTTGTTACAGAAACATTATTAAGTTTTTTGAAAGTTGGCAATACTGAGAATTCTAATTCTGCATTTGTTTTTCAAATTTACAGCGTAAATAAGTTTGACGTTTTAAGAACAGCTGTTCAACAGTGATAATCAACTTTAAAGGATAAAGTATTACTGTTTCTAGTATTCTTTTGGACAAGCAGTTAAAAAAGAGTTTCTTTAAGCGTACAAGTTTCACTTTTACCACTAATAATTGTATTTATCCTTATCAGTGTAGGGAATATCTTATTTCTTTTAAAAATAAAGACTGTCTATTTCATAAACAACATTATTTTATTAATAATATTACAAAACGGTTTTACACACACATATCTTAGCAACCTAATCTTAAATGGTATATTTATGGTACACACCGCTACCGCGTTACTTTTCATAGGTGCTTTCTATTGGTCTGATCTACTGATTCGTTTTACAGATCAATTCAGCTTAAGATCAGTTCATAAAGAAAAATAATAATTTTCAATGGAACAACTTTGGATCACAATTCTGACAAATCACAAAAGCTAACATATAAGTGCAACAGAACTAACAACTTTTTCATTACTGAGTGTGAAATTTTGATGCAGTGATGAATAATGTCAACGTAAATAAACGTGGCAAAAAAATACATTAAAGGTTTTTTACAAGAAAATTTAATTTTTTCTAACATCTACAACCAGCTGATATTATTTTACCCAGATCATTAAACACTCTTCAAAAACTAGCTTGAAGGGTAAAGGGGGAGGTAATGCAGATCAGATTAAATCATCAAGCATCAGAGTCAACAACGGAACAACAAATAAGTGAACCAGATGGTCCTTGATAATACAGGGGTGACACTAGTAGATCAGTCCAATGCAAAACGCCTCTAGTGCGTGCTTGTTTCGAACAAATAAAGTGCGCAAAAATTTTAAAACTGAATTTATATTTGGTAATAATTATAATCTATGTAGATGTTTTCGCTTAACTTTCTTACCTTTTTTCTCTTAATTAATTACTAGCTGATATAATAAAGACAGAATACTTTGACAAGCTTGATTTGGCAGAATATGCGAAGATTTACCCTTGAAACTTGGCTCAAGGGTAAGAAACCAAGTAGAAAGACGCTAACACCAGAACAACCAGAAACGAAATATTTGTGATTTGAAGGTTGCTTCACACTTGAACAAAATTAAACGAATTCTTATTAATATGTAATTAAAGAATATCTGAGATTTGAAGGCAAAAACTAGATAATTGAGAACTGATATCTGAAGCTTGGATCAATCTTGAGCTTGGGGGGATGTTTCACTGGCCGGAAAATTGGTTGGAACTCGGATAAACAGTAAGGAAACGATACTTGGTGCCTGGAGGTTGGCTATGACTTTGGTAGAGTTTAGAAAACCCAAGATTGGTATCGAGATGTTGGTTGTTTCTTGGACGACGACAAAGGAGTCGAGACTTATGATTTGAAAGTTGATGGATACAATAGTGAAGGTTAGAGAGCCGAAAATTAGTATATGGACCTCGGTTTAAGCTTGGGGAAAGATTAAAAAGACAAAACTCGATATCTGAAAATTGGCCTAGTCTTGGAACAATGTCGAAAGAACGAAGTTTAGTTATACAATATTGGGCCTGTTGGCAAGGCTGGAAGTTTCTACAGGGGTTGAGTAGCGAGTTCGTAAATGTTATGTGAGGTTATATTTATGAATAAGCAACCCAGTAAGTTTACAACAGTTATTTATTTAAGGAATCTTAAAAATAATAATGGAAGCTACTAAATATTTTAAAATAATGGGCAGAGTGAGTTCTAGGATTCGACTGTGTGTTATTGGAAACAATAGAAGAGCTCAACTTTCGCTCGCAAATATACATTGGGTTTCACGACGAGAAAAACAAATAAAGTACTTGAGAGAAGCAGAGAAACAACACAAAAAATATTTATACCTCATTTGTTTCGGTTTTTGTTTTTCTGTGAATCTCTAACAGCTACCGCTATCAAGCTTAATCTACGGTAAGGTAGGAATTACGAAGTTAGGAACTTACGAGATTCTCTTGAGAAAGGTCTAATACCGAAACACGTGTAGAGAACATTCTACATAATTTATGGAAACATATAAATACAACAGTTTTTCTTAAAACTAGAAATTATAAAAAACACACGTTGGACACGTCAGTTTCTAATTGTTTTTTTATTGGAACAAATTGAGAGGAGTAGCACTGTAGCGTTCCGCCAAGACATCTGAGTTGACTCTTTCAACCTACGTCTTCTGATACGCGAACTTGGGCCGTCCGATTTAATATTCATCAGAAGCTTAAAACAGACATTCGACAAATACTCAATAAGGAGAGCAACTGAGCATTGGACATCAACGGAAGTGCGAAATTGATTCTACAGTGGGAAGTCAACTAATCACTATTAAATCTGTGTTTTTTGGCGGTAGTTTATATCTCTCGGAGACCGTGTGACATTTGCATGGTCACGATGAATGCAAAGATAGAAGCGGTTGACACATTTTAGTAAAACCGCCAAGGACGCCTAAGAAGACAGCAGCACATCACATGTCAATGGCCACTCCGAGGCGTTTGGATTACTTTTAACACTATGTGGGATGTCATAAAATACAAGAGATGTTTCAGCATCCTGATTATTCGCCCCAAAGCAAATAAAATAGTTTAAGTTAGAAATTTGGAGCAATTTGGCATTTGCTTGTGGTGCTGTCAATCTTAAACATTGAAATTTGAATATACCTTAAAAGTTGATGGTCTTGATCTTTTTTTATTTCTCTGTAGCAACTGTAACAATTAATACAATATATAGACCGAAGCGTGATGGTGTGAATAACATCAACATAAGATAATAATATTTCCTGCCTATGACTAGCAGAAGAGGGTTTATGCATTCCACTCTATACTCTAGCAAACAAATGAAGGATTAAGATTACCGATATCACGAGGGCGAAATTGTAAAAAGCATCGCAAATCAAGCAGTGTTCACGCCACGATCACGTGGTCGACTCCAGTAGTTTAACAGATAAAAGAAATAACAGACGACCTGGAATGTTTCAGTAGCGCCACAAAATGTTATTTAAGAAGGCTAACGTTGATGCTTAATGCGTATTCGATTATAATCGAGTATACGTACAAAATAGGGAAAATGAAATTAATTTATACTATAAGAACAATTATTATTAACGTTAAGTTAAATTATTCCATTCCACCTAATCTAACTAACTAACCTAATAACAATAAAATTTATTTTCATCCTTATAGGCCACAAAAGTGAATGTCATAGGGCAACAAAAGCATTAAAGTAAAAAGTTTAATTAAATTAAGAAGATACATATGCACAAATAAAATACTATTTGGTAAATAATACAGATTAAAAAGCAAAACTCAGAGTTAGGCATTATTTTTGTTTTCCATTATACATAAATTGTTTTATTGAAATTGGTAAATTATGATACAGTTCCTAATATATAAAAAGGATTAGCATCATTTAGTATCAGTTTTATGTACTTAAAAATGTAAATTAACATCAGTTATGATTATGATTATTAATTTGAAAAGAGAAACATTCTTTTTCACAAATTGTAAAACTTCACAATTATATATAGATGAGAATATTAAGAGAATGTTATATAAATTGATTTTATCTTCTCTATTTTTTACTTCTAACGGGTTATAACTAAAATTTTTGCAATGACTTTTCTTTAAATGTCTTCATTACCCTATGACATTTAAGACGTAATGAAATGTTTAATTATAATTCGTTATTAGGGTGTTATTAGAGTTGAACACATAATTCAACGATGACAAGTTTACATAATGTTAAAAAGTACAATCATAACGTACGCTGCTGACTTTTTTAAACGGCACTTATAACATAAGACACTGCCTACATTCTTATCTTATCGTAATGTTCTCACAGTTGACGATCACGGGTTGACCTGGATTCTTCATTATATGTATGTTAGGGTATAGTGGAAGGTTTTTCAGTTACTCTTAGCGCTTGTACGATCTAAAGAGCGTAGTGTTAAAATTCTCATAATACCAAATGTTAAGACTGGTTCTAGTTCATCCATCCAAGTAGGCCTCATTTGAGTTAATATTGAAATAAATAGAATTTTCAGTGTAATTTCTGATCCTGAGTACTGCACTTGTGACCCTTCTGTAAATACACCAATAAACAGCTTCACGGTCTTTTATGAGCCTGACAAAAGTATCGCATTAATAATCCTGGTAACATGGGATTATGAGTTCCTGCAATGGCAATCTGGGTCTGAGTCTAGTGATCCTTCAGTAGATAAGACTTCAAAATAGAATGCGCTTATCTGCTATAATAATTATTATTTTGTACCATTGAAAATGCCTATTATAACACTCGAAGTGTTATTCGAAATACATTTTGTAAGAAATGTTTCCAGCATATTAGGTTTTATTCAGGGCTATTAATTGTTTTTATAGTTTAGTTAACTACAGCTTTTTGCACAAGTAATAAACACTATATATAAAATAATTATTTATTTATCAAGGGTTGTAAATGGAATTTTATCTATGGAGACTGCAATTTACGACTCACCTAATGGCTTGAACCTTAAGCAATTAATAAAAATTAATAAAAATCCTTATCCCCTTAACTAATTTTAGCCTTAATCAATAGCATACTGAGCGACAATATCTATGTCAGCAGGAAAGTCTTGTAGCGACAGTATTTATGTCAGATGGATGTGAAATAAATCTCAAAACAATGAATTTTATTTTTCATCCTTGTTTCATTGAATTCCCATCCGAATACAACTCTGTCATTCAACTTTTATTTTAATTTTAATTTTTAAATTTGTCTGCTCTGCTTGTAAATATTTTCGTCACATCAGCAACTCATATTCAGAATGACAAATTAATATTGTTGGAAGATCTCAGAGCACTTGTTGCATTAGATATGATAACATGCTGTCACGTAATTTTTGATTCGCTAATGAAACTTGTTAGAAACTGAAACTGCTTAGTTACAAACCTTTTACAGCGATAGCAAAAAGCAAGTGATTTTTTATATTGCCTTATTTTGGTCTATTTCTAAGAATGTAATTTAATTCTAATGACACACTTTGACACAAATATACTTAGTTTATTCATTATATACCTAATAAAAATAGTGCTATCTTAAAACATAAACCATTAATATAAATTCACTATTGGTATCAATATTGATTAATATCGTTATGGAAATAACCTGACTTGGTGATTGCAAGAGGTAAAGCAATACATAAACAGTTTAAAATAAGCAGTCTATTAAAGTATTAATAGACTTATAGCAGCTTTCACAAAGCTTGCTTCAACTCTGATTAACTTAATTGTGATTAAATTTGAAATCTAGAAATATAATTGGATAAAATATAAGGTCTGTTAAATCTCAGCCAATGAAATTTCTGAATTTCAAATTTAATGACAATTAAGTTAATCAGACCTTAATCAAGCTTTGTGAAACCGGACATAAGTATTAATAAAGTATTAAAGAAGAGTACTTCATCTCGATCTCTCCTCTCGATCATACTTTTGGCTTTTTATAGTCGGTTGATGACCAATATTTTAGATATCTTTTGATGCCAACTTTGCTAACTATATATGTCACCACTGGTGTCTTTCGACTTTGATGGTAAATTGGAGCATATACTAATAAGCTATGTTGGGTATGTGAAATCTACGACTGATGAGAGCTAAGAAGCTTGAAACTCGAGTCTCGAAGTGCCGTTCGTGAATTTTACACACTCATTATTTTAGTGGGTTTGTCTTCTTTCTATTTTGATTTCAACATCTTTGTTATTAAAATCGTATTGCTCACTAGTGGTTTAATTTTATATCTAGACTCTTGTAGATATTAGTAAGTCTTCTATCTCACTCCTATGCATCGAACTGAATGCGATATCACGTTCCAAGTGCATTAAGTTGCACCCGCACTAATGCTGTTTCAACATGTTACATTATATTAGAAATTTATTTTGCAACCATAAGCCACTTTTAGAGCTTGCCTATTTCGGGTTTCACTGTGAACGGATGTCTGAGGCTCTGTATTCTGGTTTAAAAGTGGATATTATTCTAGTTCAGATGATTGTCAAAGGACGCTTTAATAACTTTATTTACGTTTTATTCTTCATAAAAGTTGCATCCAATATAAGTTTATCCTAAATCAATATTTTTGTTATGATTTTCTTATTTAATTTGATCTTTAAAGATTTCATATTATTACTGTAAGCTAGACTATCGTAGGATGAATGTTAAATTTAGGATCTTTTCAAGCGATATCAAATTTTCTTCGCTATCTAATAATAAACAAGTCGGTAGCTTTTAAATTCAGAAATCCTATTACCATCTCCGAAAATGGTAGTAAAAATAACTGTCAATTAGATATCTACATCATTATTATAACTAACAGTCAGTGATGATGATGATGACAGCTACAAAAATGGCACTCATTAATTTTTGTTTTGGACTACAATTTATTAATCTGTATTTGCTATCATTTTATTGAAATATATTCAATTATATAAATTCTACATCTTTAATTGGCTAGTTTGTTTTCTTTTAATATAATAACTAACTTCGTTTATATATTTTTTTGTCGAATGTTAATATAAAATAAAATTAAAATGTGGCCATTAAAACATACAATTAAGATAGATATCAGTTACAAATAATTTTATCAAACTGTATATCCTAAAGCAATATAAAAAGCTTATTCCCATTACCAAATAAAACATCTAAAGCTTTAACGATACGGTATAATTATACAGAAGCACTAAAGATAGTGCAGAACATATATTTATCTTAATATCTTGACGCCTACTTGAAAAGAATTTAATTTATGAAAATGTAGTTAATTAACAATAAAATTAATCGCTTACGAAATATAAATTTGTAAAATAAATTATAATTGCAGAGAAATAATCTAAGGTTATTATTTATAGAATTTTATTTCCGAAATTACCATGCAAAAACTTTCCGTTCTTTTTTGCGGAAAAAGCTAACATATCATAAATCTGTGAAAATTGCTGCGATACCCAGTTGTTGGATAGCGATTTTCTGTGGATCTAGATTTCTCTCTTTTTTGAAGAGTTTTATAAAGGAATCCATGTACGCATATTTTTACATCTGATTTCGTTTTTATAAACCCAAATTGAATTTTTGTTCGTAATTTAAGTTTATGGCCCTATTAATTTTTGATGGACTGACTTGGCAGGTCTCTAAAATTTATGTAATGATATTTTCTATTAGATGTTTTTATTGTAAAATCTAGGCAACTGTCTCAACTGTCATAAAGTTCAAAAAATAGCTACTGATAACAAAACTATTGGATTTTTACGAAAACGTTTGGATATCCGTTACATAAGATTAAGCGGACAATATTCTATGTATTATAAATAAGTAAAACATAAGTAAAACAATATTATTGGTGATGACTGATTACAATCTAATATCTTCGACATGGCACAATATTGTCTGTGTACACCTGCTATTGAAAGTTCATCTTTCTACATTATTTTTAATGTCGAAAGCAGTTGTTTTCCGTGCGGTGTGCGACAAAGTGTAACAACTACGGTAAATTATTTTGTCACACACTTTTGAATACTTGGTAACCAATTTTTTTAAGAAAGATTAACAAAAGACTGTACGAAACATTTATTTATTAAAGGAAATTTTTTACAACACTTGAACAACATCACTTTAGTAGGTATTTCCCACCATAGGCAAGTTTCCACGTTCGACAAAGGTACACTTTTAGCACTTGCATACAAACCTATATATTTAAAACACAAGGCGTATTTTTGTGCCAGTTCGCTTGAGAGTTCCACCGCGCCGATCTAAGCGATTCTTTTTTTTATACTAAAGCTTTCGCTGTGTAGACTAGTCAACGCTACTTAATTTTTATATTTTTTAATGTTTATATTTTTAATTTCAAAAACTCTAAAATGTTTAATTTAAGACGAACGAATCGGACATTCACTTGGGACGCCCTCTCACTTTCTACGGTGGCGAGTTTCGTAACTACTCCCGTTTATAAATATAAAAGGGTGATGCAGCCGTCCACTTCCATCGTTAATGAGTGGTTAATGTTTAAAAAATGTTGGGTTGCGTAGACAAAACCAGCATAGTTGAAGTTATGGACAACAGATGAATTATACAAATAATAGCTGATGGCAATTGCTTATTCAGAACAATTACATATTGTTAGTATAAAACGGAGGAAATTTGCCAACACTATGTTTATGTCATGTTTTTGAAATATGTACTAATAAACGTTTTCAAGAACGTTTTAAACAAGATCGATTTTTGATTTTATTCTAATCATTTCGTAAGGTAGAATTTCCGTATGTATGTATGTAGAATAAACCGGCGGGGAGGGGTAAGCCAGAGAGGAATATATGTCGGAACAGAGGAGGGTAAGCTGGGAGAGAAGAGTGCTTGGCTTAGAATTTTCAACTGGTTATGTTATTTAAATAATCATTCACGAAAATCTGGTATTGTAATCACACATCGGATGTTGTATACAGAGAAATCAAGAGGATGGCAAAAATTCTGTTTTTCCCGACATGAATACAATTTTTCCGGACAACGCAATATTTATTTGAGGCTGGAAGTTAAGCTGAGAATGATTTGGATAAATAGATCTCAAAGGTAATTAAGTAAAAACAAACAACGCTCTCTAAGGAATATCGTGCCCTAAAATCAGTTTAAGTGGTTGAATGCAGTTCATCAATGTACGTCTAATATTTCGAAATTTTGGAGAATAATAAACTACTATCAATTCAATAAGCAGACACCGAAGAGGTAATGGTGTCACTAAGGCAGTTTTTGCAAATGAGTGCCCGAACGCTGAGTTGTTTAACTGCGAGAAACTTTCACCCTTTTCTCAACTGATCCTCGGCGTCAGGCAGAATCTATGTTTCAGGTAGGAAGAACCTGGAGGAGCCAATTTGTATTCGTTGTCGAACTCCGAATGGAATGAATTATAAATAATTCTTTTAGTAGGATAAAAATATATTGTTATGCATACATTTATCTAAAGCAATAGTTTTTTGAAATTGTTTGAGGAATTATTGGGTGAAGAAGTCAAATATACACATATCAACACATCCTTCTGGTTGGCACGTTAGTTATTCGTTCAGAAATAGGTTTTCTTTGTCCTAAATAAATTGAGAACACGATTTAGCTGTAGCTTTTAAGGCAGTCCCTACCGGCGTGTATGTACGATATATGGTACGGCCGTGGTGAAGCCTGGTTGTCAGAGCTTTCAGATCGTGCTAGGACACTTGCTATGACCTAACAGCTACGAGGGTAACAATGGTAACCGCGAAACTGACGGCTTAATGTGTTCTCCAAAGCACGACCGGTGGCGATTTTCGTAAGACCAACGTTGTTTAATTTTGAATAACCCCCTCATAGTACTGGCAACTGCAACCGACGTCTCGTACTGGCGAAAGTGTGAGATAGATATGTACGAAAGTCTGTCGCGGTTAAATATTCGGAAGTTGTACCAATTATAAATTGAACTGCTGAAGCGCGTAGTCTTAGTTAAAATATTGAGTTTGAGCTTTTTGCATCTGAATAGACTTAGAATTCTCTGTTAATGTCGATTTGGTTGGATGTTGCAGCTTGTCGAAACTTGTAGTCCCCCATCCTTTCCTACTCTCCGCTCATAACAATTTGACTGGTATTCTTATACTCTAGCTGTACTGAAATACAAATCATTTGTACGCCTTGAGTCTGTTTCAAATCGGAATTAAAAAAATTAATAAAACTTTGAAAGCACATAGAAAGTTCCTTAATAGTGATAACCATACTTTGAATTGAAAGTTACGTAAAGACCATTTCTATATAACTAATATGACTTTCAAAGATTCTAAGATGAATCAAAAATCTATTCGTAACAAACCTCTTCGAACGATCGCGTTGAAAATCATCTTGAGATAAACTGTATATCGATAGAGTACATTTTATAAATCAATAGTAAAATATTGTAACAAGTAATAATTAGAGATCGACATAGATATTTAAGTATTTTAAAATCATATTGAAATTATTTAAAAATCAGTAATGCTTTAACAAAGATGATCGTTGAACCTGGGCCATTGCTTAACGAAATCTAACCTAATTAAATATTGTTATGTAATTCCCACCTTAAGACACCTTAAAGTGTCGACTTAGAAATACGAACATTGCAAATACTTATTTCTCATAAAATAGATTATCCAAAAAATAGAACTGCATAAAACTCTACTTTTACTCCGTAATCAAATTAATCCACAACAATATCTAAAATCAAACAAAATCAAAAATGCATAATACTTACGTTACGATACTTACTAAAGATCTTAATGCTCCGGCCGAGACCTATTAAATCAAATTATACTAAGGCGTCGTGGGTGCTTATCACAAAAGCTTCTAATTAGATAATAGATCGAAGAACAAATAAAAAAGATAGAGGGCGCCACCCAAACTGAATAAATTTACATTATTTGAATAAAGGCAGGAAGTCCACAGTTAGGGAGAAGACCTCCCTTTTTTTATTTTGAATTGATCTGAACAATCTTTTTTATAATCAAAAATTTTGTAAATAAATTAAACATTAGCAGTTTGTTGAGTCGAACTATATCCAAGATAATTAAAATTAAAACCTGATCTGCGTATTAAAAAAAATAAAGGTTGAAAGTATATTACACAACAGCCATACTAGTTAAATTCATCATTCCTAAATGAAATAATAATTCCTACATATTACTTAATTTTGGGAACCGAAGCTAGATAAAATTTACACAAATAACTTATTTAACCTATTGATAACTTGAAATTTCGTACATGAACAAAGACTGAACTAAACATTTTAGAAACTTACATAAACCACTTAATAGCTTTAACTAATTCTTTAAGCAGCTACCAAGATTAAGCGGAATAGCCAGAAACACTGGGCTCTATTCTAAGTTGTACCGAAATACACGCACGGTAACATTATTAATATACAATTTAAATTAGACGAGACGGAAATGCATAGATTCACACCCATTGGTACTAAACGGGATTCACAATGTTAAATTTATAAGTAATTCTCTTCACCGAATTAATTTTTCAACAACGTACTCTACAATACGAAGCCACTCAAAATATACCTGCAATTTTATGTTAACTGTATGACAATAAGAACGACAGACACGCCGGCCATAGACCGACGTATTGGCTCTAAGACCAGTTCGGGACAGACCCGAAACGAAACGACAAACTCATAGTTTTTACAGAAAGAGAGGGTTTTTAAATGGTCCAAACGATTCAAACTTGACGACATTTTTAGTCAATAAAGAAAAGGCAGAATTACTTAATCTGTTTTTGCATTCATGAAGTGCTGATCAAAACCTACCGGAAATCTATAATCGTAAACTTGACACATGAAACGGAATTTATTATTCTATTTATTGATATAAAAGTTTTGTTCGTAGCTTAAAATACAGGAATACATCGCAATAAAATATTGCAGACTAACAAATGATTTTGATATGAGACCTTTACGTGCTATTAAACTAAACGAAGCTCAATATTTTTATTACGTAGCAAAATTATTAATTTTGTTACAAAAACAATTTTATCCGCGAGAATTGAAATGAAAGTTCTATCAACTTAAATTGTTTACAACTTTGATTGCTGTTTGTAAATATATTGAAACAAACGCGAATTTAGCGTGGTAAATGAATCCAAATCTAACCCAGCCAGAATATTTCGATATTATACAGGGGCGTAGTAGGATTATTTTTATAAAATAAATACAACTGTCCCGAAAAAAAAAACGAAAAAGATATCGGTATTTGCACCAGAACTGATATATAAGTACCGGCACCGAAACCTTTAATTATGTTTTCCTTGTACTAGAATCTGAACATTACCGAAATGCTATTACGGTCCAAGTAATTATATTAAATATAGGATATTAAAAAAAATTAATTGGAGTAACATATGCTTATTACTTAAAAATAAATTTGCCAGTGATTGATACAAACAAATATATTCTATTGTTATACTTAATCTAAGGTATTGTATATATTGTGATGTTCACGTTTATGTGAGATGGAAAATTTAATATGAGCATATACATAAGAATAGAAAATTCTAGAGAATCATTATTGCACAGATGTGGTTATTAACGATCAATAAATAAAATATAAACTTACATACAAAGTCATATTGATATCCCAAGAATACAAAAATTTAGTATATAATTATAAAATAATGAAACAGAATATAATAGCATATATTTATTATAGTATTTTGATACAATATTAAAATTAACAAGGATAATAAAAGGAAAGGATATCATAGCCATAAGTCAACCTGAAAAATAAAAATCATGTAAATAATTTAAAGGTATATTGATTTTCTATAGCATACTTAAAATTCTCTCTGTACGTCAATAATAAGGTATCAATCACTTCTATGGTTATAAACATTGTTAATAAGAAAAGTGAAAGAATTACCAAAGATAGGGAGTATTTTAATAAAAAGGGAAAACATATAAAATAGTTGAAAAAAAGATTTCTCGGGGAGATGAGATTAATAAAAAAAAATGTTTTTTTTTTTAGTTAGGGGAGAATAAATAAATAAAATTTTCTAAAAGAAGAAATTTGTCTATATAATAGAAAGTAAAATAAATGTGTATATAGTATATGTAAACTGATAAAGTTCAAGAAGAAAATTTGTTAAATTAAAATATATAAAAAGGAAGTCCAGTGTTTTATTGAATAAAGGAAGAGTAAGTGCATCAATTACACAAAGAAAAATTAAAGGGTATTATGATACAGTAAGTGTAATGGAGGGAAGAAAATAAAATTTAAAAAACTATCTTTGAGCTGGGTTGGTTACTCATCAAGGTGTGGAAGATTTGAAGTTTTCATTATATTCCTGTAAAAGAAAATAATTATTAAGGTAACTTAATCATAAGAAATAGATTTGAAGCTACTTACTGAGGTGTTGGGGAGCTGGCAGTCATCATTCGAGCCATAGATAAGAAGAAAACCATGAAAGCAGTTTATGAGGCAGTCCAGTAGTGCGGTGATGTGAGGTCTGCAGAATCGACGGCTGTGAGCACGGTTCTTGGTGGAAAGTGTATATTGTGAAAATTGTAGGTTGTGAAAGTGGAGGTAATTGTTGGAAAAGGAGAAAAAAATACATATGTCAAAATTTTAAGAAACTATTGGATAGCCATACAAGGAAGACTTACCTGAAGAAAAATTTTACATGTAAGTTGACAAGGGTAAGATTTCTTTCCATTTTAAAATCCTAAAATAAAGATTTATAAAATAAAGAGCTAATAAACAATATATGCTATACTTAATTATTCTTTCTTGAGAAATATTTAATTAATAACTGTCATGTTTGACATTTCAGATATATGTGTCAATGGTTATTATTAATAACCAAACTTTATTTATTGAAAATTATTAACCACTGCATGAGTGTGAAAAATTTAAATATTTATTGATAATGTTTAATCTTTCAATAAAAGAATCCCATATTGAAAGATTATAAAAAGAGTCTCATATTAAGGTATATAATAAAGAAAATTTATAGGTAACTTTTACGATTGAACATCGTGTAATTCGACCCTGAGATAGATAAAATCTGCTAACTATTTGCAAGATACAAAATAACTTCACAATATATTATCTAGTGTTTGTTTAGTTTCGAAAATATTTCTTTCCAACAAACTCGAAGAAAATTTCCGAGACTTGGGACTTTTTTCCGGAAATCCCGGATAGTAATTTTACATAGGTACCTAGTACAAAAATCCAAATATTCGTTTTTAGTATTGCTTTAACTAATCGTCTAATCACTTTTTCTGAAAATTGCCCATTGGAAACTAACCGTGTTTAATGAAAAGCACAGCTGTAAGATATAAATAAATTTCTATATCATTAAATCTTTTTTGTCTTTTTTTATGGCAAAACCTTTCCTGTTGAGTATTGTGTTGTTTTACAAAACATTTCATATTTTCTTAAATATGAACGTGATAAGTATTATTAGCAATACTTCGAATTGATATTCCATTTTCTCTCGACCTGTTGAAATACAATTTTACTCAAATTCTTTTTTTTGCAAAATTTTAAGATTTATTTTTTAAATTTTTAATTTTTTTGAAGTACAAGGTATGATATCTTCAATATTTTTTTTGAAATGCGATCCGTGCATGCATTCTAATGCTACATGAGCCAGCTAGTATTCGAACATTGTTTTGAACAATTGTTTCTACATTTTTAAAATGATTTCAAACTAGGCTTTGGTTTATTTTTATGTTAAGTTAAACACAAAACTTTTTATTTATAATAAGAAATTTAATAAATAAATAAAATTGGTTTTGGCGGACTTACCTATAGGTTATATATGAAAAATTTAATTATATGAAATTTTAAAGATTCATACTCCAATTGCAAATGAATTGCTCATTGCATAAGCAAACGAATATAACATAGAACGTCGATATTGCTTGGAAGTATAGAATTAGAAGGTTTAATTTATGTTAACTGCTTAAGTTTGCATTCTGTATGTGGATATTGCCTTGCAGAAATCTTAAGTAATTTGCTCATACATATCTCTAATTCCACATAAGGAAAGGAAAACACTTTATCAGGAAGAGAAGAAGACTTAAGCAAAAGGATGGGCCATTACGTTCTACAGCCTGACTGAAAATCAATAAACGGCGTATGGCATAATTTGTAAGCATGAATCTAATAACACTTCATCAACTTGCAAATGCCCTCCTTTGTCTCTTGTTCGCGTATTCTCTTAAGTGAACATCATTGTACCACACAGAGTTGTACCACATTAATACGTCTTATTGTTTATTTGTCAGATCCAATCTAAAATATTAATTATGAATTAGACCTTCTGTTTCTAATAACTATAATATTTTATAATTGGTTGATTTACATTTTTTGCGTTGACAGGTAGTGCTATCGTTAATAGTCGCGATGTTCACAAAAGATTAAGAGTCCAACTCGTTAGCCATAATTGCTTTCAAGATTCTAATGACTCTTCTCGTGTAATATTTCTAACTATTAACATACACGTAAGCAAAAGAAATTTATCTTATACAGGATATATCTAATAAAGGTATTAAAAAAATAAATTTAAATTAACACAAAGTAATTTCCTTACAACATCTAATTAGAATTATTATTAGAACTGTACTTCGTTAACGTTGACAATTACTCCATTTACGGCATCTGGGAATTGCAGAATGCACAAGAGATCCAAGAACAGCTTTTAGTTCTGCCATATAATGAACTTTATAATAAAGGCAGTAGCTGGAGTATGCGGTTCTCATTGTTAGAGACTTTAGAATCCGGTCTTGTTGACGACGAAAGAGGCTTTATTAAATCATAATTAAGTGGACCTCTTTTAATTCCTGGTGATCTAAAGCCGTTTGCATGCATCTTCTTTAGGTTTTTTAATTGGGTATTTATATGATAACAATGCAATTAAAGGTGTTAATTACTTACAACGTAATATATTAATTTTAGTGTTTAAATACATTGAGAATTGGTCCATAAAGAAACGTAGAAACGAAAATTAGTTTTGAAGTAGAAATAAAATAACACTTAATATAACAATAATATCACCTTAATATAGTAATATTTTATTTGAGAAGGAAGGGCCTAGCACCTTCCGCATGGAAGATGGGTTTAGATGAAATTGTCTATGAAATATCTTGTAATTTATGAGATTCCTGATCAAAAATCCCAATGGCCAGAAAGCAAACGCACAGTGTTTTGTTAGAAGCTCTCAAAGTGTATGGCGCACGATGTCCGTATTTGAAATTTTGAACGGGACTTGAAAAACTAAGGCATATTTCATTTTTAGCCAATTTCACCTAGAGGTAACAGATTAAAGTACTTTAACAATAACTTAATGCTTTACTGCTTTTTTATAAATGACCCAAAATTACCAAGCATTAACGATGTGGACGCGACGAAAGTCTAATTTAATCGAGATGCTTATGTAAGATAAATCCCCTTGTATCTCCCTTTTGGGGTTCTTGTCTAAGTTCCCTTGCCTCTTTCCTTTCGAGATAATTGTTGAAAATGAATCCTGTAACTACTGTACGTTTCGAGATGTCTCGACGAATGAAGCGCCCGACAGTTTTGCACCACGTTTTAGTCTTTCCAAGCAGCATTTTTAGTCACCAGCAACTACCAGTAGAACTATTAAGTTTTTGCCAATAGTCACAAGCACGTAATTGCTATGGTTTCATTATGAGCCTGGAACCAAAATGGGGAATAATTTTTGGGTAGCAGATACGTGGCGGCGTAGTAATTGCTACTTTGGTGGAACTTCCTTTCTCTTCTATTTTCTATTTGATACATCGTGTAGCGCGGTTTTACTCTTGCAACTTAACAAATATTCTATCATTTTCTATACTAATGTTGCGATCGTGTCGCAAAATGGATTACTATTTTATTTGTAATACGTACTTAATAATACAAAGAGCGATGAATTGTTTGATTATTTTGTCATTCCAGTAAACCAAAATTATAAACCATTTCAACTTTTCTGTTGAATGTGATCATGGTAGGTCGAAAAATAACAACTTTACTATATTATTAAATATATTTTTTAATAAGAAATGTCAAATAAAATATGACAAATATTCTTATAAACTGATACACATGATAGAAACCATTTTTATACCTATTCCTGTTATGTTCTTTTATGTGTTTAATTAATAGACACTCAATTATTGTCATTAATTAACTTTATTAACATTGAGTGAACAGGGAGCATTATACACACAATGCATATGTTACCGTGAAAGACCGAAATCTGGTGAATGTCGAGATACACCGGTGAATGTCAACATTCTCAACGTTGCTTGACGTATGTCCGAAATATTGGTGAAATTTCATTATTTCTAACTTACACCGGCGATTGTCGACATTCAGCATGCGCTCATGGTGTATGTTAAAAAGAATTTTTTTTTGAAATAAAAACAAAAAAAACTCCATAGATCTTTATTTAATAAAATAATAGGGGAAAAGGACTTTGTTGAACTCAAAACAAACAGTAGAACATAAAAATATAAAATGAAATATAAAAAATAATAACAATATTTTATTTATTGCAACAACTTAAACTACCATGACACTTCGAATTGCACAAAAGTTCCTTGCTTTTACAGCTGCATTTAGTCGTGGAACACTTCTTTTTGCAGTTACAACGTGTATAGCCTTGCCCTCCACTTTTTGAATTAGCAGAAGCTGCTTCTCTTAGCGACATTTCTTTTGTTGAAACTTCGTCCATGGAAAGTAACTTCTCTTTACAAATTACGAACTGATTACGGGTGAAAAGCTGCTTCAAGGTACCATTTTTGTTAGCTAATCTATAAAAATCTGAATTCTCTATTCCAACAACAACCGCTAACACATTTCGAGGGTCTGTACGGCCACGGTCGACATCAGGGACTTGAATTCTTACGGTATCACCAATTTGGGCAGGAGGAAACTTTTTTTTGAGGTTCGCAACATTTTTGTTGCTTGAAGTAGAAGATTCTCTTTTGCAGCTACTCTTTTTGAAGAAATTAGCTCGTGTTGTTCAGTCAGTGCTTGAGATGAAGACGTGCTAGGTGACGGATCAGTCAGTGCTTGAAATGAAGACGTGCCAGGTTGCGGATCAACTCCAATGGTATTTTCATTATCCATGTCTCTTTCAATATGGTCACTACCCAAATTTTCTTCAACATAGGCTTCTAGCTGTTCTTCGGTCTCAATGTTTGCAATTTGCCCGCGAGGGAGTGATGACGATGTTATACCCCTTTTTGGTTTAACGCCAAACAGGGCTTCATAAGGACTCTGGCGTATTCCTTCGTGATAAGTTGTGTTTTTGGCGAATTGGACAAACGGCAAACCTTCTGACCACTGGTTTGAATCATTGTCTTGCATCCATGCAGTTAACATATTTTGTATGTCCTGATTGGCTCTTTCAACTGAGCCTTGTGTTTGACTGTGACGAGGCTTTTCGTGCACTATTTTAACATCTTTCCACATAGCGCATAGTTCAGATATGACTCGATTACTGAACTCTCTACCATTATCCGAATGCAATATAGCGGAAGCACCAAATGTTAAAAAAATTTGGAGAAGGTGATGTGCTACTTCTTCCGCTCTCTTGCTTTTTAAAGGTAGTAACTGGACAAATTTGGTTAAATGATCTTGATATACCATTATAAACTTGTAATCGCCATCCCTATGTGATTGCAAGTCTATCAAGTCGACTTGACATCTAGAGTTCAATTCGGAACTGACCATTGGTTTCACAACAATACCTTTTTTAGGCGCACTGTGTTTCATTTGACATTGTTTACACAAATTTAAATACAACATTACAACTTCATAAGTAATATTTTTGTATCTAACTTGCAATTCTTTAAGCATTCGTGTTCTTCCTCCATGGCCTGTTCTTATGTGAGTTTCAGAAAGTATTGTAAACAACTCATCATTAGTAACATAATACTGGATATTCGTTTCTCCTGGTTTTAATGGCACAATTAACTTTTCTTCATCACTAACTTTTAAAATGTCAAAACGTTTTAAACGTCTGTAGTCCAAAGGTGTACTACACTTACTTTTAGCAGAAATTACTTCAGAAACGATTTTAGAGTACTTTTCTTGTGAAAAATAAAAACAATTGTCTTCTCGTTTACTTCCAATTAAGCCATGTAGCTTCTCAAAAAACTTATCACGATTCACTGTAGTAGCCATTGAATACAAATTATAATTTCTAATAGGAAAATTAAATTAGGTTAGGGAGCTTGCCCGCAGGCTGTCAAACGTTGCGTTAGACTGACGAAGACAAAGCTAACTGAAACAACGTGCTACAACCGTCTAAAAACATTCCGTTTCCGACATTCACCGGACCTCATGTGTGTTTGTCGACATATACCGGTGAAAGTCCGAATGTATAATAGAATTAAGAATTGTTCGCACTTTCACCAAGGCATTTGGTATTTGTCGACATCCACCGGCGGATGTTGACATTCACTACTTTCGGTCTTTCACGGTAACACATACACTGTCAAACATCACACGTACAAGATGTGTGTCTTCCAAGCCGACTCAAGTGGTACTGACGGACGGGCCAGTACGAACGGGCCGGAACGGTACAACATCACTACAAATAAATGTTGCCAACTTCAAGTAGCATACATAACAATTCCTAAGGCACGATTTGGCACCAATTTGTTATTTTTATTGAAGGTTATGTAGTAAAATATCTAATAACAATGGTAACAAATTGCAAATTGATTAATGTCCTCCAACATTTTACAAGTAAATATGGAGATGTTTTGCATTTTAGTTGCAATTTAGTTGCAGTTACGTAACAACTACTCAATCAAAGTTCCGATCTCCGTTACTGCTGCTTGGATTGCATTTGCATGTCAAGACTATATTAATGCAGTTGCATGTACTGTACGAGTAATATAGTCGACTTTAATTTGAACTGGCGATTGTATCAATACAAATTAACTTGATACACCTGCCAAGTCAAATCAAAGTCGACTATGTAAAAATCGTGTGAGTCCTACATTTTCAGAGCCTGTAGCAAAAAAACTGTTCATTTCTTAGCTTTCTGCTGTTGTTCAGGATCAGGACCTCATAAACTACAACATACATATTTTATTTTCAGCAAATTTTACCTAAATCCATTTCCATAAGAAGGGTTCGCAATTCCTTAAGAATTTCGTATTTAACTCAATGTTGCATTTGGGATCCAAAACGTCTAACCACGAGGTCTTTCGTTGTTTATTCTTTTATCCAAATATCTATAATTTCCTTTGGGATTTTTATTGCACAGTAATTTAAGCTCATTGCCTTGATGATATTTTGTACTATTTGCATTTTTTTGAGTTTCGACACTTTAAGAGGCGAACTTTATAAACCTAATAGTACTTATAACTAAATAAGGTATAGAACCCTTTGGTTTGCTACTAACTAAATCCAAATAGGGATGTATCAAACATATTGTACGTATTGACAAAGTAATCAACTATAGTGATAAAGTGCTGTCCAAGCGATCTTGGACATCTAAACAATAAGAGCTAATAAATCAAGTGTACAAGTATTACAGAAAATGTAGATTGTGGAAAATGTTATAATTTACATTATATTAATTTATCTAACGTTATGAGTAAAATTGGCAAAAAAGTGTCATTTATAATAAAACAAAGAATAGTCCTAGAATAGTGATTCTACATTTCTACAACTCGTTTAACAACATTGAAAATAGAGATAAATATAGGAAAAAAGGATACAAATTACAAAATGTACAGACAGTTCTCTAAGAACAACTGTTTATGTAGATTACAAGTCATATTTCACAGTAAGGCATTCAAAGATGATTAGTCATGATGGGCTTTTAGTTATTCTAACGATCCAGTTGCTGCTTCATGGAAAATAAGTTTAATTAAAGGCTTTTGAAGGGAAGGTTCTGGTATGGATTGTTTTTTCTAATGGAATGAACGTACACTGCCGCCCATTTGAAAGTGCACGATAGACCCGATTTACTTCGGTTATATTTTCTATAACTTATTCTAAGCTGGCAAATAAATTATTTTAAACAAGTATTTGAAAATAATAATAAACCTTTCATTCCGCTGCAGCGGTTATAAACACATAGCCCATGGAATCCTAACTTACACGATGTCATTTTGGAATATTACATTTAAAGAGTTCAAATGGGCGAACTGTACACTTATAAATACAAAAATCTAAATTTTCCATTAATGCGAAAGCCTATCAAAAATTCCATATTCCTTTGTTTGAAAAAAAAATTATCATTCTGGGAATATTACATCTTCTGATAAGATATAGCAACATCCTATTATGCATTAATTGTGTCGGAGGTCTTCCACAGACAGGACATTGAGTGTAAAGAAAAAACTCTCCTAACGTGCCCATGGACTCATTGTAACCGTTTGGTCTGTTTTGATAGCCTGTGCTAAAAACCGGTTATAAAATAGTTATTCGTACAACTAGAGAGAAAAGCGGTTCCGTATTAGACACAACATTTTTTCACATGTTCCAAAAGTTTACTGTCTCTACATTATAAGATTTTCTAATCTTCAACTATTAAAACAAACTTTATTCTACAAATATACAATGAATTGCAATACGAAGTTGAATTAGGAAAATTTTTTTCTCCATAAATTAACTACCGGGAACTTGTGCAACTGCAAGTTTTTCCTTTCTAAATAATGACTTATCTTGGTTGGAGAAGTTTTTTTTTATTATACAGGAATTAAAAAGTTTTAAGCAACGGGGAATAAGGACTAAACATTCTCAGAAGAAAAATTCGGAGAACTGATAGTAATACTATTCATTACAGCATATTATTTAATTCACTAATTCCTCTTATTAATTAATCTCAGCATCATTCAGTTAACCTGCCACTACTGACTTACGAAGTCATGCACAATTACAAATCAAAGCTTACAAAGAGTCATCATACACAAGTCAACACTTA
Source organism: Agrypnus murinus (assembly GCA_929113105.1). Classification (NCBI taxonomy): domain Eukaryota; kingdom Metazoa; phylum Arthropoda; class Insecta; order Coleoptera; family Elateridae; genus Agrypnus; species Agrypnus murinus. The sequence continues at coordinate 123,272,266 of OV816024.1, read as the reverse complement.
CGAGTTTATTTATTAAACAAAATAATCAAATCACAAGCTCACACACTCTCACTTATTTTAAACTTGTTGCACTTCTGCATTCTTGACCCATAAACAAAATATCCACCCCAAATAACCGAGTTCTTAGAAATTTATCCGATCAGCTGTAAGAAGTATAACTAATCGTTCCCTTTTCGTTTACAAAAATCTATCTTTTATTTTTGGTTTTGTTAAACTGCAACATAACACATTTATTAATAGCATTTTTAGTGGACAATTTTCTTATGCACAACCATGATGCACCACAGACAAGAGTAGAGTTTGTACTCGCATTATTTTTTAAAACTGCTGTTCCCTTTGCCTTCACTTTGTCTTCAGTTCTTGAATAGCATCTAAGCAATACTGAGACATTCTTCTTATGAAAAAACAAGGTCTTCAACTTCATGGACTATAATCTGCCACCTTAAATTTGATCATATGTACTCGATTTCTTTTTTACTATAATTTGCCCGTTTCAACTGAAGTATAAATTATTTTCCGAAGCCACCGCATCCAGATTCTCTGGTAACTTGTAAATAGATGTAAAAATTGAAGTACTTCCGTCTAGTAATATTACGAAGGGGTAGCGGGTGGACACCCATCTACGATCCCGGTGGATGGCAGTCCACTTCAGGGAAGCAACCCTGCCCACGGGAGCCGTGGTCCTCCTCCAACTCCCAATACGGGGAAGAGACAAAATCCTAACCTAAAATCCCATCAAGATACCAAGTATCCTTTCATATCCACAAACCAATCTCGCCAACCCGTCTAGCCAGCGTGGCGTTTTAAGGCTAAAAACCCCTAAACACAACAATGGCGAATTTTAAAACGAATGGACTTGGTCCCCAGGTGGGTAAACTAAAATTCCACTCCTCTAAAGAGGGCCGCCTCATGGAATCTGGGGGAGGCAAAAATCCGCTATTAAAATCAAACAAATATGGTCAAAAAATAACAAAGCTGGCTATTGGAACAGTAAATGTACAAACTCTACTCAAAGATGGAGATCTATACCAACTAGAATATGCGAGATCAGAAGACGAGGTGAAAACTGCATCACACTGACATCAGGTCATACGTTATACTACAAGGGACCAGATAACGAGAGTCAAAGAGGAGTAGGATTCATGATAAATAAAAATATCGCACCACATATTACAAGATTCGAAGGAGTATCAGACAGAATAGCTTCAATAACAATAACAATATCCGACAAATTGTCAATAAAATACATCCAATGCTACGCTCCAACATCAACTCACACGGAAGAAGAAATGGAAACTTTCTATGAAGAACTAGAGAAAGTTATCACCAAGAATAAAACTTCGCATATAATCATTACGGGAGATTTTAACGCCAAGCTTGGGAGCAGACAAGACGAAACGGAAGAAAATATAGGAATATACAGTTTCGACGAGCGAAATGAAAGAGGAAATATGCTACTCGACTTTTATCAAAAAATCAACTATACGCCATGAATTCATTCTTTAAAAAGAAGAAACAAAGAAAATTGACGTGGGTCAGCCCAGATGGCAAGTCAAAAAATAAAATCGATTACGTTATATCCACGACAAAAAATATAATACAAGATGTCAGCGTACTAAACTCCTGCAAAATCTCAAAAGCGATCACAGATTAATAAGAGCAAAGATAACAATAAATCATCAAATAAAAACATTAAAAAACCAAAAAAGAAAAACAGTCATTGATCAAAGAAAACTAAGTGAGAAAAATGAAGAATATAGAAGAAAATTAAACCAAAATTTACAACAACGAGACAATAATACGAATATAAAAACACTAGAAACAATGACAGACAACTTAACAAAATCGATGCAAGAGGCTGCGTCAAAAATCGCTAGTAAAAAATCAGATAAAACGGATAAACTTAGTACGAGAACAAGAGAACTTATAAAACTAAGAAATAAAACATCCAGAGAAAATAATATTGACGAATTTAGAAAGATTTCTAAAGAAACGAGAAAATTAATCAGGAAAGATATTCAAAAATACTAAGAAGCCGAAATAGAAAAGGCAATAGAACAAAATAAAAACTTTAAATGTCTAAGAAAGGTAGAAGGCAGGAAACAAATAATAAATCTCAAAAATAAAGACGGAAGGGAAACAAGAGACAGAGATAAAATAATAGAGATAACAGAGACTTTTTACAAAGACCTATATGCCTCCCATCTGGAAGAAGACCTAGAATATAAAACAAATACGGACAAAATAATAAACATCGGTTCCGAAGAGATGCCCGACATTAGCAAAGAAAAAATATTACTGGCCCTATCTAATATGAAAAATAATAGAGCCCCAGGAGAAGATGATATTACAATAGAACAAATAAAGGAAGGAGGAGAAGAAATCATAACCAAAATGTGTGAACTATTCAACGAGTGTCTAATGGAAGAAAAAATACCTGATACATGGAACAACGCAATAGTGGTACTCCTATATAAGAAGGGAGATATAGCAGATATGGAAAATTATAGACCCATTAGCTTGCTCTCACAAATATACAAACTCTTCTCCAAAATAATAACAAACAGACTTACACATAAGTTAGATGACTACCAGCCTGTTGAGCAGGCAGCGTTCAGAAAAAACTTTAGTACTTGTGACCATCTTCTGACGATACGACTGCTAATAGAGAAATCGATCGAATATAACCTGAATATGTGCCTAGCCTTTGTAGACTTCTATAAGGCGTTTGATTCCATCGAACATTGGATAATTATTAACAGCCTCAAAAATACCCGAGTTGATTATAGATACATAAATGTAATAAAATACATATACGAAAATGCAACATCGACGGTCAAACTGCATCAAAATACAAATAAGATTAAGATCGATAGAGGAATCAGGCAAGGAGATACAATCTCACCAAAATTATTCAACGCAGCCCTAGAGGAAATATTCAAACACCTACAATGGCAGGATAAAGGGATACTAATAAACGGCAAGAGGATAAATAACTTAAGATTCGCCGATGATGTGGTAATAATTGCGGAAAACCCAACAGACCTACAACAAATATTGAGAGAACTAAACGAGAAGGCAGGTAAAGCAGGACTTAAAATGAATCTGAAGAAAACTAAAACAATGTGTAAAGACGATCCGCACATCACGATGGATCAATGTCACATCGAAAATGTCGAAAAATACGTATACTTGGGCCATCAAATACAATTAGGAAGAGAAAATCAGACAACGGAAATTTATAGAAGAAGACGGCTTGCCTGGTCCGCATTCGGAAAACTCGGCCATTTACTCAAAAATACAAACATTCCTTTAAAACTTAGATCCAGACTATTTGATCAATGTATTCTCCCTGTCCTGACTTACGGATGTCAAACATGGACATGGAGAAAACAAACACTAAATAAAATAGCAACCACACAAAGATCAATGGAGAGACAGATGATTGGCATATCTCTAAAAGACAAAAAGACCAATCGTTGGATCAGACAAACCACTGGGATGAGAGACGCCGTCGAAACAATAACTAGCCTGAAATGGAGTTACGCTGGTTATATAGCCAGATGCAACGATGCACGATGGACATCATTATTCACTGGAGACCATATCTAGGGAAAAGGAAAAGAGGACGTCCACCAACACGCTGGACGAATGATCTCAAGCTGACTGCGGGACTAGATTGGACCAGGGAAGCACAAAACAGAGAACGTTGGAAAGCCATGGGGGAGGCCTATGTTCAGAAATGGACGGTAGAAATGGGCCTGTGAGATGAGATGAATATTACGACCCCGCTAGCCATACACTTGTTTTCATTATCGTAGAATCAATTTAGTGAAATCTTGGTGAAAATTTTGTAAAAGTGGAGATTTTACAACAATCTTATGACATTCACCAAAGTGTAGAATAGTTTCAGGTTCTCATGGCACGCGAAATGCGCGTAGGCGGAGCTTACTTTAGTAGAGAGGGTAGAAACCTCCCAATATTTTTAAATGCACTACTATATAAAAAGGCCATCGTAAAAGCGTCATTCTGCATATCTCATAAGAGAAGCAGAATTGCGATTTTGTTTTAAAAACAAATTTCAAACTTTATAAAGAATGTCAATTACAAAACAAATCAAGATTGTTTCTTAACAAAAGAACTGCCTATTTTAATAAGGCGTTTTACATTCATTAGATGACATTCTGAATAAATTTGTTTTAATGAGTATTGTGTGGAATGTGGAAAATTGTATGAAAATTTATGTAAATTTAACTATTTTTTTAATTTATAATACAGTTAATGGAAAAGAGATTTTTAAATTTTCTTCAAGTGAAATCGTTCTCTACACATGTTGAAATGTTTGAAATGTTGTTTTTATAAATAATGCAGACAAACACGGAGAAAAACACAGGAACTAACGGTAGCAGGCAAACCTGAACCATCAACAGTACTAATAGAAATGACGATATTTTTGGTTAGATAATAGCAATCTACCTGGACGTTTTTGATCTTTTAATTTTAAAAACAAAGTGTCAGACTTAAGATCATGTAGTCCTGGACACTGGATTCATCCAATTAAAGTATCGGCATCGTATATGTCCCTACTCTTATTATTTATTATTATTATATAGGAACTGTTTATAAAAATTATTATACTATACTCTACGCAGAATCTGAACGAAGCCGCCAGCTTATATCACAACACGTAGCGCTAAATTTGAAAAGTGCAGAAATAGTTACACGGCCTAATATTGACACGAATGTGAACGGTATTTAAATCAATTAAAAAAACACGAACTAGTGGGTTGTGTATAGATCTTGAGAACTGCTGTTTCCCTTTACTTAAAGCCTAGTACCTGGGCGACTATAATTAGCCGTTGTTGGAAATTTAAAATTGTAATCAGTAATTGATGCCCACTATTTCCGCTTGAACATTCGGTCAATTAAGTCCGACCAAAACTCTCTTCGTTATACGGGCCCCTAAGGGATTCGAATTGAGATACGCTCAATTATCGAGCAATTGCTAAGCAATGCTACCAGTAACTCACTGGTGGGAGCGAGGTTACTATCCATTCTCTACTAGCTCTCCAGGCTAGTACCGGAGCGATAAACGTGCTCACCCCTCGGCACCTTCTCGAGAGATGGTACCTCGTCCAGCTTCGGACTATCCCTCAACTTTAAAAGTTGGGGACCACATGCCCGATCGAATCTAACCTCAAATGTGGCAGGACGTGGTTTTTAAGCGGTTTTTCCACCCCGATCTACCATATTAAAGCCTTGTTGGGCCCTCGGCAGAGCTTCGTTTGCAAGTCTATACGTTATAGACTCCCGGTATGTTCCCTTATCAGGTGAAGTTGTCTGGAGAGTGAGAGGCTATGATACCCTTTTCGCTTCAACTCGCTATAAGGTAGAGGTTCTTATTGAACCACAATACCTGGTGGCATGCAGTTTCCCATTGGTCCAGATTTACCCCTCTGTCCCGGGATAAACCTCAGTTCGATTCTCCTCCTTGAGATTCAGTCAGACAGCAGGATACTCATTGCTCCTTGAGAGACCTTTTCCCAGGCGAGAGTCAAATCCACCCACACCGGTTCTCATGTTAGCAGAGCTTCCTCTGCAACGTTTATGAGTATTCGTCGAGAACACTTACGTGTTGTGTTGTTGTTTGTTAGCTTGTTGTTTGTTAGTGGGTTGTGTATAAACCATTATTTAGCAGTAAATTGTGATATTCATGTATATGTACGGAAGTAAAAAATAATTGACCCTATTGTGATATAAAATGGCGGTAATTCAAATGTGGCAACGCATTGGCCAGACTCTCATTGAAGGGTCCCTAGCCAAGGTCGGTAGATGAGATTATATTACACCATCTCATATAGGCCATCGTAATCGCTACCATGTTTGGGTCTTTGTCAGTTGTACATAATAGGTTATATCCTATGGTTATATCATTACTCTAATGTCAAAAATCTTTGACAGCTTAGTATTATCGTATGTCATATTTATGAAAAATATAAATGGCAACTAACCGTACTGTTCTGTATCTAACAGTTTTTTTTGAAAAGTATTTTATATTTTCCCTTTTAATTAACAAAATTTTAAAAAAATTCATCATAGTAATTACTGTACGTCAATTTTAAATTTCGCCCATTTAGGGGCATTTCATGCTCATTTTATAATGGAAATGTATGAGCCGACCTACTTTTCGGTGCTTGCTTAGACATTTACGGACCTTGGCTTAAAGCTATGTGACGGCCTGAGCATTGTAATTTAGTGGAGCTAGAAATGGCGCTGGAAAGTTAATATAGAAATATAACATGAATATAATTCATTATAAATTGATAGCGTAATATTTGTTTGCAACAATAGCTTAAACTTTAGAACAATTTAACTTAACAATAGCTTAAACAATAGACAAAACACATCCATGTCTCACTCCACTCTTGATACACATTTCTTCGGTAACTCCTTCTGCCATTTGTTTCCAGTACAAGTTTTTGATGATTTGTTTATCTTAATGGACTAGATTTATTTGCTGTAGCATTTCTAACAGTTTAGTTTGGCAAATTCTACGAATACATCCTTGTTGACATCTAGGCATCATTCAGGTATTATATTGAGAGCGGATAGAGCTTCGTGTGTTCCATAGCCGTTTCTAAAGCCTAATTGCGTTTCAGACATTGTGAGTTCGCGTTTACTGTATATCCGAACGTGTGTAATTTTTAGAAATATTTTCAATACATGACTCATTAGGCTGATGTTTCTATATTTTTTGCATTTTCATGGTTGATTTCTCTTGGGAAGAGTGACAAATGTAGATTTCAGACAGTCTTGTGGCATGTTTCCCGTTTTATAATTATTACATTAAGGTACAAGTGTACCCAAAAAACGTGTGTTGTTTGTTTAATAAATAATATAATAATGTGATAACTTTGGTTTTAAGTTAATAGTCTAGGAATGTTAAAAACTTGCTTACCTAACTTGTTTTGGAAAAAAAAATATTTTATTAAATTATTTCACATGATATACGTGAAAAATTAATTTTGGAGAAACTGTACATTCAAAATTAATCAAAATAATACCACTTAAGTTTCATAGTATTTGAACTATTTTCCCAAAATTTTAAGAAAATCGTATGTCTAGGGACTAAACTATTACCTCCTTTTTGCCAAAAAAAGCAGTTTTTTTTGGCAAAAAGCAGGTTTTTTGGCAATAATTTAGTCGCTAGACATACGATTTTCTTAAAATTCTGGGATACTATGAAATACTTCAAATACTATGAAATATAAGTGGTATTATCTTGGTTAATTTTGAATGTACAGTTTTTCTAAAATTAATTTTTCACGTATAACATTTGAAATAATTTAAATAAAAATTTTTTTTTCCAAAACAAGTTAGGTAAGCAAGTTTTTAACATTCCTAGACTATTAACTTAAAACCAAAGTTATCACATTATTATATTATTTATGAAACAAATAACACACGTTTTTGGGTACACTTGGACCTTAAATAGTTTATCGTTAATAGTCTTATCGTATTTAAGATTTCTTCCTTTATGTTATTTCAGGAGCTGTTTTGGTATATTTGATGTTTGTCGGTTCCGTACGATCATCATGATATAATTTTTCCACGTATTCTTTCCATCTAGCAAATTTTTCTTCTACTGTTATGATTATTGTTAGTATATTGATTATACAGGGTGTTCCGGATAAATATGCAATGCTTTAAGGGGGTGAAAGGTGACCTATAGAGACCCCAAAACTCATAAAATAAAAATAAAAAATAAAAAAAATTTCGGATTCTTACGTATTTTTTACAAGTCACGAGTCGACTATGGATTGTTTGCAAGATTCTGACCCTGAATTACTGATAAAGCAAACAATGATCTCACATATGCAGTACTAAATTAATAACTGACCTGCGCTACGTACGTATCAATTTACAGAAACAACAGAATTGAATTTCAACAGCGGTTGCCGAGTGACTCACTACCTTGATGACTTGATCATTTATTAAGGTCGGTAATTAAAATGTAACATACGTTCGTTGACCTAATTGTGATGGAAACATTGCCTGTTTTTCATTTTACGAATGTCATTTTAACAAAATGAGTAAAACTTAAATGTAGGACATACGCGGTCTTCCCCGACAACGTCGGCGAAGACGTCGTCGACGACGTCGGGGACAAGGTCGAAATAATGAGGTAATGTTTACATTTACTATAATTTAATGCATAAACAACTTCTACTTCCAAGCTGGACTGTTATAATAAAATTAGGAATATCCTATTTCTTTAATGCATCAAACTGAAAGAAAGCATTTTTGAGCATAATAAAATGCGTACTGAATCTCTTTCTTTAAAGTATTTCGAAATAGCTTATGCAACTAACAAAACTTTTCATAAGCGGAATAATATTGATATTCATCGGTAGAATTACAAATCAACTCTTTATTAGGAAACGAAAACTTGTTTTTTGTTTATTTCATTCTTAATTTAGTTTAAAAATGGATATAATTAACGCAGGATTTAGGATTCTGAGTTCTGGTGCGCAAACGATGTACAATAATTTCCTACAAAGAACTTTCCGTAAAAAAACACTGGGGTAAAAATCTGCTGATTTTGGTATAGGAGAGGTCAATGGACAAATTATTAGGTATCAAATATCATTTTGTGCGTGTTGTTCATCAAGAATGTGCTGATTCTAGTAAAATAAATATTTTGTTGCATTTGTAGAGACCGTTTAATAAATTCAACCGAATTTGATGTAAACTGATTCTTAATTTTACAAATCATGTTTACAATATGGGTCATAACCTGATAACGTTGGAAGGTAAACGGACGTATTTAATAGATGTGACAAAACATTTATTTTACGAGAATCAGCATTATGATTCATGTGAATAAAATGTAGCAAATGCTGTTACTACTATTAATAAAAGATGACAGATATGATAAAAATCAGCAGATTTTTACCATTGTTCTTTGGTAAGTGATAATCTTCCTTTTGGTTTCGGAAAATTGTACATCGTTTGCACACTGGAACTCGGAATCCTAAATCCTGCGTTAATTAATTATATCCATTTTTGAACTAAATTAACAATTAAATAAAAAAAACTAAAGTTTTCGTTTCATAATAAAAGATTGATTTGTAATTCCACGGATGGGTGACGTCAAGGTTATTACGTTTATGAAGACTTTTGTTAATTGCATAAGCTATTTCGAAATACGTCTTGATTATTATCAATAATGATTTCTTTCATTTTGATGTTTTAAAGACATACGATACTCATAATTTTATTATATACAGTCCAGCTATAAATTACAGTAAATGTAAAACATTACTTCATTATCTCGACCTTGTCCCCGACGTCGTCGTCGACGTTTTCGCCGACGTCGTCGGGGAAGACCGTGTATGTCCTACATAATTACCGTTTAGATGCAAACAATCTTTATAACATGTGTTCAAAAACTCCCGTACCTGTCGAGCAAAGTGTAGTGGTGCTCAATAGTGGTCCATCGAACACTTCATTGACCTGAAAATGTAGGCGCCAGTCATCGTTGGAGCAGAATAAAAGGTCTTATGTGGCTGTTGTGTGAATTAAAAACACCCGCCCGCAGGCGTGTTTGGTTCTGCCATAATTTAAACACTAACTACGATTAATTAAACTACTTAACATCACCTCACTCAGGTTATTAATTCTAAAAAGGGTATTAATACGTAATCGAAACTCAAGTTCACGACTACCTTAACACAAAGAAAGTTGACAACAAACAGCATACTGCAAATTACAAGCTTCAAAGATCTGAGTCATTAACAGTTATTTACAGATGGTCAAAATGACTTGTTTATTATTTATCTAAAACGTTTTAAAAGCACGTCCTAATGTTTTGTGTTGCTGACAATTCATTTATCCGGTTTGGGTTTATTATGATTATTTTTTGATGACTTTTAAAAGTATGTACTATTTAATAGGCATAATTTTCATACAATTTTATCTACTGCTTTGCAGTGGCGTGCCTATTATTTTTATAAGGGGGGTTGTCATTTCAAAGGGGCATTTCAGGAAATTGTTAGTAAGATGTTACTCTACACATGTTTCTCTATTGCCCTTTAACGGGAAAGGCATCTTGTCCAAAACACCCTGTATGTATACTGTTATTAGTAAGTAATCCATATTGTAGTTTTGTTGACTTCTTTGTATTTTTCGATATTTTTATTTTTCATTTCTCGCCTTTTGTCCATTAGCTCTAATATCTCTGTTGTTATCCATTCCCTCTTTTTGCGTTATTGTATATTCGTTTTTGAGATTTCTTTAGCTGCATTTACAATTTTTTTTAATAGATAACCATGCATTGTTTATATTTTCTCTTCAATCGGTTTTCTTGTTATCTGCTTTAACTCTTCGTTAATTCGTGTTGTTAATTTGTCTTTAATTTCAGGTTCGGATATTTTCTGGTATTAAACCTTTGTATTTTTGTTTGTCTATTCATTTTCTTAAGTCTCAAGCAGAACGTGGCAACTACTGGGTTATGGTCAGAAGATATGTCTGCCCCGGGATATGTCTTGGCGTTCTTTATACTATTTTTATATCGTTTGTTGGTCATTATATAATCTATTTGATTACGTTTCTATGGTTTGTCTGCCCTTTCAGGTTTTGTCCATGTGTATAATCTTCTTGGGTGGTGTTGGAACATAGTATTGGTGAGGATACATCGGTTTTCTTCAGCGAAATTTATTAACCTTTCTCCTCTGTCATTACGCATTCCTAGTCCGAAATTGCTTTGCCTTGTTTTCCTTTTCATACTTTTACATTTAAATCGCCAATTATATATCTTGATGTATATCAAGAGATATCTTGGGATTTAATGTTGTTTTTTAAGTACTCTAACTAACCTCCTACAATTTTTCGATCATTTGATTCGCCATTTTTGTTCGTTAGGGCGTATACTTGTAGTATATTTATGTTTACCAAACTATTTTTTATTTGTATTAACATATATCTGTTGGAGTATGGAACTATATAACGTAGTATAGAAATTTGTAACTAATTTGTCAATTTATTTCGTAACTATTATTCCAACAACATAGTGGTGTTGGGGATCATCACCGCCAGCGTAGTATGTTACATGATCTTTTGTTTCTATTCTTCCACTTGCTGCCTGCTTTGAATAAGCTGCGGACATTCCAAGTTATTATGTTTATGTTGTTGATGGTACATTTCCTTGTTACGCTTTTGTTTTTTTCCTTTTACATCGGGATTTCGCTTGATGACGACCTGGGGAGCCCAATGATTTACCTGTGAATTACTCCCCCTGTTGACCCTTGGATTCCGAGGTCCATGAGTAGTAATGTTAATATTTCCCTTTAACTTGGATGCCATATTGGTTATACTAGGGGTATCGTTATGGATCTTTAAAGCAGTAGTCCTCCCATGGCTTTCCGTATCCTTATGCCATTGACTATTCATTGGTAGTTCCTTCGTATAGGGTCAATTTGTTAGCACTTGGACAAAAGGGTGCCCTTCCTATACATATTTTTCCACCAGTAGCTGTTGACAAGTTATAGCGTGATCATATGGGCCGGTGTTTGCTTGGGTGATAGTCACCATATCTGGTGGACCTTTCCCGATCCGCCACCTGGAGAGGCGCCCGATGGGGGGCTAGCAACCCCACGCGGGGTTATATTAATTTATAAATGTTAATTTTGGAATCGATTATATATTTTGTAAATATGGGCTATAATATTTATGAGAAATAAATAAATAAAAATGAAGTATGCAAGTTTCAAAAATTTGCCGCCCCTGAAAGTTTACCACCCTGGGCACTGGTCTATTGCGGCTGTGCGATAAATAATCCATTTCCTACCTATAGGGGACAGTCTTGCAACTCTTCGCTATGCATATCCCGCTTCACAAGAGTTAAACTGGCCAAAATAATGCACCTACATATGATATGGGGTTGATAAACTAACTTTTGCGTATAACTTCGTTCTTTGCGTTTTTTGTTGCATTTGAAAGTGCATAAATTTTAGAACTGAAAGCTACTGGGTCGCATCTTTTGAACCCTAATAATTCAGATACCAATCAAGGTCAATATGACCCTGCATTCTATGGTTATTCGTCTGTCTATAGGGCACTTAGTAAATTTTTTTATGCATTGGCCTCTTTAAATATTACTATATTTACATAATAAGTTTTTTTTAGTTTATTTATTTTTAATTCGGTTATGTGAAGCTATAAAGTATAATGCAAGTAGTGTTTCTAGTATTGAACAGAATCCAATATCTCAAAGCAGTTATATTTATTTTATAACCATTTAAATTTAAAATTCTCATGCTCTATTGCAGTAATAGTGTATGTTGAAAATTTTATGGAGAACCTCCTACCGTTTACAAACAGAGAAATTCCACACACACAGTGAGCTTTATTGCAAGTTAATGTAAATCAACTCGGCGTGATTCTTAGGAGATTGGATACTTTAAATATACCTTGTTTTAACCTATTTGTAATAGTCTTATTAAATTATGTTTTTAATGTTCTTTATAAATCAATATGTCTAGTTGCATGTATCGAAGATATAATTTTTGTCAGGATGCCAATACAAAAACTTTAATAATAAATTGTCAAATTAGCATAACACAATTTTTAAAATTGCATTCGATGTAGTTAGTTCATTTAGAAATGTGGCACAAATTTTTACGTTAATTTCTTACAGACTTAAAAAAGATTTCTGGGTAACTTTAAATTTATAACTAGACCCCCCACGTTGTATTTCCTTAATTATCAAGTTCGTTCGCTACTTTGCTTAGTGTTTATTTAATTTACTAATGAAAAAATACACTAAAAACTTACGTTCAACAAAACAGAAATCATTAAATTGAACGAGTAACTTTAAAATCAGTGGCCGAGACTAATTAGCCAATATATTGATTACAAATGTACTATAATTGTCAAGATATAAAGTTAAGCACCTGTAAAAACAGGATTTCGAAGAACCTTCCATTAAACTATTGATTTTTTATTATGTTAAATGTATTTCTCGATTAAAGCGTTAAGTAAAGTTTAACACAACGATTAAGTGGTTGTGGTAATAAAAATCAAAAAACCATTTAATGGAATGTTATTAGAAAAATTGAATGATGTTATTGGACCTTCTAATGGATCAAAACTGTAATACTCTTAATTGTTATACACAGAAACTGAGTGGGTTTTATTTCTCTCTTTCATCTATTTTAAGCATAGGGTTTTTTTCATTAAATTCATGGAATTTTTATAGAATCAGTTTTTCTGTTAACTGAGAAGACGGATCCAAACCATAAATGAGTTTGCGCTTCACGGTCGGCTATATATAAAGAAATCTTTAAATAGGATTAAAAAATTAACTCTACCAAACAATATCCAAAAATTACGAAATTACACTGAGAATCGCACGACGATGCCGAGAACCAATAGAAAAATTTAAATTTGAATTGTATCCATGACAATCACACAATTTTCCCGAAAATTTATATATATATGCTACCAAGGAGTAATTTTTTGGAAATTTTTTGGAAATTACTTGTAACATATATAGCTACATAAAACCAATTAATCATAATGCATTTTTTCTGTGCGTCGTGCGATTCTCTTACCGAATACAGCCTCGTGCATTGATTCTGCCTGGAAATTTTGATTTCGTGCATTTCTGCAACGTAATTGCACTCCACTTCGTGTCGTGCAATTATGACGTTGCAGAAATGTCACTCAAAAAGTTTCCGGCAATAATCAATGCACTTGGTATATTACAAGTGAGAAAAGCATTTAGTAGGACCGATTAAATTTATTTAATTCAACTAAATATTTAGTTAAATAAACTAAATTTTATTTGATTTAACTAAATATTTAGTTGAATTAAATAAATTTAATTGATCCAACTAAATGCTTTTTTCAGTGTACAAGTTTCCTTTAGTTAAGGGCCTATACACATAATCTTCTATAATGTAGGTGGATACGTTTGCTAAAATTACACGCCCACATTAAGTAGCGGGAATCATATATCGCTTTCCTACTCATTTCCTTTCTTTGTTATAGATTTCCAATGCCTAAACGAACGAAATTCTAAATTTTAAAAGCATATTTTACATGCTTAAATGAATTAATATTAATTACTAGTTAATTAATATTAATCAATTAATAAGTTAATCTACTGTAGTTAGTAATATTATAAAAAAAGTCATTAAAAAGTAATTAATAATAAAAAACAAATAAAAAGAAAATGATAAATGGCGTTCATTAGAGAAGCAAAAGAATTCAAAAGCCTGGATGGCCGAATGGTAGGCGTGCTAAATCTCCATTTACAACAGGTGGGTTCTGTTGCCGGAAGCGGTAAATTCGTTTTATAAAAAAATGTTTAATACATTTTATAAATAAACATTTTTCTTATAAAATATTTAATATATTTTATAAATATACAATTTTTCTAACAATATAATATTTATAAAAAGGAATAATTTACAACTGAATGCTAATCTGGTATTTATAATTGTTTAGTTTTGTTACAAAATCTTTACGTGATACTGCTAACGTATCAGAAAACCAACCTTGACGCAAGGATGTGAACATGCCATTAAGACGTTTTTTCCAGAGCAACAAAATGTCATAGAAAAAAACAATACAATTTTATATAGTAAAACTAAAGGAAAATTAAATTTCATTTAATTTTTATTGTTATTGGTGCTAGATTAGTCCATTAAAGATTGATGTATCAATACTAGGTGCAATTAATGTATTTTGGAGAAAATCGTAAGGTTTCATTAGCTTATTTAGTTGGTTTATGTATACTAATAAATTGTATCCTTTATAATTAGGTATTTGAAGCTTCTCGAACCCCTTGAGTAATTGTAGAAGCAACTCATTTAAATAAATATTATTGGACAAATAAAGGTTGTCATTTATTGGAGTTGTTTTTGGTTTGAGACGCTGTTCAAACATTTTTCTATAAGTTTTATTTTTAAATAACATAAATATGCATTTAAACAATGACTATAAAATTAAGTGATAATTTTATATAATAATTCCTTTTTATAAAAAAATGCTTATTTATAAAATATAGGTATTGAATATTTTATTAAAAGAGAATTAAACCAGCTGAGATTAGAACCGTCTTTTGTGATTGGAAATGTAAGGCGTAGCGTAACAGATATGTAATGTAAACATAATACATTACAAAACTTAGTGTACGTATTTTTACTATTAAATTTATGTAAATATTCATTGAAGTATGTTATTTTCGACTAAATATATAGAGAATATTACGATATCTAACTCGAGTTTCAAATTGCCCCGCGACAAGATGCAAGATGCAGCCCTTTGGAAAGAACCGCGTGGCCTTTGAATCCAATTAGCCAGGAATAGAAAACCAAGAATTGCGGTAAAAACCGGCTCTGTGGTCAAAAAACTAACTCACCATCAGAGGTGATATCCTTCAGAAGGATTTAACCCCTACCCATGACATATTTCGTATGTTGACTTATTGTGCCCTGCTATTGCTATCCATTTTTAATTAATTGTAATTATTTCGGTCTTTGTGTCGTTTTTTTTCTTTTTTTTGAGATTCTATTAAGCGCTTTTAATTAATCTTTTGAAAAAACCCTTTACAATTCAGAGTGAATTCCGTGTTTAAACCGATTCTGTAGCCTACATCTACTGCACGGGTGTCTTTTAGATTCATTGAGCTCCTGCTCCCCTAAATATTTTGCAAGTTGAGGGCAAAGGGCATTTTGAAATTTGAGTTACATATCGTACCGTTTCATTTATCACTTACATCATAGTATAAACAGTACACTAATGTAAAACACACGATAAAAGTCAGATGTCACTATTTTTTACTAATTCTTTGATGTTTTATATGCGTAATGTTACAATTCTCATGCATAGAAACAGAAATTCTCCAGTTTTCAGGTGAAATACCCTCCCCATGAATGCTGGTAGATTTTGGTCTATACAGGGTGATTCGGAAATAAAGGTAATTCTTTAAATGGTAGGTAGAGGGGAGACAGTAAAGCTAATTTACCTTGACAAGTATAGGTCAAAAACGAAGTTTTCCAGAAAATTAATTTTAAAGTTTTTTTGGATTTTTGGATCCGGTCCTGAACTTGGATCTTTTGGATCCGGTCCTGAACTTGGATCTTTTGGATCCAACATTCATTAAACTTTAAAATTTATTTTCCGGAAAACTATTTGTTTTTGACCTACACTTGTCAAGGTATATTAGCTTTACTGCCTCCCCTCTACCTACCATTTAAAGGATTACCTTTATTTCTGAATCACCCTGTATAAACAGAAAGTTAGAGTAAATTTTTAAAATACAATTAATTTTAAATACCTTTAATTGAATTTTAAAGAGAGTTTGAGAGGACGTACTATCTATTTGTCAAAAAAATTGAACAAGACAAATAAGTGTATAATTGATTATTATCCGGTACATCAGTATTAGTACTTAAGGTGTCCTACTAGCAGTTTTGTGTACAAATGTGTAAGAGAGTTGTTGCTTGCTGGCCAACAATTAATTAACTGGTTTGCAAAAGCAGTTGGGAAATTCGACTTAATGTGCTTTAACATTAATTTTCCATCTACTCGTTACGTTTACGTACGAATTGGAAGAATAAAGTAGTAGAGTATCAATAGCTTTGGTAGTGTAGGGACTAGCGTGCTCTTCTCTCACCCAAGCAACCTGAGTTCGACTACCGATACCGGCAGATCTGGTTAAGGTTTTCTGCAGTTTCCCTTAGCTGTAACACAAATGTGGGATTTTTGCTAATACCATCTGTTAAGTCGGCTCCAGCGGCACGTCACGCCTTCCTAATAGTAATAATCGCCCCTCCCTCACGCACAAGCTTCATAGCTTCTGGGGCCTGGTTCGCCAGGTAATGGGTAGTAGCAATTATTATTATAATTTTAATGAATAGGTCTACCGCATGTCTAATTTTGCTTTTATTGTTACAGGTAAGAACCTAAAGTTTGAATTCAATCCTGATCAGGTAAGGTGAATAGTTAAACTTGAATATCGCATTTTAAGTTTTCTTCGTAAACTGCAGTTAGTAAACAATACCATATCGTTCTTATACACATAGTAATAATTTATTTATTTCGTAATTTAATGTCGTAATAAAAGTAGGTATGAATGACTTACTTAAAGGCATCCCAACATTTATATTCTATATTGTGATGATAATTTTAAATTCTGAAAACAAATAGGTACAGATATGTTAGGTTGATAAGAAATGTGAATTGTATAGTAACCATAGCTGTTGAAGTGGCTTCATTGGTGTATCGTTTGTCAGATCATATGATACATCAATGAAGCCAAAATAATGTAAAATGTTTACTCGGGTGAAAAATTCAGTGAAAAAACCTTTTCAAGGCCACATTATAGTAAAATAGTTACAACCTTTAGAGCGGCAGTTTAGGACATAGAACTACGACTTGCAGTTCGGAAAGAGAAAATTGAGCTAATTAAAAATTTGAGTTTAAACAGCTGCGATATTTACTTTATACATTTAAATGAATCTCGTCGAGAGCTTTAAAACACTTTTACACGGCTCACAAGAAAGCACTTTTTAATATGTTCAGTTCAAACCACTGCGAAATATTCTTCGTATATTTGAATAGATCTCGTCGATCACGATTAGTCTCGTATCGCGATCAGTCAAATGCAGCGGCACGCTCAGCAATATTGCACCTCCGCCCACGGTGAGCGAGGTAAGCTTTGAACGCACGATGTATTGCGCAGTACGCGCATTGAACTCCATGCTATTGAGGAACATTCGAATATTACATATTCTTAACGATATAACGGTTTCAATTAGGATCTATTTTTGTTACATGCGATCGGAGGTAAGTTGCCCCTACCTATCCGCGGAGTTATAGACGCAGTCCTACGTCTCAAAGTTAAATTACAATTTCGGTCCAATATTCAAAATTACAATATTCCGAATTACAGTAAATCTGTTGGTTGACTATTACTCTACCGATGTTGGTTAAGTGTCAAAAAATAATTGTCGGGTGTTAATCTTTTACACAATTTCACCGTATTGAAAATGCTATAATCAAAACCTGATAGGTAAAGTATGTTAACTGGTCTGGTGAGCCTAACAGACCAATCGGCTTAGTGTCATGAAAGTAAACGCTACATACTAGTAGACTGTCAGGTTGGAGGTTGGGTTGGTGGTATTTAGCTTGGTGATAACAGTCTCGTACATGGTCCTGCTACAGCAGATTCGAGATTCAATTCACATTTGAATTTGGGTTGTATGTACTCGTATGTACTGCTTGCCTTTCTAATATATCGGAAACAACTGCGCTTTGTACGAAAAACTTCGATATAGTTATGTAAGACAATTACAATTATGTCAATTTTTAAAAGCATGTCTAGTTGGTACTGGATGTGTAACACCGAGTCTTTTCTGTCATCGTTCATTAAACACATTATTTTCATATTAACACGGACACGCCGTCTGCTCGTATCATTCAATTTACTGCGCTTGCTCCAATCGCAATCGCTTTACCCTGGCAATCTTGCCACCATTCATCGGTCATCAACAAACTTTTGTAGGTTACGTCCTATTACAAATATAAAATTATGTATTTAGATATATTTCAGTACAGAACATTTCTAAGCGCATACGGTAAACTTGAATGAAATGTGAAACTAATTACATTCTACAAGGTTTATTCAAAAATATCCAATATGTCAGTAATCTTCTACTTTTTTGGTCAATATAATGCTTACAAAAAAAATGAATTAAACATAAATGGAATATTTTAGTTACAGACTTGTGACATAATTATCTCAAGGAAATTGTCATGATATAAGCCTTCAACAATAAATCTCTCTTATTACCACAAATATTATAAATGTTTAACTAATTACACAGGCACTTTTTGTTTGGAGGAATGTTCTGAGAAACGTCCATGTTCTAACCAAGTCTCTTCATCGTTATTTCATGTAACTCTAACAACATTAAGAGTTGACATCTCCTATAAAGCATCAAAAAAATTAATGCTTTAGTTTATTAGATCTTAACTACACTAAAAGGCTTATTAATGTTCTTTAAAAATAGCATCTCATAAAACGGTTGTTATGCGAATAGTTAAAACACATACCGATTCTTTTAGGAAATTCAATAAGACTTAAAACATTAATCCGAAATGGCCATTATAAATCAAGTTTTCATAGCCAAGCCCAAAATGTAAAGTAATGTAAATTAAGTTTATTTTTAATAACTGGAACATGTTTAAACTTTTATTGCACATTTACTGCATATAATATATTACATAAGCTCGAACTAATATTGTCCACTATGATTCTTCGCTATCCCTTTTATCTGACATCTTTACATCTATTTTAAATAACGTTTAATTAGAAATATGTTGACTGTTAACGTCACACTTTTAGATACATTTTATAGACCTTATTGTATTTATTGTGGGTGTTAAATTTGTCACATTTCGTATTTCAGCTTTAATCACGGTGTTCATGCACGCTAACCACCTGTTTTGTAATATTTATCAAAGATAATGTATGGATCTGTAACATGCGATGAAAGCTTAGGTTACTGGCTCCATATTTTATTTATATTTAGTACTTCGTTGCAGTCATTTTAGTTTTTATCTACATACCTAGGTTTTTTCTTTGCTACAGCGAGTTTCCTATCTTTTAATGCAGTATAAGTGAGCACTGTATCAAGCATAATCGGAAAATCTAGAATTCTTTGAAAAATGCCAACTTTAAAATAAATGCATTTACAAGAAACCAATGTCAATAATTGATGAGTAAAGGATTCCGCAATAACAGCAGCATCAATCACACCACGTTATACCTTTTTGAACATAAGGCAATTTAAATTCTTATGATATATAAATTAGATTTTGCAGTCGTACTAGACTTATTATGATCATTCTTCTCCTTCTCGGAAACATTTTACAGTAGATTAGAAAAGTAGGGTTGAATTTGCTGATATGACTTATAAATTATATACATATGTACGCCAGCTTCGTAGATTAGTGGTTAGCATTTTACTTCATAATCCAATCGTCGTAGGTTCGATCCCTCGATTCCCTTTCGCCTAAAAATCGAACAAACAGAAGATACATCTAAACAAAACTGTTGTTTTCATTTACCATTTATAAATAAAACAGTTGCGGTTGCGATAAAGGGTGCGCAATCCGACGGGGGGCCCCATACACCCTTTCAGTTTCCTTTGGTAGTACTCCTAGACTAGGTAAGTTCTGCGATTGACATTTCAGCAGTGTTGTGGCAAGATATGCTATCTGCCTTTTTTTCAAAATGCACTTTTTAGCATTAAATTGCCACAAATAAAGCATACTTTAAGTTGATCAAAGGGTTTAGTTTAGTTGTCAAAAATTACTTTTGAAAATCACTATGTACTATTGATATATACTAATATGCATTCACAATTATAAATACAAAATTGTTTTTGCTTCTCTTGTAAAATCACAAAAATGGCAGAAAACATGTTTTGCCATAACACTACTGATTTGACAGTGACAGTCTATATAAACTATAGAAAATACCGCCTTAAGTTACCCCCTTTTTTAAATACAATTTATTAATACATTTATTAACACCATGTCCTATTACAGTATCATAATATTACATACGTTTTCACTACGTACTTATAATAAAAGTTTATAGAACATTGATTAAACATTATAAACATTATAAAATTTTAACAGATTAATTTACTTAAGTAGTTAATTAATCTACTTATTAAATGTTCTTCACTTATTATCACCCTCGACCAAAGCGATCCCTTTAACACTGAAAACTAAGGTTTAAAGCCGTATCTCTATTGTTACCGCAAACACAACGAACTCAGGTTTCATCTAGATTAGATAATTGGTTTTTGAGTTATAGCGAAAAATTAAAAACAAGGACAACTTTGACATTATATGACTCCTTTAATAAGTTGTTTGTCAATAAAAGTAGGTTACATTTAATTGATCTACTTCAATTCGAGGTATACAAGTTAAAAATTTGACTTAAAATAAAATAAATTGGAAATATTTCAAAAAAGTGAAACAAGAAAAATGTCAGTTTAGTGTATTGTCCTAAAAATTACTTTTTACCGATATTTTTTGTATTAATGTTAATTGTGCTTAACATTCCCAAACCACTGAAGTAAATACATACTTGTGCGTGGTATACTATAGTGATGGGCGACGGAAATATTTCCGATGAGGAATATTCCCTGTCAGGAATTTATTTTGAGAATTTATAAAAATCGCCGATAAATTCCTGAAATTTTGAAATTTATTTTTTATACTCCAGTAAGTGAAACGCAAGTAAACGCGCGTCAAAGCGTACACCGCGTACTATTGAATGCAAAAGTTCTGAGCCCTGAGTTTGAATGTGCATAGCAAAAAAACTAACCACTCAAATTAATTCAAACAAAAACGGTTAGAATATTCCCTGTCAGGAATTTATTTTTGGAATTTATAAAAATCACCCATAAATTCCTGAAGTTTGGAAATTTATTTTTTATACTCCAGTAAGTGAAACGCAAGTAAACGCGCGTCAAAGCGTACACCGCGTACTATCGAATGCAAAAGTTCTGAGCCCTGAGTTTGAATGTGCATAGCAAAAAAACTAACCACTCGAATTAATTCAAACAAAAACAGTTAGGTAGACAATTTATTTTTGTATGAAATAGTTAATTTGTTAATAGTTAATTAGTCTGTTATTAATCTGATTTTAGGTTTTTGAATGTTTGCGAATTATGTTACAAAAAGTCCGGTTTTTTGTGAGTTTTGACGTAAAGTGTGTCTTTAATAATTAATATTTTAATAACTACGTGTGTACGTGGAAATTTGAAATTGAAAAAAATTGTAATTTGATATCTGCATTATTTCTCAAGTTATTCTATGAAATAGAGGGTAATGCATTCTGGTATTCTGGTGCCTTAATCAAAAACTTTTTTACAAAAGACAGTATTTTTTTAATAAAACAACAAATACCTTAAGAAATTTTAAAAATATTTAGGAATTAATGAATAAATAATTATTTAAAAAATTACTTATTAATTGATTCGTGAATATTTTCAAAATAATTTTTAAAGAATTATTTATTAATTAATTCGTGAATAATTTCAAGATTTCTTGTCGTAATTGTTTTATTAACAAAATACTATCTTTTGTAAAAAAAAGATTTCGGTTAGGGCACTAGAACACTACAATGCATTACCCTCTATTTCAAAGAATAACTTGAGAAATAATACAGATAACAAATTACAAAAATTTACACATACATACAATACTATTAACTACTTGCATATAAAATTACATTCAATTCTGTCGAGTAGTTATTGAAATATTAATTATTAAAGACACTCTTTATGTCAAAACTCCCAAAAACCGGACTTTTTGTAACATAATTTGCAAAGATTCAAAAACCAAAACTCAGATAATTCTACAAATTTACTATCTTATACAAAAATAAATTGCCTATCTAATTGCTTTTGTTTAAATTAATTTGAACGGTTAGTTCTCTTGCTATGTGCATTCAAAGTGAGGGCTCAAAACTTTTGCATTCGATAAAAATCTAATTTTACAAGCTAAGACCTGTTATCAACACGAGGCCGGTTCTAGCATTAAGTTAACGCGTTTAGTGTACATTTATCTTTGATGTGCATTGACGTGTAGTGAATTGAACTTTTTTCGAACAATTTCTCTATGATGTACCCTTTTTAAAGCAAAAATATAAATTCCCGATAAAGTGGGAAGTTTGGGAATATTGGGAATATATTTCCAGGAATATTCCCCAAAAAATAAATTCCGGGAATTTACCCATCACTAGTGGTATAGGGCGGTTATTTTTAACAACAACCATAGAAAGATGTTTATGTGATTATCGAGACCGACTGCTTAACATGCCCATCTAACAGCACGACGTAGTGTACTGAGACTTTATCGACGGGAAGAATCCTCTCGCCGGTTCCAGGGATCGAACCTGAGTAAGAGTTGGACTGTTTACCGCGCGGACACCCACTTCACTATATAAAAGTACTATACGACTAGCACCAATAAATATTGATTATTTTGTCCTACAGGTAACCTATTTTATCCTTTACTTTACTGTCCAGGCAATAATATAGACTTAAGAGTAAATAACAAAGTTAACAATAAGTTGTTAGGGTTCATATTGTGTCGCTCCAATTCCAGTGGAATTCACTGTTAGCAATAATCAATCGCGCTGAAAATTTATCGGGGCACTCCTAGACGGGAAAGGGCGTAACTCGTTACTTTTTTAACTTTCTGTTTTGGGACCTCCATGTGTAAGGTTCAGATATCGGTAAGTTTAGATATCGTACCACATCATAATTCCTGAGGGATTCATTAATTAGCAATAATGGTTAATGGTACTGAAGTAATATCGGGACACTTCCGGGCTGCAAAACGCGCCACTTTTCTAAGTTTGTGCGTTTCGTACTATTGTAGATTTTTAGTGGCAGTTTTACCCAAATAGTTGTTAAATTAAATTAGTGATTCTTATAAAAATTGGAAGAACAAGCATCTTTTCTGTCTGAGTGTCTAAAAATTCTCGATTCTGATAGAATATTCGAAGATTATACAACTCTTATTTAATAACGTTGTTTACAGGAGATTTAAGTCGTAGGTCTTTTTCTATTTTCAAGCCTAGGCTCTTTTCCTCCTTGCACTCCACATCCTCTCCCACGCCTCAGATTTCTATGTTAATATCATTGTATTAATGTATCGTACACATATACATAGTGTGAAGGATATATTAAAATATAGCTTTAGTTTTGTAAACGTTAAGCTTGAGGTGATGTTTTGAAAAACTTCTTGAAATTAGATCGCTACTTATCTTTTGGCAGGCTTGATTTTCTGTAGACCGAGGGAATGATAGGTAAAATTGCGTATCGTCCGCGTAGAAATGGGAGCTTGCATATTGGAGTTGTTCCTGGAAGTTCGATGTATAAATGGCAAACAAAGACGGACTGAGTATGGAACCCTGTGGTACACCTGATTGTAAAACCAGATAACTAGATTTCTTGTTTTTATATACAACTCACAAGGCTGTGAATCCACAGTAGTGAAGTATGGAGAGTAGTAGTTCATGATTTACAGTATCAAACGCTTTAGAGAAATCTGATAATACAGGAATCGTAGCTTGTTTTTTCCACAAGAGCAGTTATTATGTCATCTGCTATCTGTCAAAAATGCCTTTAGTTGTTTTTCTATAACCATTGCTAATATCTTAAATAATGCAGGTAGAATAGATATAGGGCAGAGATCCTTAAAATCTGTAGGGTTAGCAATTTTTTATAAAGGAATTACATGCGCTTGTTTCCAACTAGAGAGATAAACTAAATGTATGATACAAAAATTAATTAAGTGAGTTACAACGGGGAGGAGGTGAGGTAAGCACAAGTTCACCATATACTGTTATTTCGTCATGACCCGCAGCCAGGGACCTGCTGGGTTCTCAGACCAGACCAAGAAAAAAATTTTAGGTTCAGGCCACTTTAATTGCTATTTTTAGTAATTGGGCAAATCTTAGTCCTAAAACTAACACCAAAATGGGTGCTATCTACTTTTACACTGCTTAGGCATTTTCAACATTACAATACCTATTATTGTATACTGACCAATTAGATACTGAATATCTAGTTTTTCTAAGATATAAATTTATGATTCAAGTTCGGTATAACGTCGGTCGTTCCGATAGTAATGCTTTGTAAATTAATTATTACGGCAGAGATGCAAAACATTCTAGGGCGAGCGACGAAGGAGCAAGCCTCCATAATCCAGTGAGCCCAGTAAAGATTAATTGCGAAGCACGTACGTGCCGTGTACAAAGTTTTATTTTAATCTTCACACAGCATTTTTTATTAATTTATTGTATATTTTTTATAAAAAAACATTTTGTGATCAAAGGAAGTAGGGAAATTTATAGCAAGACGTTGTCATGGTGTGGTTAAACAACAAATTAGTTTCCATTAACTTTTTGTAAATTTTTACAGATCTCTTTTTGGAGCCTGTATTATTTATTTACATTGCAAGACCGTTACTTAGAACTTTACGTTGAGTACGGTACCTCACTATTATCTCTGCAAGCACGTAGGGTTCGTGTAACGGTCGAGCACTGTACTATTGGTTTCATAATGATCTAGGACAGCAAGCAAACAATAAAATAGCATCATGTTAGCCTTGCTGTCCTTGATCATTATACAATCAATAGTACAACTTTTTATGCTAGGTATTCTGAATTGTAAATCTTTAATCAATAGATCTTACATTTACTGAAGCAGTACAACATAATACGTGAGATATATGTATGTTGCTATGGTATTGATGATAAAGAGCCCGTAATAATCTTTATTTCCTCCTTCTATGTAAATGCCACTTTGCAGGCCTTTATGCAACTAAGCGAATGAGTAATTACAGCCACAGCCCTGTAAAACTTTACGGGCTCCTAAAAGAGACCTGTAAAATTTTACAATGCTCATCAACAAAAAGCTATGGCAACTAATGTGTTGCTTAACCACAATACCATGACAACGCCTAGCTATAAATTGTGCTACCGGCTTTGATTCAAAAATGTCTTTTTATAAAAAATATACAATTCATAAAAAAATGCTGGTGAAAGTGGAAATAAAAGTTTGTACACGACACGCTTTGCAATTAATCGTTACTGGGCTCGCTGGATTATGGAGGCTCGCTCCTTCGTCGCTCGCCCCACAAACTTTCCAGCTCGCCCGTAAAGATTAATTTACAAACCTTGGCACGTAAATAACTATTACGGGCTTCAATACGGGTCCTAGAGACACAGCTCATTAGACAGCTGTTCACAAATCAGTATACCATAAGATTTCACAGGGCTCTGGCTGTAACTTAGTTACCATAAATGCCTATATGGTGTCATTTACGTAGAAGGTGGAAATAAAGTTATTTATCTTTCACTTTCATATTGTTTGTTGTTTATACCTGTGGTAGAAACCATCCTATAAACAAGTCAATAAAAACCAGGGCATTATAAGCGGACATTATTGTTTATAACGTTCGCTTATCTTTGACTTTGCTATCGACGCCGACGTTACGTTCAAAATAAATATAAACAACGTCCTAGGCAACATCAACAATTAGAAATTAAAACTAATTTTCATCTCGTACGTATTCGCGTGAAAAATAAAATCTTATAATAATTAGTTGATTTGAAGAAATTCATAAATTCTTTACTGAGCCAATTTTTAGTTTCAAATGAACCAGTTCAGTGACAGAAAAAAATAAATTATCCATTTGTAGCCTGTACCATTGCTAAATTGGTTTTGCATAGTCGTTCAAAAGCCGGATGTTGATCCAATAACAAAAATATTGTAAATGTTTAAAGATTTTACAAACACAGGGAAGGTAATGAACTAACGATTACGTTGAACGTCACAATGCTGAATTGGCTGAATAGAGAAGTTGATAAATAAAACTTAACGCTATACCGAAATTCTGAATTCTTATTGGTCTGGAATTCTTTTCAACACAATAACACAGTATTACATTCTGACTCTTTTACTTTTCGTAGTATCAGCTTTTCCTAACTGGGATTTCCATTTATTGTTGCGACTTAGGACGTAGGATAGATAGTACTCGACTCATCGTATTATGGTTTAGAAACGCTTAGAAAGTTGGGTTGTCTTAGTATTATTATTGAAAAAATTTTGCACTTCATTGTTGTCATGATGTAAGTTAAGCACAGAATTAAGAAAGAAACTGTTTAGTTCATTTACGTCAGTTAAATGTTAAGATTTTTTTTATCTGATATATTGCCCTTAAGATTTTTTCATATGAGATTGGCTTGTTTAGTATTGGACAAGTTAGTAAAGTAATTTTTTACATTTTCATTTCATTTCAAATAACAATTTCATGACTGACTGCAGTAGCTGCTACCATAATGGACCTAATTATACTATGAACGACGCTTATTGTTTGATTTCTTGTACCTAATAGTAATTCAGTTAGTAGTTATTCACAATTAAATTTTTCTTTTATCGTGCCGCCTGAACAGGGAAATTCATACCTTGTTACACATCTTAAACTAGTTTTTATAGCTACTCGTTAAGGTTGGTTAAGAAAGTCTATACAAATTAAGTGTTTTCTATCATCATATCCTAAGGATTTGTTTTTCTCATTTTCGAACTGTTTAATAACTTGTTTTAATTGACATTAGTTTATGTATAAAACACAATCCAATTTGTGTAAAAATCAAATCTATTCTATTATAGCAAAGATAACGCCAACAATTAATTGACAGATATATGTCTGAAACAGAGCTTTAAATTTAATTAAAAAGTTATATATTAAATATTTCGTTTATCAGATATAAATATCATTCTGTCTCTAAAACCGGTTCCAATCGAATTAGTTTGCTATCTAAATTCATGACATTATATTAATGATTTTAATTTTTCATATATTAGATTTTATCAGTATCTTTAATCCTCCGATGGCGAAAATACACGTAGAAAGATTTTTTCAATTTTAGGTTACCGAAAAAGTAAACGACTCCATGGACAATAATAACAACAAAATAGGAAAATATAATAAATTACAATTTGGTTTATCATATAAATAGGCTTAATCGGATAGATAGGAAACTTACAGGCTTTAGTAACATTTTGGTGTATTTATGTGATGTTTATTTATTTCGACTTCCTCTGCTTACATTTACATATACTTTACATAATTTAAGTAAATCTACTATTCTACAAACCGCTATTTTATATTAGTTATGTAAAAGATAATATTTACAACTTCATAAATGATGTTTGAATTGCCATTAGAAAATATACTTTCTATAATATTAAGTACTAGAGATGAGAGTAATTATTATTTTATAACCGTTTAAATTATTTAACTGTCTCCTTATTTTTTTTATTATCTGAAGTAGTATCAAAGTGAATTTTATATTCATTCAGAAGATACCTATTATTAAGTTTCTCAATCTACCTATAAACTACCTCTATAAATAGCATAGAAAAGCATAATTTTATAGTATTTTTGATTTATTTGTTTTAAGTTACATGAATTAATTTTGTTTTTGTTCGATAAGTAATCTTTCGTAACTTAGCAAGACCAATTGTACTCTGCATGGAGAATTCCCTAAGGAAATGTCTGCAATCGAAGTTGTAAATAAAACATCAATACCTAATTAGTTTTCCAAGATGTTAACAGCAATCAACAATGTTTTTGCTAATTATTTAATTACAATTTATTTTTATTTTACATTTTCTCTGCTTAATGAAGGTGCAAACAATGAAACAAGAACAATACTGTAGAATCTAGCAAAAAAATTAAAGAGCACGATTTCTCGAGTTTTACTGGTTAACCAATACTGAAACAGAATAATATCGATCACATTCCAAAGAATCTTCATAGCATGTTTCAACCTTATATAGATATGAGACGACTACACGTTCATCAGGGAACGTTGCTTGTTTCCTTATTAAAGTAGTACAATAAGTTGTAGTTATGTTAACATCAATACCGTTTTTATGATAGTATCACACATTAGAACTGTTTTTTGAAAGAACTTGTTAACATAACCAAGAAATCAACATTTAAGCCGTAAACTTATTTAAGTAATCGCCAAACATATATTAATTATTTGAAAAATTGCAATTAACTACTAAGGAACTGTATGTATAGTTTACACAACTTTAACTTCAAATACTTTGTATTAACATATTTTTGTATATGTAACTTTTTTAAGAAAGAAATACTTATTTATAATTAAATTACTTTTGGGATGTGAGTATTACCAATCTGTTTCGATTAGTTTAAGTTGATCAAGTAAATTGTAATAAAACATATTTATATAGAGTTTTAAAAAAATTAAATATATGTATAGACAAAATATAAATGCAAAAAGATGACAAAAAGCACACAACCTGCTTACCTTATAAAAAGATTTATATGATGCTCAGGAGAAATAATTGTATTATAGTGAGTAACACAATCCCCCTACATTGAGACTCTTTCAGGTTTGGGTCGCTGATGTAGAATATTCTTATATTTAAATTTAATTTTAAATCTCTATTCAAAAGTATACAACGCCAAATATCAATCGATCAATCGCCAAAAATCAAATTGATCGATTCAAATATAATTTCCAATCCACTTAAGAACCAGATTATTGTTGTATTATTAGAAAGGAATCTTAAATACAAATAAATACAAGTTAAATGAAATTTATGAATTTTTATTATTACAATAATTATTTTTAATTGTTTAATTAACAAATTTAACAATATTTAATTTGATGAACGACTTTATACTTAAAAAAGCACTTCAGCAAAATTATCGAATTTTGACATTTCACATAACCTTATATTTTCATCACAATCAAAGTTTAAATCTAACCTTACAAATTTCAATATTATAAGTAGTTAGAAACGCACCTTGTTCTTCTGATGTTAAATTGCTACTTATTTGTTAAAAAAATGGGTTCCCTTTTTATACTTTTTTAGAAAACAAATGTCTTCTTTGAAAACACTCAAAAAATTGGTAAAAATCTTGACATTTTTAAATTTACATAACCAATTATTATTTATAAATTTTCATTAGCGTAAAAAATAATTACATAAACTTATAAAAAATGAAATTCTGAATTCAATGATATATGATAACACTTGGGTTGAAAAATGGAATAATGCCTGTAATTTTAATGTCGAGGATGCAATATTTCCTTAATACTAAAAATTAACTTAATCCCATAAAAACACCTTTGTATACATTCCTTTCTTCACAAATCTAAACATTAAATCATTACTAATATTATCTGAATGTTTTTATATGCCAAAAGCTTTAATTTGCAAGCCAGATTACATAATTCAAATGAACGTTAGAAAAGTGCAGCTTGTCAAACATGTTTTTATGTGATTCCATAACAAGATCCAACCTTTATATTAAGAAGTGTATTAGTTATGTGGTTGTAATGTTACTCTACTTAGTTCCATTAAAACAATTTAGCAAAAAGCTTTTAAAATTTCAATAAGACTTAATCATATTAAATTAATCATATCTCGTTAACATGAATTTTATGTTTCAACTGCCACAATAAGCTCAACTTACCAAATGACAGATATGACTATAAATCATAACAGTACCGTTATGATATTTTGTCTGGACCTCGAGCCTAAGAATTGACGTGACAGCGCATTTGTATTAACTAAATGGTTGCAAAAATCTCGAAAAATGCTCCATTTTCCCGATACCAACAAACCGATCTCATATTGTACTATACTATTTTATTATACTGAGTATGAGGTATGTATGTACCAGTTTTGATTAAAATTCAGATGGTCAAATTTGGGTATAATGTGGTGTATTCAACCACGCAGTATCCTACTCCCAATTTCTCAAACCCTTGGGTGTTTGCTAGGGGACAGTAAAATTTTTGTAAATGTCCATTGCCGGGAGATCGGTTTCGGTATAATTATAATGGGGGTCAAAATTACCCAAAATGAGTAATTTCTTGACATATAAAGTATAGTATTTCATTGGATATGGTTCACTTCAGCTGAAACTTTCACAAATACCTTAAAAATAAGAAGCTTCAACCTATCAATTTTAAAACAATCGACGCCACGATGCATTTTTCTACACTTTTGATAGCTAAAAATTGCAATTGATTTTTCGTACTTTTCTGCAGCTCCCCAACCAACGGGCAACGTGATGTATGACCGAGTAGGGCAAATATCTATTTTGTAAGTTTCTCACTGGGGCTTATGTGAAAGTTAAATCTTCCCATTAATTTAGGTTCGTTTTTCATGTAATGGATGCCACTGGAAAGAGTAGTCGAGCCTCAAAAGATTGGAATTTGCCCTGCGACCTTATTATTTATGATCAGATTTATGTGTAACTCGTTTCTGAGAGTTATACTCGCCCAAAACTTGCAATGAGTGCGTGACCTTTCTTGATGTGAGTTCATTCTTGTTTTAGAATCCGAATACTTGTTCCATGGATTGGTATTGCATCTCAGTTTTGAAATCGCTTCCGGGCGATGGTTGCTTCTATGATTTTAATGAATGCAATCGTTAATTTTGCCATAGGATACTTTTGCCATGCAGCTGTTGGATGTATCCAAGACTCTTCAATCAAACCATAAATCTAAAACTGTAAGATCAGTAATAAAGGAATCGTAGGAACAACTTTACCGATCTATATTCAATGCATTATTGCGATGACCGCTCATTTTAAAGTATGCCCGCTGATAAGTTCCATTGATATATAGGTTGTTCGTTATGTTGTTGTCGGTTATGTATAGTTTTCAATTCGACACAATAATGAGAGAATATTGTAGTGTAGGACAGTTACAGAGTTCCAGAGCAGGTTTACCCATAGGTGCTAAAAGCACATACTTAGAGCGACAATTTCTTAACGAAAGACCATTGACGGATACCAATAGACACAGCACTTATTAAAGCTTTGTGCTTAGTTTGCAGTTGTTAGTATTTCTAATGTTATTCTAACTAGGGCTGTGCATAATAATCGATTAATAGTCGATTAATCGGACCTTCGACTAATTTTGTTAAATAATCGATTAATCGATCAATCGATTAAATCGATTAATCGATCAATGAATTTAATCGATCAATTGATTAAATCGATTGATCGATTATTTTAAGAAAATAATCGTAGTTCTGAATAATTGATTAACCAATCAGTCGATTTAACCGATTAACCGATTTCTTTTTTTAATCTATTTTTATTATTGATGTTCATAATCGCACAACCATAGTTGCTTCTCAAACTTTGATTGAAGTAGCATTAATAACGACCACGATTTGCACAAACTGTTTTTCTACTAAAGCACAACACTGGTGATGTATGATGTCGTATTACTCGTATTCGTAGTATGTATAAGTACGAGGTATGACCAGAGCAGCAGATCGGGACCAACCAGAACATACACTTCATGACTGCACACAAATTGAAGTGGATTTTTAAAAATATAATTTATATAAAAATATAAAAAATTTCAGTAGACGTTACTTTTTTTGTTGACTAATTCAGAAAAGACTATATACTATAATATAGAAGTCACGAATTATCACATGTGATTAATCGGACCTTCGATTATATTTTTAAATAATTGATAAATCAATTAATCGATAAATTGATCATTCTATTATTTGATTAATCGATCAATTGATCATTCGATTAATCGATTAATCGATTAATCGATCAATCGATCAACCGATTAATCGATCAATCGATTTAGTCGATTTTTTTCTAAATGATTTTCGATTATTGATTTCGATAATTGCACAGCCCGAATCTTAACTACGTTAAAATTATATCTACGAGGATGAATTGATAAATCTCCGGCCTAACCCATATGGGATACAAATTTTTGCAATGTTTTTACGGCATTTTATTTTTTCATAATTTATCAGTATGGCTGTGAAATAACAAAAATTTCTGTCAAACAATAATTGTTTGGCAAGTTGTCAAAGTCGATAAAGTTTTGTGTGGTGTTAAAATGGAAAAAGCTGAAATTCGTGCGGTTATTAAATATTTTCACATTAAGGGTTTATCCCCAAAAGAAATCAAAGCTGAGCTAGACGGGACATTAGGCGAATCTTCTCCTTCCTATAGCACAGTTAAAACCTGGGTTGCGGACTTTAAACGGGGTCGCAAAAGCACAGATGACGCACCGCGTTCAGGAAGACCGAAAACTGCCACCACAACGGAAATTGTCGAAAAAGTCCATAGAGTTGTGTTGAATGATCGGCGATTGAAGTTGGCTGAAATAGCAGATACCCTGGGCATTTCAACGGAACGAACATATCATATCCTAACCGAAATTTTGGGAATGAGAAAGTTATCGGCACGTTGGGTGCCGCGGCTGCTCACAGTGGAACAAAAGCTGACTCGCAAAACAGTTTCAAGTGAGTGTTTAGACTTGTTTAATCGAAATTCAGTGGACTTTCTGCGACGGTTTGTAACAATGGATGAGACGTGGATTCATCACTACACACCCGAAACAAAGCAGCAATCAAAACAGTGGACTGCCAAAGGAGAACCTGCTCCGAAGAAAGCCAAAACAGTTCCGTCAGCCGGAAAAGTTTTGGCTTCAGTCTTTTGGGACGCCAAGGGAGTACTTTTCGTTGATTATCTTCAAAAAGGTAAAACAATCAACGGAGTATACTATGCTACCTTACTGGATGAATTAAAAAAAATATTGAAGAAAAACGACCTGGATTAGCAAAGAAAAAAATTCTGTTTCACCAGGACAATGCACTTTGTCACAAGTCGGCAATTGCCATGGCAAAAATCAATGAATTGCAATTTGAATTGTTACCCCATGCCCCTTATTCACCAGACTTAGCCCCATCGGATTTTTATTTATTTCCAAACCTAAAAAAATTTCACGCTGGAAAGAAATACGAGTCCGATGAAGAAGTGATTGCTGCCACAAACGCCTATTTTGACGAGTTAGAAGAAAAGGCTTATAGGGACGGTATAAGAGTACTTGAACAAAGGTGGACCAAGTGCATTGAACTCGATGGGGACTACGTAGAAAAATAAAATTTTTGTTAACCTGATATTCTTTTGTTTTATTGCCTAGGCCGGAGACTTTTCAATTTATCCTCGTACATTATATCGATTTTTTAAATTTTTTGAATATTAATTATTCATGCATAAAATGCATAGATGAAATGCTTGATTCTGTAGTGAGTACATATAGAAACGATTTCAGGAGTTACTTCGCGATACAATTACATCTTTGGCCATGTTAATTCAGGACCTTATAGTTATATAAATTCCAAGTTTTCAAAACTTCATAGCATTAGCGCTCCAAAATCTTAGCAATTCTAAGGTTTCAAATATGAAAAGTTTCAAATTTAAAAAATTTCGACTGATTCGGAATTTGAAAATTGGAATAAAGTTGCGTGAATTGAAAAAATCAAAGTACTAAAATTACTGAGATTTAAAATTGCAATTAAAGATTGACTTTAAAATTTCCTACTTGAAAATCTCAGAATGTTCACGTATCGAGTATGGAGGCTGCGGGCTGCAACAATTTGAAATTTTTTAATTTCAATTACAAAAGTTTAAATTTCGGATTTCAGTGATTTCTTTCAAATTTTCAGTTTTCCAAAGTTTATTTTTCAACGGTTGAAGATATAAAGGTATTTCAAAGTCTCAGCTTTGAAGCTTGAGTCCTGAGACTTTGAAGTTTCAGAGATACAGTTTTGAAACTTGATAAATACACTGTTTTATTCATATTGTCAAAAAATTCTTCTAAGATTCATAAATTTTATAAAATTTTTTGGTCTCTCGTTTGCAAAAGATTGCAGTTAATATTTGAAGACCTCCTTATTTGTTCAAGGTGTACAAGTTTTGTCAATTAGTAGAAGGAATGTGCATTTAATAAAAAAGCAAGCTACTTGACACACTGATTCTTAAGACCCTAAGGAGCATTTCTCAGCAGTTCCCTGAGTTTATCTCGTCATATTACCAAGCAATAAGTTCTGGTTACAAACAAAAAAATATTCGGGAAAATAAAATGCTCTTCGCTTTTCAGGTTTCAGCAGTCAATAGAAACGCTCGTTTGCTCAGCAACCTCTGTTGGTGAGATCTTTCCCGAAAAGACGTCCACTATATCTTGTCTTGAAAAGTTCTGTATCTTTTTGAAACAATTCCTGTTTTTATTTTGCTATTTGGTTAATACTTGCATTAGAAAACATAAACTTATTCTAGAAATTATCCAATAAAATAGTAGCGTCGGTGTCTTCTCAATTTTTACTCAAAAATGTAATTTAAAAACATTATATTCAACAAAATTTATTATTACAATAAGAGATAATACCATTCGAGTTATCAGACTATAAACGAAAATTTTGTTGCTAGAAATTTTTCGAAATTTTTTTTCATTAAATCAGCTATATTTTCTATAAGACACTTAGCTATCAGGATATTAAAGTTGAGAATGCCATTTTTGAATTAATTTGATCAGTAATTAACAAACTCTTGTTTTCCTGGACGTTGATGAACACTACTACTTCGCCTCGTGCATCAATCTTCACTCATGTGAAAGTTTCGTTTTCATCACTAGTTGTACTCCTAGTTGCAATAAATAGGAAAAATATGGAATATTAATTGATTGGCACTCTCACTCAAGCCCTAACGAACAAAAGCCAGCTTCAAGTCTCATGAAACATTCTATAGAGTTGACCACTTATTACTAAAGATTAAAGGTAGCAAAAGAAAAATCCAAATGAACTCAGAGAACCATACGTGAGATGCACTTTTGTTAGCTCAGCATAATATCCCAGTTGGCATTCAATTTAATGTACAACTGACAGCACTGAGAATATGGTACCTGCTTGTGGAAAAGCGGAAGCCCCTGCATAATGTTTAGCAAACACTTAACGTCAAGTCTTAAAAGAATTTATGCACTTGAATGATAAAGGCGAATACTATCGGTTTTAATAGATTAAGTGCAATTTGGATCTTAGATGCACCGTAAGAGAAAAAGTACTAAATATTTTAATCGTAAGTGAATCGTTAACATAAAAGCTGTTTTTAAAAGGGTTACATTTTGAATTTATTAAAAAAAATTAATTCTGATACTTGGATTTTGATGCATTTTAATTGGTCATAACAGAATTAGTAATGAGAACAGAGCAATGTTAACCATAAATAGCACTTTAAATATATTTCCGTGGTAAATGATGCTCAAGAAGGGACAAATGCACACACTTAAACTTCTTTCTATTACGATAACATTACCATTTAAAAAGATTTCTTTAATTAAACATATATTCTAAAGCTGATTCATTATACTCATTCCCTCAAAAATATATGTGCACAGGTATAAGTTGTGAGAGCCGGGGAGTTGTAAGAGGAAAGATAATGAAATGCGATTCCACATTAAATGATGAATGATGCTGTTAAAAAGAGTATAGTTAGATAGATCTTGCAAACTATTAATAACATTTTGTTAGGTAATTAGAAAATTTTAATTTCGCTAAATTTTATTCACCCCAAGTAACTTTCTTATAAAAATATTCTGATAAATTTCTGTATACACACCTGAAAGATCATTATTTATTTTATAATTTACAAACGATTTCCATATAATGCCAACGCCAAGTCGCTTTAACTGTCTAGAGTATCTTGATATATGGCAAAATGTCTTGATGGCTCTTTTAACGACACAAAGAAGATAAAAGACGCTAGAAGCTGAATAACGCGATGATTGATCCAAAGTATGAAGTTATTGACATTGCATAATTGCTGATTGTTTGAGTAACGGATGCGGTCAATGCATTCTGTTTACACCGAAGGAAAGAAGAAGGAAAAACCGTCA
Organism: Agrypnus murinus; assembly: GCA_929113105.1. Taxonomy (NCBI): domain Eukaryota; kingdom Metazoa; phylum Arthropoda; class Insecta; order Coleoptera; family Elateridae; genus Agrypnus; species Agrypnus murinus. The sequence continues at coordinate 123,235,890 of OV816024.1, read as the reverse complement.
TACATAATATGCGCGAATCTGTCCTGGAGAACGGCGACTCCGCCAGAGCAGTAAAGCCAGTGCACGGGAGGCAGAAAACAGCCAGTCTTGGAACAACTTCCGTGGTCGCGTAGTGTACGGGCATCGATCCCAAGTCCACGTGTTTGTGTGATTGTTCCGTTCTCCCCCAGTAGCAGGGATTTGCCTATAGTCAATTGCTTTGCAACCATGCAAAAACCATTTCTACGCAAATTTCGTTCGGTTTATTTCAAACTGAATTTCTACACCCCACAGTATAATCTCTGATTTATGTAAGCTTTCTTTCGATTAACTTTCAGGAACAGGTGGAAAACCATGTGTTCAACTGACAGTGCGATTGATCTTGCAATTTTTCATAGATTAATTAGCAAATACTACGACTAGGGTGTTATGGTAAATTTTACATTTTTTACACTTGCATGGTTTTGTATTGCCAGTATGGATATTTTATAATAAATTATTATGGAAAATATTCTTAATGAATATCATTAATAAATAAAATATATAAACGTATATGGAAGATATTGTTACATTAGAAAAAAATTATTACCAACATCAAAAATTCGACCATAAAATAGTTTAAAAAGTTATTACGTTGTCAGTTTTTGATTTAGTTTTCCTATAAATCTCTAGTTTTTATATCTTTTTTTTAGATGTTCACAACACTATTTATCGTTTTAATGCGGGGACGTAAAATCTACCTTGCGTTATAAAAATTGCAAAAAAATACATTAAGGAAGCTGAAATTACTTATTTAAATAAGGTAGGAACATTAATCTTTGAAGGAGCTTTCGTCTGATATTTCTCTTGATATGTAAAATATAATGTTTATGTTTAGTTTATATTTGCAAATCTATTTATGTTTGATAAAAGATATGATTTTTTGCCTATGATGGACGATCTTCTAATGTAATGTATTAATCTATTATTTTTTAATTAATTGAAATTACTTAACGCTGTTATAATTGGAGCAACAATTTTAAGGATGTAAAACTGCTGCATATGAATAAAAATAATACTTAATACAATACTACACGGACAAACCCACGTCATTAATGGAGGCAAATGGGTGGAATTTATTAGCAAGCAAATTGCCCATAGATATTGGTTGATCCATTCATAGATTGACTGCTGAAAATTTCATTGCAGTTGTTAAAAAACTGTAAATTTATTACTTATCTGTATTTTCACAATTCTTAACAATAATTGCATTTTGTAAAAATATTTCGAGAAAAGATGAAAAATAACATACCTATTAAAACTTCTTTGTTGTTACTATCGATATCATTAGATCTATGCCAACAACAGGGCAAGCAAAGCAGATTTTTCTTAAATATCTCCTAAACCTCGACAACTAAACCAAAACTAATTACTGTTTTAGACAAATACGTTCTTAGCGAGTTCTTAGATTGATTAATGAGTTTACTAAATCTGTTTAAGATATAATTGCCTACTTGTCCTTATTTCGAATTTATTTTTATTTATTTACTATTTTTTAATTTTATTCAAATATATGAACTATTGTTCATTTGGTATTGTAAATTGAAAATATATTTTATTCTAGATATTTAAAATATATAGCAATATGTAGATGTTAATTATAAGAACACTTTTTGTCTCGGTATGAATAAAAGTACGTGTTTTTGTAGATGAACATGTTGTCAATCATCTTCTAGAAGTTTTTCTGAAAATTAATCTTTCTTATCTATATCGTGTGTCAAGCTTATTAAGTTAAAAACTGGCGTTAGCTTACAACATTAAGAGTGTGTTGTAAGCAGGACCCAGGCACAGTTTCAGATAAGGGTAAATGTTCAAATACTCAGTCTTGTGGTAATAATTTGTAATAGAAAATCACATTATTTGGTTATTTCATGATAATAGATTACACGCAAACTTCTTTGTTAAGCTTACTTTTAAAAAAACCATTTGCGTAATACAGGGGTTTAGAATGTACCATTATTTATCTTGTTTTCATTCTGAAAAACTAATTTCTTTTACCTAAACTTTTTACTTCATTATCAATATGAAAATAATTAAATAATATAAATAAATGTGCTAGTAGTGAGAAAATAATATTTGCACTGTTATTCTCCTCGATGCTATGCATCTCAGGGAATAATACAGTTCGGCTATAAAAAATGTCTACTCATCCCTGGTATATAATTACTATTACTGAGCGAGCTTGCAAGTAAAGCTGATAGATATGCCTAGTTAATAAAAACTTACTGTCTACATGTTACATACATAGTGTTATGTTCTACTGCTTTATGTTATATTTAAAATGCAAAATTTGACGGGATCCTAAAACAGACTTGTAAAGTTCTACAATGCTCGTCAACAAAACGCTAATGCAAACGAATTTGTTGCTTAATCGCAACACCATGACAACGTTTAGCTATAAATTGTCCTACCGCCATTGATTATAAAATGTCTTTTTTATTACTCTTGCATCATAATACCTGTTTAAAAAAACTAAAAAGCGTGTGAAATCTCAACATTAAAACACTGGAATGCTTTAAAGTTGCTATAGAAACAATGACGTCATTATTTTTAAAGAAAGTTATATTTGTAATTTACACATGCACTGCAAGATATAACAAACAGTATAATTTTTATTTGTAATAAATGTTAAATGTATAATTATTATTATTTGATATGTGGATTCCAGCAGTTTCCAGCTCGTTATTACTTGCTTCGGTTATCACAGGATCACCAGTATTAACTGACAACGATGACGTAGTAATTGTCAAACTGAAAAATGAAGCAACTGTTACTAATCTCTGTCAAAACTATCGTATATCAGTACCTTTAAAAACAAGAAAATGTCATCAGGAGCTTGAACGAAAAATCTACGAAGTTCTTCCTCCGTGAAAACGAAAGACTTTTTAGCTTCATAACCTTTATTTACCACCTTCATAAACGCATGCAGCTTGTGAAAAGATGCCAGATCCATTCCGTTTCTGTCTTAACATTTCTTGCAATTTTGAATGTATACACCATAAAGTAGACGATTTATACACAGTAGACTGTCATAAAACATAAAATATGAAAAACAAATAATTATAATTGTAATCAATGTTACCATTTCCATCATGTAGGCAAGCATCAATGATTCATTTACACTTTTCGAATTTTTACTTTCCATCCACGTAAGCAGTTTTTCATATCGAGGGCATCAGATCAGAGAGGCGTATCCGCCAAAATTTTTATCTTCAATTTTTATGTCGTATTGATTTCTGGTATCGACCTGGGTGTTGTCACAAACGGGCGAATGTTTTGTAAGGCCAGATTAATGCCTTACAAAACATACGCCCGTATGTAACAACATGCAGGTCGATACCAGAAATCAATACGACCTAATAAATTGAAAATCACACATTTGGCGGATATGCCCCTCTGATCTGATGCCCTCGATATTCTTTGCAATAAGCATCTCTTGATTTCTCCGGAATCAATCTTAATTCCGCTTTTTTTGCCAATTTTTGAATTTCCCGTGGAATACTTTCTTCAAACTGACTCATTTTCTACAAAACAGCAAAGTAAACAACAAATGCAAACCAATCTCTCCATATCAACGACATGACGTCATTGCACAGGCTACTCTACGAAATGATACAAATTCAAAATTAAAATGCTCATTTAAAATATGAATTTCACCTCTATTTCTCGAATTATGACGCAATTGTAATAAAAAAAGCGTATGACACGCGTGTATAACTGCTTTTAAAGCACTTACGCCATTAAAAGCACTCCGCTTCGCGTCGTGCTTTTAAACTTGTCGTGCGTGCTTTAAAAGCTTACTTATACACTTGTATCATAATATACTATTTATACAAAATATGCAATAAATTAATAAACGCCAGTGAAGATGGAAATAAAGCTTTATACGCTACACGCTTTGCAATGAATCTTTACTGGGCTCACTGGATTATGGAGGCTCGCTCCTTTGTTGCTCGCCTCACAAACTTTCCAGCTCGCCCGTAAAGGTTAATTTACAAAGCTTGCCAAAATAAATAACTATTATATGTACAGCTGATTTCAAATAAATCTAGGACAGTCGGTGTTCCATAGTGTAAATGTTGCTTTTTCTTTTTCTCTGATGTTTAATAAATTTTATATATTTAGTTACATATAAAAATATAATTTACAGATTTTTAACCGAGCTCTTATAAGATCTACGTGTAGACAACATTTTCCCCTGATGTCGACACGAAAAGATTTATTTTGATAACAATTTATTACTCCTAACGTACCCATTCACACATCCTGCACTTACAATTCCCCCTCTTGCGTTCCCAAGATTAGACAGATAAATTATGTACAGATAACTATATGGATATCTTCTAATTCAGTTTGTAATCGACTTAAATTTTAATTTCTGGTACAAACGGTTAAACGGATTGATACCGATCGAAATATATTTCGATATTTTCTCCAAAGACAAATTCTAAGGATATGACATACTATAGTACTTACTTAGTTGTTCACTAACTTATGTATGTATGTACTTTAGAACAAAGAAACAGCGGAGGTACTAAGACAAGAGCACTTTTTAGAAGCAACTTACAGAATCAGTGAAGCAATCACCGCAACTTTTTCAAATACTGATGATGACAAGACCAAAATATGTTTTAAACAAATGAAAAGCAGCTCAAAGCTCAAACACTTATCAACATGTTTTGACAAAAATAGCTGTCTACTGACATTAGTAAGATGGCATTAATTTCACAAAATCGACGATTTGCTTCTGATTGTGAGCTCAGATAGTAGGATCAGAAATAGCCCATAAATACTACTTTACATAATTACAGCCTATTCCGTTAAAGATAGCGAAATTGTAAGAGTTGCACTTCCACTAGGGATAACTAGTGATGTATTTGTCTCTTGTATTTACTTTCCTCGTTTGTCTTCGTTAGGAGTAAGTTTATTTGTAGTAAGTACAACACCGAGACCATTTCTATGCAACCGGGAATACGAATCCGAAATATACCCCATAAAACATCGTTTTTTTACTTATCTTCTTTATCACCAAATGTTCGACTTTCATCCTTACCTAATATATAAGTGCAAGTAACAAGCATCTATTTCATAATTACAGTAACTATTCCAGAAACTAACTTTGCAAATTCCACAGACAAAACTAAGAAATTAAAAACAGTTGACCCAAATAAAAACAGTAGTCGAGTTGTCACTATACCGTTTTTCTTATTATCGATAATAAAAAAGCAGGATCTCAAGTATTAACTCCCAATCTTGTTGCAGTCTGTTCAAGAACACATTGGATAAGACAAAAGGTATCTTTAGATTTATCACGGCAAAACATGATTAATAGCCAGTTCCGATGTCCGATGCCCACCGAAAAATATCTCGAAAACTAGAAGACCTAGTAAGCTGAAATTTTATAGGCAGGTGTGCCCTACCCCAAAGGGATGCATGAGCATACTTTTAATCCTTCAAAAACCCTTATGGCTATACATCTCTTGAATGACGTAAGCTACAATTTTCAAAGATCATACTTGAAGCAATTCTAAAGATAAAGAAATGCAGAAATTACCGGCGTTTTATCCAGGGGGAGGGAGTAAGACAACATTCCAGGGGGAAATGAGTTTTCCAACAAAAAAATAATTATTGAAAAAAGTCTTGATTGTAAGTAATCTGTAAGAGTACATATATGCCACCACGGACTATTTTGTAGAACTTTTTGAGACCTACAATTCGTTTGCTTACAGTTTGCCTTTATCTGTTACCGTTTTTGCAAGGCATTTTGTGAAAATGCCTTACCTTGTATAGTACTACGCACTCGGGATTTTGTTGCTCGGTAAACTTACTCGACATATTTCTTAGCACAGCATTCTGACAGAAAACGTCAAAATTTAATAGGCTATTTTAATGCACTTGGGATATTACTGTTAATTATTTTTTTTACATTTTGCTCATTATACGACTCTCGAAAGACCTTCTGAACAATCTTCATATAACTAACATTCTCCAAGAAACAAGCTATGAAATGGTGAAAACAGCATTAAGATCTACCCAATGATTCTCGAAATTCAACTGCTTTTACGGAAATATAAGTTAAATGTAATTGTTTGAGTGGGCGTGCACCTACGAATGATGCGGGGTATGTGATATGCAGGCAGATTACCAGCGGCGACGTTACCAGCAGCTCAACTTTTCTAAATCGATCTCTTTTCTTACTGCATTGAAGCTGAATTGAATTGATTTTCAACCAGAGTTATGGTAGTTTTTAATAATAATAGATGAACTAGTATGCAATTTGCTTTAGAAATGGACGCGTTGAAATCCATGAAAACAAAAGGACCCCGCACGTTTCTTATGGAAATTGGATCCCGGTCAAATTGGCTGAAATTTTGATATGTTGTAGTTTATATCATCCTGATCAAAAGTCTCCCTGGCCACTAAGCTCTAAAATTAATGGTTTCGGAGTTACAGAGCACGAAATGAGGAAAAACTCATACTTCGGTTTATGGATTTTTAACACGTACAGCCTTCAGTAGCGTCATTTTTTGTGTATATTTTTTATTTTTGCTTTCGTGCGAATTATGCGAAATTATACCGGGTGTCCCATTATATTTTGCCTCCTTTATAAACCTCTGTAACTTTTGAATTAATTCTTTAATATTCTTATTTTTTAAGTTTTTTCTGAGTATCTGTCTTTTTTTTTAACTTCCGGTTTATTCGGAAATGACATAGCGGATTTTGGGGGATCGGGCAATTTTGTGATTTCAAATGGAACACCCTGTACATTTTTTCACAGTTGAAAAGTCCATTGCCCCCCTTATTGTTTCCTCTTTCCGAAAGTGCCCAGCTTGTCATGGTTATTGCATAGGGTAATAACATGCAGTATTCACTTTAAGAGCTTATAAAACCATCACCCTGTATAATAACCATGACAAGGCTAGTACTTTTGGAAAGGGGGGGGCAATAGGCTTTCCAACTGTGAAAAAATATACAGGTTGTTACATTTGAAATCGCAAAGTTGCCCTATCCCCCAAAAATACGCTACGTCATTGCCGCATAAACCGGAGGTGGGTAAAAAAGACGGATACTCAGAAAACAACTTTAAAAACTAAGAAGAAGACACACCTATCACACACATTTCACTATCTCAATTAGTTCAAAAGTTATATAGGCTTATAAAGGGTCAAAATATAATAGGGCACCCGGTATAAGTTCACATAATTCGCACGAAAGCAAACCAACATAATTACCTGTGTTAATTAAAACAAAAACAAAAAATATACACAAAAAATGACGTTACCGAGGTTGTACGTGTTAAAAACCCATAAACCTAAGTATGTATTTTTCCTGCCTTTCGTGCTCTGTAACTCCGAAACTATTAATTTTAGAGCTTTGTGGCCATGGAGACTTTTGATCAGGATGATATTAACCACAACATATCAAAATTTCTGCCAATTTGTCCGGATCCAATTTCCATAAGAAACGTGCGGGGTCCTTTTCAAAAATTCAAACTTGATGAATTTACATTAAGAGAGATAGATCATTCTCTAGTTATGAGAAGTAGATATTCTTTAATTCTCGTTTGCTATACCTATTATTAATTTAATCTTGTGATACAAAACAAAGAAAACTGAATTTAAGAAAAAATAAGCACATTAGAATTGTTAATTCTACTGAAATAATAAATTTATAACATCATTGTTGACTTTCCCTGCAAATTTTGATAACAAAATAAAATGTTTAAAAAAAGATTAAACGCCTTTTAGTCAATGGTCTCCGTAAATGTGACCAATCGGTTAACCCTATTCGAAATTGCTTTGTGAAAAAAAAGAGGACAAAAAGAATTTAAGAAGTACAAAGTCCGAATCTATAACAATTTAGAATACTCGAAAAGGTTCAGCAAGCCGGTATTCAATCGAGACTTTTTTTACGTTTATATGGAGAGGTGCTGGATACCTTCTGCTGACTTTCCTTGAATAAATTTATTTGTTGATACCTAGTGAAAAAAAGAAATTAAAAAATGATGGGATTAGTTGATTGGATGACTAAGCTGATGAGAACAACAAATAAGCAAGTAATATGTGAAAGATCAAATTTTATCTCAGCAATGACATGTATTTATTTTTAAAGAGTTTTGAACTTTTTAATCATGGAAGTGGAAATTCTCATAAGTTTTTTTGAAGTAGCAAATCGGATATTTTCTTAAGGATTTGGTACTATAGACATCTATATTTTCTGTCGTATCTTCCTTAAAATAGTATACACCGTGTCCAAGATAAGAATGCACAGCATGGGGATCTTGAAAACGGTAAAAGATACAGGTTGGCTTAAATTAGGAAAAAGTTGCATTATTGGGAACTTATTTGAACACTTGCAATAATCTTTGAATTCTTTTTCTAATGCCTACTAGATTAAGAATCTAAAAAAATATTAAAATTCATTTTTCTCTGTTTTTTGGCTTTAGAAGCATAATTTGTGATACATTGTTGAATTTGTAATAAAAAATGCTACCGTATACAAGGTGCTTCTACTTTTATGGCCATATAAAAAAATTAAGTTGATGATGATTTCTCGAAGATGAAACATTGGATAAAAAATTTAAAGACGCCATTTTGTAGAGCTTAAAAAGTGACAATGACAAAGTGTCATTAGTTTTTTAATATCTTTTAAAATAAATACAAAAATTGGAAAAATCGAAAATCCGAAAAATTGCATTTTTTGGAAAGTTTCGAAAACGATAAACAATCATGGATTTCTGCGATCGGCATGTAAACATACTCTAAATAGTGCAACTTTTTCCTAATTTAAGCCAACCTGTATCTTTTGCCGTTTTCAAGATCCCCATGCTGTGCATTCTTATCTTGGACACGGTGTATATCTTAAACTTATTTTAATTACAATAAAATTTATTTTATTTGTACAGTATCCAACAGAAGAAAAACATTTTAAATACTGACACATACGCCTGCATATAGTTTTCTTTGGAATACTACCAGTTTTTCAGCTACATTATCTTTCAGCTTCTTTGAATTCTTAATTCTCTCATAAATTTTGTTTTTAAAATAGCCACATTGTAGAGATGGTGCATTTTGTGAGTATATATTCCATTTTTGTGTAATCAACTTTTTCAATAAGATATTTAGATATTCCAATAACAAACTGCTGCTTCGTAGTACGTAGATAATAATATAAGTTACATACGTAGATATATTTCTTCATGATGTCCGAATCTTAATCATCTCAGTATCTTAATTATCTAATTACTTATTAAATTACTTTAATAACTTGTAGTTATCCTTTTCGTGGCATACTGATTTATAATTTGTGATTGTCTCTACCGGAGAAGAGGTGAAAAAAGATTTTTTTGTTTTTTTTGTCCAGTACAGTGGTCAGAATTGGTTGAAAAACATTTTTTAGTACTAGTTAAAAAATAATATTAGCGATTGACATGATAGTGACTTTTTCTGCAATGCTAGTAACGAAATGTTATTTGTTTAATACGCTCTCGAATGTTTCAGAATTCAAGTAGGCATAATAGAAGAACGATAGTAAAAATCACTTTAGTTACAGTTGTTGAAATATACTGCAAGATGTAAATTTATGATACAGATATTTTTGAAAACATTATAATGCAATATAGTACATATACAAATATCCATCTTCGTCTAATTACAACAGTGTAATCATTATTTTATATTTATATTTGCAACCGTTTTCAACTTGGCATAGTACAGACTTAGGTTTGTCGGGAAACACATTACTCCCTAAAGAGCAAAACAGCTACTTTACGCCCTCTTTTAAGGGAGTAGAGCTCTATACACAGTGCGAGTCAAAAGTAAGGAATAAATTCGATAAAAGAGAAAGTATTGATTTTTGGAAAAATTACAAAAACAGGACAATTTTGTTTTTTAGTCTGCACTTTTTGACATACTATACGGATATACAGGGTGATGCGTTTAATTGCGGTGAAGTCATCGGGATTTTTTTTTAAATAGCAATTTAAATTTTTTTATTCCATATTCTGACACTTTATAACTTTGTTACCTTACATAAGGAAATATTTCACCAAAATCACCAAAACTCAATAGTTTCCCTTATTTATCGAATTTGTTTCTTACTTTTGACTCGCACTGTATAGGTTGTGTAAAAATCGTTTGCTTGAACTTGCCATATTAAAATATAGCAAAACTGGTAGGAGCCTCTGTTAGTTCAATAGACTAGAGTCACTGCATCTAGTCACCTAGGCCAGCTGGTCGATCAGAGTAACACAAACCTCCGCCATATTGGGGCAGAGAAGGATGATTTTTAATAATGGACAAATTAAAACCACGTTTTACGTGTTTGACGTATTAGAGGTTTGATCTTTCAGAATAAGAGAAACCTTTTAAAGTAAACGTGGATTTGATTAAATTCAATACAGAACAAATAATGAACAATTTCGTGCTTTGTTTGCCCCAATCTGGTGGCGGTTTGCGGTACTCTGGTCGACCAGCTGCCTAGGTAACTAGATGCAGTGACTCTACAATAGACAATGCATCATGCTATTCTGTTTTGGCATGAACGTTAGCTAATAGATGAATCTGTCATTAAGGTGCTCTCAAGGTGCTCGCAGACTTGTACGCTTTTTGTATTGCGCAATCTGGAAAATGACGCAATTCTGATATTGCAATGTGTGAATACTGCTGCAAGTCAAAAAATTGCACAATTTTCAAAATTGCACACCACTTTTCGAGTTGCATACATTTTTAAAATTGCCACGTCTGAACAGTTCCAGGTACTGGACTTGCGCAATATAGAAATTGAGCTATATAAAGTGACGCAACATCTGTTTTAGTGCAACTTTACCTGTAAATAATTATTTTTTAAATAAATTACGTTGCATATTTACTACTAATTTAATTGTTAGGAATATAAAATTGTTGATGCATTAGTTTAACGAATTAGCAACTGAGTTTTGTGGGTCGGAATTACACTTACACGTGGGATTTTAAAAAATTTTTATTCTTTAGGTTCAAAGAACTATAATTTCCAAAAATTACACAATCTTTTATTTTCACAAACAGTTAACATTTGCTTCTTGTGGCAGCTAATAATATGGATTTTTAATTTTAATTTTTCAGAAATTCAAATTCACATCTACAATAGAATATTGTATTGTGAGAAAATGTACAAATATAATTCCATCTTTTTTGAAATTCTACATTTTCCAGTGAATTAAGCAAATCGTTAATCTTTAGAATAACTTAAAATGCACCTTTACAAAACTGACAGCTACTTCTCTCAAGTTTAAATTGTAATGGGAATTTAATTGTAAAAAATAAGAACGCTTCACAAAAAACATTAGAATTGAATTGAAACATTGAATGAAACATTAGAAAAGGTTGTAATATGGCTGACAGTGTAGACATATGTATTCATGTAGACAATTCTTAAGTCAGAATAATCTGATTATCTGCATTATAATATTCTGTGGTATTTTAAGTCAAAATGAAGCTAATTTCAGCTAATTTTATAACTTCACTATATAATTTGAGGGCGCCATGGTTAACCCAATATTCATAGTATGAAAATGGTAGAACAAGAAAGATTATAGCCGTCTATCGAAAGTTGCAGCTTTTTTTCCTTTATAAACACTTTATAAGTGTTAATATTATTAAAACTGGTCTAACAAGACCAAGCATTAATTTTATGTTGAAAGCTTATACTAATGTTCAAACATGTATGTTCTATATTTAAGTCTGTTCTAGTTCACTATATGCACTCACTTAATGTATTCTGCTAGTAAACACTGTACATTACACTAATTCGAAAGTCTTCTTCAGCCTTCGAACGAGGTTCTAATTGTCAAGCAACTGAATTGCTTTAGGGTTGAAGTGTTGATTAGGGTTTCTGACCCGGGAATTCCCAGGACCCAAGTCCCGGGAATTCCTCTATTGTTTGTTGTCTCGAGTCCTGGGAAAAATAACTCGAAACGCGGGACTTTTCTATACAAGGTATTTAATTAAAATTCTTACTATAGAATTAAGGTTTTATTTGTGTATTGCTTTGTACAGATGGTGTTCTTAACCAGTCTGTAAACACATACAAATTATTTACAACCCGTCCATAAACAATTGATAAAGGTAAAGGGATTAGTCTTAGTAAGAAGTACCGTTAGGTATGGTGCCTCGCCTTAGCATTCTTTATAAGTAAGCTTGCAGTTTCTATTCAATTATATTCAAAAAGGGTCTTCATCCGGAATTTCCTCTCTTATTATGAACAGGTAAGGTAGTCTTCTTAAAGACCTAAACATAATGTTTTTACTTAAAAATTCCTATTGAAATATAGTGTTAATCTTTTTAGCAACCGGTCTTATTCAATAGGTAAAGTGTTCCAAGTAGATTTTGATAGTTTTTGTAATGACAATAGTATAATTAATTGCTTATAGTAGTGTGTATTTACTAGATTTCTGAATTTGTTTCATCTGGCTTTTATTTACCTATTAAATTTATAAATAAAATGTGTTCTGTAGAGCTTCAAGCTGAAAATAAACCAAACCGTTTAAAAATATAGAAACGACCCAATGTAATTATTGCTCCAAACAAATATCGAATTCTAGCGGGCCCATGTGGCATTTAGAATGCATGCACGTATCGCATTTAAAAAAGAAGATAGAATTGAAGAAGATATAGCACCTTGTACCTCAAAAAACTTAAAAATTACCAATCAATTTTAAAAATTTGAAAATCAAGAAATTTGAGTAAAATTGTATATATCTCAATAGGTCGCAGGAGATGGAATATCAATTCGAACTATTCTAATAATATTTATCATGTTCATATTCAGGAAAAATGTTTTATAAAAGCTATGAGTAACTTAAAACTTACCGGTAAACAATACAACACTAAACAGGAAAGATTTTGTCATAAAAACGAGAAAAATAATTTTATGATTGGAGAATTTATTTATGTACCTCTGTGCTCTTCATTAACTAATTGCAGTTATTTTCCAATGGGAACTTCTGGGATAAAGTGATTAGAGGATTAATTAAAGCAATTTAAAAAACAAATATTTGGATTTTTGCGTTACATGACATCAACACGTTAAAAGTTGCAGCTTGAGTTTATGAAAAGTGGCGCATCAAAAGCATCAAAATTGTGTGTAAATACCTTTGCAACTTTAAAAATTGCTATTGATACTTTTAAGTTGCGCCATTCATTTATGGAGCCTTATCAGACAGAATCTTTAGTAGCCTTGCGTTAAAATATGCATACAATATTATATTTCCCATTCTATGGAGATTATTCAAGTTAAGAATATTGAAGTAACGGGTTATTAATTCTGCACGTCTTTAATAATAAGTTGTTTAATAAAATTTTAAAAAATATAATTAATAAGAGGGAAAAAAGAATGAAGGTAATATAATCACTTCAGTTAAGTAACAGGTTTCAGAAGTAATCATAAGGTAGATGCGTTAAATAATAATATGCAGGCGTAATTATAGATTATTTTATAAGTACAAGTATAGAATTATCTATAATAAAGTGAAGGTACATATAATTGAAAGATGAAAGAATTTTTCCTTCGGGTGATGTTTATCATAAAATGAGACATTGATAGCTTAAACTATGAAATACATCAACCAAACTATGATTTGAAATTTTAAACTATCGGATATTTACTTTTAGGTATTAATTATTAATTTATCCGCGTTGATATACCTTTTTGCTATGTATTACAACTGACAGTTTGTCAACCTAATTTTTAAACGAATGTATACTGTACATTTACAAGACATTTTAAAATATTTATTGTAAATAAAACTGTCAGGCAACTGCCTGTTAAAAGTAATACAATTTAATATTAAAAGAATTAGAATTATTTACAATCATGGTGAAAATATTGCGGCTTGGCTTTTTAATTAGATGCTGCTATTCATAATTAATTAGTGCTGTAAAACAATAATTATGATCATCAAAACAAAGATGCTTAGACTATCATTTGATAGACAGTCTAGGGTGGGTCGAAAAAAACTTTTTTGTTTTTGTTTTTTGCTATACCGCGGAAAACTTGCCTCTAGTACGCATATAAGTAAAATTTAAAAAAATTAAAAATCGATTTCTGCCTTACTGTCGCTTAAAATCTATAAAAACTGCTCAATTTTTTTGCTCAAGCATTTTTGCATAATTGAGAAGAAAATATTCTATGTAAGTCAAACTTCTTATCTTAATATAAGTAAAGAATATCACAAGGAAGATATGTAAATAAAAAAAATCAAGGATATTTCATCATTATTTATTGGTCGCAAATTTCGCTTAAAAACTCAATTTTTACAAAAAAAATCGTAAATTTTACATTTTGTCATCAAACGAAGTAAATAATAGTAATGGATTATAGCATCTTGACAAGAGTCTTGTACTTCTTGTTTGCTATACTTGCTACTTTAAAGTCTGCGCTGTTGGAAATCTTGAGCATTATGGATCTTGACATGAGAGTGCTTCGAATGCAGTGGTTTCCAAACTTATTTTTCGACAGAGCCCTTATACAGTATTTTACATATCACGAAACCCTTGCCATATCTACAAACATTCTAATCTTAACTGGGCATTAAAAAAATAAAAATTACTTATAAATAATTTCTTCAAACATGCACGTGTACGATACAGAACACTTGCAATTTCATATTTCAACCTTAAATTAATATAAACATTTATTTCATAAAACTACGTTTCACGACATTATTATTATGCATTATCTTTCTGATATTATGACAACACGTCTCGTGAAACCCCAAAATATTTTCATTGAACCCCAGGGTTCCATGGAACACACTTTAGGAACCACTGTTCTAATGAATCCATCCCTGGACCTAGCTCCGCAGACTTTCTGTGACGCTTCAGTCGCCAGCAGAAACAAGTTGAAATGCCAGTCGATACTGTGCCTGATTGTATAATTGATGTAACGTTCTCATCACTTACTCTTCTATGCAATGGAGTCGACGATACATTACATAAACTCCAATTAATTATCTCTATGTGCTCTGTAGCACCGAAGTTCAGTGTTGGTGGCACAAAGCTCCTCTAATTGTGTTGCTCTTAGATGCTATGTTTGTTGCCTTCAAAATTCGTATGGGTCCTAGCTCTCTAATATGGTTTCTTTCATCTACAATCATACTCGAAAGTAAATTTTCGGAGTGAACGAAAAATACGTTACGTTACTGGGTGTACAATTTGAAATAAATTTTCAGATAGGTACCCTGAGGTTTTAATAGCTTCGAACACATGTTTAGAACCATCTGTAAAGTACTTGCTTTTCTTGATATTAAACAACACAGTGATTGAATGTAGTTTTTGCTTGCTCCGAAAATCTGATTTTGACTATGATTGTAGATGAAAACAAGCATATCAAAGAACTAGGGCCCAGGCCAATTTTGAAGGCAAGAAACACAGCCTTAAAGGAAACACAATTAGGAGCTTTGTGACACCAAAACTCAACTTCACTGCAACGGAGTACACAGAGATGATTCATTGGAGATCGTGCAATGTATCGCCGCTTGCATTGCATCGAAGAGAATACGAAGAGTAAATGATGAGAACATTACATCAATTACACAATCTGACACAGTATCTGACTGGCATTTCAACTTGTTTCCTTGTCGATGTGCCAAATTGGTGACTAAAGCATCACAGAAAGTCTACGGAGATAGGTCCGGGGATGGATTCACTAGAACAACTCCCGTGTCAAGATCCATAATGCCCAAGTTTTCCAACAAAGAGCAGAATTTAAAGCAGTAAGTATAGAAAACAAGAAGTAAAAGACATGCATGATGCTATAGTTCATAACTATTATTTACTCCATTTAATGACAAATTGTACAACTTGCGTTTTTCATGGAAAAGTTGAGTTTTTTAAGCTCAATACGCGACCAATAAATAATAAAATATCCATGATTTTTTTATTTACTCATCTTTCTTGTGATATTCTTTACTTATCTTAAACTACAGTAGAAGTTTGACTTGCATAGAATATTTTTCTCAGTTATGCAAAAATGTTAAAATTGAGCAGATTTTGTAGATTTTAGGCGTGATGCGCGACCGGAAGATATCAACCGATTTTTTATTTTACTTATAGTATTTGAGGGAACTTTTCCATGTTAGACTTTAGGATCAAATCCTACTGAAATGTTTCTAAAACTACACTCATTTCTTACTACTTTTTTACTCACTTTAGAAAGAGTCAAACTCATACTTACTTTTCATATTCATAAACATTGTGAAAAGATTTTCTTACTTGAGATGAAAATGAGAGCCAGATTAAATAAAATATATGTAAATCAATATTAATGTGTTTCATAAATTCATAAAGTCAGTATAAATTATTACTTTTTAACTGCGCTATGATTTTTTGACATGTTTTACTGCTAATGAATAGAATTTAAGGTAAGTTTTAATTTACCTACAGTTATGCCCACTTTCAGGAAGAACACGAGTTTTCTAATGCTTATGTCCTAAATTGAGTAAAATAAGGGTATAAAGGTGACAATGAGTGATCTTCAAATTCCGTTCTTGAATGTGACCCTTAGTTTATTAAGTTTGCAAAAAATCCTGGTGCCCTACCAATACATAAAAAGTCACAGACAGAACAGAAAAAGTTTTTAGATAGAAGTAGTAAACCCAAATAAACCACTAAACATGTCATTTTTCAATAGATAACCATTTTATTGGCCCCTTTGTAAAGTTATAATGTTGCTAGAGAGGAAGTTTTTATTTTATTATAAAATCATAAAATGGTAACCTAAATAATGAAAATCGCTTAAACACCATCCAGATCTGATTCTATTTTAAAAATTACACGTACTATTATAAAGTCTAGGAAAATTCATGGAATTAGAAGAATTCCACTATTCTTTATGATATGACACAATTAGCTTCTTATTTGTTTTTATAACACATTTCTTTAAAGTTTATGTATTATAGGATTTCATTTTATATTTAAGTTGCTTAACAGCTTAACTTAAAATATACGGACAATATATTTTTAGTATTGTTTGGATTATATGCGTCAAATATATTTATTTTAAGTAGGTATTGTAAGTTTTGGTTACACAAATATCTAAGTAGTACTAGAGGAGTGGATTCTTAATCTGTTAGCGTGTTAGTCTCATTTATTAGGAAGTGTTCGTAAAAAACGAATCTCTATAATACAACTGCAGGTAAATTCAAAATCGTTTTCAAAACTTCATAGGTAAGTTCTATTTATTGCAATCTTAAAAAGTCACAAACATACCAAAAATTAAATATATGGCTTTACTGCTTCAATCCTACTAGAATACTATAGTCTCGCTGACAAATGAAGGATTTAAATGAACTCGTGCACATCAGCTGTGAGAACATTACGATAAGCTAAGAATGTAAGCAGAGTATTGTGTTACTAGAGACTTTTTAAAAAAGTCAGTAGCGTACGTTCGGATAGTATTTTTTAACATTATGTAAATTTATCATTGTTGAAGTATCTATTCAACCTTAATAACGATTTATAATTAAAAATCTCATTACGTTTTAAATGGCATAGGGTAATGAATACATTTAAAGAAAAGTAATTGCAAAAATTTTAACTATAAATCGTTAAAAGTAAAAAATAGGGAATCAATCAATAATCATAACTACACAAAATCATAACTGGTGTTAATTTACATTTTTAAGTGCATAAAACTGATACTAAATGATGGCAATCCTTTTTATATATTAGGAATCGTAATGTATAATAATTTACCAATTTCAAATAACCAATAAAACAATTAATGTATAAACAATTTGTTACTGTTGTAAAGGAATTACTTAACTATTATAGTAGTTCTTAAGAATTTTTGTTTATAACAATATTTCTGCTTTTATATGTTTAATTTAATTTATATTTTTTGCCGTTTACTTGCATACATGTTACATAGAAAACAAAAATATGCCTAACTGTGAGTCAAATAGTATTTTATAGGTGGAATGAGATAACTAAACTTGGACGTTAATAATAATTGTTCTTATAGTATAAATTAATTTCATTTTCCCTATTTTGCACGTGTATTCGATTATAATCGAATACAACATTAAGCATCAATGTTGGCCTTCGTAAAGGACATTTTGTGACGCTACTGAATCACTCCAGTTTATCAGTTGTTTCTGTTATCAGATACATTTTTCGGGTCGACCACGTGATCATGAGGTGGACACTGCGTGATTTGAGATGCTTTTTACAATTCTGCCCTCGTGATATAGGTAATCTTAAATCCTTCATTTGTTGGTGAGACTATAGACCAGGCATGGCGAACCTATAGCATGTGTGCCAACGGTGGCACGTACGAAAATCTTACTGGCTCGCGAATAAGTTACAGTAATAGAATTTTATAATTTCTATTTTACTACACTTACATCTTTACTTTACGTTTATAAATTATACATTTTTTGGTAAAATATGTAAGATCAAAATCTTGTTTTACAAGACATTAACTAGCCAAAGAAATATTTTTTCTGGCGGTATTCGACACATTATGATAAAGAAGTATGTGTTCTATTATGTTTCGGGACAGTTGTATTTAGAACATCGCCGATAAAACAGCATTATGAAACAAACCATAAATCGCTCCTTGTGAGACACAAGGACCACCAGTTAGTTCTCTTTGAAGATTTTGAAAATAAAGAAACACTTATTATAACGCACAAAATTCAAAATAGAGGTTTCTTGTGACAATATCAAAACAGGTAACTCCGAAAATGGAACCGTATACATATTTTCAGGTTTCTAGAATCCACATTAGTCAGGGGTAACTAACATCTAACCGTATTTAGCTGTTAATGCTGTGCTGAATGCAGCTTTGAAGCGCTAGATAACGTAGGTTAAACGGCCTTTTTGTGCTGTTTTAGCGCAAATAATGTTATAATTATATATGAAAATTAAACTAACATCAAACAACAGGTCAATCAAGAAAGAGTAAACTTTAGGCTCATTTTAAAGTTAACTACGACTATGGACACAATTTTAATTATAAACAAATTTATAGACAGTAGCATGCAGTAGTCACATTAATGTTGTACTAAATTTTTCACTGTTTACAGGTTATGTTCAAGTAAACACATGTATTAACTTACCCCCACGTTCATAAGCAGCGCTGCAATTGCAGCATTTCGTTTGACAAGTTACGCTGCATTCAGCCGTTCTAATGCTATAGAGCGCTAGATGCTGTTAGACGCACTCAATGATAACTATATCGTGTCACCTGTAGACCAAATTATTTGTTCTTATTACTTTGACATTGTTTGCCGAAAAACATAAAAAAACGTTATTCTTATACGATACAAACTCAAAATTTCAATGTATAGCTGATTTCAAATAAATCTAAGACACATCTTGAGAGTGATTTTTGCGTTTTTAACAACGTGTGAACAAGGAAAACATATTATATTCAGAATTTTACGTTGCAGACCATTATATTTTTCTTTCATGTTACTGCCATAATAATAGTAATATTATAATAATTGGTACAACCTATTGCCTGGCGAACCAGGCCCCACAAGCTATGACTCTTGTGCGGGAAGGGGCGATTATTATCATTACGCAGGCCTAACGTGCGGCTACAGCCGATTTACAGATGGTACATTTGCAAATCCCACATTTGTGTCACAACTAAGGAAAAACTGCAAAAAACCTTAACCGTAGCTGCTGGTAGCGGGAGTCGAGCCGGGCCGCTTGGGTAAGAATCCAGCACGCTAGATACTACACTACCAAGGCTGTTAATTGTCATATGCTTGCGAGTTCAAGTTTGGCAAACAAGTTATACATAAAATTAGTTAAACCTAAACATAAAATTAGTTTAATACTAAAAATTAGTGTTGCATTTTCTACAAAGATCGAGAACGCAAACTAATTTGCAAACTAGACTCATTGTATGCAACAAATCGTAGAATGATTGTTATCGTCTGTTCTGTATGACTTACGTCAGGTGCAGTTTAGTATTACTGAAAAATATTTAGCTTGACGTAAATCATGCAGAATATAATCTTGTATTGCTTTTCCCTATGATTTTAATAAATTGATTTTATAAGGTATTAATTACTTAAGTAATAAGTTGATTTCGTCCTTATATTTTTAGATTGTTCTATCTGTCGGATATGCTCTTGCAATGGAGAATCCAGCTCATCATGCAATCATTTAATGGGTTTCAAAAAACTGCCGTTATTATGGGCGTATAAATCATTTAAATCGTCTCGAAATGCCAAAGATGGTCTTGTTAGATATTTAACCACTGAAACAATCTAAATTAGTACATTTCGATAAAATATTCTCGGTATCAAAAAGTCTTAGTTCTTCTTAATTTATTTATTGTCCCCTGTTCTAGCATTTTAGTTAAACTTAACCATTTCTTTATTCTAGCATAATGTAATTATTGGTTAAATTGAATAATTTATAAAAGGTATTTGGTTGTTGACATTTTCTTTAAATCTTTTCTGCAATTAGATTTTTCTATTTTGTTACCAGTAATCACTTTTAATCCAGTCAATTTAGAACAAACTTTCATGAATAGCGGAAAGTTGAGGTAATTCCTTGGATTTTTGCATAGACTTACCTTGTGGGTTGTTATATAACCCGTAAAAGTCACTATATACCCGTAGGTGGTGATCTCGAAAAGATAATGATGGTAAACCCTTAACAGTTTTTGTTGTTTTTCTCGAAAACTATTTGGTTTATCGAAACAAAGGAGGTTAGGTAACATAAAGTTTATTTAATTCCATGCCAAAAATTTCTGAATGTTTTTCCTATCTCGCCATTTCTTGTACTATCGAAGAAAGAAGATATGACATACATGAATCAACACTTTACACCAATAAATTTTCTCAAGCGAAATCTTACAAATAAAGGAAATTAGGATTTCAAGAAAGGCGAAACACCATGCACGTATTTGGTTGGATACAAAAATTGGTACTAGTACAGGGTACTCTGCTAAGAATTAACTTTCCAATATCGCCTGATGGATATTGCCGAAGAGATGCTAAGGTTAAAGATGACTGGACCACTGTCGCATCCGGCTCTCAACGAATTTTTCTTAGCTACTTTATGAGTCATGACGAATATGAGACTACAAGAAGTTACGTCCGAAAGTTTTTTGGGCAAACTTACTGTGCATAGTGATGATCCATGTTTGGCATATCTTCTTTCTTTTATAACACACAAAAGAGGTAGGAAAAAACATTTGGATATTTTCGACAAGGAATTAAATAAACTTTATTTTACCTAACCTTCTTTTTGACTGGATAATTTCTCATTCTACAGTTTACTACAGGCTAACTACCGTTAGCCGAGCCTATTCTTACTAGGCAGCATTAATCAAAATAATTGTCAGGGCTAATTATTAATTATTATTAGAGGTGGTTAACAGTATCTTAAATTGGATTCTGGGGAGACTTAACTCTGTGACTTGTAGGATTGAGATTCAATAGCACCCAAAATTCATATCCAAAACCCAAGGTAATTCGCATTCTCCGTATCTCGAATTTTCCAAATGTGTGTAAAAACTCATCTTCTCCAAAGCAGATTTGAATCGATTAACAGTAATTACGCTACTTAAGATTTTGGAGTCTAATAACATTAAGAATATAATATTAAGAAAGTAAAGTATGGCGTTCAAAATGCATCTTGGAACTATTGTGAGTTTGCAATATTTGGTAACTCGTAATAATTTGAAGGAATAACTTTTAAAAGCGCTATGTTTCTGACCATGTCTTTTTATGTTTTTACCAGACACAATATTAGAACCCGTGATAAAAATAAATTGGTTTAAATATACAATATGCCTATTATCTATATTTGTGGATGGTGATGTATTTTATAAGACGCAGTAACTGTTCAATCACCAATGTATGTACAATAAGTACAGTTTAATAAAACTGTTTGAACCGCAAAGGTCAATGTTAAATTATAATTTTAAATAGATTTTCATAACTTTTCCGGATTTCGGGCTTTTCAGATGTTTCATTAGCGCACGCAGTTTCAAGCGAAGTAATCAGAATCCTTAAATGACGATTTTTATATGAAGAACTATAGTAACATGTAACTCAAGATGGTAATTTGGTTTGATTATTATTTATTTAGACGAGACAAAAATTAGATGAAATTAATAGATCAAAAATAAATTGATTGAAATGATAATTGCAATGATAATATGCTTAAAATTGTAAAGGTCTTCCGTCTTTTTTTAGCACGTGTTGAAGCATTGACACTGACCTAAGGACACACTGCACCCTAGTTTTACTTTTCACCCCTGCACTTGCACTCACCACTTCCACTTCCCATATTTATTCATAAACTGCTATAGATTCAAGTTATGTTTGCCAGACTATTCTGAGGCATAAATAAATTAAGACTGTTGACGAGTAACTTCAGCTTTCAAGTTTCACTCCCTGCAAAATACAAAACCAATATTTAAAGGGAACGTACCAAATACCAAACTCAAACCTTTTATAAAATTATTTTCTTCACTATTGTTTCTATCGTTATGAAAGTACATACTATAAACTCATAATAATGTAGATTTTATTCCACTTTAAGCTAAGGCCACAAGTCGAAAGCAAACATCTTTTTAATGACACTCTTCTGAATATTTTATGTGCATTCACCTATCTAGACGTTCTAATATCTATATCTATATCGTATCTAATAAAATTTAAGTGGAGAAATATCAACTACCAACTCTCGAATAAATGTATTCATCGATTATAAGTACTTCCGAATGGTTGCTTGCATTACATCACTACGCCTTAGTAATATCCAGAAGGATATTTTAAAATATGCTTGATTTATTTCTTACAATATGCTATCATATTTATGGAACCATCTTGAAAAGCAACGTGTAAATGGATTTCAGAATGTTTAGAAAATTTTAAAGTGTACTTAAATTGGAAATGGCTTTGATTTCCCTATTGCTATAAAATACATCTACTGTTTATTTATACTAATATTTTTCTCTATTCATAAATTGTGTAAAAATATAACTTTTATAACATTATTCTGAACTTATATTTCAAGATTAAGCTATATCGTAACGATAGATCAAAGTACTTACCTAACTTTAATTAGAGGTAAATTATAATGTAGGTACTTATTAATACCGTATAAAAAATAACTTCCAAACAAAATTAGTACAACATTGAAAGACTCAGTGGCGTGAGAATTTAGGCTAGGGAAGCAACCACGATTTAAATTTTAATACACCTAGGTACAATAATAAACAGTGTTATAATTATTAAGCTTAAAAGCCTTTTAAGGAAGAATTTTTACACTTCAATAGTATTCTTTTACTCTATAATGATTTATAATTTTTTAGCACATCTCGTTCTTTTGAATACTGATTAACTCCCACCTAGTAAGATATTTTTAGCATGATTGGTAATCCCCTTACCCCTTTGAATCGTAGAAATTCTGTGATTGACATGATTGAAGCATAAAGGGTGCTGTAACGAAACTTGTAACTATTGCCAACGTTCTTTTGTGACAAAACATTTTGAAATTTTTATGATTGTTTAGATTTAATCACAATGTGCAAAATAATACGTCTTTTATTCTTTTGGAATTTGTTGACTATTATACTTTATTTGAAAAAATTTCCGATTTTCCGGTCTTTTTTAGCAAAATACCTGGTGCAGGTTTTAATCTTTGTTGTTAAAGTTAAAAGTTCTGGTTTTGGTCTGCCTTTCTCAATAATTTCCTCCGAAACTGTATGAAGGAAATTTTTTATCAAATAATAATAATATTTTACTAATTGAACGGTACTCGAACCTTCCACCGAAGCAGCTGAATTTGCATGACGTCATGACGATAAAGCAAGTTTAAATGTTGCATACAGAACAAACTAAATAGAATTATTTGTCTTTAAAAAAATCCGAACTTATATAAATTGAAATAATAAAATGTTCCAAAATACAGTCTCATTCGCATCTGCAAATCCGTGCTTATATGCAGTGTAACTATAACACATTTGAATCGGCATCACCTTTCCGCGCAAGTTTAATGAGCCTAATTTAAAATAGTACTCTAAATAATTATACTTTTTGCTGTACGGAATTGATATTGAGCTTTAAGTTGATTAAACATTACAAATTTAAATAAACGATAACCATAATTTTATAAAACTATTTTTGTTAGCATTGTTTTTAATTTTAATAAATTCTTAAGGAAAGCATTGCTTCCCTTGCTTCCATGGACCGCACGCCACTGGAAAGACTCATAATTGATAGCTCTTCGTAGTTCTTGATAGATAATAGGTAGGTAGTGGTATAACTGATATTGTCCGAAAAGGTATTCCATTCTCCTAGAAGAAGAAAAATACCAAATGAAATAATAATTACTTTGTAGCGGAAGATTATAAATTCTTGGTCACCATTTCCGAAACGTAGAATTCTGTTATGAGTTTATTTGAAAACAACAACATAACATTAGTACTTACTACAGAAGACTGATTCGACAAATGTCAGCAGATTGGAAAACGTGTAGAAAATGAAAATAAAGTTTTAATATCACAGAATAATTTCCAAACAGCATTGGACAATTTTCATGGGCAGTCGAAATTATTTTCCCTCCGAAACAATAACCGCGACCAAGTTAGTCTGTGCAACACTCCGCATAGCCTGTACACACTATTTACCACATACCCACCGAAGATTTCATAAGCAATCGGCGAAATGTCATTGGGGTTTTCTATAAAAAGTGTAAAGATAGGGAGAGTTACCTCTGAAGTTGTGGTATGCTTCTGTATCTTTTCCAAAATAAAAACTGGATTTTTACTCTAATCGATTTTTATAATCAGATTCAATTTTCGGAAAAACTTGGGCCTCGATCAGATCCGAGTCTGATCATTCCGAAGCATTATTACTTACTTCTATTATGTATCTATTTGCAGAAGCTTTCTCCGGTCAACCAGGAGATACATTCTTATTACCCGCTATGATTTCACACCTCCACAACTTTAATGAGGTTTTAATAATTTTGATGCAATAAGCGAACTCTAAATTTTTTACTCTGTGTTCTTGTTTTCTCAATGATGACTTCCAATATCCCAAACCATGTACACATAGCAAATGTGTACACTGTCCGGAAAAAGTAATAACAGTATTTTAAATCCTAAGCGCTGGTAAGATCGAATATCTGCCAATAAGTTATGTGCACTTGGTTCAGTTTAGGTAAAATATCCGATTACAACAGTTCTTTCTTGACAGAATCACCAATCTAGGAGAATGTAATGATTTAGGGGCCATCTTAATAATTTACATTAACAGATGAAAAACATTTTTAAAATATTTGAAAATGGCGTTGATGTTTTTGAACATGATCGTAGAAAAATATTTGGCCATTATGGTCGACATGTTCTTTTTGGTTCTACATCTACCAACTTCTGTGCAAGTTTGATTTTGGTATCCGACTCCACCTTACTACAAACCTAACGTTTATGATATCCCTTCTTTTTTATAGAAGAAGCGGGGAAGGTTGGAACGCCATATACCGATTACGAAAAAATTCTAAAAAAATTCTCCACATACAAGAACTTAAGTTTTGCTTCGAAAACTCCAAAATAACCCCTCTTGTTCTCCTAGCTGACCCTGAATATTAAGAAAAATAATGCAATCCTTCCACCTTTAGATTATGAGAAGCCAATTCCTGATACGTAAGTTGCCCATTACGTATTTTATAGTTTAGTTACAGTTCGCTCAAACTTACGAACAATCAGCCACTGGTAAGGATATGGTAATGATAAGATTTTTAAATTTTTCTTAATGATACAAATCGAATTCATCACTTCTCAAGTCAACGTTCTTAAGAGGAGAACCAATCTTTAAAATCTTCTAAAACGGTTTTCTTATACTAAAATAGATTTAGAGTTAGAAACTGATTTTTTGGAAGACCACCATTCCACAGTCGAGAAAACCCAAAGTATTTATATTTATAAACTAAACAAACACTTCTGTAAACAGAATTTAGTTTTCTATTTATTCCGATCAGTTTTATACACCAAAGTGGCATAAGTTAAACTGTTCTCATAAAACAAGAACAGACAATATCAATACGTAAAATTAGATACTTATTCTTACTAATGGCAAGTGTCAATGTATTAGTACTACCAGCAGTTATAAGAAATAAAACATTCTTATAACTAGTTAGTTGATATGCTACCTTGATTGTTATAATTATGTCCACTTTATTTTCACGAACTTGCTTGTGCAAGATACGCACTTCATGTAATTTTTCAAGAGATTAAACACCTAAATCTTCGCAGTTTTGCTTTGCAACCATTTATTTTTTCTTATTTCTTTTCTAATTTTTTGTATAAGAATCAATACGCAGTACTGTTATTTATGTATTTTCAGCATACCAAAGACCAGTCTAACCGTTTATCATTATCGTTACTTATAAGTACGACTTCTCCCAGAGATATTTGTCTACCAAGATTGCTTGTATGCACATAAACCTAAATATTCAGGACGAAACCTACAACGTAAATATTTTATTGCTTATGTAGCATTTTCTTGTAGAGCGATTGACGGCCAACTACATCACATCAGGAACACCAGTTTGTATTTGTTCTTCGAAAAACATCATAAGTTAAAGATTCGCTAGAATTAACCGAAATATAGGCAAGGAGTTAGGAATTTATGATGACCTCGCAATCACAAAGAAATCTCCATACTTTGATAATTTAAGCAGGCACGGCCCAAAACTTCACTTGCCATTTGTTTCAATACCCCTACAAGCAGTATCACCCAGAAACCACCCCGCCAAGAAGTCGTTGGTAGGTTAAAGCGCCACATTATTCTTTCAACACTACTACTTATCACGATTCTCTGTCAGTCCAACAGATTGAAAATGTTCTCAGTGCCTAAAGAATTCGTTCCATTGTCATTGCACACGACTTTTGGTCGCGCTATGAATCGTCGTAGAGGTTGCATAAAAGCAGATAAAGCAGAACAAAGCTCTCAAGTATAAACACACTGCAAAGTTCACAGCAAGGATACTGCTTTGGTCTGCGTCACCAGCTAAATAATTACTAAGAAATAAAATTATCGATTTATTTTTTGAACTGCTCTAATATTTACAATGTAACTTGACAGCGTTGGTTTTTGTCTTTGATGTTAGAATTTTCTAAAATTATATTCACATCGTATTTTTAAGTCAGTTTTGACACTTTTTCAATTCATGGCATCTCCGGTAGGAGCGCATTCTTGAACGATGTTGACTTGATCTTCGAAACATCCCTTATTGAAAGTGAAATGTAATTTACAAAATTTTTGCAGATATCATTATTTTTTGCAGGTCGAAACTTTAAATATTTTCGAAAGATTTCTTAAAAATGAATTTTCTCGCTGGTTTCATCGACTATTCAAGGAACATCATTTAGGTTTGGCATATTAATTATTACAACTGCTAATTTGTCTTGATGTATGTCTTCATGTTTGCTGGTTCTGCGTATCCTACAATCTTTATTATCATCACTAATTACCTAAAATGTTGTAGAATAGATCATTCTTTTATGCTAGAAATAAAGTGTAACTTGTTACATTCATCATCAAAAAGTCAATTCAAAAAATAAATTAATGTTAATTGTACCTATGTTAAATTAATTTTATTGAAGATGGCGGTCCATGCCTCTAACCAAAACTATGTATTATTTAATATAAAATTACTATAAAATTGAAGGGAATTTCAAAGTCGTGCTTCGAAACTTTTTTTTATTAATGAATACCTCCTTTTCAGGTATGTTAAGCATTTTCTTATCGCTCGTACGAATTACTTGGAATTACTTGTTCACACCCGATTCTAAGATTTTCTAAATTGACTGAAAATTAGAAAAATATACTTTTTGCCCGCATGTTGGATTTTAAAGCTGTAAACGACACGAACAGTTGAAGAATGATAATGATGAGAGATACATTATTTTTCCCCTCGAATTTTTAGTCAAAGGTCAAGAAGGTACGATTTTTTTTATCGTATATTCGTATACTATTTACTTTTCCTACACCGTTTATTGGTATGATCTGAAACTTAACACGCAGTCTACAATTGGTATATGCGCGATGGGCATCGGGTTTACTTTGAACCTAGTTGTTAGTAGGATGTGCAAAAGATATGTTTGTAAATTCTTACTTATTGTCTCTGCTGACCATATCTTTTGCTCAGTCTAATAAAAAGGCACATTAATCAGTAAACCGGGTGCCCTTTTGGCATAAACTAATCGTTAAGTGTATGCCTAATTTCAGATCAAACCGATAAGTGGTGTAGTAGGAGGAGTTAATGTACAAATATGCGACAAAGATAATTTGTATCTCCTTCAGCTTTGTCGCAGTCTTCAGGAGGAGAAATTATGTCTTTCAAGTTTTCATAACATTTCCGATTACAAAATCCAGAATACGGGAAAATAGCTATTTGTGCAACAAAGGAGGAAAGTTTTCCTTCCAAGATCGAATTTAGTCGTCCGAGGGTAGCTCCAAACACACGAGGAAGTAGATTTTCTACTACGTATTAGAAAATTGCTTAGAAATTTTGAAAAATTAATTTTTAATAAAAAGTAACCTTTTTGGTAAAGGTGAGGGAAATACGAGGGTGGTCTGAAAAGTTTCCGACCTAACAAAGATACAAGACATTTTTTCTTTAAATTTATTTTTATTTTTCTACATAGTCTCCTTGTAAGTCTACACACTTCTCCCAGCGATGCTCCCATCTCTTTAACCCGTCCAAATAGTACTCGGTGTTTTTCTCTGCAAAATAATTGTTCACGAAGGTGATTGCCTCCTCATTTGACGAAAATCTCTGTCCTCCGAGCGCAATTTTTAGATGAGGGAACAAAAAGAAGTCGCTTGGCGCTAGATCTAGTGAGTAAGGAGGATGGTCAAGCAGTTCAAACCGTAATTCGTGGATCTTCGCCATGGCAACCGCGGAGGTGTGAGACGGCGCATTGTCTTGGTGAAACAGGATTTTCTTTTTTTGCAAATGTGGCCGTTTTTCCACAATTTCTGCCTTCAGCTTGTCAAGTAATGATGCGTAGTATGCTCCTGTAATGGTTTTTCCTGTTTGAAGATAATTGATTAAGATAACTCCATGACTATCCCAAAAAGCAGTCGCCATCACTTTCCCAGCCGACATAACAGTTTTTGCTTCTTTTGGAGCCGATTCCCCCTTTGCAGTCCACTGTTTTGACTGTATTTTTGTTTAGGGCGTATAATGGTGTATCCAAGTTTCATCTACAGTAATTAGTCGGCGCCAGCACTCTGATTTATTGCGCCTAAACTGCGCCAACAGAGCGTTGGAAATGTTCATTCGAACACGTTTTTGGTCTAACGTGAGCAAACGCGGCACCCAACGCGCGGACAGCTTTCTCATGCCTAAATCTTGATTCAATATGTGACAAACACGTTCTTTGGACATATTCATAGCCTCTGCTATCTCTCTCACTTTAATTCGACGGTCGTTTAGCACCATTTGGTGAACGCGATGTTATCGTCAGTGGGTGCAGTTTTTGGACGTCCCGAACGTTCATCGTCTCCCAAGCTGGTACGGCCACGTTTAAATTCAGCTGCCCAAAATTTCACTGTGCTAAATGATGACGCAGAGTCCCCATACACAGAGCCCAACTCATCTTTGATTTGCGTAGGCGTATTACCTTTCAAAAACAAATATTTAATAACAGCTCGATACTCGATTTTTTTCATTTTCAGAAAAACACTCACCTCGACTCTCTCAAACGATTGTCAAATAACAACTGCGCGTCCAAAATGGCTGAAATTTTGGTGAGTACCTGTCAAAAGATGCACAACTGCATTCCCTAGCTTTTATTGACGAGTGCTGCCATCTTCACGTTAAGGTCGGAAACTTTTCAGACCATCCTCGTAAACACTTTTCCTTCATAGGGAGACAAAATAGATGCTTTTCCTGGATACGGAAAACCATGTCAAAAAATTTAATTTTACAAATTTAACAAGATTGTTGCTTGGTAATCGGAAGCTCTATAGTAACTATTGATGACACTCTTTACATATATAAAATCTCGTAGCTAAAATTTTATTCAAATTTAATTTTATGATTTTTTTTAATTACAATCGTACAAAAGTAGTAGATATACGATACATATTCGTTCACTAACTTGTTACAGATTTCTGTAAAATGAAGAAACTCGACCTTTCGAGTCACGATTCCCCAACTTCTTACTTCAACCCATAATATGATATAGTTTACATAAAATGGTAGTTATTGTCAGGTTAAGAATTCAATAAAAACTTTTAACTAATCTTTTGAGTTTGATTATATTTTATAATATGGTACTTATCGAACATATAAGGTACCTAATGACTTAGTTAACCCTAAAATCTTCCGTATATGTGTTTATAAATATATTTAGATCTAGAGGAATCTGAGATTTCATTAGTCTTAAAAGTGTCATAATTGTGTTTTTGTATAATGATAGCATTACATAGTATACTTAAGTTTGTTTCTAAAAAACGTGAGAAAAACTTACTTCAGCTATGGATTTTCAATGAATTCCGATCAAATTCTAAACGGAAGCAGATGCGACTTTATTTAATCATTAAAAATCTTATAAGTTCAGTAGACAGGATGCGTTTAAAATCTGGCCGTCAAGTTATAATTATCCAACTAATACCTACTTGTTATATAGTTGCGTAAAATTAAAATTATTTTCTTGCTAATTAAAAAGAAAAAGTTGTTAATTTTAAAAATTCGACATACACTTGTAAATTACAAATAAGATTGATTGATGATAATTTTTCTAACTTTTGGCATCGTTTCAACTGAGAATTATAAAAAAAACATACATAGTATTTTTTTAAATAACTTTTTTCTACTTTTAATTTGCCAGTGGTTTAAGATAATTATGCAAAATTTAACATGTGAACGGTAATACGGGATTCCCTTTAACTGGTTCTAGTTGTTATATATTCATAGTGATGAAAAAAGCAATTGAAAAGTATATTTATTCAAGAAAGGTGGCTGCGATGTAAATATTAACTTAGTATTATTTCAAACTATTACACAGATCTTTTCTTTCGTAAGTATTTCGTAATTTATTTTCAAAATTTTTAATCAAGTTGATCTGATTATGAGCATCATAATGTAACACAGAAATAAAGTTAGGAGAATGGAGAAATAACCTAAGGACCGTCAGTATCGATTTTATTTACATAAAAGTCCGGTTCTAGACCTAAACTGAATCTAAATTCACTAATTTTATATATTCTTTGATTGCTACATTAAATTGATTAGTACGGCTTTTTGGCATGTAATGGTACTAGAAAATGACGTAACAAGCTTGTAATTAGATTCATGCCCAGTGTTATGAGCCTATTTAGATTAGTTAAACAGCATTTTTATTTCTAGAAATCTATAAAATAGTTAAATAGAAATCTATTTAATAGAAAAAAAGATTATTACCTTTTATCATGGTATCAGGTTACAAATTTTCAGTTACAATCTAATTTTTCATTTTTTATTACTGTAGAGAGTGTCATTAGTGTACATTTTAACGACTTTCAAATTATAATTTTATTTATTTTATCTTTATAGTTATAATGTTAATTGCGCTCTGGTGATAGAAGTTAACGAGGCAAGTGTAAGAGTAATTATGTTTTTGAAATTATTTAATAATGTTAAGGTTATGAAATCGATTTAAAATCTACATATTCGGTAATGATATGGAAATGTTAATGGGGCGTTTTAACATTGCGGTTTTAGTTAAAGCATACAATTTCTCTATGGGGTAAATTTTACTATCCTATCATACTACTATATATTAGATATACATACACACATTGTTTCCACTTTAAATAAGAATTTCTTTTAATTCACTAAAGACAACTTTTAGTCATTATAAGCAAGTATTATAATTATTATAAATATTACTGAATGCATTTCGCTAGAGGTAAATAACGGGTGTCCCAAAGGTAAATCACCGATTAATTCCCATGCACAAAATAAAACAATGAAGAAAGATAAACTAAACATTTTAATAAAATAAACTACAATACTCTTAATGAACACAATCTACTAATTATATGAAATTGATGATGGTCCTTCTTGTTTCATTGCATCAAATAAGTATGTAATAATATTATGTCTCACACAATTTCAAAATATCAACTTCTTTCAATTTGGTTTTAACTCGAAGCATTAGGCTACTGCTCACTTTTTGTTATAATCCTACTCATAAACCATCTTACTTAATATTCCCAGAAATCTTCAATAAGTCGAGATTTTGGTACATTGGGAGGGTTGAAATCCTTTGGTACAACGGTATGGGTTGAGAACATATTTTTATTTTCATGGTTTTCTTGTCACATATTTTGTGGTACACCCATACAAGTTCCTTTTTGTTGATGGTTATTGCTGATTTCGATATTGCAGTGCTCAGGCTCAGGATCCATCTACTGAGATCTTAAATATTTTTACGCTTGTAGAGCACTGTTCTTTATTGTCTATATAAAAACAACCATTTCCACAAATAGATGAGTTGCTAAAGATGGTATACTTTTCATCGTCTAGAATCAACATCGATAGGTCTTTATAGAAAAGGTTTAAAAGGCGATAAAATCTTGATGGAATTTGCTGGAGCTGTTTCCTTCTGTTTCTTCTTCTCAAAAATTCTTCCCACATTTGGTTTGTAATAAGTACTAACCACCTGAAATATTATAAAACTAACCAAACTATTTATTACGATTTTAACAAGTTCTAGTTTTTATAAATTATTCTCATATTTTTGAACAATGTATATTTATTCAATTTTAATATAATCAATATAATTAATACAATCAATTTTAATATAACTGTTGTACACCCAACAGGCCTGTAGCCAAGATTTTTTTTCCGGGTAGGGAGGAGAGCTAATTTTAAAATATTTTCATCTCAAAAATGATACAAAAATTATAATGTGCATGGGGGAGGGGGAATTTTATCAATAATATTTTATAAATGAATATGAAGTGGGTCAGTACTAAATATATAAAATAATTCAGGTATTTCGTATGACAAAGTAAAATTTTCATCTATATTAAAAAAACTATACTGTTTATTAAAAGCTGTTAATAGTAGAGATTAATAGGAGAGATTCGAGATAAATAATTCCTGAGCGCACGCGAGGAAATGGAATTAATTTGTTCCAATGTTAGTATATATGAGAAGTTGCCTCACTGCCCTATATAACGCATGTTAAACGCGGGACGGAAAAGAGTAATAAAAGGGGAACAGCGAAACGGCTACGTGACGACATTGATGACCTTTACTGTCTAACATATTTTATTAGAGAAAGGGATGATTTCATAAGAACAGCTACTAAGTAAAAAGCAGTAAAAATGAATTGAATCCAGCTTATTTATATTGTTAGGCCGCTGTTATAAGAATTACTTTCCGGTTATCAGATAACATTATGTTATAGTTTCGTTCTTTATTTACTTAAAGATTGGTAGATTTTGTTACTTATAATAAACTGATTTTGTATTGAAAGCCCGTTTTCTAAATTATTAAATTATACTTAAGTTATACTTAAGAATTCATTTTTGTTTAGTATGAAATAATATTACAACGTATTTTACTTAGGATGTTAGATGCTTTTTTGAAAATGCTGTCAACTTGAACGTGAAATAAACGTAAATAATATATCTTTAATGTACTATGGGCTAAAAACATCCAAAACAAAATTGAATAATTTTAATTTAAAAAAGATTTAGTTAGAAACTAAAGAATGAGATTTTTTTTAATGTTGTGTATCAATTTTTAGAGCATTTTTAATGATTTTTAAGGCATGGCAAGGGGCGCGAATCTATGAAATAAATTAATACAAGTATTTACATTTGAAACAAGACTTCAAAAGTTTTTAGTTTCATTATTTTCTACCATATATAATCAGTAGAATTTTCTAAATTTTCTACTTTTTCATTTTCTTCCTCCAATTTTGACCTTCTGGAACATTATCATTGAAAATATGAAGAATATTAATATAATAATAAATTGCAAACGTATTTTTCTATTATATAATACCGAAAATCTTGATGTTATTGAACAATAGCAACAATATTAAAAACATAGTTATTTATTTCACCGGCTTTATCGCGCACTTATTCGTTTTAGAACTAAACAATTTTGCAATTGCCTATAAAAGTTTTACAGAACACACTGCATATATGCTGAGGATGATAAAGTTCAAATAGTATTGTCAATATAATAATTATTCTAATGCAGTTTTATTTAAAATTATGGTGAAATATTTTTAAGACATACATAGGCGTCCGCAGAAATTTGTCCAGGGGGGGCAAGCCTAGAATGAACGGCATGCTAGGGGGGCAAGCCTAGAATAAGCGACATGCTAGGGGGGCAAGCCTAGAAAAAACGGCAAATTATACAAGATTTTCAATAAAATTCAAATTTTTCAGCCCTGGCACTTGCCCCCCCCCCCTTCCGAGCGCATATGAAAACATAACGCAATGATTTTTTACATGCGAATTAATATTAATTAGTGATAAAATTATTGTGTTGAGTGCTTCTAAATAAATTACTAAATACATTGATTTTTAATTATTTATTGCAAAAAATTTCTTATAAAGGTCAAAGCAAATGATCATTACATGTAAAATAATGATCATTAAAATTGTACTGATATTTAAATGCACGTTTCTTGCCCGCAGTAGTTAATTTTATATATGAAGATCAGTGCTTGAAAAGTGTTTAAGAATTTAGTAATTTTTCTCTCTAAGCCGTTCCAAGAAAGATGCGAATGATTAAAGTTTCCCAAATTGGCGACCATTTTTTATTAAATTTTGTTTTATATAAAGAATTGAAATTGGTTATTCATAACTAAAGCCGCTTTTATAACAATTCCAAGGATACAGAAATAGCTATTTGCAAAATATTGCAACACCTTTTTTTACAAGTAAGAAAAAGACGTCAGCTTTGGAAAGCCGCCTTACATTCAAAAAGTCATGAAATTTTTATTTCTCACTTCAATTTGAAATTCATCTAGTTCATAATTTTCTAATGATATCAAGAAGAAATTTGAATCAAATCCGGTTTTGGATACTAAGTTGCATTTATAATTATTATAAGTATGATTTAGAACAATATTTCACAAGTAACACCAGTTGCGGTAATGTTTGTTAAATTATTCGTCAACATAAAAGATAGTACTCTAATATACTTCTGTACGATTTGATATGTAAATACAGTATTTCGTATTTATAATCAAACTAGCGAATAAGGCCGGTTTCGAAGCTTGTCCAAACAATTTCACCAATTCAGAAACCAGACCAGGAAAATTCACAAAGCCAGAAACAAGCTCCAGCTCAGCCTACACACTGATCTCACAACTCCAGTACCAGTTAAACAGAAGACTGGTCCCACAACTGCACTGTTGATTAAACGGAAATGCTAGATGCAGCTGCAACCCTGCACCTCACATTAAAAACAATTGTAGTGTGTGCAGCTTGTGTATTAAATATATTTTTAAATCTTCCTCGCTAGATATGCACTTAATTACTTTTAACTATTGATACACTCCGTTAATGACCGGAAAAAGACCTAGCAAGCTGCGCTTAAAAAAGAGACCCTTAAATTTTTAAATTAAATAGTTTTTCTTTAAGATAAAAAACACCTTTAAACTAAAAAGCTAATATAATAAAAATACATAAGATTCCAAAAATATATTACTAGAGATGCAGGTTTTCAAAAACAATTACCCCTAGATAATATTGCTTCGTCTTCACCTAGACTGGTTAGTAGGAGAGGCCATACGTATACGACAAATGTAGATGACACCACAGCCACTTGTCGTTATCAATGTTAATTGCACAAACGAATATATAGTGAATTGACAGGAGACACACGCAGTCTAGATAAAGACGAAATAATACTGTCTGGGAGTAATTGTGTTTGAAATCCTGCATCTCTATATTTTTGGTACTTTATACTCAAGAATTTTACATGTTATGTATTTTTATTATACATTTAAAAGGTTCAAGACCAAGATCATAGACACTTAATACAATGTGAGTGTCCGTAATACTTAAGTGTACTCTAATTTTGCAACGCGCAGTGGCGCCTGCTGTAACAACGTTATAAAGACCACTACCGCGTAGTTGCGCCTTCTGTTGGTCAATTTTCAAAGCAGGACACATATCTCGTACAAGCTCATTATATATGGATTATTAGCTCTATTTCTAGAGAAAGAGAATGCCACAGTTGTACTATCGTATAAGAGTTCCTTTATGTAATCAGCCACACAGACTTATACCATTTGTTTTTTTGTCTAAATATGCTTTGTAAAAGCATAATTCAGAAAACGACGTTCTATATTCCCTGAAATCAACTATACCTTTCTTGCAAAATCTGTCTGTGCGTGCGTGTGTGTGGGGGGAGTACAAAATTTACAAAAAAATATAACACATGCGATTCT
This sequence comes from Agrypnus murinus, assembly GCA_929113105.1. Lineage (NCBI taxonomy): Eukaryota > Metazoa > Arthropoda > Insecta > Coleoptera > Elateridae > Agrypnus > Agrypnus murinus. Next base: position 123,199,434 of record OV816024.1, on the reverse strand, counting down.
GAAACCCTAAGACGCGATGAAGGACCTAAGACGGAATTTTTGGTTAAAATAGCTTAAGAGATGGGGGGTAGTTTTCCGATAAATCTTTTTGATTTTTGTTCTATCTATATATGATCTACATTTTAAATGCTCATATATCTTCCCTCACATATCTGTAAATATTTTCTCTTTTATACTCATGCAAGATTTTCTGTATCGTCGAAATAATAAGCGATATCACTATTTTACTTACATTTTTGAATTATAGGTCTAAAATGTAGGTTTTGTGTTCTAGTATTTGAAGGTGTACATATTTGCAAGAGGTCGTCCTTCGTCTTTCTGTAAAAACCATAATAACAACGAGTAAAGATTTAACCGTAGTTATCCAACAAATTCTCTACCACTATTTTACTGAATCATTGAATTAACATTATTAAAGTTTATATCACAATGATTGAAAAAATGATACATGGTATGGACGTATAGCATATATACCCATTCTCTCAGTGTTCGAAGAAATAACATCGATGAACCTTTTTCTCTGTATGTCTAGACTGAGCCGGTAAAGCTTTTTAAAAAACTAATTTTCATACCTTATCTTAGTATGTTTATAAATAATCTCGACTAATAACTCAACTGTGGCGAGAGGCTTAGCAGCTGCCATCTTCACTTAACTTCTTCACACAAAGATTTGTTGTTCATGTATATAAATACAGTATACTGACCCTGCGATAACTTGTAGCAAACTAATTTGTACAACCTGTATTATACTATCTTTTTTAACTAAATAGGTTAATAAAATGCTTAATAGTAATCATTTATCTGTAAAGTTCTCATAACAGATTCCAAATAGGATTTTTCTGGAATGAGACCGGTCCTTTGCGGTACCTTTATTTATATTTTTACCCCATGATCATTGAATCCAATTATATTGATAGGGGACTAACCTGCATAATGTGAATTAACCTAATTCTTCATTTTAAACTTATTTGGGTTTTGGTTCAGTGCTAGTGGGTATTAGAAAATTTCTAATTAAAAGACTTTACAAACAATAAGAATTAAAGAAATGTTAATATGTAGTTTACAACTTTGTGATTAGTGTCCATTGTCAATACTTTTATCTACGACTAATACATAACGTAGGTATTATACTTGCGGTTTTTGCAGTATAATGCCATATATTATTCGCTTAGGGATTAATGAGGAGGGATTAATAGTTGTTAATCCCGCTTGCAGTCCAATCACAGTTTCTCAAATTAAACAATACCATGGAAACAAAATACAAAAACTCAAAAGTGTCAGTTGGTGTCAGTGTCAAACGCGTACTGTGTATTGAGATGGATGAAAATGAAGAGTATTTTACCTGTACACCACCAGAAATTGCACAACTGGCTGCAACAACAACATCTACCTTGATACCGGAAACATCGAAATCAGTTTATAATAAAACGTACGCTATCTTCAACGAATGGCGTCTTCGAAAAAACGCAAACTCATTTTCCGAAAATGTTCTACTAGCCTATTTCGCTGAATTAAGTGCAAAATACAAACCATCTTCATTATGGTCATTCTATTCAATAATTAAATCTATGTTGAGAATAAACCATGACGTTGATATTGAAAAATATGGCAAACTACGAGCGTTTTTAAAAAGAAAATCTGAAGGATTTCAACCAAAGAAGTCTTCCACTCTGACCCCAGAACAAATTAGGAAATTTATTGACAAAGCTCCTGATGAAGTTTTTCTTTTACATAAGGTAAATGTACATAATATTTAATCTGATCTATTCAAAAACTCATATTCTTATTTGCTTCAGGTTATATTAATTGTTGGAATTATGGGCGCATGCCGCTCAATCGAGCTTTATGAAATGAATATAGAAGATGTGAAGGATCTCCAAACACACTTATTAATAACAATACCCAAGACTAAAACCAAAATTGTACGATCATTCACCATAAACAGTACGTTTTACAACATTGTAAAGAAGTACATCGATCTCCGTCCGTCACATGTAAAAATCAATTCATTCTTTCTAAATTATCAAAAATCCAAATGTACAATACAACGTGTAGGAAAAAACAAATTTGCAGACATTGGTAGACAAATTGCCAAATATTTAAACTTGCCAAATCCTGAAAGTTATACCGGCCATTGTTATCGCAGATCATCTGCCACTCTGTACATTGATGGAGGAGGCGATATAACTGGATTAAAGCGTCATGGGGGCTGGTGATCTACACAGGTAGCTGAAGGATACATTGATCACTCTATGAGAAACAAGACAACTACAGCAGATACTATTGCTAAACAGATAAATAGTAATGAAGCATCTTCTTCCTTTACAGCAACCGAAATTCCAAATATTTGTATTGAAAACTCTTCCAAAGTTATTGATAGCAGTTCACGAGCAATTCAGTTCATTAATTGTACAATTACTAATGTTAATTTTATTGGCAAATAAAGTTGTTCATTAAAAATTTAAAATTAATAATTTAGTCGTAGATAAAGTAGAGTATACTACTCGCAATAATGGCTACTATTCCCTTGGAATGTTACTCCCTCGCCGCTGACGCGGCTCGGGTCGTAAATATTCCGCGGGAATAGTAGCTATCATTATTGACTCGTGGTATAATCTACTATTAATAATATTCTAGAAAACTGGTTCTTTAAGCATTATCCAAAGCCATTCATAATATTGTTATAGCGGCGAGGTACGATCTGATCTAAAGAATATTTTTTATATTTGCGTGTCCTAATGGCTTCATTAGGACACGCATTTTGCGTGTCGTAATGAAATTTTTTAAAATACTGGAAACAGTAACATTTTATTTTTTAAAGTTGATATCACTGTTAGACAGCTGTTCTTAAAATGTCAAACTTATGTTATTTACGCAGTGAACTCTTATAACTGGAATGCAACGCTTGCAAAACTAGTATTGCAGGCTACATAAATGCGCCGAATAATAATTAGTCTTAATAAGGGCGTAACAGTTTTTACTTTATTATTAACCAAATTGTAAATTTTGATACTGACATCGTAAGGATGCATTGTGTTGTGTATTAATAGCTCACGATAAACTTAACGTAATAAAATTAAATTTGATAAAATTATACATAATATCTTTACCTTATAAGTTATAATATCCAAAAGATCCAATGAATAATTATTTTGGTTAACAAAAATCATTCTTTGCTGAAAATACTATTGTATTTATACCTCATTAATTTCTTTAACAAACAAGGTATTTATTCTATGAAATTAAATATAATTATTCTTATTTCATCCAAGTTTTTAATTCATTAAGTAGCAATTATTTATGTCACAAATATATTGGCATACATTCTACTTTGAATTTATAATAATTTCAACAGTACGTATAATACACCTGGCAAATTTGAACGAGGTCCTGCTGCTTAGCGGGCGTTGTGTGTATGAGATACGAATGGGAATTTCTACGTCGCGCAGATTACCTAAAGTTAAGCAAGGTTATGTAAAAAACAAAATTGCATAATTTCTAGTGTTGCCAACTGCTATGCTACTTACCAAAATATCCCTAATCAATTTTATTTAAAACTAAGCAATTTTTTTAATTATTTAATACCGAACTAACGCAAATAGAAAAAATAGTATAAAGTATTCGTTTCATAACACGTTTTAGCGCACTTGTCCTAATTAGAAAACTTCCCGCTACGCGGGTCTTTTTCTAAACTCGGACGCGTGCGCTAAAAACGTGTCTTATGAAACTAATACTTTAATATACTATTATATCTTTTAATAAAATTTAATGTGTAAAGGTACTAAAAAGACTAATAAAAAGACGTTTTTACTACATATGTACTTTATTTCTTTATTATTTACTTAATTGTTCCATTTATCCTTAATTGAGATGTTGTTACTGAGTATTTACAAACAAGGGAAAATGTTGAAAACGCAAAGGAACTAGAATGTTAAGCGTTTTGAATGCTATAAAATAAAATTGAATACCAATAACCAATAACTCTGTTTTATTGAATAGTATACTTATGATAAAATCAGCAGATAAAACCAAAATTTACTACTACATTTCTCTAATTTAATAATTCCATGGTATAGTTTCGTCAGCTTCTTTTTACCGAATGCTATAGTATAATGTTCTAATACTTTCAAATCTACAAAGTTTTAATGTTGTTCTAATGTTAATAAAATATCAGATAATAAAAACAGAAACATTTCAATAAACAACTACCAGTTACTGCCAATTTACTGAAAAAAAAAAGAAAATTTATGTAAATTACTGTTATTAACAGCAATTATTTTTATACTAGTTTAATAAAACGACAAACATAATAATATTTCAACAAATATCAGGTTTTTTGTTGCCAACTGCTATGCTACTTACCAAAATATCCCTAATCAATTTTATTTAAAACTAAGCAATTTTTTTAATTATTTAATACCGAACTAACGCAAATAGAAAAAATAGTATAAAGTATTCGTTTCATAACACGTTTTAGCGCACTTGTCCTAATTAGAAAACTTCCCGCTACGCGGGTCTTTTTCTAAACTCGGACGCGTGCGCTAAAAACGTGTCTTATGAAACTAATACTTTAATATACTATTATATCTTTTAATAAAATTTAATGTGTAAAGGTACTAAAAAGACTAATAAAAAGACGTTTTTACTACATATGTACTTTATTTCTTTATTATTTACTTAATTGTTCCATTTATCCTTAATTGAGATGTTGTTACTGAGTATTTACAAACAAGGGAAAATGTTGAAAACGCAAAGGAACTAGAATGTTAAGCGTTTTGAATGCTATAAAATAAAATTGAATACCAATAACCAATAACTCTGTTTTATTGAATAGTATACTTATGATAAAATCAGCAGATAAAACCAAAATTTACTACTACATTTCTCTAATTTAATAATTCCATGGTATAGTTTCGTCAGCTTCTTTTTACCGAATGCTATAGTATAATGTTCTAATACTTTCAAATCTACAAAGTTTTAATGTTGTTCTAATGTTAATAAAATATCAGATAATAAAAACAGAAACATTTCAATAAACAACTACCAGTTACTGCCAATTTACTGAAAAAAAAAAGAAAATTTATGTAAATTACTGTTATTAACAGCAATTATTTTTATACTAGTTTAATAAAACGACAAACATAATAATATTTCAACAAATATCAGGTTTTTTTAGAATTAACAAACCGAACGAAAAGAGTTATTTATAATTTTATTTAGTGGTGTTCAGCAAAATATTTCAAAGTTGTAGGTGTATTCAACTTTTTTTTTTTGTAAATGTCAAATACTAATAGTAGACATATTTGTTTTGTAAAATGTTCCTGCTCTCTCAAGAGATATAATTAAGTTAGTCTTTATTAGATTAGAAACAATGTTTTAATGATTGTATGATATTCGGTGGCGTAACAACGTACCCACGAGACCCACCACAAGCTTCGGGCATCACTTTCCATATATAATTAAATATTATAAGAATAATACGAAACTGTGTATTCGTTGCAACCATTTGACGGTCATATTTCACACTTGGCCATTCTTTATTAAATCGGACAAAACTCGACTGACCTCATGTGATGATTATTTCTGAGTTAATCTCCATGAGAAAATAACGGAAATAACATTAGTAAAACATATTTCATAGGATTTCTGATAATAAGCATAGTTCTATGTTTTAGAAATTTAGAGATGTGGATGCATTTAAAAAAAATTGTAAAAATACTACTGTTAAAAATACTCAAAACTGTCCAATTCTATATCAAAAATACCCAACTCTACATCAAAAGTTTCCCTTTTCTATTGCGGGAATTTGTTGCTTTAACAAAAGATTTGTCAGTACTAAGTAAAATGTATGCAAATGCTTTCTATAATATAAGTATTATTTTCAGAGTTTTTTGGGCCGGCGGTGGACGAGTGGTGCCAGTGCATCACTCGTGTTCCAAGGGTCGTGGGTTCGAATCCCACTTGGGGCGACGGGATTTTTCTAATTGGAAAATTCCGCCACCTCAAATATGGATATGTGTATTCGTGTTGCATGTTAGATGGGGGACAGATGACCTTAGCTGTTGGTTCCCCCGTAGTGTAGGCGTGAAATTAAAAAAATAAGCTTTTTTGTCATATGGATAAAGTTTTGTTGGATTTTTGGTAAATGCTCTTCAAGTTGCTTGTTGTAAATATGATTAAGTTTTGTTACATAGATGAAAATCAGTTTGTGACAATTGCACTGAACAATATAACTTCGGCTTATCCTCAAGTCTATAAGCGCATATGTAGTTTTTTGTAATTATGATAGGGATAAGAAAGATTATATATAATTGTATAATTATAGAATGTGTTACCTCTTTACCTTAAAATAATCTTTTAGAACAACATAATATTATTCAGGTTTTTTATTCAAGGAACATCTTACAATAACATGTTTTATAACATCAAAATTAGTAAATCTAACCAGAATCACTGTCACTGCTTGTTACATTACTAACGTCTCCTTTTGTAGTAATACTGTTCAGAAAACCTGTACATAATCAACATGCCTAACACTACTCGAGAAAAGGATTTTCTTTTTTTCTGTTTTCTTTCTATGGGCTGTTATGATGAGGTCAGGCGAAATTAATATCGTATTCATGATATCCATATTTGTATTGATTCTTGACGTTTTTCTGAAATGAAATACTAGTCGTATGTGTTTCTAGTCTTTTGTGACGAACTTCTAAAATATTTTCAGCGATACCTACCATAACCTACTGGCAAAGGCAGAGACTTTATTATGTCACTGTCATGTATAAGTATATTACGGACAGTGGCACTAATTCTATAACTAATCATCCTTATAATTCTATAGGCAGTCTAGCGGTTTCTAAACAATATCTCCGAAACTCTTCAAACTTGATGCAATGCGTGCTTGACAAAGACTAAGAATGTCAGAAAATCTTTCGATCAGATTAAAATCTAATCCGGTAATTTCAGAAATTTATCAGGATTGTCGAAGAATTTTCTGTCCGTGTTGCCATCATTGCATCACCACATTCTTGTTTTGATCGATCAACTAAAAGTCTGGTTTCGATATAAAATTTATGAGTTATAATTATCTTTTTTTGTTGTTAAGTAATTCTTTAGTTTTTAATCCTCTTGCTTGCCACTGTTTCATATCAAGCTTTTAAGAAATATGTAATAAAAATAGGGATCTTTATCGTACCAAACATTGCATTGTCACAGGGCCTTTCTATTTGAAAAGAAGGCATGCTTTCAATATTCTCCGCTCGGCCGGGGATCGAACCTCCAACCCTTGGTTTATGAAGCAAACATACAAACCACCAACCCACCTAAACTAGCTAAAATAACGTTTAAATCTCCATACTATCCAAATATATCATTAATCTTTTTGCTACATTTCCAACTTACAATAATTTAAATACTTTACTATATTTTTCAAATGTTTTATAAAGTCTGAAATGGTGCTACTAATATTAAATTTGTTGAATTACACATAGGAGAAGACAACTTAAAAAACTTTTATTTTTTCTTAGCACTAGTTGCATTAAAAAGAATTCTTTTCGTGTAACGCTAATCTATGTACTTCGTCGAATTGCACCGATGGTGTCGGTGCGGCTACCCGAAAACAATTCTGTTATTATTAAAGGCGTTAATTGGGATAGCCAAAATTTTAGTATAATTACCTAGAAGACTGAAACTAACACTTAAACTAACTATCTTGGTGGTACTCGGTGGAACTTGTTTTATAAGACTCCGTAAAGTCCGAAATTTACCAAAATACAATGATAAAATTTACTTTCCGAAATTTTCTACATAATATAAACAAATGAATCAATATTATCATAACATCTTATAAAATAAGAGCACATATCTGAAAAGTCCATGTCAATAAAATAAAGCCAACTAATTGAAAACACGAAAACAACACGGAACTTTTTGCAAATTATCTGACTCAATGATTGAAATTTACATTACGATTTACAAGTATGCATTATAATTCAGTAGCGTCTTTTGTTTTTACTGTTAAGACAAAAACTAATATACGATGGGGTAAGAATCAGGCATGATTAGAGAATGTGCTTTTGTTGTAGATTTTGTTATACAACGCAAGTCGAAAATTCAATTTTGTCCTGCTAAATTGGAAGAATTGCCGCGTGTGCGGCGCTTGTATTTAATCCCGAATGAGGAGTTTTGCAGGTGATTTTAATTTGTCTGTTTGACCTAGGGTAAGTTGCCTTTAATCAACAGTAAACAAATCGAGTGAATATATAAGAGGAAAATTTCCTCAATATTTCACTCTCACTGTCACTTGTAGACTTTATGTCTCTAGTGTAGTTTTGGAATACACACTACCTAGTGTAGATATTGTATCCTGATAAACACATTAATCGAATCTTTTTGTCACTCTTGGTACACATTTTTATTTTTTGGTTCCCATATTGCTGTAATAGTGCTTGTTTACTCGCCCAAAGTCATGGAGGGGGAGAGTGGACCTTGGGTTCGAGAAAGTAGTTACAAGAAAACCGTTCTTCCGCTTTACTGTTTAAAAATTTGAAGGTAAATTCTTACTGAGGTAAGTAAGTAAGGGATTGTAGTAAGATTTGATGCAAAATCTTGATTTTGTAAGTGTAAGAAAACCATTTATGAGATTTTTTTGCATACATAGTGAATTACCATGCTATGTACATTGTACAATCTCGCCTTTACGTTTAGGGTGGAAATAGAAATTGTACATTTTTCTACCTGCGCCTCTGTAAGAGATAAAATCAAACACAGTTGCCAAGATGCCTGGGCAACAGCGTTCTCAACAGATGAGATTGTTAGCGAAATTTTTAAAGAGATATGGGAGCTTTTACATGTTTGTTTTTTAAAACCATCTTTAACCCTGACTGTTATTTCTGCTTCGACGTTTTGACAAGTCTTACAAATAAATTTAAACTTGTTCAAATTAATGGGAATATAGTGTCATATGAAAGATGTGTAAAGTGACAATATTTTTTTATTAATTAATTTTTATTGTACGTAAAACATACAGTGCTATTAAATTAAAATGCAATATGCTGGTGTATACTTCAACCAAACAAGCCAAAAATGAGTCATCACAAACACGTGGGCGAAAATCTAAAATGCATCTAGAATTACACGAAGGTCACGCTGTAATCTAAAAGATAAAATAAACAATAAATGAGCTAGAAAGATTTATAAGCGGAACAAACACCTTTTTAATCTATATATATAAAAGGGAAAGATTGTCTGTCTGTCTGTATGTATGTATGCGATTTTCTCCGCAACCACTGGACCGATTTGGTATTGAAATTGGTATCATTGGAAAGGTCTTGGCCCAGAATAGAAAATAAGACCAAATTGGACTCTGATCGGCCATCGTAGTCCGAAATAACAGCGAAAAACCCATATATGGAAGTTAAAAATGGGTACTGAGATTGATGTGAATAGATATGTTGTCAATTGTCAAATTTGGTAATTTGACAATTACAAAAAGTAAAAACATGTAATTTCAATAAAGCGTAGCAAAGCGCGCCGGGTATTTGCTAGTTAAAAATAAATGTGAATGAAGCGATGAAAATGTGTTGGTTCTAGCATACGTCACTGAATTCTTAGCAACGTGAAATTTGCACTCTTATCTTATCTCACCTCGGGTCGTATTTCTTTATTCCGGTGTGATTACGAAGATGATTGATTTCTTGCTTGTTTGGTTGAAGTATAGTTTGTATGTTGCAATTTAAAACAATCATCTCAAACCATTATATTTACTGTATGTTTGATTAATACATAAGCACTAACCGTTTAACTTTTCATTCAATTAAAGATAATTTAAGACTAATTGAGTTTTTTAAAAATACAAACACATATAAAAATACCATTTATTGTAAAATAAAATATGTAAAAGTGATTTTTTTATAACAAACAACGTCTGTTCGTCGTAACATGGGTTACATGTCTAAATATCACAGTCATAATATCACACGACAATATATCATAGTCAAAATACCACATGCTAATATATCACATGCAAAAATATCCTAAGGACAGAATATCTTATGAAAAAATATCCTAATACAAAATATCACTATTATGTTTAAAATATAATAATAATTTATTTTAATCAGTAAAAAACCTCTATCGACATTTAAATACTCATATACAAATAATTACATTTACGTTCTTATTTACAACTGTAATTATAGTATGCGTACAAACCATATTTCCTTAAACCTAACCTAACATTGTAATTAAATATATCCCTCGATATTAAATACAGTATCACAGTAGTTATTACTAACTTTAAGATATTTTATCATGTGATATTTCCTATTATATTAATACATACTATATTTTATTAAAAATATTTTTTTTCTTTTTGCTTTAAAATAAATTATTTAAACATATAAAATTAAATCTTGCGTATAGAAGCAAATTGAGAGCCACATAATTTCACACCCTAAAAAACACCCTTAGACAATTGTTTCGCCCTCACTTTGGGCTCCTCAGCAGAGACTGGAACCTTTTACAAATATAGGTTCCGGTTCCAGTTCCGGTTTTTGAAAATTCGAAATAAAGGTTTCGGTTCCGATTCCAATTTTAATTTTCTAAACATTAAGGTTCCGGTTCCAGGATTCATTTAGGTTCCATAAGGGTTCCGGAAGCAAAAGTAATGACGTCACATTTTATGTTGGTATATAGCTCCAAATATCTCCAAACAAATATGACCTTGATAACTGACAGTCGATGCATGTTAGATTAAAGTATTGCTTATAATATAGGTGATAATTGATAAATATATTTGCTCTTCGGTTTTTCAACTCTTTTTACTCGGAAAACTCTAGTGCTATAGTTACAATTATTTACAACAATGGATACCATAGAAACTGAGCTCTTGGAGTAAACAGATGTGAAGTACCGAACGTGGTTAATATTAGTAGTGGAAATGGATCTAGTATCAACATCAACTTAGTAAGAAATGGTTATGGTAGCGCTGTTGGGAGAATATTGAACTACTTTTTTTATTTACCAGTAGAACCGAAATGTGGAACCGAAAAATACCGGTTCTCGTCTTAACATTAACACGAATTTTAGTAAGGGATCCGATTCCGGTTTCAGTTCCATAAAAGTAGTCGGTTCCGGTTCCGATTCCGGTTCTTTTGGGTTCCTGTTCCAGTCCCTGCTCCTCAGTTTGGGAGGCATTGTCTGAAACCCTGAACCTCTGTACCTGTGGCTTCTCTATTTGTAAATCTCGAATTTACATTAATATTAACAATTAAAATTGGAGACATCTATATAATGTTGTCCTAAAGCAAACTTCCATGTACACCCGGAAGTAAATATTATTAGGTAATTATTCGATATACCGACCCCGATCGTACATTAATACATACGGAAATACCAAGCGCTACGGATTTTCGTTGAAAAGACGTCATAAAAACAGGTAAGAATTATAAAATCTTCCTGTCATATGACACAAACACCATTTTTACGCCATTTTCACGTAAATACAGTCAACTTTTTTGTTAACTGTAACCTAACATCATAACATTCTAACCTCAAAATGGCGATTTTAACATTGTTTTTCTTATTATTTTTATTTTCTTATTTGTTCTCTGTTATCCTCTACAACTCAGTGTCATTGGTTTACCTGGGTTCAGAAGGGTCCGTATATTGAATAATTAATTATTATTAAATATAAGATTTTACTAAAAATAAAATTTTATTAAAACTATTAGCATATCTCGTCATGTGATATTTTGTTCTTGAGATATTTTTTATTATGATATTTTATTCTTGGGATATTTTTTATTATGATATTTTGTTTTGTGATATTTTAAACGTGATATTTCGTCGGATGATATTACGTCTGTGATATTTAGGCGTGACACCGTAACATGCATACGTACTATACTTCAACCATAAATACATGAAATGAGACATTTTCGTAATCACAACGGAATAAACAAATACGACCCGAGGTGAGATAAGATAAGAGTGCAAACTTCACTTCAGTGACGTAAGCTAGAACCAACAGATTTTCAATGCTTCAGTCACATTTATTTTTAATTAAAAAGGGGTTTGTTCCGCTAATGAATCTTTCTAGCTCATTTATTGGTTAGTTTATCATTTAGATTACAACGTACAGACGTATTACGCCTTCGCGTAATTCTAGATGCATTTTACATTTTCGCCCGCGTGTTTTTGATGATTCATTTCTTGTAACTTTGGTTGAACTATAGTCACAATCAATCAATTTAACCTCAAATTTAACCTAATGCATTGACTCGATTATTTTCAAATGCAACATGGAGCATATTGCAGGTTAATTTAATAGCACTGTATTGTATATTATGCAAAACCTATAAGCTATGAACTTGACAAAATTCTTATACCTACCTTTACAAACTTAAATGTAAATAAGTAGTAGTGTACTTGCTTTAATTGAGAGATATTCTATCTTTAATTCTAACAATTCAATAAAACAATAATATTAAATGTATCATAGCAGTTTTAATGATTTTACCGCAATTTTAATCTCTGTTCGGAAATTTTCATAGCCCTGGAGTTCTTTGCTATAAACTTAATCCCTTTTAATTTAAATTCCTTTTTAATGCATACAATAGCCCATAAACAGTAAATATTTCTAATGAATGCTATAATTTATTAGGTTAAATTCCAATTTTAATCGGACCAGTAAGAAGTTAAACTACTTCGTTTATGATTAATAAAGTTTATGCATTAAAATTTTACTATGCAATGAAATGTCACAGATATTTCAAAATCAACTAATAGCGTACCTATTTCAGCGATAATTACCACTAGTTGTGATTACTCTAATAATAATCACTAGTGGTATTTATCGCCAAAATAAGTTGGGTTGATACGAAAATATGAAGTGAATACCTTATATAATTTTACTAAAATTCAAAATAAGAAATTATTATTTTGTTAAATTGTTATTACAATATCAATTCTTGGTTTGAAGTTTTTGTTAATCAGTTACTCGTGCGCCGACAGAAAAATAACCGGCACAATCCAAACCACTCGTAGCATTATCCATGACATTAATAATTTATATTCCTATTTTTCAACATTATTTATAAAACAAACCCGAAATATGGTTTTGTACTGGCAGTGAAATGTAGATATAACAATAAATAATATAATAACAATTGCCAACACAACTTTTGTTTAAATAAATTTGAAAATATTTTCTCGTTCATATATTTTCCTCATAAAATGTGTTTTAATGTAATTTAATACAATGTATTTTTCACCTCAACATCACCTACAAGACAAGCTATAAATAATAACAGTTCTATTATGTGTGATTATCACAGTAGTAACCAACAGCGATTCAGTAAGTTGAACTGCCACAGTTAACATACAGTGTTAAACTGTTCACTGTATGAGTACATTATAACGTAATTCAAATTCAATATTAGATTTTTCTACTACATAATTTAAACAACTTACTCTATTAAGTTTTAATTCAAATCAAGTGGTCTGTTTTCCGAGATTGTGTGTGCGTGAGATTTTCTTAGTGAGCCACAAATTCTTATCACCACTCGCGAGAGCTTCATTTATGAGTAAAAGCCCTATATGTTAATGTTAATCTTATAAATTTTAGTTTCGTCCCGCAGCTCATCTCGCTTTCGTAAGCGCACTCATGTTGACACCTAAAAAAGTCATGAGGCCTTAGGCTGTATTATTTCCTGTTTGGTTGAGCAAAAAGTTTATAATTTATTGTGAATAATTTTGTGATAACTTTCAACTAATTATCTAACTTGAATATCGTATAAGTATTAGAATACTTTAGAATAAAATGCAGTAAAGATTTAAATACACAATACCAATTCGTTCTAATTACACATGAAAGCTTCTGAAATCATCCAAGAAGAGTAACAATAATAAGGCCTCGTAAAAGATGGGAACATAAGAGTGTGTGATGATACAAGATCGGTAAGTGATATAGAGTGATGAATGATAAGAGATCAAGAAAAAGTCAGAAAATGAGAACCAACGAGTCGAATTTTTCCAATTTTTTAAATTTGTTGTAAACACTTAACCATGAGTATCGATAATATTTGTATGTGCTAATGAGACTATTTAAAAATAAAAATGTATTTATATAAAAAGTCATAATAGTCGGTCAAAATTTTGAGAAAGTGCGCAATTGTTATTTCTACATATAGTAACCAAACAATAAAATACAATATGATCGAAAAGAAAAGTCGCCTAAAGTCCTTGGAACTTACTTTTTAAAAATTTGCATTAGCGGTATCACTGTCGATTATCCTTTTCTTTTTAAAACATCACGACTGACAGTTTGAGGTTACTACTTTAACAACAACAACAACTTAACCTGTCGTTCCGTAACAACTGAATTCTTACTAGAATTTTAATTTGATACGAAACATAAATTATTCATTATCGAAAGTTGCTTCGGAACTGGGGAAAATCTAGAAAATGTGTTCGTTTTAAACTTAACATCAAACTGAAATGCTTGAAACGTTGATCAAAAACAATAAACGGCGCTAGTTTTGTCAATACAACGTTCCTTTAAATAAATTTCAACACGTACTCCACGATATTCTTTTCTCAATCATATTTTTTTGGGAGTGTATTATGTTCCTACCGGTAGGTAATAAATTTCTGGAAAAAACTGTTCCTACCGGTAGGCGTTTTGTTTGTTTGTTTGTTTTTGGGCGAGGAATCAGGATGGCGGAGCATCCTTCGTACCTCATGGCACCGATTGCTATGATCATTTGGCCAACCCTACTAGAATTTAGCCGAATCTGGGGGAATTCCACCCCCCAGTAGGGATATTTATCGTGCCAAACATCGCATTGACACGGGACCTACAGTTTTACTTCCTATCCGAGAAGAAGGCATGTTTTTAATTTTTCTCCGCTATGAAAAATTTCCAGCTCGGCCGGGGATCGAACCTGCGATCTTTGGATTATGAAGCAAATATGCAAACCACTAATCCACCGAGACTGGCTAGGCGTTTTGTATTTCTTTAAAAATTCACCTATCGGTAGGTGAATTCTTTTTAAATAATTTTTCACCTACCACTTTACCGATTTGTTATATTAACTATCTATATAAAGCTTAAAGGAATTGTACTGTCTGATATAAAAAAACATATTTTTTCTCAAAGATATGTAAATATATTTTGTATACTGTACCTATTACAAAAATAATATATTATCGAAATATTTTATAGTATAACCAAAATAAACGACTATTATAAGGTGACCAGACGTCCCGCTTTTGACGGAACAGTCACGTATTTGTTTCACCTGTTCCGGTGTCCACAAAATCTTCAAAATGTCCCGCTTTTCATGGATAATCATGATTTGACGAACATAGACAGCAAACAGCTACATTACGTTTATTGGTTGAAACAATAAACGTAAATGTAAACTTTTTAATTAATTTTCTTCTAACTTCTAAACTGCAGTAAACTATATTTAATATTGGTATCCAACGGATTTATATTTCTTTTCAAAAACTAGATATCATTTATCATTAATTTGACCGTGCCAATTATATAAATAAATATCGCACACTGTATTTGGATTTAAATACAAACGCTGAGTTAACATTAATTACAAGAAATAACCGTAGTTGCATCTATATAATGCCAATCACACTTATTATCAAACAAAATTAAAATCTGTAAAATAGGGGAAGCCCACTCAACTAACAAGAGCTGTTCTTGGCATTGACGAAGACATGAAAAAGATGTACCTTAGACCACCTTATTAGCATTTACAATTAACACATAACCATTTTTTTGAATGATAACAACACAACACAACACATGTTAAAAGAAACAAAGTAAGCAACTGTTACATTTTACTGATTTTGTCTGACAAAGTTTACTGTATTCTAGTTTTGAAATATGCATGTATAATTTGATTAATTTAAAAATATGTCTAAATGGCCCATGTATGTAGTTACGTTACAAAAATGTATTCGTGATTAGGTTTTGTTGTTGAATTAGGTTAAGTTTTGGTAGGTGAAAAATTATTTAAAAAGAATTCACCTACCGATAGGTACAATCCATACATATATCCACATACATACAATCCAGCGTAGCTTTTCAGGTGTTCGTCCTATGGGTTTTGTTCGTTATTTGGAGAGATAGCTATAATTTTTTTTCAGAAAAATTTGTTTTCCGAATTAATTTCAAATGCACAGGTGGTTTACGCTATTCAATCACTTTATTAGCATATGGTTGCAAAAACGTGTTTTCCTATCGTTGGTAGTAGTAATAGTAAGAAAATTCTGAGTTCCGTCAAATTAATTCACCCTTTCCACTGTCATGTCAACACCATGCTGTCACATCATGTCGAAAGTGATGTTTTGTTGATTGTAAACACTTTTGCATATTTTTATGGCAAGTGAAACTATCCTGCTTCTGATTCCTTTTCGTCAAGTAAACTGATAACAAATCACAAGTTTACATAACCACACTCATATATCAGGATATCAATAATTAGTGATGCCCACGATAAGTCTCGTTTACAAGAGTCTCGCAAATATCGTCTCGTTTGCGAGACGAGATACAAGACGAGAGTGTACATTTTGCTTGCGGGACGAGACGAAATTTTTTAAAATATCGTCTCGTATCTCGCAATCTCGCCAAAGTCTCGCGTTATGGAAATTATTTTAAATTAAACAAACTAAAAATCATTTTACGTTTTATTAAAAATCCGAGTACCTATACAATACAATAATTTACCGTTTAGCCATAAATTTTATAATTTACTTTGTTGCGGTCTACGTTGCAGTTCTATTATATAAAATGAACGACAAAATAATAAAGTATAAAGTATTATATGTAATTCACCATAATCAGATAATCCCTTATACAGTGTTACTATAAATGATTTTTCCGATTACAAACTTGAATAACTATCGTTAGGAGACACTTCTCCACACAAACTCCAACAATTTTTTTACTGAAAAACATGACACATGAAACAGATAGAGAACCATTTGATTCACAACCGTAAGTCACAGGTGCTCAATGTGAGCTTCTTGTGTCACATGACACACATCAAGTCTGTAGTCAAATTCCTGCCATACACGTTGTAGCATTGGACCATCCACCAGCGCAATGGCCTGTGTGATGTGGACACGAAGATCCTCAATAGTAGGTGGTAATGGTGGCTAATACGCTTATTGTTTTATAAAACCCCACAGAAAAAAATCACAAGGAGTGAGGTCGGGGGAACGTGAAGGCCATTGCATACATTCTAAGTCTTCACGGCCAGCACGTCCAATCCATCTCCTTGGAAGTCGTGTATTCAGTTCGTTTCTGACATCTAAGTGGTAATGGGGTGGTGCCCCATCCCGCTGAAAAATGCGACCTTCGATGTCCTGTTCCAGTTGTGGAAGAAGCCATACCTAGAGCTGTGCATAACAATCGATTACTCGGACCTTCGATTAATTTTTTTAAATAATCGATCAATCGATTAATCGATCAATCGATTTAATCGATTAATCGATCAATCGATTTAATCGATTAATCTATTGATCGATTTTGCGATTAATCGATTGATCGATTAATCGATTATTTTAAGAAAATAATCGTAGGATTTTTAAAAATATAATTATATAAAAATATACTTTAGCAAAATTTCAGTAGACGTTACTATTTATGTTAATTCAGAAAAGGCTTTATACTATAATATACTAGAAGACACGAATGATCACAAGTGATTAATCGGACCTTCGATTATATTTTTAAATAATCGATTAATCGATCAATTGATCATTCGATTAATCATTTAATCGATTCATCGATTTAATCCGTCAATCGATTTAATCGATCAATTGATTAATCGATCAATCGATCAACCGATTAGTTAATCGGTTTAATCGATTTTTTTTATTTTCGATTTTCGATTATTGATTTCGATAATCGTACAGCCCTAGCCATACTTGTAACATGTCTAGGTACGAATTACCTGTGACTGTCGCCTCGACAAAAAAGAAAGGGCCATACACCTTTTCACGGCTTATAGCATAAAACACGTTCACTTTGGGGGAGTCGCGTACATGTTCCACATAACTGTTAGGATTTTCCAAAGACCATATCCTGACATTGTGTTTGTGCACTTTTCCTGACAGATGGAAAGTGGCTTCGTCACTAAACACCAATGATTCGACGAAACCTTCAGTTTCCATTCTGCGTTGCATCTCCTCACAGAAAGACAGTCGCTTGGCTTTGTCGTCTGGTTTCAGAGCCTGCAACACTTGCAGACGGTAGGGATGGAACTTCAAAGGTTTCCGTAAGATCTTCCACACAGTTTGTTGGGGGATCTTTAATTCTCGTCTGGCTTGTACGGTGGATTTGTGTGAAACTCTCTCTCACACGCTCCACATTTGCCTCGCTTACTGATGGACGACCGGTTGACTTCCGCTTACCGATGCATCGCCTCGTTTTCAAGTCAGCGTACTACTTACGGACACTGGGCTCACTGGGTGGATCAACACCAAGTTTTCTTCTAAAATTGCATTGTACAGTGACAACAGACTGGGATATGTGAAAATCTAGCACACAAAATGCCCTCCTGTCTTCGTTTGCAGCCATTTTCTGTTATATCGTCTCCTAGAGATGAAATTAATAAATATGCGACAGGTTCACCAACATAACAAGAAATTATTTGAGTTTCTCTGTTCATTGATACCAATATCATGTTTCTAAATGTCTCCTAACCATAGTTAAGTTTGTAATCGGAAAGATCATTTATAGTAACACTGTATCTCATTATGGAGAAAGATTTGGTATATGCGTTTATGGGTTTTGTTTTGTTAGTCGTTTCTGTATAGTGTAATAAAATAAAGGATTAATGAATGTTTACATGCATAAGCAGCCAAAAACTAACACCAAATTGTTTTTTCTAAGGTCTGTTTAAAGAAATGTTTGATACTAAAAGAAGAGTTATGAGATGTTAAGAAAGGAAACTAAATACCTAGATTAAATGAGCTAAATAAAAAATGATTCAATTATGATTTAAAGTTTTCTAGGCTCTGTGGTTTTAGTGCAATATAAAGTTTTGTCTTTGGACATTCCCGTTTTGTTGTTCGCTCCCGGTAGATATTTGAATTTTAAGACGCATACTTTAATATACTGGCAGTTTTTTTAATCTAATAATTTTAAAATTAGTTTTGCTCTGATTTGGAAATATTAATAATAGTACTAGTTTCTTAGATTTAAAACAGTTTAATGTAGGTAAATATGTGATTATTAAAATTATGCTTGTTTAAAATGAGTCATAGTTTTTCTAAACAAAAACGAAAAACATCGAAGAACAAGAGAAAATATCACATCTAGTGGTGATTATTCTAGTGGAAGTGACGAATTATTTACTCTTGAATATGAAAATGAGAGTGAAGTTTCAACTGGGAGTTCTGCAACAACTATCAAGACAAATTTATCAAAGAGTAAATTTCCAGACTATTTTTCAATAACAAACTGCGAAGAAGGTAGTATTATAAAACGTTTAAAAGATTTAACTTTTATAAATAATAGATATTTAAGATATAAGTGTAAAAAGCCATTCTTTATTGCTCGAACGGTTTAACAGACGACCTAGGTACGAGCGAGTGTTTTAAAGGATGTGAGCGCAATGAAGAGACTTTTTACACGTATATCTTACAACATTTTATCTACGATCATAACGCTTTACTAAAGTATTCATTGTATTTGATTTTTTTTTTAATTTGTGACTTATGTTATGCGTACATATATTAGCGTGCTTAGTTGTTTAGCAACCAGTAGAATATTTATTAATCATTAATTTTCATACATCTCTTGTAGATATTAGCGTGCAATAAAAATTTTATAACACTAGTTCACTAAACGTTAACTTTTTACACCAAAATCAGTGTAAAAATTGGTCACTTTTTGTATGATCGTAGATAAACACAAGAATTTCGACTTTTATTTAATTATTAATCAGAACTTACATTCCTTTTTGACTTTTTGTTTAAATTTTGATATATATTCCAAAGATCTTCTTAAAATTAAGATCCATCTCAAAATGGAGTAACCATCAATACAACTGATAATAAATAGACTGTGAGTTATTATTTATTAGCAGTTGTATTCCAAAGAAGAAGTGCAAGACTCGCGAGATTCGAGACGAGACGAGATTCTTTGGTGCGAAGCGAGATTCGAGACGAGATTCGTTTTATTTTGTGCGAGACGAGACGAGAGTTAACAAAAGTCTCGTCTCGCGAGTCTCGTGGGCATCACTATCAATAATGCCCCTTTTACTTACGATGCTAGTAGTAACTAGAAAAAGAGAATCTTCCACACTTGCAAAGAGATGCGTTTAAACCAATGGAATGGAATCGGGGAATTTTGTTGTAGTAGCATTTAATAATCCTTTAATAATGGTATTAGAAGTTCAAGTTTTACATTTAGTTCTGTATACATTTTTTGCTGCATACCACTCGTGCCAACATAATTATCTAAAACTTTTCATTCCCGATGGACGTGTGTAACTGGAAAGTCGCTCGCTGAGTAAGCGCTGAAAACTACACTAATTTTTATGCAGTGCTATGATGCTCAAATTAAAAAATATAACAACGGAACGTGGGCATTGTTCTACTTGTACTTGTTATTATATACCAGAAAACTTGTTTCCGTTGCAAATATTCGTATGAGCGACGTGCGAAATTTTCAATAATTATCCGATACTTGTGATACATTATACACCTTTGGTATATAAATTTTGTATCATTAGTTCTGAGCTGAAATGTATCACCAGAGCTGTATAAAGAACTAAAAAACAAATTAGCTATCAATCTTCTCAATTATTTATCAAGCATTAATATTTGTCTTTGAAACATAATGTTTTATTGAGAGTTTAAATAGACTATTTACAATCATGCAAACTAGATAACCCAGAATAATGAAAACAACAACCAATAGTAGTGTACGTAGTGAGTGTTATTTTGAATAGAATGTTCCAATATTCAGGCCGTTGACACAACTTTAAAGACCTTTTGTGAAGTTTCTAAAATGGTGATCGCGGATGTAGATACAAGAGCTTTTACGACTGAAAAGGAGCGTTATAGATTAGTCGATAAGGACTTAATCGTTCTATTGTAGAAACCTTATTGTGACAAACAAGGGTTATCTACTATTAGACTAGTCCGACTTCAAACTGAAATTAGCATCGTATGTTTTTTCTTTATTTATTGAGTTCCACTTAAACTTGAGACTCTAAAAAGCAAATAAGGAAACAAACTTGACATAATTGTACTTTAGATGTACGGAAACTAGTCGTTCAATCAGACTGATTGATTTAATGACTGCAGAAATTATAAATCTGTATTAGCTAGCTCCTTTTCAAAATGCAAGTGAAACCTAACTATCTTCGTGCTTTAAGTCTCTAAACAAAAACATAATCGTGGAATTTAAAAAAACAAGTGTTATTTGTTTCAAAAGTAAATTAAAAACATGACTGGGCATTTTTAAGACACGATAGTAATCTTAATGAGCTATCTTCTGCAACACCATATAAATGATTATTATAATTTTAGTGTATGCAATTAATTAAGAATAAAGATGGTTAACCCAACAAAAAACATTCTTTTAAAAAGTTTCAAAGTTTACACAATTGAAGCTGTTCAATAGAAACCTATATTTCAAAACTAAGCGTTAACGGAAACTTCAAACAATTCGTCAGAAACCAATATGGTTTCTGTTGTCATTTTCAGTCTTCTATTTCCGCTCTTGAAAATCGGAAATTACATCATCTTTTTAGGATCATTTCCACTTAAATAAACGACATCGATCGTTTAACCCAATTCTCACATACCTTCTCAAGTTATATAAAAAGAAAATTTAAAATTTCTCTAACTGCTATGACGTATTTATCTTTTATATAGTGTTACACAATGTAACAATTTTATTAAATCTAGTGAATCTGGACGAAACGATCCAATTAGCGTTCGTTAAGAGATATTGGTAATTTAATTCTAAAAGGCCTTTAATTTAAATGGTAATTCAATCTGACCAAATTGAAATGTGAAACGAAACAACTTTGAGTTTTAAATTTCATTTTCGAATCCATTACTGTTAACATTGATATATTTCGAGTTCAGTTAATTAAATCCGATTATATTGATCTTTTATCTAGACATATTGTTTTATTGGTATTTCGGCAAGATAGATTGAAATTTTAGCTTTGTAATAGTGCAGGTTGTGTTCGCATGCCAGAGCTCTTTTTAATGAGAAATTTAGATTTCGTTATGAAGATAACTACTTGAAATGAGTTTTACGAGTTATAATAATAGTAAGATGCAATCTATGGTACTAAAAATGCAAATAATATGCATATTTAATTCTAAAAGTAGATGTTAAAATCTCTTGCAACACATTCTGAAAGTAACGGAATCAATTTCGAAGATGTTATTTATCTAAATATTTTTCATCCCAATACTCGTTTCTGCAGTGGAATAACATATTAAAAACGGACCAGTGAAGAAGACTAGTTGATAGAAAAATTCTAATTGGAACTTTTGTGCTTTTCTGGTAGAGGAGATGGCGTCTTCGTAGCTTATGTATGTTAATTAGTGAACATATGACCTACCGGTTCCTTCCGTATATCAATTAAATTTTAATTCATATGTTTGACTTTGCAGCTCTATCTTGTCTTCGATTTATCAGCTACTTGTTTGTTGCAATCATGTATGTCAGCACCTGTATTACTTAGCCCCAACGTGCCTTCCAATAGGAAGTACTCGAGATACGCCCAATCAGCGTGAATTTGGATAGCAAATGCTACCAGTTACTCACGAAAAAGCGAAGTTGCCTATTCACCCTCTACAAGCTCTCCAGGCTAGTACCGGAGCTATATACGTGTTTGTAATATATTGAAAATATGTTTATTTGTCAGGTTTGGTTTTGAGCGATACCGCTATCGCATGTATGCATTGTAAATACATTTAAAATAAATCAGTTCAACTCCAATCGTCTTATTGTGTGTTTGTTACCTTAAATAATATTTATTAACGTATTATCACGTTAAGATACAACAGTGTTCACCCGTCCGGTCTATCCTAAGGAACGTACTCCTAGTCCAGCATAACGACTTCACTATCCGATCAAATCCAACCTCAGATGTGGCGGGACTTGGTTTTGAATGGTTTTGCCACTCCGATCTCCCAGTTATAGGCCTGGTGTATCCCTGACTTCCCTGTGCTTCGTTTCGAGTCTACCGAAGTAGAATCCCGGTATGTACCTGTTAAGGTGAAGTTAAGTTGTCTTGAACGTATTCGAATCAAGGACCCTTAAGCCTAGCGACGATTTCTGAGGAGCAGACAATTGGAACTGCACAGCCAAAGCCCGACACCCGCACTTTTTTTTATGAGTCAACGTCGAGAAACACTTACGTGTAACTCTACCACACTCTACAACCTGGGATTCACTAGACAACCAGTTCTACGCGTGAACGCCGTGTGGTCTGCTCCTAAGCTAGTCTCGGATACTAGTCATGCCAGATACCTCGAACGGCTACAGCACAACTACAGTCGCAAATTTCAGTAAATGTGATATTTGCATGTTTTGTTTGAACAAGGTATCGGGCTGGCGGGACAATCTTTATACCTCTTGTCATCGATCGCAATGAACATATTACCGACTTCAATGCGATCTAGACGAATTAGGGGAAATCTACTTCCAGTAAGAATTTTTAGCTGACAAACATCATATCTTACAGGCTTTGGGTATTATTTTTTATTTGAGAAGAAAGCATGTTTTTAAATTTCTTCAAAGATTACTAGCTCTGGATAGACCATAAATCGAATCCAGGGCTTTCGGATTTATGTTAAGCATGCAAACCTTTATGTAGTTCACCTAATGTGGTAAATTTTTTTTAGTTGAAATAAGGCATGCTTTGGCAAATGCACACTAAAGAGCAATTAACCTAACTCGAATACACAACATATAACAACATATAACAATAACATTGATAATTCGACAAGAAAAATTCTGTCCTGTCACAAAACGCGCAGTATTACAGTGGCCGGAGACAAGCAGATTCAAAACAACCCTTCCGAATCAAGTACAAGCTTAACTTAGTCTAATCAATAATCTTGTATTATATCTACTAAACAATTATATCTATGCAAATATCACAACGCACGTCAATACAAAGTAATTTAATTTTAAAATGCGTTCTTTAAGAGATAACAGTGGAAGATGCAAAAAGAAGATTTCTGTCTGAAAAAGAATTTTGACGAAGAATGATGGGTCTCCCAAATATTTCGTTGATCTGAAGCGTGCCATGGCTGTCTAATTACCTTATATTGATTGGGTCTTGCTATACCAGTCATCGTCTTTAAGCTCTTGCATTTTTTAGGCTGGTAACCTTCAGATTGTCTCCTGAAAAATACTTACACTCCTGCAAATTTTGAAATGTCAATGTTTTGATTTGTCAATATGTCAAGATGCCCAAAGTGTCGAGGATTTTCTTCTTCTGTTCATTTGCTCATAATAAACAACGACGACGTTCTCCTTTATATTTTGTATACCATTATCACTATACCATGAATCTAACACATTAAATATTCTTTTTCATAGATTGCTCTGAACTTTGCCGGCAGCAATTTCTTCACTGCCTCTGAAGCAGTCTCACTTGCATCAGGAGGTGTATAACTATCAAATAAGTGGTTCTGCTGTTTTTTAAAACTACTTTCGAAAGCATATTTAACAATTTTAACACCACAAAACGTCAAACCACCACCATATATCGGATGAAAAAATCCGTACATTTTTAGTAGCAAAAATTACAAATTCTTATAAAATTTATAATACAAAGTAGCAAAAATGGTATACTACAATAATTTTTTTTTAATTTTTGAGAGAGGAATCTGGATGCTTAAACATCCTTCGTACCTCATGGCACCGATTACTATGATCATTTGGCCGACCCTACTAGAATTTAGCCGAATCTGGGAAATTCTACCCCCAGTAGCGATTTTTATCGTGCCAAACACCGCATTGACACGAGACCTACAGTTTTACTTTCTATTCGAGAAAATGGCATGTTTTTAATTTTTCTCCACTTTGAAAAATTACCAGCCCGACCGGGGATCGAACCTGCGGTCCTTGAATGATGAAGCAAACATAATCCACTAATCCACCAAGGCTGGCTCAATAATATAATAATGATATATACTACTTGCAATTGTCAATTAAAATGTCAACTTTTTGGTTCTCATTTTCAATGGTAAAATGATGTTCTTTTTTGCAAACATAACAGTTGAACTCAAACGTAGTGTTTCCGCACTCGTGCTTTAAAAACATGCAAGCACTTTTACAAATTTTGTTTAAAAAATGCCATTTTACCCATTTGGATATTAGAAATCACAAAAAATAGGATATTGTGTTAGAAGTGCGGAAAAGTGCCAATTTATCACGAGTGTGAAGAAGTTGCGGCATGAGACGAAGTCGTCTGCTGCAATCACACTAGTATGAAATTGGCGTTTTACACGCGTTACACACTATACTTTATCTATGGCAACAAAAAAGTAATAAACCAACAAAAGCTAAGAAAAATATTTCACCCAGAAATTATGGCAATAAATTAAGGAATGTAATATGAGCAGCTTCCACGATGTTTGGAGGTGTACAAGTATACGCCCCATTTTCCCATCATGGGATTCACTCATGATACATCTAGAATTTCGAAAACGACAAAAGTAAATGTTAAATTTTTCAAGACAGTAGTTATAATACCTTGACAATCTGTATGATTCCAGTCAATCTACTATTTAGTACTTACAGTTAAATAATCATACGTATGTAATCGTTTTCAAAAAGTAATTTTTTATAAACAATAACAATTCAATTATCAAGGTTATTGACCCCTTTGCCGCATAATGTAAACATATTTTGACATTGTGATGGCAAGGAAGGTAGCTTTAAGAGGACCCATCGCGCTGACACTTGTGAATTATGTAGCAAATTATAAAAGCTTTCATTGTTTTTATTGTAATTTAGCAATAGTAATGAATAATATTATATTAACAATTATATAATACTGTAAAAAATTAATCAATTTTACGATAATTCCATAACAGTGTTTAATAACTGTATATAGTACTAATGACCAAATTATGCTAAGTCTCCTAGATAGTTGAACGGTATGAGGTTAGCAAACAGGCGGTCCAGGGTTCGATTCCCGCCGAAGCGATAATTTTTCTAGATGAACCGTACACGAAGTGGGCACATCGCGTACGCCGTTACCCTTAGTAACGTCCTTTAAACTAAAAGTTATTTTATTATTTGACACTTAAAAGTTGACATGACAGTTAATAATATGAGACCAATGACGTTTTTAAAACATGACAACAACAACATGTTTCTTGATTTGTAATAAACAAATTGGACAGACATTGTAAAATGAATTAAATTGTCGGCTTTTAAAAGTAATGGAATTTGTAATTACCCATTTTTCACGGTTGCACATATGTTAAAATGTTGTGTATACCTTGTCCACGAAATTCGTAAACCTCCTCAAGATTGTGCTCTTCTATTTTTGCCTGGCATACTTTTCTCCGAGAAACCTGTTTTGCATCCTTTTGTTAGCCATCCTTTGCAGGTGATCTAGCTACCTGTCTTCCTTGTTTCATTACTACAGGAGTGTCACTAAATTAATGCTATATAGTTAAAAAAATAAAATAATATACCAATTAATGCCTTCTTATTACTGCAGAAATTGAAAAATCTCAAAAATGTAAATGAATATAATAATATGGCCAGGCACTGTAATATAAAAAGTGTTGATTCTAAGGTAACCTCTTCGACTGGTTTTTGAACTGACGTTATGTTAAAAAAGTTAAGAAAAAATTTAAGCGAGAATCCCCACATTAAATCCGTTCATACAACAACACATATCATACATTCTAAGATAAAAGCTCTAGAGGAGGAGTATTGTGAGTATGAAATATTTTATGAGAATGTCAGTAAGAATAAACAAAAGGACGTAGAATAATGGACTTTTTGGGAAGAGACGGGAAAAACTCATCAAGGGACAAATTCACACATATCCAGTCCGATTTTAATGAATACCAGAAACAACAAGGAAATATCAGGGTTTTGGGTTTTAGAACTTATGTTAGAAGAAACATTATTAGAGTCCCTGAAACTTATTAGTTGTATTTTCTTGTGTTTTTAATGAAAATTCTCTAGCAACAAAACTGAGGTAGTCTTGAATTCATCATTTCAAACGTTTGTATTATTTACACTAAAGTGTACTATTTGGAGAAAATTTGTTCGTTGTATACATTCTTTCAGAGCCCTTCTGTATTGCTCCTTGCCACCGATCCAGGATACATCTGTACACAGTACAATTGGTCTTCTTAAATGACTTAAATCAAAAACGTACTATATGGGAAAAGATAAACCTTTCACCCTGTTGATCCTGAAACCGAAAATTTGTAACTTTTATACATAGAATGTTTCCTACAACAGTTTTCAGTAAAAATTGTCAATTAAGAAGAATATTTCAATTTAATAAAACAATATTTTAACGATTAGAAAATAATTTCTTGTAAAATATCTTTCTCTACCTCTAAGTATAACTTAAAAAATCGGTATTCATTCTTTTCCCAACATCTCTTTACACAGTAATCTGGCACTTTCTTCTATTTATTCGTCGTGCAGCTATTTCAGAAATGCCTACGGCTTTAAATTTTGCAGTTAACGTCTTCAATATTTACTACGTGGTGAAATTCCCTCGTACAAAATAAATGGGTACATACTTTTCACGGGCGAGTTAACGTTTATTTCATTGAAGTGCTGACATAATTAAACCCGAAATCGTTGTCACCATCCAGAAATCACTAAGTAAATGTTAATTTTGTTGTGAAGATCAAACAACTTACAGAAATTAGGTTAAATGCTCTCCACAGTCAGATAGGTTTCTTTTTCCTGCCATTAAGAACGATATTATATTTTAATAGCAAAATATTTGTTTATTTATTTTATTTTTGGCGGCTGTTAATGTTCTAGATGGTGAAAATAAACCCTGAAAAGTTAATAATTATAATTTTGCGGTTTTATTCTTCGTGTATTGCAATATTTACATCTACATGTTCAATCGAACGGCCGATCATTAATAATACGACACATCTGTCTGTTTCACACAGGTAAAAAAATTAATTTAATAATACTGCTGTAAATCATCATTAAAACAGAAAAATAGGCACGGCATTGAAAGACGTAAAGAATGAATGCTGCAAAATGAACGCTCCTTTCCATTTGAATCTGTCGGAAGCTTTATAGCGCGTTTGTAAGTTAATTGGCAGTAGTAAATTCTAATGTGATAGTTCAGGCGTCTATAAAGCTCTACAATAATTTTAGGTTTCTATAATTAGATATCCATTTGCTTGTCTGAGGTTCATGTCAATATTAAGGTGAGGGTTTGATGAATGGTTCCAAATCATCTAAATACATCCAATTATGCTCACCTGAACTCTTCAGCCACTCCTGTTTAATGAATCTTACTGCCTGAACATTACTAACTATAGTGTCTATACTCTTTTCAAACACTATATAAATTGGATGAGTCTGATTTATTTTCACTTTTCTCAAAAAAGTCAATTTTATGTAAAATAATATGGAAATATCCACTTAATGTTAAGATTATTATGAATAAAGTTGTCACAACTTGTTAGTGAAATGACAGTAATAGTATTGATAAAAAATATTATACATGAATAAACATCTAATTTTCAATTTTGTATGGAAACTTCCTGGGATGCAAAAACTTCACTAAAAAAAAGTTAATTTATGTTTATTTAACAGTAGGTGGGAGGATATGAAGTGCTGTGGGTATTAATTTTCACAAAACACCTGTTAATTCGCTCTGCCCAAATTTTGATAAAATATTTGCTATGTGGAATGTGTGTAGGACTACAAAGGTTAAATTGTCGATATATTTTTTATTTGAAACTTTTATTAGTCTGCCATTAAAGTTTCTTAATGCTTCTTTGTATATATTAAGATAAAAGTAATATAATTATAATTTCGTTTCGTATAAAATTTGTTTTTATAACACACTCATTTTCATGATCACAGTCTGTATGTTCATTAAAACTTAGAAACTGATCAGAAGCATCTAAGTAATTTACCACAGCAGATAAAATAACTGAATTCAATCAGACCAAATACAGTTTATCAAAATATTTTTCCTACCTCAGTAGATCAGCCATCCACTAATAGTGGTCAATTGAACAATGATTGATGATGATGAGTAGGTACATTTTTACTTTGCTAGTTTAATACACACGCTAGGAACTTCGAAGACCATTTTACATCATTGTTACTGGAGATTTCAATGACAAATTAGGATGAAGGCATCTATATGACACTAAATATATCGGGGAATATGGACATAGGAATAACAGAGGAGGTCAGCTATGAAGTCATCTTAACAACGAAAAATTATCGTTTGACGGAAAAGATTTCTGGAGAAAATTCTGTGCCGGAACAATTTAATACCGGTAGTACGCAAACGAGTTTGCGCCCATATGCAAAAAAACAGATAAGTAGATAATGTACTGTATTTCATCAAAGAAGTCTATAAAAAGGAGCTAGAAAACCAGGTGAAGCCACTAACAGCACATCACAAAAGTGTAGATGGAATAGTATGCAATATAGTAACAAACGTAGTTTTATATTAATTATATTTTAAACTAATTATATTTTAAACCTACAACCGTGAGCGACGGAGCAACTGAATCACCCAAATAGCCTCAAAACAAGACCTGTTAAGGGTAAACTTAAGACACACGTTACGCAACTGTGAAAACCGTAATAGAACAGGCTAACCGATATTATAGAGCGATTAACCTAAAACAGAACGCATCCTTCCGGTTACTACATACTGTTTAGAAACAATCAACGTTATAACTTTAATAACGACGGGATAACTAAAATCATCCAAAGAGCCTTGAAATGAACCACGTTGCGGGTCACCACCATATGAGATAGATTACGCAACAGTGAAATCTAGTCTTAAATGGAATTGGGTTGGTCATATAGCGAGAATATGTTTTTGTTGCTACAAAACGAAGTGTGGGGAACACAGATAATAACACACAAACACACTAGAGACTACCTAAAGCCAAACGGAGCTTGGGGTGACCTCGGAAGAGATGGATGGATGGCATCTAAAACGGCCAATGGTCCATTTTTTTGCTCAAGTTTCATTCAATTTCGGGCTTTGACCGTCTCCAAACAGCCAAACCTAGAACTGTGCAATTACGAAACGACCAAAGCTTGACAGAAATTTTTACTGAATCGATAGAAATTCTCCAATATTAAAAAACTCTAAATAGTAAGTTGGAAAAATTAACATAACTTATATTTAAGAATGAACACATAATACATAAATATGTATGGAATGGATAATTAAAAAAAATACATAAAATAAAATTTTAATAAAAAGATATTGATAATTATTTATTTCTCCAACTTCACGATGAGTGGCATTTTGAGTTGCATTTATAACTTTTTTGAAACACTTGCATCTCTTGTTTTCGCAGTTCTTTCTACAGTCACATCTCACGAAACCTTACTTTGATCGAGAGTATACAGCAGCGGCGGTTCTTAATGATATTTCTTGTTCTGAAACATCTTCCATTTCCATGAACTTATGGTCAGCTACTTGGAACTCGTTTCTCGCGTACAATTTTTCAATGACTCCTGATGATGTTCCTAGCCGATAAAGATCACTTTCTTCTTTCCGTTCTGTAGCAACGTATAGGAACCCCAAACATCGCCTCATATGGACTTCTGTTTATATCTCTATGGAAAGAGCCCCAGTCCATCAGCACAATTGGTACTCTTGTTATCTGACATCCAAGAAACCAAAATATCTAAAACATTTTGATACGCTCTACACTTCCCTGGCTTTGGGAGTGCCTTGGTTTGCCGTGAACTATTTTAGCTTCTAATGTATCAGCAAGTTCATTTATGACAGATGCTGTAAATTTTCTCCCATTGTCACTTTGGAGGATGTAAGGAGCACCTATTATACAAAAAATATCTAACAGATTGCAAGCTACCTCCTCAGCTCTTTTGGATTTCAAAGGCTTCAAAAAAAACAAATTTTGTTAAGTGGTCCTGATAATTCAAAATAAATTTAGAATCTCTGTCCAGTTATGTTTGCATGTCGATTAGATCCACCTGCCCTCTTCAGTTCATACTCGCTCAAAGGCTAAGACTGAATACACTGATGAAGCTTTGGTCTTTTCGCAATTGCACAATTCTAGGTTTGGATGTTTGGAGACGATCAAAGTCCGAAATTGAATTGAACTTCGAGCTTTGGTCGCTTTAAAACGTCCAATCCTAACATTGAGCAAAAAATCGACCATTGGCCTTTTTCGAGCTTTGCGCCCAACATATACATATATTGAAATTAAAGTAAAAGTGTTCATTGGTTCCAAATGTAGGTCCTTTTGCAAGATATTTTATACTGTATGCCTATGTGTTGATAAATGTACCTTTCTGGGAGTAATAAGGCTTCTAACTTATGTTTAAAACTATTTGATATTGGTATTGGTGTATACCTCTTGTTTATTTTTATTCCTTCCACTTTCACCTTAATAAATTCTTAATTCGCTTTAAATCGGTCTGTAATTTTTTTTCCTATTTATAATCTGCAAATTTTATGCAAAAGTTGGGACTTCGTTAGGGCTTCATTGTGCTTTACGTCTTATATCGGCAACAGTTACCGCTTTTGTTCACAACGAGATTAAAAAACTTAATGCAAATTTCATGCCATACGTTAGTGCTCTGTTAATGTTTTATTTTGCTTCACGTCTTATATCAGCAACAGTAGCCACTTTCGCTTACAGTGAAATTAAAAAAGTGCTTTCCTGATTCACGACAACAAGCAACTTATTTTTGTTATGTCAAACGTTAGTGCTTCATCGTACTTCACGACTAAGATAAAAAGGCACCCTGGACGCGTGGTCTGACCGGGGGTCAACGCTAGTCTGTCCAGTGCGTCACCGCTAGTCTGTCCAGTGCGTCACTACGATATCTCAAACATTTCAAGGTATCGAGTTGAAATTTCGCATATGCATTCTTCATATACATCAAAAGTGTAGTTTTAGTTTATGATGCGCCAACTGTTGAAGAGACTGAAAAATGAATTACATTTAATTTACTACGAATTTTTCATGTAAAATGAAAAGTGCCATTCTATTACTAACAGTCAACTTAGGTTGCCTAGAGCGTAAAATTAAAAATATATGTAAGCTAAATTAATAACACTATTGACAGTATTGGCTAGTTCAGGAGAAATGAGAATAGTGCGGCACAAAAAATCTACATGCGACTTAAGGTTCCAAAGCCAGCTTACAGGACCGGTTCAGGCGAGGCGGGTTCAGCGCGTTCCCCGGAACCCGGCCCCGCGCATTATAAGGCGCCGCGTTACAACTTACAAATACGCGCGCTTTCTCTGCTGCTGTAGTCACACCGATGTTTCCGTGTCACTTATTAACGGCTGGCAAAACTCCGACTATTCAACCTACGTAAATTTTGATGACGTAATTAAAAACTTTGCGACAAAAAAGACCAGAGAAAAATTTTTATACTCACCATGCGACAAAAAAAGACCAGAGAAATAATTTTTATACTCACCACTTTCAAAATGAATTAATGGTTAAACGCAAACGTAGTGATCGCGCACTCGAGCTTAAAAAAGATGCAAACAGCACTGGCCCTTCTAGGCTCTGTAAAAATAATTTGACTTGATAATAAAATTTGGAACAATTAAAGAATTCTCCCACCAAAGAATCTTTGACTCAAATCATTTTTGGGGATAAAAATCCCCTAAACCTCCAAAATTGGTTGCTAGCAACCGAACCTCTACAAAAACGCCAGTACCAAACCAAAACGTTATGCAAAAGCAAATTTGAATTTTTTTCAACCTATCCTAACTTAACTTAACCTAACCTAATCTAAACCTAACCTAGCCTACCCTAAACCTAATCTAACCTAACTAAATTGTGTAATTGTAAATTAAATAATTTGGCAATCATATTCACTTAATATAATTATTATTCATTTCTAAGTATATAGATTAAGAATCTGTTTTCCTTATGATCCTCAAATTTGGGACCGTTGAGGCGTTCTTAGATTAGTTCTTACCAACCTAACCTCCACAAAAATGCCACTACCTAACCAAAACGCTATGCAAAAGCAAATTCAGATTTTTCTCAACCTAACCTAACCTAACCTAAACCTAGCCTAACTAAGCCTAACCTAAACCAAACTAAATTGTATAATTGTAAATTACACAATTTGGTAATCATAGAAACTTAATATAATTATTATTAATTTCCATGGAGATTAAATATTTATTTTTGATCCCCAAATTTAAAAATGATTTACATATTCAGAGTCAGCA
The DNA here is from genome assembly GCA_929113105.1 of Agrypnus murinus. Lineage (NCBI taxonomy): Eukaryota > Metazoa > Arthropoda > Insecta > Coleoptera > Elateridae > Agrypnus > Agrypnus murinus. Next base: position 123,165,979 of record OV816024.1, on the reverse strand, counting down.
TAAAATCTCCGTCAAAATGACATCAGTATGGTCAAGAAATGTTGAAAAATGGTCAGAAAAATGATGGGGGAATTCTTGAATTATTATAACTAAAATTTAATTTCAAAAATTGCCATTTTCCCATTTGAGTGTTAGAAATCACAAAAGAAAGATTAATAATTGACTGACAAATATGCAGCCATCTACTGGCAACACGAGAATGCTTATTGCCTTACTAGGTTTTTAATGTTTACTTTGAATTGGAAACAGTATTACAGATTTTAGTTAATTATGTTTTTTAGTGTTAAAGTTCATTTAAATTTTTTTGTGAAAACGAAGTCGTCTTTGATGCATTCGCGCAAATGACTCGCTCCATCGTCACTCGTGCTTAGAAACTGCATAGAAACTAATAAAGACTTCGCGTAGTGCGTAAATAACTATCTATGATCATATTGTAATATGTAATAATGTGTTTATAACAAACAATTTATTTAGAAGTTTGTTTAGGCCAAGCGCATTGTTGAACCCGGCCCCGCAAGAACTTACGCCGGCCCTTCCAGCTAAATATAGTTCATAGTGAAGCACGAAGTACAATTGAAGCACTAACGATTGCACGGACTTATGTCTTTTTGTGCTTCACTTAATAATAATAATAATTTTTTTTATAATAATACTAATTACTACAACCCATAACCTGCAAAGCAGGCCCCAGAAGCTATAAGCTTGTGCGGGAGGGAGGGGGCGATTATTATTATTACGTAGGCCCTAAGTGCGGCTGCAGCCGACTTACAGATGGAACAGCGCAAATTCCACATTTGTGTCACAGCTAAGGAAAACTGCAGAAAACCTTAACCAGATCTACTGGCACCGGGAATCGACCCGGGCCGCTTGGGTGAAAGTCCGGCACGCCTGACATTACACTACCAATGCTGTTAAATTTTATGTCTGCCTATTTTACGGTCCCCACTTTCTTGATCTCACTGTAAACAAAAACAGGTACTGTTGTTAAAATCAAATATGAAGCACGAAGAAGTACAAACGTAGCACTTATATGTGGCATAAAACGTATGAATTATAAATATAAGTTGCTTGCGGGCGTGAAGTTGGCAGGCACTTTTTTAATCTCGCTGTAAGCAAAAGCGGTAACTGTTGCTGATATAAGACGTAAAGCACAATGAAGCAGGAACAAAGCACTAACGTTTGGCATAAAATTTACAGATTATAAAAATAAGTTGTTTGATGGCGCGAAGTAGGCAGGCATTTTATTTAATTCAACTATACGTAAAAACGGTTGCTTACATACGATGTAAAACACGATGAAGCATAATTGAAGCACTAACGATTGCACGGATTTTCTACTTTTGTGCTTCACAAAGATCTGCGTACTTTATGGTCTCAGAGTAAACACTTTATGTTCAAAAACACTAAAATACTGGAATGCCTGTATTCGTACCTTCTATTGATGGTACCAATATGAATCATGAAAACAAGTTTATTTTGTGTTGTTAGTTGTGTTTTCGTGTTGTAATATAAATAACTAGATTTGAAAGACATAAATAGAATATAACATAGCTTATAACTGATATTGTGGTATTCGACATGATTAAGTCAGAAGTGAGAAGTAAATGAACATAAAAAAGGAATACAGTGCATATATACCAACTCTCTAGTTGGTATTTTTGTACTAACTGTTGGACGTTTGTAGCAGAACCTAGTAAATACCTGAATAATTAATTGCAAGCTATTTCGTTATAAAAAGTTATTGAGATTGATGTTTAAAAATAAATTAACAAATCATTAAATTATATTAAATGGCAATACACAATTTAATTTTACAGATTCTGTTTTAACAAAGTCTCATTTCAACATGAAACAAGTTCGCCTTTACATTAAAAGAAATCACGTTCGAAATCTTATTAAAAAACGTGATAGATGACAGGTTACAGAAATGTTTACTTTAAACTCTTATCTATTTAGGTTATTCTGCCCTATTCCGTATATTGCAAAACATTTTGCAATAATTCTACATTACTTTCATTTAAAGTAAACTTTAAATTTCTCCTTGAATATTATTATTTCTTATTCCAGTCTTAAAATATCCTACACATAGAAAGTCGCCTACGAGTGTTTTAAAAAACGTTTGTGCGGTGGATCACAGAGACGCACACTAAAAGACATCGTTAATCCAATTTTATTGCTATTAAAATCTTCAATGGCTTGTTCCAATATGTTCGCGTCTGTAATAACAATCTTAAATTAAGGAAATACACAAAATAAGCATTCAAATAGCCATAAAAATCAGTTATTAAATAAATTAACGGCTGTTAGATCTTATTTCTGAATGTTCAGGTTGCTACTGCTCTTGAAGCAGCTTTTTAATTAAACGAAATATGTAAATCTAAAAAAAAGCTCAGATCGAAAATGAAATTGTTGTAACTCGTAAAATTTTTTATTAATGTCAAATTTGCATCGTAAAAGATAAAAGTGTTTTATCAACCGAATATATTGTTTGGTTTTCTTTCCTTCTTTGTCTCATTAGCGATAGATCTTTCATCAGCTTTTAACAGCTGTAAATTGCGTTTGAAACTAAATATAAAATACTTTTCTTAGATCTTGTCTGCATCTTCTAGTTTCCGTGTTTCCTGGATTAAAGGAATCTCCAGTTGTGAAAATGTCTCCCGGTAACTATCTCTGCTTAAAGATTTATTTATTCAGCCAAATAAATCATAATACCCATTAGGGTGGTCCTTACTTTTGAAGTTTTGAAATGTTGCAGTCGGACCCTCTTATGTTGTTCTATTATGAATAAAAATATTTTGTGGAAAGTTTCATCTAGATTAGACTATATTTAGAGGTCGGTCTAGCCAGTTAAAATTTCCACTTATAATTGGTTCTATATCTTGTGTTGCGGGTATTGTAATAACTGAATATGGCAGCTAATACTAGACGGGTTTCCACAATTTGGTTAATTGGCCCTGAAGACTGAACTAAAAGGATCCAAATTACCTTCAAATAGACAAGTGTTGACTGTCTTTTTCTACCATCATAAAACTTTGAAGAAGACAATTCGTGGGAGTTGTAGGACTATCGTGAAGGAAACTGCTGTGTTTTGGCAAAAGGCTAGTATTGCCATTCGTCATGAAGGTGTTTCTTATCGTTATGTTCAAACTTCGGAAGTGTATTTTCTCTTTCTTCAGGAGGAACGTACATCTTGCCCAATCATACAAACAACGTGTCGGAAAGACACGTGGCTTCAAATGGATGATGTGCCATCACATTTCAGAATTGCTGTCCATAATATCAAGTAGCGTGGATTGTTTCTGATGGACCTGTTGCATGTCCAGCTAGATCATAACCTCCTTGATTGAGGGGGTTATATGAAAGACAAAGTGTACGCACAAGTTTCAAGCATCCGAGAAGAATTATTGCAGCACTTTCAACAGACTGTCCAAGATGTACTAATACGCCAAAACAAGCGCGAAATAAGACGCGTCACTCCATCTATCGTATGCGAGCATAATCTTGTAGTTCGGCAGGGGGAGAAGGGTATTTTGAAAATTAATTAAGCATTAAATTTAGGTTAGCCACTCATTCATTTATTTTGTTTGTTGCTCTTTAAAAAACGAATTGTAACAAATAAAAATCGACCTATAACTTTTGTATTTTTTACTCTCAGAATTGAACCTAATTTACACTCCCGCAGTTTGAACATAACGATACGGAACACCTTGTAGACCAAGAGGATATGGAGTATCTATATAAAACATACGGGCTAAATATTACTATCATTACTGTCTAAAAGAAAATATATATTTGGAAATTTATTTCGTCTTTTTGAGACAAGGCGCTTGATTGTCTTAATTACAAAAATAGTTTTGTCCTAAAGTGTAGAGTATTTCACCACACAAGATTCCAATCTAATATAAAAAAATCCAAAGACACAAATAAAATATTTGTGTAGCGTAGTTTAAAGAAAGGAATTTTTATTCGGTTGATTAATAAATTAAATAAATAATCTATCAATAACAAATAGCACATGAAATTAGAATGTAATAAAGGTTGTGTTTAAGGAGTTTACAGCGGATCTTTGCGGGGTGAAGGGCAAGGGGATATCGCCTATTGCTTTTACATAGGCTCTAACAAGAAATACCAATCAATGAAAAAATAAATTAACATTTTTAGAACTGAACAAAAGATTTTATTATGAATGCCTATAATGCATTTATTAATTATTTGTATATATTAAAATAGTTTAAGTAGATTAGAGTGCATTTGTTTAACTGTTAAAAGTGTAAATATAAATGTAAATAGGTTAAGATTCGTGGTACCGCAACATCGCAAAAAATCAGTTGATTTTGTTGGTAGCAATGTTTGGTTTCAGCTTTCGATTGAGTTGATATCCTAACCTCCAAATGTCAATCCCAAAATATAAGTGGACACATTTTGAATGTTTTGTAATTTCGTATGCAATTACAGATGGGAATCTTCTATTTTTTAACTTTTGTATAGTCTAAAAATACAATCTACTAAACAGATTCAAGAAATATACCGTGATATCAAAAATTATCTTGGTCAAGGGTGGTTATGGAATATAAAACGGTTGTCTTAGTTTGACTTAATAATAATGATAATTGACTAATAAAGATGCAAAAACTCAAACTAAGACAACCGTTTTATATTCCATAACCACCCTTGACCAAGATAATTTTTGATATCACGGTATAAAAAGTTCCTGAAGTTTAATACATATATTTTTAAAATTAGTATGTTTGTATTACTGATTTCGTGAAGATTCTGATTGTGATGATAAATTGTATTCATCACATTGCAAAATGTAATTTTACATTTTGCAATATTTTCGTCGAATTAACATTTGTATTCTGATATTATTAACGCAGAGACTGAATTGTTCTATATAATTTGATTAATAAAATATATGATTATTAGTTAATACAATAAAATATAGATTATTATAATAGTCATTATACCTCATCATTCTGTTCTGTTATTTGAATTCGCACGCTATGTGGTGTTGCCACATCTCTACTGTCTTTCCACATATGTCGTGGAGAATTCTTGTTTTGTTTACGTCAACTTCTTGACGGGTCCGGTGCATTTTCGTCAGGTGTTACGACATTGGTACTATTTGAGCACAAGATTTTAATAGCAGCATCTTTCTTGTGGGTGAGAGATTCTTCTATGTACCACTCAGCGACGGTTGAACTCTTCCAGCCACCGTGTCTTTTCAAACTGGTAATGTCGGCTCCACCATCCACAAGAAATGTATCTGACGTTCGTCTGAGACAATGTCCTGTGTACCGGTTGCAGTTACTTAGTTTTAAAAAGGACGCCACCTTCTTTCCTGCACTACCAATTTTGTGCACACCCATAACAACCCGGTGACATTTTCCATTAACGTATTTAAGAAAAAAACGACAATCTTTCATATTTTCAGGGCGCAGTTAAATATATTCTCTATAGATATTTATAAAATTCTCTTCGACTGCAGTAAATGACCGAGACGTTTTGTCTTACTGTCTGGAAATTTTATTAAAATTACAGATCCCAAGTCTTTAATATCATCAGTTCTCATTCTAACCATTTCTCTACAGCGGCAACCTCCTGCTATTCCAATAACCAACACAATCTGTAGACAAGATATATCATTAAAACCTGTTACCTATGTATTGTAATATTAACCTTCAATCCAAAATACTGTTGATCAGGAGCGTCAGATAAAAATTTGTCAAATTCCCCTTTCGTTAAGACTCGCGATTTCTTTGGGGTGTAACCTTCCTTTTGTTTTTTCAGAAATGCTCGTAATTTTAAGTACTTGCTAATGTCTATCCCATGTTTAACGTTCATTCGAGATCTAATCATTGAATAATTCGACTATAATGACGAACTTTCCATATTCAACTCGGCTCTTAAGTACAAAAAAAAACTAGAAATATGTTTTCGGTGAAACTGTTTGCTTTTTTTTCTTCACGCCAATTAAGCAGTGTACCGGTGGGGTACACTGCTCAGTCTCTGAGTCTGCCATTGAAAGCTGCAATGAGCAAGTAACTACGTTTTAATCAGAAAATTGATAAATAATTACAAAACATACTTACGATTTCTTTCCAAATTTAATTTTTATGACAGAAGAACTATGTTTATAGTGAAACCATAGTAACGCTATCCAAAGCTAAATTATTATAAAAATCGTGTTATTATAAAAGCTCATTCTCTAAATAATTAAACTAATTCATGAATTTCAATATTCTTTAAATTCTATTGTCTACGTTTGAAGATAAAATAGTATATGCTATTCGGAGCAAAAATGTGCTTTATGTGCTTCGACTGGGTTGTGTGCCTCACTAACGTTCGGCAGACAAACTCCCAGTCTCAGCAGATAAGGCTTCATTTTTGCTCCTAATAGCATAATGTACTATTATTCACTATAAGAGAAAGCAAAAGCGACAATAAGGTCGTAACAGTCCATTTGTCATACCTCACCTTACAGCAGGACTGCAGTTGGTCTAATATAAAGCCTCGTGAAGTTTTAAATGATATCATACTACCACATAGGACCCAAATACTCAGAATTATTATGGGATTTGAAATGTTAATAAAAAAAAGTTTCACAACATTCTTTTACTTTGGGTATTAAAGTCGATACGAATGGCTCAAAAACAATTCCCCCGAAAAAACAGAAGCACTCGTCGTCGATTAGTCTAACCGTTATTAATTTTTTTGTTTTTATGATTTTAATATTATAAATAGTTTGTCATTTCAAAGCGAAAAAAGATAACCAGAGAAGCATTAGGTAGTATATAAAAAGTTTACAACATCAACTGTTACATCCTACGTTTTCCAAGCTAGAATTATTCCAGAAAAGTAATTTTAAAACACTGCGAGCTTTATGGAGTAGTAAAGCTAATTTGAGATTTTCTTTAAATGTTATTTCTTTGATACAACTCTTGCGTTTTTATTGTTATTCATCTACATTCATCTTTAACAAGTTTTTATTATATACTATATGCATTGTATTAGTTTAATTTTCAGTTCAATTTTGATTTGTTTTCAATAACATAACTTTTCAGTTTTATTGAAGGGAGGAACTGCATTACCTATCAAAAATAAAATAGGTTCATAAAATTAAATCCAAAGAAATTTTGTTATCTAACTTTATCAGTAATCGCTAAAGTTTTGATATAAACCCTCACATTTAAATTTTCTGTTATAAAATTGTGAAAGCAATTAAATATGGAGATAGTCATTATAAGGCAATAAACTTTTATATTTTATTTTTGTTTTAATAGCTTTTTTAATTTTTATGTACAGACAAACGCTTTGAAAAAGTTTTAGACCAACGACTAGGATTCAAATCTGAATTGTCTTACATTAGTAAATTTGGCTCACAAAAGTAATAATTTTTAAGAATTGGATTGCGGCAAATAATATAAACACTACAAAGTTTCACTGCAGGGTTTTCCAATATCATACCCTCACATTCATGGTTCCGTTCATATAATACCGCATACCGTACAGCTTACGAACCTATTTGGCTATATCGCTATACATACATTTAAGTCATGAGGGAACTAGAGCACAATCGTATAATATATAAAAAGTTTGGATTTATTTAATATTTATCCATGAACCATAAAAGGAAAAACTTTGGAAAGTATAATATTTCTAAATGCTGTTCAAACAAATCATTTCTCTTGTTGCATTTTCCTGTATAATATGGCGCCATTTTATAATCTCTTTATATACGCTCGTTTACATTATACATGCATCGCATATCCATGTCATTCTTGCAATTAAGTACACAATGGAGACAGTAAGTCTGTATTTCGTAAATTTATGAACAGTAAAATTTACATAACATTCGTTGGCGGGAAAATAGTAGTTAATAATCCAATTATGTTGAAAGCAGCAAGAAAGAAATTGAAGGATGAGATAGTTCGTTGAATACTTGATGCATTCCATTTTCTACGATACACGTTTCAGATATTTTTGGTTATTTTTAGAGTTTCCCTTCTTTTTGATGTTGATATAAATTTCTTTATAGTAAGTTTTATCTTTTTAATAATGGCATTAAGCGGGTGCATTTATATCGATAATTTAATTCATGTATAAAAAATCCCATAAGCCGCGATACATTTGTCACTTTGACATCGGATAAAGTTAGCCCTAACTTTGCATCTGGATAAAATGTGTTTAAACTTCCATGGCTAACTTTCTCGAACCTGATTATTGTTTTTAATAATTGTCATTTTCAAGTTAATAAATGTGTTCTTGACTTCTTCATAATTACCTAGTTATTCCTTTTTATTATTCATTAAATTATCTCATCGAATTACGCTCGAGGTTTTTTTCTCCGGGATAAAAAAAGACCTCTCGTGTAATTACAGTCGAAAAAATGAAGAAAAGGTGATAAATGAGTTATAACTATTATGAGTAAATACTGAGACCACTTAGCTTAAACAAGCATGCTGTGTTTATTTTCCTGGTTCTCTCTTCAAAATAATAATTTTTTTCTCCAAACGTCATACAAGTGACATTTTAATGACAGAATTCTGCTAGTAGAAGTTTCATTTATATGCTTAAGCACATAAAGTACTTTATGTGCCTAAGCATATAAAGTCTAAGCTACTTGATTTAGTAAAAAAGGTAAGTATGTAACTACCAATAATTATCATTTTATTGTTAATTTTTATTACAATTAATATTAATATTAAATGTACACTTCGTTGCATACTGAACAAGAGGCTGTTTTGTCATTTCTTCCAAATTGCTGTCGCTAACTACATGTGTAGAATGCAGTTCTAATGAGCTAACATTTTCTTTACTCGTAGTGGGACCATAATCACTTTCTCTGATAAGAAAAGAAGAATTAATTATTAAAAAATTAAACTCAAAAAAACAAACCTGCTACTGGTACTCGACATGAGAATCCTCCTGCTAATCTCCTTTTTGTTTTCTAAGGATTCCGCTATATATCCTTCTGCAACGGAACTAGACTTCCAACAGCCATGTCGCTTGAGGGTAGTAATGTCAGCGCCAGTGTCGACAAGCAAGGTCGCCGAAGTCCTTCTTAGACAATGCCCTGTATACTCGTTACAATAGGGCAGTTTTAAATATGTAGCCGCTTCCTTTCCTATGTTTCCAATTTTGTGGATTCCCATAATCATCCGATAGCATCGTCCATTCTGATATTTTATAAATAATCTTCTTTCTTCAAATCCTTCAGGCCTCTGGGAGACATATTTTCTGTACTTATTTATATACGTCTCGCCAACCACAGTGAAAGAACGACTTTTATTTGTTTTGCTGTCAGGGATTTTTACTAGCAATATGGAGCCCTGTTCTTCGACATCATCCAGCGTCATCTTATATAGCTCATCGCATCTGCATGCTCCAGATATTCCGAATATTAATATAACCTGATAATTTATAATTTTTAATTATTTTTGTAATAAGAACTTATATATTTACCTTTGCGGCCAAGTATTTTTCATCTGGAGCGTTAAAGATGAACATATCGAATTGTTCTTTGGTTAGAACTCTTGCTTTCTTGGGAGAATACCCTTCGTTCTTCTTTTTCAAAAAGGCACGCAGCTTTAAATATTTTGAGATATCAACATCATGTCCGAGATTTAACAATGTCCTGATCATCGAATAATGCGACCATAAGCTTGAACTTTTCATTCTTTTGGCCATCTCCGAAAAATACGCCAGAAGAACACTTTCTGAATAAACGGATGCATTTTTTTCCGAACACCATGCGATGAATTTCTTGAACGCTGCTTCATAAACAGCGCTTGACTTTGTAGGAAGAAGATTTTCAATTTCAGCTCTTGCTGCTTCGGCTATTTCTGGCGGCGTCAACTGAAATTCACCTGAACTAGACATTACCACAAAATTCTTCAAATTATCCACTTAAAACACTACTATTTTACTGCGTCGTGGACTGACTTTTCTTTTCGCAAAAAAAATCTTGTTTGGTGGGTTGCTACGGTAATATCTAGAAATTGTCTATCAGGCGTTGCGATTTTCGTACAAGTGTAATGTTTTCCGAAATAACCTCCGTAATTAAATCTTTCTTTTTGTATTATAATTTTGCACGTTTGGAGAAAAAATCGCATATATTATTCGGAGTATAAGCGCTTTATGTGCTTCAGCTGATTTGGCTGCCTCACTCCGTTCGGCAGTCAACCTATCAGCTTCAGCACATAAAGCTTCACTTATACTCCTAATAATATAAATAACTATTTTTCACTACTAGCTTTAAAACATACTATTATCTAGTCTGTTGTCACCTTGTGAAGTTAGCCTTCTTGCCTAGTGGTAAATAATTTTTTATTATTGACTACTAGTCAATAATCCAGATTTTAGTGTAACACGGGGCAAAAATTCATCCCATTATACACTGGCATCCAGGAAAAAATCCGTGATCGCGATAGTACGTTTTTTATGTGAGAAGAATAAAAGGAATAAAAGTACTAGTAGTGAAAAAAATAATATATACACCACGGTTGTGAAGTGTTTTCTAGAGCCTCTCATCTTATATCCCTCGATGCTGCGCATCTCGGGATCTAATAATGCTCGGCTCTAGAAAAAACTCTTCACAACCTTGGTATATAATATACTATTATGTCCGATTGCATTATAAACTACTGTTTATTGTATTGTTTTGCGGCAGTGAACTGGCTTATTATTGTACTTGTAAAATAAAGTGGTAGTAGTAAAATAAAGTGTATAATAGTAAAATAAAGTATGACAACTGTATATTACATGTCAAATTTTCTTCTGTCAAGAATAGATGTCAAATTTATAAACTGATTTTTTTTGACAATTAGCCAATTTTAGGAATCAAACATAAAGCTTTGTATGCAACTCTTACATAATCAGACCTTCTAGACTCGCCCTTTTTATAAGCCTTGCTCGCTTCGCTCGCTCGGCCATAAACTGGGCTTGTCTATAAAGTCCTACATTATGTACTTGTTACATAATATATATTATCTAATTAGGAGATCAAGCGATACTTTAAATCCAAGAAGATGTATAACGCCGGGGCGCCAGCCGAGGCGTTATAACATCTTCGAGGATTTAAAGAAGATTTTCTATGTTCCCACTCGAAATGGTAAATTCTCTTCGCACGTTGGTCTTTGTGTTGGGAATATCGATTAAAATCAAGGAGCCCATGTCCTTGATCTGTTGAACTTGAAGAACAGTTAATTCTTCTCGTCGCAATGCTCCACTGACACCAACAATCAGCACTACCTATAATTCAAATAAAAAATGTCATACATACATATTCGGCTGAAATTCAATTTTAAAGCTTTACCTTCATCATTAAATAGGTTCTATCGTCAGCTTCTCTTAGAAATTGTTCTATTTCTAGTTTTGTGAAAACATTGGATTTCTTTGAATAATGTCCAACTGACTTTCGTTTAAGAAAAGCAATTAAACTTGGAAACTTCTTTATGTCTATATTTTTCTTCACGGATAATGTCGTCCTTACCATTGAATAAATACTCCATAATGTAGAACTCTTATACACCTTAGGTTTTTGTTCAAAATATGCTAGCAACACTTCCTCGTTGATCACCTTCACTCGTTTTTCTTTACACCAATAATCAAATTGACAATACGCATTTTCATACTTTCCCTTGGACTTCACGGGCAATAAAGACTGAACCGCCATTGCTGCCGATTCTTCTATATCAGAGGCTTCGCTTGAATTAGACATTTTTAAAAATTCTTGTCAATTTTTCTGGCGTTCACAAATTATGTTTGTAAAACAAAATTCTCTCTCTATAGTAACGAACGTGCATATCTTGATCCCATTTTTTTGAATTAAAAATAATTATTGTAATATTCCAATTTTATATATTTTTCCAAACTCTAATAGAAAAAATCATGTGTACAACTCGATAGGAAAAGTGTTTTTTCCATTCACGACGTGTTTTTTCTCAAAAAAAAATCTCACGTCTGGAATGGAAAAATTTCACTTTTCCTATCTTGTTGTACAAATAGCTATTGTAAAATAATCAGAGAACTTCCATTTTTTTATGTAATATGAAATGCACCTATTTAATACCTTGGTATTAAATAGGTGCATAATATAACGATGCACTTGTGCATCGTTATATTTTGATCCTTTTTAAACCTATATAACTTTTGAACTAATTGAGATAATGAAATGCGGTTTTCACATGTCTTCTTCTTGTTTTTTAAAGTTTTTTTTGAGTATCCATCTTTTCTGGCCCACTTCCGGTTTAACCGGAAATGACAACGTATTTTCGGGGATAGAGCAGCTTTATGATTTCAAATGGAACACCCTGTATGTTTTTCACCGTTGGAAAGCCCATCGATTCCCCTTTACAAAAGTGCTGAACTTGTCATTATTGGTTGTTATACAGGATGGTGGTTTTATAAGCTCTTAAAATGAATAGAGAATGAAAATTAAAGAGATCACTTATAAACGTCAAATTAGTTTATTGACTGGTACTCGACTCCTTGACTCTGCTACTTGAGTTTCTTTTTAAAAAAAATGTTTACTTTAAGTGAAAAAGTTTGCAAACTTTTTTGCTGAAACTAAATCAAATCGAACGTAAAGAAGATTTCAATAACATCCCAATAAGCACAGTGACGTCATTTTAACGTAGAGTATTGATGAGTCATTACTTTATTTTCACCTTTAAAGTGACGTTACAATGATGTTAATAAGACGCGTAAATGTCACAGCCTAAAAACGGTATTTTACAACGTGAAAAAGTCGTTGTTTTATGACGTAAAAAACGTTATATAATGATAAAAATAATAATGAATAATAGCTTAAATAACTAACAATCGGCCATCCTGAGTTCTAAAGCGTCCTCTGTTTATTTCCAGCTGCTGCTTAAATGGACGGAAATTTGTCTTCTGTTCTTCTGTGGGAAATTGATTTTTACTGAATCAAAATTTAATACATTTTAGAGACTAACAATATCTGAACATCGCGTTAACCGTCATTATACATTTGCCTGCTACAGGCCAGAGATTTCCTTCAACAAGTCAACTATATGCCTACTACAGGCCACACTTATTGCCTACTACAGGCCACACTTATTGCCTACTACAGGCTACACGTATTGCCTACTACAGGCCACACTTATTTAACCTTTCTAATAAATGCCTACTACAGGCCATTACGTACAATGTTCGTTAATTAATTAAAATTATACAATTATTTAGTTAGGCAAAATATATGTCCACCACAGACCTTGTAGGCTTTTCACAAGCCTAGATCATAATTATTAGGATGTTGCTTGCTTATCTATACTATATCTACAATCAAACAAGAATCGAGTTAATATCAAGACCTTTTAACCTTCTAACAGATCGATTAGTTCAACTGTACTATTTACTTCACTATCTGAATTAAAATCGTCGATTACACCTCCAGTGAATGGGCGTAATTGTTCTGCAGAAACAGTTGGTCTGTATTTTTTGTAACCTCTCATGCCTTTTAAGGTTATTATCTTGTACCTGTCGTTTCCTAGTACCTTTGCTATTTAAAAGACCCATAAAATTTTATTTGTTTTTCTGGTCGCTTCTATGCTATCATAAATATATAGGAGACACCAGAACTTTTACAAAAAGGGCCAAAGTAGTCACAATGCCAAGTACGTAATGGCTCGTAGGGTTTATTTATAGGAAACAGAAATCCCTCTTGTGATACATTTAATTGACTTCCCGTATCTAGATACCCTTTGCAGGCAATATTGTTAACTAAAACATCAATGTAATAACAGGTACTAAAAACTTGCCTTTGTATTGCCTGAACTTTAGCCATTTTCAAATAGTGGCACTCCTCTCGGAACCGGTCTTTCCACCGTTTGTGCACTTCTTTGCTGGCCGTTGGAAGCCGGATGTACTAACCCTTCGGAGCCGACAGTCTTCCCGCAAATGACCATCCTTTCCACAAAAAGTACACTTCTTCATAATGCATGCGTTCGATCTTGGTCTTCCAGTTCCATGATCTGACGTTTTCGTTTTATGATTCTCGTAGTCGGTTTCACTACCACTAGACATTTCACTATCACTCATTTTTTTAACCGCACATTCAAATTAGCAACACGATGCAAAATAATCCCACTCCTGAATTGTTAAAGCTAATAAATACAACACTATTAGAGTTCAAACTAATCGCTTATATTATAACTTCATTCGACGTCAAAGAGCTCGCAATAAATACGGACTACTACTTTCTTAATGAATTTGTTATCTTATATAGAATCTTTTATGTAAGTACAGGTGACTTAATATGGTTAGGTAATGTATGATTAATAATAATCAATAATAGCTTAAATAACTAACACCTTATTTCTACTTCTGCAAATAAAACACCTTAATTTGAAAAGATTTATTATTTAAAATTCTAAAACATAAACATAGGCACTATTATTATATTTACTTATATGACGGCCATAAAAAGTGTTTTTGGGGAGAGCCAACACGTGTTACCGAATGCTATACTTCCTCCGTCCTTTTCGGTGAATTGTATAGCAGTAAATATTATCTTATAATTTGTTTTACCATCACCGATACAACTATATTGCAAGAAATGCCCAGAAATAACATACTACACACATATATTTTTTATGATACCTGTACACATCAAGCCTTGGTACTGTAATGTCTAGTGTGCTGGACACATGCGGCCCGAGATCGACTCCCGGTGCCGGCAGACCTGGTTAAGGTTTTCTGCAGTTTTCTTTAGCTGTGACACAAATGTGGGATTTGCTCTCTTCCATATGTAAGTCGGCTGCAGCCGCACGTAGGGCCTACGTAATAATAATAATCGCCCTCTCCCTCCTGCACAAGCTTATAGCTTTTGGGGCCTGGTTTCCAGGTTATGGGTTGTAGCAATTATTATTATTATTATTATTATTATTATTAGTATTATCAAGCAGGAGATAGGAGATCAACATCAACCAACTTGCACGTATTCGCCTTCTCCTTCGTTGTGTTGTTTTTCACGATCTTTACCGATACCGGTCACGTGACGCTAGAATACTCGGAGTTTGAATGCTTGAAACCTATATGCACCACATATGTTTATTTTGTTTATAAAAATGGTTGTTATTGTAAAATCTTATTAAAACGACTAAACGAGCCTGCAACAGTAATAAAGCTAAATATCAAGTAATATTTCAGCACTAAGTGTGCAAGATATTTTTAGGTTTATTTATTTATTCAAGTTTAATGAAAATACCTATTATTTGTAAATGTATTGTAAAAATTTTGTGGAAAATTTCCAGCAAGATTCTGGTTAAAATTTTCATAATTCTCGCTTCCGTAAAACTGATCTTAGTTACATTAAAAAAAATACTGCTATGACGTCATTATAACGTTATAATTGGACATTCGTCATCAGCGACCAAACATGTCTAAAAAAACACGTAAATGAGACGGCACTCTACTGACTGGGACGCAGTATTCATTTTAAGAGCTTATAAAACCATTGGCATAAATAACCATGACAAGTATCGTACTTTCCGAAAGTAAAAACAATGGGCATTTCAACTGTGAAAAAATATAGTGCTCCATTTGAAATCACAAAGTTGCCCTATCCCCGCAAGTACCCTGCTATTTCTGGTTAAACCGGAATTGGGCCAAACAGGTAGCAGAGTAAATATTCATTGTTCAGAATCAAACTTTTTGTTTAAATTTATTTCAGTATTTGTTACTATTAGTATCCATAATTAGGTGCCCGTAACAATGTATCAAGGGAGTAAGAATTTCTTAAAGAATTATTTTAGTTTTTTTTGCACAACTGAACAATTTGTGAGGAGGACAGCTGAGTTTTGGGGGTTACCGCGTTTATACAACGTATAATACAAATCAAAAAGTCATTTTAGCATGAATGTTGTTGTTTTCAATGTACTTTTAATGCATCGGCGAAGAATAAACATCACAAAAACTGTCGGTAGAATGCTTATCTCATAACCCAATAGTAACAGGTTCGAATGCCGTTTAGGGTGTAAATTTTTCATAGTCAACTCAAACTCACTCAAAAAACTCAAGCATATCCTCCTACTGGGATTAAGGAATTATAGGCATCTAAGGGTTAATGCGATTTATTTCCATAGGTTCGACTAAATTGTAGGAGAGTCGGCCATTAGATCATGCAGTCGGTGCTAAGTGGTGTTCAGCCACGCAATGACGCGTCCAATAAACTACAAATGCCTTATGCCGTATAAATTACTTGTAGGTAATTTTTAGTAGATTTAATAAGATTCATTTACGCATAGCTTTTCTTTTCTTTCTTGCCTGGCTCTGCAACTTTCGGGATTATGACCTGCTAGGACAGCTTTCAATATCCCGTTTTATATGCACCATATGGAATTAGTCTTTGCTGCTAAAGGTTAACCATACCTACCTTTGATTAATTTTTCTTGATTTTTTTGTCTATTCTTCAAAAATGTTCTATTTAATTCAAGAAATGCTAAAAGTCGCAATTCAACCGGAAAACCTGCCCCCAAAAGGTTTTCCACAATTGGTAAACTACTAAAGTGACCGGAATGGAGTGAAAGCGACTTCTTAGTTTATCTAGTATTGATTCTTCCCACGAATACTTTTCAATGATTATACAACATTTTCCATTTTGTTAGGGCTTATAACAAATCGAAAACTTTTAAGGTTTAACAAAATTACATTTAACAGATTTAGTATCTTCAAATCCAGTACATATTTTGAAAAAATGACGGGAATAGTATTTCCACCTAGTTCGTGGTCTTTCTTTTGTTCTTGTACTGCAAGGATACCATTCTGCTATTTGTTTGATATTCTGTAGATTTTGATTCGTTGTAGATGCCCAAACCATCTTAGTCTTTGACCTTTTATATATTTTATTATATTTTACTATCCTACTTGAATTTCTGTATACTATTACTTATCATAAGTAAGTTTTCAGTTTGCTATTTATTATTACGTACTATTTGTATGTAATTCAGCTTTTTTAATTTATTGTTGGCATTGTTTGTCCTTCTGTTCTTCCATGTATTTTATTTTTCGATATTTTATTTTATTTGCTATTTCTAATACTCTTACTTATGTTTTTATTTTTATTTTATTTATTTTTGGGCGAGTAATTAGGATGGCGGAGCATCCTTCGTACCTCATGGCACCGATTGCTATGATCATTTAGCCGACCCTACTAAAATTTAGCCGAATATGGGGGAATTCTGCCCCAGTAGGGATTTTTAACATGGCAAACATCGCATTGACACGGGACCTACAGTTTTACTTTCTATTCGAAATGGAGGCATGTTTTTAAATTTTTCTCCGCTATGAAAAATTACCAGCTCGGCCGGGGATCGAACCTGCGACCCTTGGATTATGAAGCAAACATGCAAACCTTTCTACTTATGTATTTCTCTAATTGTTTATTTTTAGTGTTTCTCACTTTTGGGTATACCATTAAAGTTAATAATGCATACGACAGAACTTAATAGTAATAAAAAAATATTTGCTACATTTTCTAGATTTTTGATCTAATTTACTCATTGCTATTTTTAATTGGGGTTCAGTCCTAGAAGTGAAGGTAACATCGTAGCCTGTTTATAATCAGCAGATACCTTCTGTAACCTGATATCGTATTCATATCATTTCTTAAATATTTGTCTTATATGAAGAATAGAATTTCTGAGATGTATCTGTTTTTGCGGAAGCCACTTTGATATTCTCCAACAATTTTTTTCGTAATAAACTTCTAACTTGTGTGTCCCATTTTTCAGTCATGCGGGCATTTGCACATTTTTCCATATTTTATAAATCAAAAGGTGTATTCTTGGCTTTTCATCTTCTTTAAGGTTTTTTAGAAGTTCAACAGAAATTGTATCTATACATGGAGCTTTGTGTTTTTTTTCGTTACAAAATTACAAAATTTTCGTTTTTTTCTTCAAAATAAGGGGTTTGAGAAGCATTTCACATGTCAGATAGGTTGTAGATCTTTTTTTTTCCTATTGTTTCCTTTTTTGTATAAGCCAGAGAAATATTGTTTTCATCTTTTTAATATTTCATCGGAATTAGTTCTAGTAGTTTTCCTTGCTTATTTCTACAGTAATTTGAAAGTTTAAATTCTGTAGAATTTTGTTGTATATTATATTATATCATATAAGACTTGTGGGTGTCTTTATCTTTATAGTTATCTTCTATTTCTTCTAATTTTTGGTTTTGAGCAATATTTGTCTTATTTTTGCATAGATTATTCGCTAGTTTTCTTTTGTTTTTATATTCTTATAATTATAACCATTCTTCATTTTCTGATATCTGTAGTAGTTTCGTTCTTGCTATATTCTTTTCGTCAACTGCTTCTTTGCACTGGTCATCGTGCTATTCTTCCTGTTTATTATTTCTCTTCATCGCTATGAACGGACGTTTGGTTGAGGTAATGGCGTTTTTGATTGTGTATCATTCTTCATGTATATCTTTCGGTACCAAATTTAATTTAGTTTTTACTAATTTCTCATATTACTTTTTAATTATATTATCTTTATGTTTTTGGGCCATGTATAGTTAGGTCTTTAATATTGTTTGATATTTTTTGTTTAATTCTTGTCACTAGGAAATAGAGACCACCAGTCATAGTTAGGCTCTCGAAAAGCTCCCACACCGTTTACGTTGGGGGGGGGGTCCATCATTTTGATAACATTAAATGATTCTTAAATTTATTTTTTATTATAAATAAACTTTGTATTATACCATGGTCTTGACACCTTATTTCTTGTAAGGCAGTTATATCCATATCAAATTTCAATTCATTTATAACCTGCTTTTTGTCAGGCTTTACTAGTGCTAGTACAATCTAGTTGCAAATATTTTATGTTATTCATTTTTTTGGTACTATTTCTGTGATATAGTTTTAGTGGTTGAACCTTCTTAGCTTTTTTAAAATGATGAGTCACACGTGATTTGAAAACTGTTTTTTTATATAAATTTTCAATATCTTGTCTATATGAAGGCAAATTTCATACAATGAAATAATGAGGTTACATATCACAGCTTATTTGTTACACTCACAACAATGCGTTTAGCTGCTTTGTTGGAGCGCGGGCGTTATAGCGTTATACAGAGTACGACAGAGAAGCGGGAAAATTTAAAAGCTTGGTAATTCATTTGACGTTTGGGTGAGGGCGTTGAACTTGATGATATATTATCAGTCATTTATTGCCATTTAGTAAACATGGAACAGTGGTCAGGTGCACATCGTGCTTTCTGTGTTAAATCATTTTATAAAAATAGTGATTCCGCGACAACTGTACGAAGGCTATTTCGCAATCAGTTCAATATTCCACGTCATGGGCAGGTACCGTCTGTTCATGCAATTCACTTATGGGTTAAAAAGTTTGAAGAAACTGGGTCCACAATAAATTTAAAACATAAAGGAGCAACAAAAAGTGTTAGAACGCCAGACAACATTGATAGAGTTCGAACTGCCATAACACGCAGTCCAAAACGTTCTGCGATTAAACATGCATTAGTATTGGATATCAGCGAACCATCGATATGTCGAATCTTGCATAAGGATTTAAGTTTTCACCCCTATAAAATTCAAATTGTTCAGGAATTAAAAGATGCTGATTTTGTTGCTCGCATGAATTTTTGTCAAGAAATGTTGCTGCGCTTGGATGGCGAGGACAACTTAATGCACCATATGTTTATGTCAGATAAAACCCATTTTCACCTGAACGGCTACGTAAATAAGCAGAATAGTCGATATTGGAGCGCTGAAAACCCACTTCAGTTACATGATAAACCATTGCACAGACGGAAGGTGACAGTGTAGTGTGCACTTTCGTCAGCTGGCATTGTTGGACCGTTCTTTTTTCAAGACGATCGAGGAAACGCTATAACCGTTACTACAGCACGTTACACAAGCATGGTCACAACATTTTTGAGGCAAAGATTGGTTGGATTTCCACAAATTACGTGGTTCCAGCAAGACGGTGCTACAAGTCATACTGCTCGTGTGTCTATTACTGCTGTAAGAAAACTCTTTCCGAATCATGTCATATCCAAAAACGGGGACATTGTTTGGCCAGCTAGATCTCCTGATTTGTCCGCATGCGACTTTTTTCTTTGGGGTTTGCTCAAGAGCAAGGTGTGTGTCGAGCGACCGCATACGATAGCGGAACTAAAATAAAAAATTCAAGAAGAAGTTGCACGCATTACACCGACCATGTTAGGGTGGGTAATGGAAAATTTTCGATTAAGACTACAAGAGTGCGTAGATCGGTGCCCACCTGCCAAGCGTTATTTTTAAAAAATAAAATGGCGTGTCTTACTTAAAAAAAATTGTAAAAACATTCATGCTGAAATAAAAACTTTTTTAAATAGAAGAGTTTTAAATTTTCCCGCTTCACTGACGTACCCTGTATTATAGATAGCGATATGATCTTTTTCACCAAAAATTTCTTACGACTTTTATTAAATATCTCTTGCAATAAAACAGTTTTTGGCGTGTGTGAAAATATTAGTGCACAAACCTGACATAGTACAACAAAATGCTAACTTTCTAGCTCTATCAGGAAGAAGTTATGACGATGCAAACTGAAAAGTAGGACATTTTTGGTTTTTAAAAATTTTATGTAAAATGGCGTTTTAAGGGGCAAGCCATCGAGTCCGGACGACCATATCGAATTTAGGCACGCTACTCCCCGACGAAAATTGAGTATTATTCATCAATAAAGTCAATGGCTCGTTCCCTATTTCAACTACTTTCTTGATGTTTACCAATCTTGTAAAGTGAAATCGTCTGCACCTGGGAAATTATATTGGAGAGCTCATCAATATAGAAAAAGACATGGGGGACTTCTTGAGAGCGACCATTCCGTTGGCCTAAAACAGACCCTACAAATAATTCATATGTAATCGAAAACAAACAAATATTTCTTCAATTAACTTTGTGCACATATATATTTAACAAAAGGAAGAAGTATGTTCTATAAAGGAAGCTAGATTTCAAATCAGCTAGGCGTGAAATATGCGCTTCTCTATATCAGCGTCAATGAATTCCATTGATTGTTTTTTTTATTTGTTAGTGTTTCGTGCGTCGTGTTTCGTGCGGAACTGTAAAATCTTCTGGTTTCGTGCGTCAACCAGATGGACAATCAAGTTCGGTACTAATGACTTCTGGTTTCGTGCGCTCACCCAAAATTTACCTGCTGACTTTGGATACTTTTTAAAATAAGATTTTAATAATAAGATACATACAAATTGTTGATTTTCTTTTCAGTATTTTATTCATGTATGTTTTCACACCAAATACAAAAATCTAAAGTATTATAAAAATTATTAGTTTAGACCAGATACGAGTAAATAATTATTCTCATAATTTTTTAAATAGTCATGTGATTTTTTAAACCAGTTCGATTGCTTCATCAATTATATTGATTTTCTAAATTCAAGCTATTTATTTTAACTACTTTTAGATCCTAATTAATAAAAGGGAAATAATAATAGATAAGTACATATAAATAAGAAATTTATTAGATATTAAGAATAAAAATGTATCAGCTTTAACAGATGTCAATTTGAAAGTAAGATTTTCCCATATTAGTTTGTTGTTTGTTTTTGGGCGAGGAATCAGGATGGCGGAGCATCCTTCGTACCTCATGGTACCGATTGCTATGATCATTTGGGCGACCCTACTAGAATTTAGCTGAATCTGGGGGAATTCCACCCCCAGTAGGGATTTTTAACGTGCCAAACATCGCATTGACACTGGACCTACAGTTTTACTTCCTATCTGAGAAGAAGGCATGTTTTTATTTTTTCTCCGCTATGAAAAACTACCAGCTCGACCTTTC
Organism: Agrypnus murinus; assembly: GCA_929113105.1. Taxonomy (NCBI): domain Eukaryota; kingdom Metazoa; phylum Arthropoda; class Insecta; order Coleoptera; family Elateridae; genus Agrypnus; species Agrypnus murinus. The sequence continues at coordinate 123,144,149 of OV816024.1, read as the reverse complement.
CCATATTAGTGTTTTTTTAAATCCTGTATATCATGAATTGCTATTTCACATTGCAAATTTAGATATGTTATGAATTTCAAAGAAATTGCAGATAATATTAGCCGTACATAACAATGTAGGTATGTAGATCTGTATTATCCATCAATATTCTAAATTGAGTAAAGTTTCCGTTTGCTTTTTAGCGCTACTAATGGTAAACAAATGATGCTTAAGTAAAAGAAACTACCAAAGAGAGAGGAATTTGCTTACTTTTTAGCTGACTCTGTGAAATGTAAAATATTAAAGTTGATATTATACTTGATATTCAGATAAGATCAGGTAAACATGTGCAGGTAATAACGCACGAAATAAGAAGTCATTAACGGCATCATTTTAATTCCGCACGAAACCAGAAAGTTTCAGGTAGATTTTCGTCGGCGCACGAAACCCGACGCACGAAACAAGAATATACCGTTTTTTTAGGTTAATATCTAAATTATTTGAAAATAACATTTGTTACTACATCTAGTAACCTTTACAAGTTGTGTATTTTCAAAAATCTGTATAATTGTACACCGGATACCATCTAGTTGTTAGTAACTAATTAAATCTTGCTAGGAATTCCGGACGATTGCAAATCATTATCTTGAGAAATGTGTGTTTTTATAGTTAGCGTGATTGGATAATTTAATCTAATGATCGTTATCTAATGTTTTCTGAGTATAGAGATCTCTAAAGAGTCCCTGCTCTAATGTAGCACAATAAAATACCTTTTATGAAAACAGACAGTATTCAAACATCAAAGTTAGGTTTACTGTCTCAAACCTTACTTCGTGAAACTCGATAATCATAAAATAAAATAATTAATGAAAGTTAAACAAATCTCAAAAGATTTCTATACCTGACAGTTGTTTCGATTAACATTTAATTTAAAGTTAATAAGTTAAGTTTTAGTAAATTTTGATGCCCCAATGTTTCTCAATTCATTAATCAACTAAATAAAAAAGTACATGTAGTTCGGATTGGCATTACACGATCTGACATACATAAATACTTATATGTATTTTTTACAGTCACATATTCAACTCCGAATTTCAATTCCTCAATAAAGTTGTTTCATGTTTTTGTGTGCCAAGTGCTACTATAAAATTCACTGATACGTATATAACAAAAGGAAGTATTTTTTATTGTCAGCAGTTTCTGAATATGTTTATCTGTCTGTACACTTTCATTACTACCATAAAACTTGTTTCATTAACAATATTCAAATCAAAATTTGGTTGCGGGTGCATTCATAAAATGTAAATCTACTGTATGATGTGGTTGGCGTCGTGTTGGAAATAAATATATACGAACATGGTCATGTTCACACGTAATCTACTGTGGGAATTTTTCGTAAACCTAATCTTTTTTCAAATGAAAGATACAAATGAAAGGTGTGTGCCCTATTAGCCCAGTCAATAATTAGAATTTAGAATTAGCTCATAACTAATCAGGCGAAGAATATTTTTTATAATGAAAATAATACTCATATCAATAACTGCTGTCAATATCTTATTTGAAAGCTCTTTATTGAAATTAGTCATATACACACTTTAAAAACTTTGCATCATTTAATTATTTTTCAAGAAATCCATGACAGTGGGTTGATCAACTTTGTAGCCCTTAAACTTCGTTGTTCTGAATGTGTCGTGCTTAATTTTATTAGATAAATGGATATTCATTCCAGGTTTTTAAAAATGTCATAAGCACAACAGTCTTATAGTTTCTGCTTTCACTACGATATGATCGCACGTTGGCTTGAGACTGCAAAATGATTTCAAAGTAGTGGCGTAGTTTTGTGCCCCTTTCAATTTCAGAACATAAATAGCGATCATGAAGTAGATCGATACTTTGAAATAGTTTGAAGGTCCTTGACGGCCAGGTTTTTTGAAAATGAAATTGTATTCATTGTAGAGTGTATTCAGAACTTAGTTTTTGAATATGTTAATAGATGATCCATAGTTTTTTATAGGTGTTCTATATCAATAATAATATCTGGACTTTCAAATATATAATCACAGATGTCGTACCTAAATCTCCGCATTGCTTACCTACTATTAATGTCGCGTCCCCTGATTTCGTCGCAGTTAATGTTAATTTGCGCTAAAACGCTTAAATGCAGTAGCCAGTATGTTTCAGACAGTCGAAACTGTTTGAAAACACCATCATCGAATGTAGTATCTCTAAAGGTCAAATGTTGAAAACACCCCAATTGTAACACCGATTGTAGTAGATGTGTTTCTGGGCCAACTGCCAGCACACATCTCTCACACAGTCTTATACGCTGGTGAATTAAAACTTAGTACAGTGATAATACTGGTTCGAAATTAATTCTTGAAGTGGTAGAATGACAGTGATAGTTGGATAAAAATATATCAGATGAAGATGAATATATGACTACCACTCTAAGATGTAGTTACTTAATTTATATTTTGAATAATTTAGAATCTTGAAACTTTGCGATTGATCCTGGTAATCTTCGCCTTACTTGAAGAACAAATGCCAAAATAATACTACTATAGGTGTTAAGTAGGTATTTGAATCGTAGTGAACTACTGTTCGATAAAATACTGTCTTGTTAAATTAATTATATTTTCTCTCTTTGCCCTATTTAATCGAATAATGAGATATGTTGAACAACATGGACTACTTATTGTACGAGGGCGTATTTTTATGTTATCTACCTAGCCATGAAACAAAAAAGTGACGATGTCAAACAAATTATTAAAAAGTTGCTGTCACTGTTAGAAGTACACGTGCTAAGTTGTGTTTAGTTTGTGTCGTTTATAGAGATTTGAGACGGTCTATTTGTTGATAAAATGAGTGAAATTAAGGTTGAACATTGCAGCGTAATAAAGTTCCTGACAATAGAAAGCAATGGTCCAAGATCAATTCATGAAAAGAATGGTTGCAGTGTATGGGGAAGATGCACCATCTCATTTTCAAGTAAAATGTTGGTCTAAACTCTTTCGATGGGGTCGAGAATCAATCAATGATGACCCAAAGTCCGGACGACCCGTTGAAGCTCGAACTGAAGACATTGTGCGAAAAGTCGAAAATTTGGTACTGCAAGATCGGCGTGTAAAGATCTCTGTCATTGCCAATGAAGTCGGTATTTCCGAAACAAGGGTTCTCAAAATTTTGCATGACGATTTGGGTATGAAGTAAGTGTCTGCACGGTGGATTCCCAGATTGCTTACACCCGAACAAAAACTGTACAGAAAAGAAGTTTCCCAAGAAAATTTGGCCGAGTTGGAGAGGGACAAACATTTTCTTTTCTCGAATTGTCACCGGGGGTGAGACTTAAGTACATCACTGGGACCCTTCTACTAAACAAGAATCCATGCAGTGGGTTCATAAGGGCTCTCCACCACCAAAAAAGGCCAAAACACAATTTTCTGGAAAAAAAACTGATGGCAACTGTTTTCTGGGATGCTGAAGGAGTCTTGCTAATTGAATATATGCTGAGGGGGTCTACCATAAATGGAGAGGCCTACGGAAACACAATTAAAAATTTAAAAACCGCTCTGGAGGAAAAACGCCCGCATTCTTATCCACAAAAAAACTTGTTGCTGCACGATAATTGTCGGGTTCATAAGGCAAACCAAGTTCAGCAGATAATCAATGACTGTGGGTTTATAGAGTTAAGGCATTCACCTTATAGCCCTGACCTAGCTCCGTCAGACTTCTTTTTATTTAGAAATTTAAAAAAGCATCTCAGGCGAAAGCGTTTTGCTTCTGATGAAGAACTCAAAGAATAACTTGAAGAATATTTTGCAGGGTTACCGAAGGAATTTTTTTCTGAGGGTATGGGGCAATTGCGAAAAAGATGGAATAAGTGTATTAGTGTTGAAGGGAGTTATGTAGAAAAATAAATTTTTTTTGTTCTCATATGCTTTTTTTCATGGCTAGGTAGATAACATAAAAATACGCCCTCGTACATGAAGTACTACATGAATAAAAACTTGATATTTAGTAGTTTCTTTTGTATAAATAACTATCCCGAAAGGCGACGAAGGCCATCTTGAATTGATTTAAACATATTTCCCTCTATCATTGCAACTAACGGAGCAACATCTTTTTCATATTCTGGAGGAGTCCACTGCAATTTCGCAGCAGCATACTTTGACATAAATGACTATTTGAACAATGGCAATTAACTAAAGAAAAAGCAAACTTTAAAACGAGTTTTTCTTTGCTTATGCCACGAATGAATTGTAGAGTACATAGTACATACAGTGCTACTAAATTAAAATGCAATATACTCGCTATATTGCATTTTAAAATAATCATCAAAATGCGCTAGCCGATTAGGCTTTTCGTTTCAGTTGATGATAATTTAACACTAATTGAGTTTATCAAAAAGTAAAAACGTAAATAGAAATAACATTTATTGTAAAATAAAAGATGGAAGGTGTATTTTTTATAACAAACCACGTCTTTTCGTGGTAAAATGCATACGTACTTGCAACAACCAACCAATTTAACTTAATGTTTTTACTTGGTTATTTTCATATGAAATATAGAGTAATAGAGTATATTGTATTTTAATTTTTTATATTTGAGTGTCCTAATGAAGCCATTAGGACACGCATTTTGCGTGTCCTAATGAGATTTATTATAATACGGAAAACAGTAACATTTTATGTTTTAAAGTTACTATCAGTATTGAACAGCTGTTTTTAAAATGTCAAACTTATTAAATGCCGTAAAGAAAAACAAATGAGGAACCTGAGTTTTCAGTGTTGCCAACTGTTAAAAAAGTTAAGGGAGTTCCCCTAACAAATTTTATTTAAAATTAAATTATTTCTTTTTTAAAATTAATTAAATTAATTAATTAGAGTAATAGAGTATATTGTATTTTAATTTTTTATATTTGAGTGTCCTAATGAAGCCATTAGGACACGCATTTTGCGTGTCCTAATGAGATTTATTATAATACGGAAAACAGTAACATTTTATGTTTTAAAGTTACTATCAGTATTGAACAGCTGTTTTTAAAATGTCAAACTTATTAAATGCCGTAAAGAAAAACAAATGAGGAACCTGAGTTTTCAGTGTTGCCAACTGTTAAAAAAGTTAAGGGAGTTCCCCTAACAAATTTTATTTAAAATTAAATTATTTCTTTTTTAAAATGATTAAAAATAAGGCAAATAGAAAAAATAGTATAAAGTATTCGTTTCATAAGACGTTTTAGCGCACTTGTCCTTTAGAAAACTCCCCGCTACGCGGGTCGTTTTCTAAACTCGGACGCGTGCGCTAAAAACGTGTCTTATGAAACTAATACTTTAATATACTGTAATAGCAATGTATACATACATAATCCATTCACTTTTTAACATTTGCATTTGCAGCGTCGGGGTTCCACACAAATTCTTATGGAAGTGCAACAGAGATAGTGGAGCTATTGCAGCAAGTACATTATGCTCCGTCATGCATCCTTTCATATCTTATCCTAAGAAGCTCAATACGAGGTTTGAACTCTTGTACTTCTGAACGAGAAGTAGAATTTGAAATGTAGAGTAACTAATAGAAAATACATATATTACTGGGGGTGGGGGGATTCTCTCAGGTAAATTCTAGAAAGATCGGCCATTAATTTTGTTTTGTCAAGATATTGGAACCTAATTTAATAATATAATTATGCTATTCATACTTTGGCATATTTCACCTTATAGGGAGATTGCATAAGCCACAGACGAACGTATACGTTCGGCAACACTCCCAAGCAGCATCTAAGTAGCGCTAACTGAGATTGGAACTTTGATTGAGTAGTTGTTACGTAACTACAACAAAATTTATGACTTTATAGGTTTAATTACTTCAGTTCGGATTGTTTTAGTAATTATGTAGTTATTTCTACTATTTATTGGAACTATGTAGTTCTATTACTTCTGAGTAACCTTTAAAGTATGTGGAATGGTAAATGGTGGAATGTAAAGCCACTTACAAGGGGACCTTACAGTTGCCGTGTCGCCGATTTCAAAATCGGTAAATAGTAGTAAATTCGCAGGTTTATAATTTTTGATTCATTTTTTAGGAATAATTTTTTTTTCAATAAACACCTACATGGTGTTCGGGATATTAAAACTAGTCACAAATGACTAACCAATAGTTTGAATCTGATAAATCTTAATAACTAAACATTTACAAGCTAGAGTTCATCCAATGATGTCCTTTAGTTTGTACTGGCTGCGCAAAATATACTTATACTACTCACTCGCGCACAATGCTCTGCTTTTATACAAAACACTACACAAGGTCAAACGGTTTGGTCCTCTTCAGTCTTCGGACAAGATGTTGGTTATCCAGTAGCTGAAGGGCTTCTGCGTTGACGTGATGGTATAGTCTGGCCTGATATTTGCCAGCGAACCTTTTTATCTCCTCTCGAACCATTGGGATGCCAAGATCACGATGGAGGTCTTGGTTGCGTACGTACCATGGAGCATTTACCATGTTACGCAGCACTTTGTTTTGGAAGGTCTGAATTAGTTTTATATTGGAATCTTTGGCACAACCCCAGAGTTGAATTCCATAAAGCCAAATAGGTTTTTAAATCTGATTATAAATAAGAATTTTATTGTGCAATGACAGCTTGGAATTTCTACCAAGGAGCCAATAATATTCTTTGTATTTCATACCAAGTTCAGACCGTTTCTTCTTAACATGTTCTTTCCAGCGTAGCTTAGCATCCAAGTTCATGCCAAGGTACTTAGCGTTGTTTGCATGAGGTACAATGTTGCCGTTGATATTAAGCGTAGGGCGTCCGTCAACCTTTTATTGGTGAAGTAGACATGGATAGATTTAAGTTCATTTAGTCTTATTTTCCATTTTATTGCCCAATCAAGAATTCTGTTACTATCATTTTGCAGCTTAGCGGTAGAGGTTTCAGAATTGTGTCCAACTGCAAGCAAAGCCGTGTCGTCAGCAAATGTTGCGGTAGTCACATCTCTTGTTTCTGACAAGTCACTGGTGTAAAGGAGGTAAAGTAATGGTCCCAGGACGCTTCCCTGTTGTACACCTGCACTTATTTCTTTGAGATCTGAATATTCGTCCTCTTGTTTGATGCGAAATAGTCTGTCTGATACGTATGATGATAAAACTTCAACATATTGTTTCGGTAGCATTCTTTTTAATTTATGGACTAGACCATCGTGCCAGACCTTGTCGAAAGCCTGAGCAACATCGAGGAAGACAGCCGAGCATACTAATTTTTCTTCAAGAGTTCTCTCAATAACATCAGTAATTCGATGCATTTGATCGATGGTGGAGTGTTTCTGGCGGAATCCATACTGAAAATCTGGGATTAAACTATTGTTTTCTATTATAGACCGCAGTCTTTTCAATAGTAGTTTTTCGAACAGTTTCGAGATAATTGGAAGTAGAGAAATAGGTCTATATGATTTGACATCATTTACTGGTTTACCAGGTTTTGGTAACATAATTACTTCTGCCACCTTCCAGATAGCAGGAACGTATCTGAGACTAAATGCTGCATTGAAGAGATAAGTAAGCATCACTATTCCTTTCTTCGGCAGTTGTTTCAAGATTTCTCCAGTAATGAAATCAAAACCAGGGGCTTTTTTAGGATTCAGATTAGTTTTAATTTCATTGGCCAGTTCTTTCGGTGTAACCAACATTATTTCTTCTGAAACTGGATCAAATGTGTCCTCAAGTAATACATCTGACTGGATTTGATTTGGTTTAAAGATATTGGCTAAGTGATCAGCAAACACATCAGCTTTTTGTTTATTACTACGAGCCCATGATCCATCTTCTTTCCTAATTGGTGGAATAGATGAAACAGGTCTTCTAATTCTTTTGGTGGCTTTCCATAAGGAATAGTCCGTGGTTTCATCTGCAGACAAGTCTATGAGATATCTTCTTATGGAGTCCTCTTTCAACTTCTGAATTTCTCTTTTAAGCCTCTGAGTTGTATTATTTAAAATAGTTTTATCCAACGGGTTTCTTGAATGCTGCCATTTTCTTCTAGCCTTTCTTTTATCTTTGACCAATTCTCTAATCTCCAGTGGGTAATTATTCCATTTGGTGACATATCTAATTTCTTTGGTGTTGCTGGTCGCCGCCGATTGGATGAATCGGAGGAACTTCTCAGCTTCATTATTCAATTGCTCCTTGGACTTTAGATTGACATTCAAGTTGATATTATCAAGGTCAATTTTGAAGCTTTCCCAATCAGTAGTTCTATTAACTAATCTTGGCTTATTCTGGTAATTCTTTTTTGATAATTCTTTCACTGAGTGAAATAACTGCCGAATGATCAGTGTTTAGGTCGAAGTTTTTCTGTACATCAACAAAGTTTGGTGACACTTTTCTTGTAATAAAAAAATCTAGCAAGTCAGGTATTTTATTTAAGTCTGTAGGCCAATAGGTGGGCTTGCCTGTAGAATGAAAATTGCAACTAGTTTCACCTATTGCCTGTCTAAGTTCTTTACCTTTGGTTGTGGTCAGGCGAGATCCCCAATCTACATTTTTAGCGTTATAGTCTTCTCCCAATATAAATCTCTCAGCCATATGATGTATAAGTTCAAGATATTCCGGCCGTCTAAGGTTATATTTGGGTGTATACGTGACAGTATACGGCACCCAAATTAAATTTTTGTTTGGTTGATTTGACCTACTACAGTAAGTTGTATTTCTTCAGATTGAAGGTGACGTTCTTCATAATGATTAATATTGTTTTTAATTAAGATTGCACTACCTCCTTTAGCTTGGTTTCTTGGATGTATGCATTGATAGCATTGATATCCACTAAATTTGAGATATGACTGATTAGTACAATATGTTTCTGAAATTAAGCATACATCAATCTTCTAATTGATAAGGAATACTTCTAATTCGTGTTTACGATTTAGAATGCCATTGGCATTCCAGAGTCCAATTCGTAGGTCAGTTATATCCATGAATTATTTCTTTTTGGGAATAGTACCAGTGGCTCTGCCTTCTAATCGGTCTAGTCTAACAGCAAACTGATTAAACATATCCATCAATTGTTTCATCATCTGCTGCATGGAACCATGTTCTTCATATGTGGTCGAAGATTGAGGATTTGAGGGTTGGACCTTACGAGTTTGAACAGCATTAGCATATGAAATCTCATTAGATACTTTCTTAGTGCTAAATGTTCTGGGTTGCGGTTTTTTCTGCATTTGTTGCATCTTCCGTTTTTGTAATTCTTTTGCAATAACACATCCTCTGTAGCTCGCTGGATGAGCTTCAGCACAATTTGAGCATTTAGCTGGGATACTTCTAGGCTTAGAACAATCAGCTGTGAGGTGAGCACCAGCGCATTTGACGCAGACAAGACTTCTTAAGCACTATTTCTGAGTGTGACCAAATCTTTGGTACTTTTTACATTGAGGTATTAACTTGTTGGCTTTCAACGCTTCGATTTTGACTTTCATGTTAGCCAAATACCGTATTTCAAATATTTTTTGATGTCCTCCGTTTTATCGAAGGTTATCACGAACAACGGTAGCTTAATATGTTCAACCCTGTCATGCTCCTTAACTTTTTTTAAGTTATTTTCTACGGAGATTACTTTGAAACCTCTCTCTTTTAATTCAGTTGATATTTCTTTCGAATCGCAAGATGGATGCAAGTTTCTGACCGTAATCCTAATCGGCCTTTCTTGCTTATTTTCGTATGAATGCCATTGTTGATTAGTTTCATTCATCATTGTTGTCAATTCACTATATTCTGTTTCGTTATTGACGTTAATTTTGACTTGGTTATTGTTTAACAAAGTTGCATTATAAGTTAGGTTTCTTGTTTGGAGCTTTTGTTTAATTTCCTGATAGTTCGCTACATTGCTTACTACTACCGGGGGGAGGTTTCTGCACTTTCAGTGCGTTGGTTTTATTTTTGACTGGACTATAAGTTGTTTTGTTCAGGAGAAGAAACGGCTTTACGTTTTTTGTTTTTAGGTAACAACCACGCAGTTTCTCTATTTACAATTTCTTCTTCTTCGTCAGAATTGATTGGGCTGTAAGATATCTTTTTTGATTGAACTAATGCTAATTGCTCTTTTAAAATTTTTGTTTCGCTCAAGGCTTTCTTTAACTCCTTTTCAAGGTAAGAATTTTTTTCTAGGTCAGTTGAACTTGTAGTTGCTATTTCCATATCGGAATTTTCTGTTCTTGCATAATTTTGTTGAAATAATAATGCATTTGCTCGTTGTTAACCGGTAGCGGTTCATTAACATCGAGTAAAGGAATTCCTTGTGGAGGTATTGTTACATTATGTTGATGTTGTTGCTGTACATTTTGAGGCTGTTTAGTGGGAGATCTTATAATCTTCCCGCTTCTTGAAAAAGGATTTGATGGCATTTTTTTTAGATTGTTAAAATTGCTTTTTAACCAGCTGTAAACAGGGATGCATTTTTACTAAAAACTAATTAAAAAAAAAAGTAACGGAGCTAATACGAATAGAACTAGTGTTCTATTCTTAGAACTAGTGGCCGACCGTGTATAAAAGTACTACGTTAACCACGCGTGCACCCTGTCTGTTGCGAGTAACGTTTTTATTCCAAGTAAATACGTTGAGATAAGATAAGATACGTCTTATTTGTGTTAATTTGTTATTTTTTTAAATATGCTGTATGAGATTAAATGCAGAAACACGTATTTTCTTATTTTTTTACTTTTGATTATTTAACTATTGATTTACTTATGATTTACTTTTATTTATTTAAAAAAAAATTTGAAATGAGCGACACGTCAGCTGTAAGCTTCCATTGTTAGTATAACTACCTACTTTAAAGTCGTACTGAAAGTTCCTGCCGCCAGTCTGAAACCATTACTTAGTCCTTTAAAGTGACGGAACCTTACAGTAGTATTGAAAGTAAAACATACGTTTTTGCTACCCAGCAGAATCACTTTAAAGTGATTCTCCTGGGATTTTCGTAAACTACTCCATCTCCATATTTACTTGTAAAATGTAGGAGGCCATTAATTAATTTGCAATTTGTTATGATTGTTAATATATGTTTTACTATATAACCTTCAATAAAAATAACAAATTCGTGCCAAATTGTGCCTTAGGAATAATATAAAAATGGTTTCTATCATGTGTATCAACTTATAATAAACAATATTTTTGTCATATTTTATTAAAGACATTTTTTAATAAGAAATATTTTGCGCGTTGATATTTTTCGATCTATCATCATCACGTTTAACAGAAAAGTTGCAATGGTTTATAATTTTGGTATACTGGAATAACAAAATAATTAAACATTTCATCGCTCGTGTATTATTAAGCACATATTACAAATAAAATAGTAATCCATTTTGTGACACGATCGCTGCATTAGTATCGAAAATGATAGAATATTTGCTAAGTTGCAAGAATAAGACCACGCGACACGATGTATAAAAGAGAATAGAAGTTCCACGAAAGTAGCAATTACTAACGTACTTCGTTTTCCCATTTTGGTTCTAGGCACGTAACAAAACAGTATCAATTACGTGCTTGTGTCTAGTGGCAAAAACTTAATAGTTCCACCGGTAGTTGTTGGTACGTAGCGATGACTAAAAATGCTGCTTGGGCTGTCTTCATAAGCTAATTATTTTCATTCTTGAACAAGACTTTGAAAGTTTTCTTTTGTGATTTTAGTTATTTGTCTTTTTATAGCAATTTCAGATTTAATCGAGATTTCAGAAAGATTGTTACGTAACTTAAAAAAGTAGAATCTGTGTATACAGAGTGGAAGCCTGAGATGATATAAATTCAGTAATTTATTAATGGATAATTGACAATAAATTTGATAAAAATGCTGGGACGGGTCAATTTTGGTATGATATTTTATATTTAAATACCAATAATCATATCGTTTAGTGTACGCTTATACTTTTTTTTAAGAATGTACTACAAAATCCCCATTAAAAGTTATTAAAAATCAAATAAATATTAAGGTTAAAAGTTAAATTTAGGAAATTCTAAAAAAAAGCAATTTAAATACGCTTTAACAGTAAGGTTAACCCTTGAATTAATCTCCGCATAGTTGGATATTCGTATTCATTTGAAAAAAGCTCATGTAAGATGAAAATATACCGCAACTTGCATTTAAAACAATTTACTATCCCTTTGCGCGACCAGCCTTTAGAGTATATCATGTACGATCGAGAATTGATGAAAAATACGCAAAGAAAATTGACAAGCCCGAGCTTTTCGATTAGAAGCTTTGCTCGTAAGTTGCATAATTTAGTCTACTTCAGGTTTTTATACTGTGTACAGGCTAAGTTGTAAAAAACGGAGCAAGCCACAATGTAATTATTATTTCATTTAAATAAAGTAGAAACCAAATCCAAAGTATCTGTCATACTTACTTTAGTGTTTAATAAATTTAAAATTACCGCTAAAGTTTAAAACGGTAACTTCAATTATAAGGCACCAATCACATACACATTTATTTTGGATGTATAGGGTTATTCACTATATTTTGACCATCTCTTTATCTTTGTTCTAACTATATAATGTTGTATATGGCATTTGCAAGAAAAGCGTCTATTGGAAGAACAGTAGCCTGTGCTGAGGGTGTTCAATTTGAGAAAAAAATACATATGACGTGATATGGGGGGATTTTGAAGGTTTTAAAAAATGTATGTGCAAGAATACGATTATTATACTGAACCATTTTATCTCCAATAAATAATAACAAAAACAACGAGATGGTTTACATAAGATGAACAATCCTGTAAGTAGACGAAAAGCTAATAAGAATCGCTATAAAAATTAAATTTAATGATGGAATTTAAGAAAGGGCAGCTGAAAATAACTCTCACTTCTCTTTCTTTATTATTATAATTTTAATAATAATAATATAATATTATAATGTTTTTTATTTAAAATAATTTATACTTAATAAACTGCTACATCCTTTATATCCATACCATGAGTCATCTTATATATTGTAACACAAAAAAACAGAAATTACAAACTTTAATGAAATGTAAATTTTATGTTATCTAGTTTTTCAGGACGAATTCTACAACTTTGAGTAAGCTGATTGAATGCAAATAGTCTTGATTGTTAAGTAGCGAAAGTATATTTACAATTACTTTTAACGGAATAGCTTCTATCGATAAAGAAAGGACAAGTCGTTTAAGAAGTTCGATATTCGTATTCATTGATACGTTTATAAAATAATACATGAATAAATAAATATAACATTTCCATACTGGCAATACAAATCGTATAGTACATTATCTTTCAGCAGTCGTAGACAACAATAGCTTTATTTGTTTCAGTAATGACCATGACCAGTGCGGACTAACAAAATTCAAACTGTTCGATAATCCAAACTACGTAAACTACTTTCCGTACCGATAATTCCAATTTCACCTATAAAACGTGAGATGTAGCGATGCTATTTCGAAGCAATAGTAGCAGATTTGAATGGGAATGGCAACGACCGACGAAGAACTCTCAAGCGATGAGCGACCTCGCCGGAACGTGCTGTCCCGGTCACGATCTCTTCCTCACCTGTCGCACCACGACTCCGGTTTGGGCAGCTACTGCGGGGTTTGTTCTTTATGTAGCCGCATTTCGGAGTTGAACTAACAAATTGAATTTGATCTGATTCTGTGTACCATTTGGGAGAATAAATTTACATTAAATTCAGCGGGGTATTGAAGCGTTTTCAATCTTTCAGAAAAACAAACACAATTTGCACGTACTCTATCAATATTTCATGGAAGGTGACGAAACTTTATTGCATTTTGCTTTCAGATATAATAACATCATTTTATTTGCATCTAATTTATTATGTATGAAATATCAATATTTACAGAAAGGATAAAGGAAGTGTGAGGAATCTTAATAGTAAACTTCGGTTTTTAGCATCCCTCTACTAGATCATTCGTTTAGTTTGTTTACCACAGAAGTTCTGAAAATGAAGTTTTTCACAATACATATTTCAGTGCCATATTTATTATGCATGTTTAGTATAATGTCTGCTGATACATGACTTTAAAAACGTTTTTTGAGTAGTTCTATCTTGAGATAATTTATAAAACGTAAAAGAAGATCAACAGTGATTAGAAATTTCATTTTAATATGTTGTATAAGAACCTTCCAATTAGAGGCTTTTATTAACTTTAGAAGCCATCGGAAGTGCTTTACAAACAACTTCCTTTAAGGAAGTCCTCAAACAAGCTAAACACTTTTATGAAGATTGATTATTCGCTATGAAAGCCAAGACTATACGCTTATACAGTTATTGGTACTGAAATTTCATTTTTATATTTATAATAGATATTATTTATATATAAGACAATTATTAAGGCAATAGGTCAATTCTACTATTTTAATTATTCATTTTATTCAAACTGCCAATATTTCGCAGAGATTTTTCTGCATTGTCAAGGCTCTACAACTTATTTATTATATAGATAATGCGCTAAGGATTAAAGTATTAAATATTACTTACATGAACGTAGAATAATTGTTATTAATAACTTATTTTTTAAACGGTATTTTTCTAATTTCTAACTTAACTTAAAATATATTTTTAAATATAAATTTAAAGTAATTAAGTATTACATCTTAAAAGTTCGTTATCAAGGTGTTTTAACATTATTAGATTATAGCAAAGCATTTGAAACCCTTGATTACAACCTACTTCTTTCTATTCTTAATTCTATTGGGTTTTCTCTTGATGCGTTGAATTTAATAAAAAATTAGTTAAGTAATAGATTTCAGTACGTTAATTTACTCAACCAAAAGTCAGATTTATTGCCTGTTACGAAAGGTGTTCCACAGGAATCAATTCTCGGTCCTCTTTCATTTATCATCTATACTTTCAATCTCTCAAAATGCATCAAATATTGTAATATTCATACATATGCTGATGATACTCAGCTATACTATTCTTTTAAATTGGATGATCAATCAACTGCTGTTAATCGTATTAATGAAGATTTAAAATCTACTTCACTTCGTCACAGCTTAATTCTAAATCCTTCAAAATCTGTCACTCTTCTATTTGGTAGACTTTCAGTCCTACCATTAATAAAAGATCATATTAATTTATTATTTAATGACAATCCTATTCCCATTGAAACGAAGATCAAAAACCTGGTACTTATCATGGATAACTCATTTAGATACTACTCTTCATATAAATAATTGCATTCGAAAAGCTTATGCTAATCTTAGGCTGATTTATCCACACAGACATTTTCTGAGTAAGACACTCAAATCATTGTTAACGGATTCTTTAGTAGTTCTCAGTTTGATTATTGTTCAGCTTTGTATAATGCATGCTTGACTTATGAAACCAAGTCTCCCAATTCAAAGGGTTCAAAATTCTTGTTTGCGTTTAATTTATGGCATTCGAAAGTTTCAGCATATATCACATAAATTAATTGAAAATGGTTGGTTTAATATGCAAAACCGTAGAAATTTACATTCTTTGTGTCTACGATGGTGGTCACAGAAGTACCCGACCCAACAAAGAAAACACAATAATTTTGGAAAAAGATTTATTTATTTTTCAACGTAATCTCCTTTCAGCTCTATACACTTTTCCCAGCGGTGTTCAAAAAGTTCGATACCCTTTTTATAATAAGAACTGTCTTGCTCCTCAAAATAGCCATTAACTGCTGACATCACTTCTTCATCGTTGGGAAATCTTTGACCACTGAGCCATTTTTTCAAGTTTGGGAACAGAAAATAATCCGAGGGGGCTAAATCTGGCGAATATGGTGCATGAGGTAGCAATTCAAACTTTAATTGATTAATTTTGGCCATTGCAATAACGGATTTGTGAGCTGGCGCGTTGTCGTGATGAAACAACACTTTCTTTTTAGCCAAATGCGGCCGTTTTTGCTTGATTTATTCGCTCAAACGTTGCAATAAGTTTGCATAATACTGGCCGTTGATAGTTTTTTCTTTTTCGAGATAGTCAATAAAAATTATTCCACGCGCATCCCAAAAAACCGACGCCATAACCTTGCCTGCAGATAAAACGGTCTTCGCCTTCTTTGGAGCCGGCTCTCCCTTTTGAGTCCATTGTTTCGATTGTTCTTTTGTCTCGGGTGTGAAATGATGGACCCATGTTTCATCCATTGTTACGAAACGGCGCAAAAATTCTGCTTTGTTGCTGTGAAACTTCGCTAAACACTCAATTGAAACATTTTCACGACACTGTTTTTGCTCGAGTGTGAGCAAACGCGGCACCTATCTTGCACACAGCTTTCTCATGTCCAAATTTTCAGATAATATGCGATGTACCGCACTTTTTGAAATGCCCGTAATGTCTGCTAGCTCGCGCACTTTCAGTCGACGATCATCAAGTACCGCTTTGTGGATTTTCTTCACCATTTCTGGAGTCGTCACCTCATTTGATCGACCACTGCGATGCTCGTCTTAGCAGCTCGTACGGCCTCGTTTAAACTCAGCTACCCAAAATTTAACTGTTGTAAACGAAGGAGCAGACTCACCCAGAGTAGAATCCAGTTCAGCTTTTATATTGGTTGGGCTGAGGCCTTTCAAATAAAACTATTGTATCACATAACGATGACCAATTTTCTCCATTTTCACAAATTCACTGACAACGTTCACTATTGATGGCTGCCAAACAAATAACGAACAACGTGGCGCTTTCAAACTTGAAACATATGCTTTATAGACTGCGTACTTTCCAATACAGTGATATCTTCAATCAACTACCGCCACCTCTTGGTCAGGTCGGGTACTTCTGGGACCACCCTCGTATTTGGAAAAGTCCACTCTTGGAAGTAGCCTCAAGGCTGCATTTGGTCCCGAAGAAGATTCAAATACCTCCGTCCATTCAAATTACCTTCAATGAAGAAAGGTCCAACAACATGATCTCCGACGACACCTGCCCATACATTCAGCTTTTCTGGGTACTGAGTCCGGAAATCCCTACACCAAAACCTAATAACAGTAGGATTGTGCCTTCCTAATAGTGGAAACGTCGATTCGTCCGTAAAACAAATATTGTTCAAAAAATCGAGATTTTCGTGTGCATGTAGACGTTGCTTTCCTGGTCTTCTGTAGGAGCCCTTTGTTCTCTTCTGTGGCATTTACTGTTTGCAACACATCCTGTCTGTTCAAAGGCATGAATAATTCTTGAAATTGTTGAACAGTGTGGAATTGGCCGGTTCTCAGAATTTGCTACAAATAAATGAACAGTATCTCTAATTGAATTACCGCCGTACACCCATTTAATTATTTGTATTCGCTCTTCCAGAGTATACAACACGCAAGACGACAATTACTAATTTGAAGCAAAATCTGGCAGGTAAAATGTAAATTTCTTTTCGAATACGTAGTCATAATGTTTCGGTTCGTCGCTGTACATTTCGTCTTTCTCTTACTTCAGGAAATCCTATTGCATTGTTTTAACTTATGAACTTTGCAATGTTGCATGAAATTATTGTTTTACGGTATATAAAACTCCCCCCCACCTACTTTACTACCTAATAATACCTAATTACATCTTTATATGTTTAAATATATTTTAAGTTTAGTTATAAATTAGAAAAATATCTTTTAAAAATAAGTTATTAATAATTATTCTATGTTCATATAAGTAATATTTAATACTTTAATCTTTAGGTCATTATCTATATAATAAATATGTTGTAGAGCCTTGATAATGCAGAAAATCTCTGCGAAATATTGGCATTTTGAATAAAATGAATAACTAAAATAGTACAATTGACCTATTCCCTTAATAATAGTCTTATATTTAATAAAGGTCATTAAAGCATTATATATGTATATATTTATATAGATATACTCGTATTATAATAAATTTAATGAGCAATAAAGGTGATTGTAATGAGTAATGAATAGAAGATTCTGCAGAACTACGGTTACCTGTAGGAATTATTGAATAACCTCCGCTTTCCACTTTATTACAGTAATGAAGCTTGAAAGCCACTTACGCCATGTGGGGTGCCCAAACTAAATTTATTTCTCTTCTAGTCATTCCGGTAAATGTTTTCTGAAGGGTAAACTTAACCGTACGTGTGTCAATAAAGTTTGTCTTCACGGGGTAACCTATTGACAGATATAAAAAGGAGATGGTTGGATGTAAGTAACAATAAGCTTTTTTTTAAAAATAAAAGAATAAATCCTCTAAATAGCCTCTTAATCTTTTATTGTCAATTTATTGTCAAAACGCGTAAGTAATATGGCGGGTGGAGATTTTCAAGAATTCAGTATGCATAAAAATATTTACAATTAAAAGTTTGGAAAATGAAAATCTATTTAATATTTACATTAAATTACCATCTGAAGAATGAGAGAAAGTTATAAAATGTACTTAGAGTTCCTAGATACCAACACAATTTGCAATTTCCAAATATGCAATCCATATTACATGGTCTTGATCGTTCTATGGCCATTACTAATCAGCTAGAGGGTACCGCTCTTTCGTTTAGTAGGTACTTTCGTCAGTCAATCTTTTCAATAGGGGTGGATGAAGTGCATATATTTTTCTGATTGGACGAAGTATTTAGGGGAATGATTTGCAACCACTCTCTCATCTAAAACTACTTCAAACTTGTTTATTCCACTCTTTTGTACCCATCTACTGATAAATATTGTTAGTAGTATTGTAGAATGCGTGTAGTTTTAAGTAGATATAATAATTTTAATAAAATTCATTAAAATTGCATTTTTAATTTAAATAAATTAAAATTTGACTGCAAATTATATTAAATTATTTTGTATAAAAATGAGACTTTTGGGCACTGTTATTGATCTGTTTGTCTTTTCTTAGGTAAATTTTTATTGTAGTCGTATGTATAAAGGAGATTTGAATTTATAAGCAAATACATATTTAAATTACAAAGTTAATATTTTATCTGAAAATTAATAGCATATGAACTGCAAGGTTTCTTTTTAATTCTTACAAAATTTTTTTAGATATATAGCATAATTATATTTGCTGAGAAAAAATTATTTAATTTACTCTTAATAAAATTGCTCCTAAAAAATGGGTACTACCTTTTATTACATATCGTCTGATAAAAACAAAAATATTGCACTTAGATATATAATATATAATATTTTACTGTTATATGTAGAAATAAATTAATTTAATTATATCTTTATATTTAGTTCAGTACTCTTTACCAACAACAATCATTTCGTCATTGAATCACGTACCCCTCGTATTCACGTGTGACTCCTCACTTAACCACCACAAATTTTACATTCCACAGAAATTTGCAGAACTCGTAGAGATAAATCAAATTTTCGACCTGTAAAAGGCAGACCCTTTCTCTTTTCTAACTCGTGTATAAGCTTTTGATATCTCAACATATTCTTGTAGATTTCCTAAAAATTCAGTAAGGCGTATCAATTTCCACGAATATGTCAAAATTCGTATACGATACTTATTCATAGATTTACTGATTTCCATAAGCTTTATCCACGTCTTTTCTTCACGTCAACACAGATTAGATATAATTATGTATGTATGATAAAGTTATTGCACTTCTTCGTGCTTCGTATTATTCACATTTGATTTTATTTAAAAACTGTCTATTAAGTGGCATTGCAGATTGTATTTTATGTAGACTGTGATCACAACAACCTACTGGAGAAATAGTGTCATAGCCAGGGACTTGGACAGAATCGAAACCAAAACTTAAAAAATCCATGAACCGATATTTTATTTTATACCGGGACCGGAACCTGAACTTTCTTTCTTCAAAGCAAATACCGGAATCAGAAGCGGGGCCAATTAAAAATACTCGTTTTTCGGTTTTTAGGTTTTCCTACACAAATTTCTCAGAATTTAGCATTTAAAACAAATGCACCCAGATTCCCAGATTCTTTTAAATATTTTAAAGACAAATATTTTTAACTTGAGATATTGTTACTACTGCATCTTTATTAAAGTATGTGCGTATATATGTATTATTGGCTAATTCCACGCCAAACCACCTAGAGCCATGTGATTCAATGATTGTGTTCAAATATTTTTCTTGTATACATTTAATGAATTCAATTAATTGTTTCAGATATTTTGAATGAAAATTGGCAAAAGTAGACATTTTTGAAAAAAGTATTAATGTTGGTACAAACTCTTTCTGCATCATCCAACTAAAATTCCCATAACTTCTTTATTTTGTAAAATATCAGTAAAGTATCAGATAAAGCTAATTTTTTGATCTTTTAGAGTCAACAACTTTTGTCAGTAGAATAGTAGTAGGTACTGAAAGTAAATTTTAGGATTTTTTTACAAATTTTGACATTAGTCGTGAGTTACAACTATCATACTATTTAAACTCTTTTTAAGAACTATCTTAGCATATACTAGTTATAGTTAGTTAAAAAAATAAAATGTTTTTTTGTAATTTTGATATAACTTATTTTTATTGTACGTAATATCCGTAATCAGACAATATAGCATTATTACGCGTTGAGTGATTTTTATAAAGTAAAAAAAAACATGTGGACTCGAAAATAAGAATAGTTTATGGTTAATTTTCTCAAATAAATAAAATAGTAAACTTACACAATGTATCTCCAGTATTGCATAATAAGTCATCGCTTGGTTTTCATATTCCATAACATTATTGCTTTACTTATTTACGCCTTTTGACTTTGCCTTCAACGCCGTAAGTCCGGTTTGTTAGAGAAGGGAGAGGAACTTCAAATGGCACCCAAAAAAAACTTGCGTAAAAATACCTCTGATCAATAGAGCACTCAGATTTTGGCTTGGGAGGTTCTGCCAATGGTTCACCCGATAGAATTTTCACTTGTCGTTTCTTACCTGAAATATATGACACTTGCCTCCAGTAAACTTAACAGCTCGGGGCTTGTCCTGTTCTTGCGTAAAATACACTTTGTTTTCTAAAGAAATACCTTGCAAGAGATAACTGTAAATCTAATACCACTGAAATTGGAAATTTTGTTCATTTTTTCATCGTGTATTAATATCGTCACAAAGACTTTAAAAGTCGTGGGGAAGACTGAAGCCCTATAGCCCTCTAATACTGATATCATAGCCCATGGCTCTGATACTTCCCTGAGCAAAATGAAATTAAATTTGGGAGCTAAGAACCATTTCCTCTATTTCATCAGAGGCAATAAGATTTTTCCATATTAGAAGTTGAAACAGAAAATTCCTACGGGAAAGCTGTAATCGGGCCCGTTTAGTTCCAAGAACTAGCAAAAATCATTATCTTAGACTACTTGACAAGATAACTCAAATTTTAAAAACTCTTTCAAGACAATGGCCTTGGACTATCCTAGTAGCAGCTAACTTTGATTGAATTTACTAGTTACCTGCAGGTGTTTCAAAGCCTTCATTTTACCATGGATTTCAAAATCGCCAGGTTTATATTTTATATTTTCCAAACAACATAATATGTAGGTAATGGTATCTGTTTTTTATAAACGTGGTTCTAAGTGGATGCTTGATAACTGATCTTTTAGTATTCTGTAGGTCATGGACTCAATCAATGCTACCACAGATACCAGAGAAATTCTTCTGACAATTTTATATAACTATGTAAAAACCATGTAAAAATTCTATTGTGTGACTGGATAGCCCCCAAGCCAATGGGTGCACTGCTGTTTTATAGTACTTGCTCCTCATACGTCTTGCTTTTCCTAAGAAATATTAACTGATTATGATTTTTTTAATATGCTATCAAACTTAAATATGTTTAAACTGATTTTATTAAGCTTCTTGAATACGTCAAGTTTAGTATTTAGAGTGTCAAGTACAATTGTGCGATGAATATCCAAACAGCTAGTTGTTACTAATTCAATGTCTCTATTTCCATTAAAAATTAAAAGGTATTAAGTATTTAAGCATTTCACCGCAAGGTATAAGGGATTAAAGATTTATGTATGTATCCAACATGAGATTAAGTACACAGAAGCTATGACATTACTCGTAAACGTACGTTACAGCTGTATATCGTTTGCAGACAAAATCTTTTTCAGTTTAACTCTCACCGAATGTGCACAGAATCAGATCTTTCAATAAATCAATAGCAGAAAACTATTATTTAATTATGTTCTAATCTTAAAAAATCAAATACGGATTAACTTATAGAATTCGGGAGCGGACGAAGCTCCTGCGAGTCGTGCGGCGCGTCTGGTGGCGGATTTGCGTCAGCTGCTGACGCTTAAGCAGCACTACTACCCTGAGGGAGGTTGGGGATGGGTGGTAGTTTTTGCTGGTGTTCTGGTTCACGTACTGGGACATGGTCTTCTTCTTGCTTTTGGAATGATGAGTTTAGAAACTTCAAAAAAGTTTGAAACGAATATAAAACAACCTGCAGGTAAATAACATACTTACCATAATAAATTAATGTTGATCCACTATCACTGATTACTACCTTCCAAATCTAGTATATATACACCTTAAGGATCTTTAGAATAATTTCTAAAGTAACGACATTTCCTATATCACGAACTACTTTTATTTATACATTTAAAACTATAATTAATGTCATTAGAAATGATTGTATATAGTAAAACATTATATTAACAGCATCATCTATAAGTATACCATAACTATATTCGATTAAATGACCTTATAAAACTTATTTTTTCTTCCTAATGTCTCCTTAATGAAGAAGTAGCTTTTATCACATTATATTGTTTACATTTATGACATAACTAAGAGCAGAGATATTACTAGAAAGGAAAGATTTTCGTGGAAATCGCTTTTCCAACTACTAGATAAAAGTTGTAAGTAGTCTCATTAGCTGAAACTCAAAGATAGGTCAAAGGTTACGTATATAATGAACTGATGAAGGTAACAAATCGAACCAACTAGTTCCTGTTTCTATTGTATTCTATTTTAGCTTTAAAGATCATTCAGTATTCAGTGTAATATCTAACCTTAACAGAGGAATAATAGTATATTTAAGGATAATTTCTTAAGTTGTAAATACCTTCACTTATAAAAGATGTAGCTTTACGGAGTTACATGGAGAGCATAGGTATTTTTATGTTTGTTTGAATAAAGGGCAATATTTCCGTTTTAATATACAACTGTTATATAAAGAGTGTCCCACAAGGCTGTTTACACGCTATATCTCCTTTATTTGAAAAGATAAAGAAATCAACCAAAAACTATTGTGAATAACTCAAAATGGACCTTCAGAAAACATCCTTAAACGCTGGTTGCATAGCAACGTTTAAGAGATCATGCCAACTTGATTAATTTTTCAAATTGCACTCTGTTTTTTTTCACGGAAATGTATTCTTAACTCCATTCTGCATACGGTAGTATGCCTTACTTAATTATCTAATGTGCATTTAGGGGTTGAAAAAAATATTTTTTATAAATTGAATTTATCTTAAACTTAAAGCAAATGCTCAAAATGCCCTCCTGTCGACTCTACACGGGCTATAAATTGCCTCAGTAGTTCCTTGTAGACAAGGCTCTAATCATATTTTTTGAATAAATAATTTAATTAGTGAATATGAAGTGTACAATTTATAAAAAATATTTTTTAAAACCCCTAAATGCACATTAGATAGTTAAGTTACTACCGTATGCAGAATGAAGTGAAGAATACATTTCCGTGAAGAAAACAGAGGGTGCAATTTGAAAAATTAATCAAGTTGGCATGATCTTTTAAACGTTGTTATGCAACCAGCGTTTAAGGATGTTTTCTGAAGGTCCATTTTGAGTCATCCACAATAGTTTTTGGTTGATTTCTTTATCTTTTCAAATAAGGGAGATATTGCGTGTAAACAGCATTGTGGGACACCCTGTATTTTAGTAACAAATTTCTCAGTAATAAAAATCCTCAATAATTTTTATCATTATAGAAAATCCGAATCCTGTCCTCCCTTTTCTTGCTTAAAACATTTGTCTTGCTTTCAGAAGTGTTTTATTTGTTTTATTAGAATTTAAAATGATTAGCATTTTATTCATGAACGTCGAGATAGTTTTGTTGTATGGATATATTGTGAAGAATAAGCGAATCCTTGTGAGTCTCCGTATCCTTCTGAATTTCGATAAGTAAGTATTCTGAAGTCTATATGCGCTATTTAACGGCGTTTTAGATTGTACCTAAATAAAGTAAATCAAAAAATACCTAGACAAAATGGGTAGCTACAGATATGAATATTTGGCAATAATTATTATTCAATAGCTAAGTGATGATTGAATTAATTGTATAATTAAATAATTCATAGTTAAGGGCACCAGTTATCTTAAGAAGTACAGAAAATGAAGTCTTCAAGTCAGCAGAACAATATTAGTTTAACAATAAAAGGATAAGACTGTAAATGTATAATAATATTGATGTTAGTACTACGGTTATTTAGTGATAACAGTCATTTAAAAACCAATCTGTGAGATTATTAAAATTTAGTGTATTACTTGAATTATACTTAACAAAAGGCATAAGGTCTGAATAACTATAATATCAAAGCAATATTTACAAAAGAATTAAAGCTTGACTACTGCCATATTTCTGTACATAAGAAGCAGTTGGACTGAAGTCCACTTTGTTTAATTAATTTAAATCAATTTATTGCTGAACTCTGAACCGATCTTATCGCGAAAGAAGAATCTTATCTACAAAGATACCTGAAAAACTTTTTACCAAAATTAATTTTAAATTGCTTAAATGAGTTTTGTAGTCACTGTGTATTATGAAATAATACCTGTTACAGTTTTTTCATTTTCATGTAAGGTTTTTAAAGGTGGACTTCAGTCCAACTGCTTCTCATAATTCGCATTTAAAATTAATATTCAATACAGACTAACTATTTTAATCTCATTCAAATAATTTAATTAATTAAATTAATTGGTAGATAGAAATCAGAAGTAAAGCCCCTTGCACAGCCGACAGATTGCTAGGTGATCTGGAATTCCTTGGAGACTTACTTACCTTGTCTTATACTCCTATATTTGGTACATAGTTTAATTTTAAGGAGAAGTCAGCAAGATTGAACAAAGGTACTTTTATAAAATAATACTATTCATAGTGCAATCAAAAAATGCCATTTCAATTGGTAATAATAGTTATTTATTATATAAGGGGAGAAAATTACAGAATTTAGGGTAAGGTGTGAAGTTTGCCTCACGACGCGCAGCGAAGAGGAACGATTACACAGAGCGCTAAAATCTGAGATTTTCTTCAAATGTAATGCAATATTTTTTCTACAGGATGGTGATAAAGTGTGCAATAAATTAATTATTGCCTAATCAGACACTTTTTGTGCAAGACTCTGTAATTCATATTTATATTTTTAAATAGGCATATTTTGACATATTTATGACGCCGTGCATGTCTGACATAACGTCATCGACGTTTTTAAATGGTAACATGGGTCATCTGATACCTTGTTTGAAAGGAAACAATCTATAAAATGTTATTAAAAAGACCTTAATACAATCATGCAAAATGAAAAAACGAAATAAATTTTAGAACAGTAGGCTATAATATCTTACTTTTCCTTCATATATCCAGGGAAAAGGAGATAGGTATTTTAGCCACAAGGAGAAAAATGTGACGTTTTAGCAACTGACATAAGGTAGAACATGTCAACATTTCATATAGGTTATAAAAAGAAGGATTTTACTTGAAATTAATAGAAATGTAATGTATATACAACCAAAATTATACGGAATCACCCAATATCTCTTACTAATAATAAGAGAATAATTAAAATTGTTTATGTAGATAAGAGATAAAGGCTTTTGCTAGAAACATGGGCTAAAGTCAGTCTCTGCCCCCCCCCCCCCAAGAAAAATGCTAAGAAAAATTGTTTTTTATTAAAAAAGTCATAAAAAACCGAATGGAAAAGGTCCCATCCACCGGAGATGAATAGTTCAAAAGATATGTGGAATCAGATGAAGTAAGGATGATCTTTGTGGAAAAAAGAGATGCCGCTACTTTGATACCTGCAATTAAAGCTCAAGTATTGCCTGGAACCATAATCCACACCGATGGATGGTTGGCATACAGGTCCTTGGAAAATGAAGGATTTACCCACCGAGTAGTAAATCATTCAGTTGATCGAATCAACTTGGCCTCCAATGAAGGATTTCTTCCGAGGAAAACCCAAGTTCGGGACGATGAATTCCCTGACCGACTGGGGGAATATTTATGGAGGAGATATCTGAGGAAGAATAATGTTGACCCTTTTGATTCTTTGTTAACCGCAATCAAATACTTTTATCCTTTGTAACTTTTCTTTTTATTGTTTCTTTAATTTTAATAAAATATAATTTTAATAAAATATCAAATTGTGTTTTTTATTGACTTTTAATACATAACTTTTGAACTATTCATCTCCGGGGAATGGGATCTATACCATTCGATTTATCATCCAAAAATACATTAAAAAATATATTTATCCCCCATCACTTTTCTCGGGGGGGGGGGAGGCAGAACCATACTTTTACCAAATTTGTACTTTTTTTGTTAAATCGTAATGTAGGCGTAAATTTAACTTTGGGTCCAAAAAGGTATTATGCCCTACATAGGTTTGTCACACTTTCAGTGGGGTAGAATTGTTGCTTTTGCTAACCAAGGGAATACCACAAAGCAAAATCGCAGCAACGGTAGGCGTTACGCAGGGCGTTATTCCAAAAACCTATGTAAGAATTTTTGGAATTGGGAACACTTAAGAACAGACCTAGATAAAGTCACCGCAGAGTAACTAGATCGACAAAACCAGTTTTAACTCAATATCCAATCCTTCTCATCCGGAGCTCCAAAGGCAACTTTTGCAGACTACAAGTGTTAGTGTTTCTGTCGAAACAATACGAGAAAACCTTCGTGTCAGAAATTTATTTAGTAGGAGACAGTTAAAGGTTTGCAATTTATACAGGCAGAACAAGATTGATGATCGACTAAATGGTTACATGTCTAAATATCACAGTCATAATATCACACGACAATATATCATAGTCAAAATACCACATGCTAATATATCACATGCAAAAATATCCAAAGGACAGAATATCTTATAAAAAAATATCCTAATACAAAATATCACTATTATGTTTAAAATATAATAATAATTTATTTTACTCAGTAAAAAACCTCTATCGACATTTAAATACTCATATCCAAACAATTACATTTACGTTCTTATTTACAACTCTAATTATAGTATGCGTACAAACCATATTTCCTTAAACCTAACCTAACATTGTAATTAAATATATCCCTCGATATTAAATACAGTATCACAGTAGTTCTTACTAACTTTAAGATATTTTTCATGTGATATTTCCTATTATATTAATACATACTACAATATTTTATTAAAAATAAAATTTTCTCTTTTTGCTTTAAAATAAATTATTTAAACATATAAAATTAAATCTTGGGTATAGCAGCAAATTGAGAGCCACATAATTTCACACCCTAAAAATCATCCTTAGACAATTGTTTCGCCCTCACTTTGGGCTCCTCAGCAGAGACTGGATCCTTTTACAAATATAGGTTCCGGTTCCAGTTCCGGTTTTTGAAAATTCGAAATAAAGGTTTCGGTTCCGATTCCAATTTTAATTTTCTAAACATTAAGGTTCCGGTTCCAGAATTTTGTTAGGTTCCATAAGGGTTCCGGAAGCAAAAGTAATGACATCACATTGTATGTTGGTATATAGCTCCAAATATCTCCAAACAAATATGACCTTGATAACTGACAGTCGATGCATGTTATAGTCTAAGAGCCAGCGACAAAAATAGTTACGTCATTTCATTAAGAAAATTTTTGATGCCATTGTACTGTCTTAACATAGGTAAACTTTAATTGGAAGTTCTGCCACATATCAGTGGTGGAGAGAGTAACGGGATACATAATAATAATAATCGCCCCCTCCCTCCCGCACAAGCTTATAGCTTCTGGGGCCTTGGTTTAGGTTATGGGTTGTAGTAATTATTATTATTACTTACTAGTAAACATATCCAATGAGAGACACAAACCTTAAACAGTATGTATTCGTCAACATCTATGCCAATTTTTAGTTTCCTATTAGTTTTTTTCGTTATTTGCTTAATTTTGATCAAATTTTACTATACTTTTGGCCTTTGACCTTTTCATGGTCAATGTCTGCCGATGAGTCATATACCGTTGGAAAGTACTTAAAATTACCTTTCAAATGATATATAATATGACGCATTTTGAGTGTCTCTCATTGGATACATTTACTAGAAGTACAAACTGATATGACGTAATAGGACACATATTTTCTCGACCTTCCTCGCTGTCTGTCCCCATCGCTTTACTAACCAAACTGTCTGCCATTATAATATATTACATAAAATATTATTTACCGTCATCACACCAAAATTCAGCTTTACTTATATCACGTTTTTGTATTAATATTTTTAACCCTTTCACTCTCTCCCTGTACTCTCTCCACTACTGATATGTGACAAAACTTCCAATTAAAGTTTACCTATGTTAAGACAGTACAATGGCATCAAAAATTTTCTTAATGAAATGACGTAACTATTTTTGTCGCTGGCTCTCCGTCTATTAGGTTAAAGTATTGCTTATAATATAGGTGATTATTTCATTCTACTTCGTTTTTGACCAATCGCAAGGCTTTATTTTTTGGATTACAGCGATAATTCGATAATTTTTTATTGTCCTTTTCGACTGTTTTTATCTTCGTGACAACGCTGAAAACTAGTGTCACATGTGTCCCATTTTTTACTTTCATGTCAAATACTAATCTTTATGTTAATAAGTAGATGCTTAAATAAACAACTGTATCATGAAATAATCTTATCGAATTACATGCTCGTGCTTCTGAAATTATCTGTTGTAATACTCAAGTTGATTAAAACGCAACACTCGTGTCATTTTTTGACAAATTTCCCTCCGTTGCACGTCGGGAAATTAAAACGTCAAAAAATGACACTCGTGGTTGCTAATCAACGTTCGTATTACAAATCGATAATTTCGAAGCACTCGTGTAATTACAAGTGATAATTTAATTCATGTATAAAAAATCCCATAAGCCGCGATACATTTGTCACTTTGACATCGGATAAAGTTAGCCCTAACTTTGCATCTGGATAAAATGTGTTTAAACTTCCATGGCTAACTTTCTCGAACCTGATTATTGTTTTTAATAATTGTCATTTTCAAGTTAATAAATGTGTTCTTGACATCTTCATAATTACCTAGTTATTCCTTTTTATTATTCATTAAATTATCTCATCGAATTACGCTCGAGGTTTTTTTCTCCGGGATAAAATTGATTTTTTAAACTCTAATTTGGTTTCTTTTTGGTAAACTGACTCTACAAACCACCAGATAAAAAAACTCGTCCTTCGGACTCGTTTTTTTATCGTAGGTGGTTTGTATCGTCAATTTACCAAGCAACCAAATTATCGACTGTAATTACACGAGAGGTCTTTTTTTGTCCGGATAAAATTGATTTTTTTAACGATAATTTGGTTGCTTGGTAAATTGACGATACAAACCACCTACGATAAAAAAACGAGTCCGAAGGACGAGTTTTTTTATCTGGTGGTTTGTAAAGTCAGTTTAC
Source organism: Agrypnus murinus (assembly GCA_929113105.1). Lineage (NCBI taxonomy): Eukaryota > Metazoa > Arthropoda > Insecta > Coleoptera > Elateridae > Agrypnus > Agrypnus murinus. Next base: position 123,114,619 of record OV816024.1, on the reverse strand, counting down.
CAAAAAGAAACCAAATTAGAGTTTAAAAAATCAATTTTATCCCGGAGAAAAAAACCTCGAGCGTAATTCGATGAGATAATTTAATGAATAATAAAAAGGAATAACTAGGTAATTATGAAGAAGTCAAGAACACATTTATTAACTTGAAAATGACAATTATTAAAAACAATAATCAGGTTCGAGAAAGTTAGCCATGGAAGTTTAAACACATTTTATCCAGATGCAAAGTTAGGGCTAACTTTATCCGATGTCAAAGTGACAAATGTATCGCGGCTTATGGGATTTTTTATACATGAATTAAATTATCGTTAAAAAAATCAATTTTATCCGGACAAAAAAAGACCTCTCGTGTAATTACAGTCGATAATTGATAAATATATTTGCTCTTCGGTATTTCAACTCTTTTTACTCGGGAAACTCTAGTGCTATAGTTACAATTATTTACACAATGGATACCATAGAAACTGAGCCCTTGAGTAAACAGATGTGAAGTATCGAACGTGGTTAATATTGTAAATTCTTTTCAAGATGAAATTTGTTTGGAAATATTCAGGGCTACCAATATAAAATGTGACTTAACACTTTTCTAGTCAATTCACACACTGCTATTGGTCAATTAGTAGTGGAAATGGATCTAGCATCAACATCAACTTAGTAAGAAATGGTTATGGTAGCGCTGTTGGGAGAATATTGAACTACTTTTTTTATTTACCAGTAGAACCGAAATGTGAAACCGAAAAATACCGGTTCTCGTCTGAACATTAACACGAATTTTAGTAAGGGTTCCGATTCCGGTTTCAGTTCCATAAAAGTAATCGGTTCCGGATCCGATTCCGGTTCTTTTGGGTTCCTGTTCCAGTCCCTGCTGCTCAGTATGGGAGGCATTGTCTGAAACCCTGAACCTCTGTACCTGTTGCTTCTCTATATGTAAATCTCGAATTTACATTAATAGTAACAATTACAATTGGAGACATCTATATAATGTTGTCCTAAAGCAAACTTCCATGTACACCCGGAAGTTAATATTATTAGGTAATTATTTGATATACCGACCCCGATCGTACATTCATACATACGGAAATACCAAGCGCTACGGATTTTCGTTGAAAAGACGTCATAAAAACAGGTAAAGATTATAAAATCTTCCTGTCATATGACACAAACACCATTTTTACGCCATTTTTACGTAAATACAGCCAACTTTTTTACTAACTGTAACCTAACATCATAACATTCTAACCTCAAAATAGCGATTTTAACATTGTTTTTCTTATTATTTTTATTTTCTTATTTGTTAACTCAGTGTCATTGGTTTACCTGGGTTCAGAAGGGTCCGTATATCGAATAATTAATTATTATTAAATATAAAATTTTACTAAAAATAAAATTTCATTAAAACTATTAGCATATCTCGTCATGTGATATTTTGTTTTGTAATATTTTAAACGTGATATTTCGTCGGATGATATTACGTCTGTGACTGTCACTGCAAAAATGTGCAGTGATAAAAATTATTTTTTATTTTATCTATACAGATCTTATTATAGGAGTTGCATCGCCCTGCAATTAGCACTTAATAAAAACAATACCTATTAGCGAAGGCGATTTTCCCACTGTAAAAACATGCAGTGATAAAACTTATTTTTTATTCATTATTTCATTATAATAAATAAATATTTAAAGTTTACTAAAGTTTCTTTTATTAAAACCAAAAGATAATGACTTTCTTTGAAAAAACGTTAATTTGGATTTGGTCGTTTGTGTTTTTTAACTTATACAATCTATATGCAATCATTAACTAAAAAAGGTTAATTAGGTATTAGAAATAGTACTGTAGTAGAAGTAGAACTGTAATTAATAATATATTTAATATTAATTTGCACATATCCTATCGAATTGAAGTCAAGACGCTGCACAAAACGCATGCGTTAAGTTCAGGATTAGTTTAGTGATACTCGGGGGCTAGACGCTAGTATATTTTAAACCACTGTTGTCAGTACTCTTAAAATTATTTATTTCATTTCGTATTTCAAACAATTGTTTATATACTACAATTAGTAAAATAAAGTATAACTTGATCTCCGTTGTCAATGACACCGGAGTTCAAGACGTTCTTGATCTCCGTTGTTGTTGGCAACGTAAAAATTACTTGATGTTGCATAACAGCCACACGTGACATGCTGCTTTTTATCTCCTTGGTTACGCGTATGATGACACAGACAAGGCAACTTGCTTCATTAAACAATAAATTCGGATGAATTTTAAAAGGGAGAAATTAGGATTGAAATACGAAATAAAATAAAACACCTTATGCAATACGGAGATCAAGCTTCTTTAAATCCTCGAAGATGTTATAACGCCTCGGCTGGCGCCTCTGCGTTATAATACATCTTCTCGGATTTAAAGTATCGCTTGATATCCTAATTACATAATATATATTATTTAGTTCTCTTTTATTAATCCTATTTTCATTTATTTAGAAGACATATATGTCGTGCAGAGGTGTATTTAGGAATTTTCTTTGGGGGGCTACTCTATAAAAATCCCGAATCAAAATTCTTAGGTTTCGACATAAATGACCTGGACTACTAAAAAGATTTTGACGGCTCCAGCCCGTTAGCCCCACCCCCCCTCCAAATACACCACTGATACGATTTATAAGTCTTTTATGTCCCTTTACTCCTCTGTCGTTCGCAAAAACATAAATTAAGGAAGCAGCATTATGAATCTACAACATCTATACTAGATTCTAGATCTAGATTAGACTATTGTTGGAAATTGTTAGACATTAATTACGGAGATCTTCAACGACTATAAAAGACAAAGTAAAAGAACAAAAATCAAATCTCTATAAGTTTTTGTGGATATTGTTAATTTATTTTGTATAAAATTCGATTAAAATGTTGTCCATCATCATAATTTTTTTAATAATATTAGAATATATAACGTACACCATAATTCTTTTCAAAAGATTTTAATCCTCAAATCGGTTATTCAGTGTAATTTAGGAAGAGCAAAATGTTTTAGTACTTTTGGCCACCCGTCTGATTTTTGGCAAATAGAAATTTAAAAAAAATAATTAAAAAGAAAGAAAGTCAGCGGTACGTTTAACTAGAGCTTGTCCTCAACTCGTTGTTTTGTTTTCATGACATATTCTGTATTATAGTAACAAATACTTAACAAATGTTAAATTTATAGTCTCATTGTAATTATTTTTCCCATTACATTGACGTTTATTGGTTCTAACCTTAAATTAAAGAATAGAGAGGACAATGTTGCCAGTATTTTTGCACAATAAATGATATTGTAACGTATATAACAATAATTAATTCTTTAATTAATTAATCAATTCAACACATTGTTTCTCATAATAAGTTATTGAAAGACTTTTATAGTATGATGTATTTCTGTAAATCTTCAGTAAACATTTTGAATATTTTATTACGAATGTACCATTAATTACCATTAATTATATCACAGGAAATAAAGAAATATGGAATCTTATAAGCTACTTCTGTCCAAAAATGGGAGTTTTTATTATCCTGCAATAAAAATGATAAGTAATAGCAAATTTGATTTGCTGCCAAAACTGCACTGTTTCAATGATTGTTTAAGTATTATTTATAATACTCATAAGATATTTAAAAAATTTAAATATACTAAATTGCAACAGAAAAACTATTATACATAAATGTATTACACTAATCATAACCGAAGCAGTTATATGCCAATAAGTGAAACTTTACACCTTCCCATGGAAGATATAAACTCCTTGAAAAATAAATGAGATATTCTTCTGTGAACATGCTATTGTTATTTTAGTTAGAATTCTAGACTTCAGACAATTTTTCATCATTATTTCTTATAATTCAAACTGGTCAATAACATTCTCCAAAATTAATATAGAAAAGGATAAAAATATAATTTGCATTTAAACGTTTTGCTTGACTGATATTAACTATTAATAATAGATCAATACAAGAGTTATGTATCAATAAACGGGGATGGGACCATTCGCCGTCGCCGATTGGCCGTCGCCGGTTCGCCGTAGGTCCAGTTCGCCGTCGGACCGATTCACCGTCGCCCCGATTTGCCGCCGCCAATCACTATTTTATTCAGCAATTTCTCTTTTGGGGAGCGATATAGCCATCTGCTGTATTAAGCAGAAATATTGAAAAGATGATCAAAAACTTCTGAAACTCTTATGCTTATGTACATAATTACAGTATAACCGTTGTCCATAATAAGGACGTTAGTAATATTTGAAAATAAAATAAATACAGTTAGTCTACTAAACCATAATACTCGCATTAGTGACTACTGCCCATAATCCTTTCTAACGAGTAAGGTAAAAACCCATTAGAAGAGGCAAATTTGTTAAATAATTCTAGAAATGTTTAACGAATAAGAACCAAAGGTAAAACTAATTTATTATGGATTCCCTTGTAACTACTTACTATTTCTAAATAATAATTATGTTTAAAAGTATGTAGGTACATTACTGTTAGTTTTAATATATGTAATATTTAATATAGTTATCTGTGAATAATTTAGCGCAATACAAATTTAAATATGTACCTATTAACCTTTAATATTTTTTGACTTTCTTTTCTTTTAAATCAAATAGATTTAAGGAAGTTATAGTAATTTAAACTTTTCAAGCAAAACTTATCCTTTTCTATTGTATAAGGTCTCAACAGTTTCTTTTTAAAACACGTTTGCCATAATGATCCTTCTTTCTGCATCTTTTGTAAATCTTTGTATATGTTTTTAGTTTCTAGTTTTCAAGCATTAGCACAATAAACACGTTTAAAACTGTAGCTAGTGGATTTTATTTAATATTAACAATCACCAATTACTTGGGGGCTTTTTAATCATTTAGAACTGACGGTGAAAGTTCTATAGGTGAATTTGTCCACGGCGAATGTGGCGACGGCGAATGTGCCAGCGGCGAATCGTCGATGGCGAATCGGCGATGGCGAATAGGCGACGGCTAATCGGCGAGGGCGAATTGTCCTAGACCATCAATAAACAGCAGTAACGTTTTTGAGATTTCTTTTTTGAATAACATACAAGCCCTGCTTCACATGAATTGTACCAAGAAATAAATTTTGTTTTTAATTTGTGTTTGATTTTATATTTCATCTCGAATTAAAGTGATTTATGTGTTGCTAATATCGTAAACAATCAAAGACATATGGCCGACATGATTAAACTCTGATTAACTTAATTGTGATTAAATTTGAATTCTATAAATATAATTGGATACAATTTCAAGTCTCTGAGATCTCAGCCAATGAAATTCCTGAATTTCGAATTTAATGACAATTAGGTTACAAAGAGTTTAATCAAGCTTTGTGAAATCAGCCAATAATAGTTTAATCACTGATAATTATTTATTGAGTGATAAATATTAATTACAGAAAAATACAGTGCAATGATTCAATTCATGTGAGACGGGGCTCGTATATTAACTGAGTATTTCAAAGAGTTTTTAGATACTATAAAGTAGGCCAAATTCTTTAATGCTGTGTTTTACTAGCACAAAATACACACAGTTGTTACTACTATTGCTACTGCAAATGATATTTTAAAAACCTTTCATAACATAAATCAAAACTCAATGCTACATCCGTTATAATATTGTATGTACCTTCTGACAAATTACCTAATCCTGAACAATTAATTTATAGTCTAAAGGGAAAGCGAGTAATGAAATTCTCTCGGATATGCCCATCCAGTGTCTCTATAGTTCTACTAAAGCATGCGTTGCTTTTCGGGTGGGTCCTCTTCTGAGTGAAGACAATAGGGTACATTTTCATAAAGAAAATTTATATTGGCTTTAAACGCCGAGTGGCTATCATTTATGTTGTTGCTCTGCTTTAAGGGAAACAAAGCCACCAGAATAGATCTTTTTGTATATCCCAAGAAATTAAATGATACTAGTTTTTGCAGTTACGCCAGAAAAAATTAATCGAGTGCGTATTTCGGTGTATTTGTTTCATCTTTAAGGTTAGTACATAAATTCTCCTACATGAATTTTATTATCTATTTTATATATTTTTCACGGTGCTGTGAGCTTTTGATTATGTAACATATCAGCCTTTTTGTAATAACTACAAAATCTGAAAAGCCATAAAACAGATATAGATAGAATATAAAATAAAATTTCTATAGCAAAACTTTGCTATATTAAAAAGATAATAAAAACAAGTTGATAATGTTTTCAGAGAGTTAAAACCTAAGAATTTTCTAATATAAAAAAAGAATAACCCGAAATATTCAGATTTACATAAAAACAGTTTCCAAACTAGAATAACCAAGAAATTTTAGTGGTGTTATTTTTATTTCAGGATGGCTGGGTGCAATGTCCACAGGGGTGGCGTTACTCATTTCCCCTGTCACCATCGCATTTTGTCGTCGAAAGTCCACTCGAGTCACGGCCGTAATGGGAGGCCTCATAACAGCTCTCGGCTGCCTCTTCACATCATTCGCTACGCAGTTTCATCAACTATTTTTCAGGTTAGTCCTTACATAAATAGTAAACATATAAAAAAGGGTTTGAGACAGCGGAAATGATACTGACAAATATTTATCGAATTTGGAAAAAAGAGAAACTATAATAATTTTGTAGAAAGAAAATACAAAAATGTATTTGCAGTATATTGTTAGAACATTCAGTAGACAATAAGGATTTTTTCTTGAATTTGTATCTATACAAAGCAGCAGCTTTCCTAGAATAAAGTTCACATATACATTTTTTTTATTTTGGTAATAAAGTATCTTATTATAGTTCTTATATTCATATTATGTTTATGATATTCAATGAATCCATATAGAGATTCTAAAGCCTATTCTCATTTTCATACCTATTATCATATTTTTCATATTTAGATGTAATGAATTGAAAAAACAACTTTCTTTTTTATTGTTTCTTGTCTCTAAATGAAATAAATTTTACAGTAGTTTCATTAAAAAATTCGAAAATAACATTTTTCAAAATAACATGTTTCAAATAAAAAAATCAGTTGGATGGAATAAGTGCAATTTAATTAACAACATGTTGATTGTGAACTTTTTGCAAATAATGATTGACATCTTGTTTGATGTTGACATTCCCAAATTAAACCAAATTAAATTCCATTGACACGAAGTTGCACTCAATATTGGCTTTATTTTTTTAAATAATAGCTTTTTTTCATGAAAGCGTGTAGATGATATAATCCATAGTAATATTATTTTACTGTAAAATTAGAATTATTTAACTATGGTAGGTCTTCATTTCATTTCCTTTTCGGAAATGAGCAACCCTTTGGTATTTTAAAATTCCATTTCCCTCCCATAAGAAAAATAATAGTAGCATCCAGGATGTAATTTTAGATACAGTTAAATTGTACTTTAACTCTAACTGTAAGCTTAGATTTGATATTCCTATCATCGTCGTTTTTTCTTTGCCAAAATTGATACAGATAAGAAAGAAAAGTCTTAATCGATATTAATGAATGTTGATGAACATTTTGTCTAGAGATTTACAGATTATTTAGAATATTTGCTAATATTATTATGGAATTTTTTTGTATGGAATGGTAACTATTTTTCACGAAATTCTAAAAGTTTGTAAAAACTATTCTAAAATGATTTTTCTCTGACTTTTCAAATTGTACACCAAGATGGCTATGCAAGAGCTGGACATGTCACCATCGTGATTTACCTGGCCATTTAATTTATCCTGCTATCCTGAGTCTACTGCAATATATCCGTTCTAGACTATATACTTTTGGTAATCTTTTTTTGTTTAAAAGTACTCGATTTTCATGAACAGTTTTTTACATTGGAGAAGTTTTTAGATTCGTATGAAATGGGAAGTAATGAATCTACAAATCTAACTCAGGTTTACACAAGTAATACTGAGAAATTTTACAGCTACTCCAACTTGGGAGTAGTTGAATTGTTTCCAGACGTGCAATAATATAGTATTATGTTACAAGTACAGAAAAGTACCAATTTTTCGCGAATGTGAGTATTGGCCTTTTTGGACGCGTTACACACTATACTGTATATACGACTTATGTAGTACCTCTAGCATTAGGAAAACGTAAAGGACTAAAGATACAAAAAAAGTAATAAAACACCAAACGCTAAAAAAAATATTTAACCTAGAATTTATACTCGCATTCATATTTTTTACGTGAAATCTCTGGCAATAAATTAAGAGATGTAATGTGAGCAACTTCCACGATTTTTGGAGGTGTACATTCCATTTTCTCATCATCAGATTGACTTATGATAAATCTAAAATTTAACAAACAACAAAAGTAAATATTAAATTTTTAAAGATAGTAATAAAATACTTACATTCATATGTAAATTACATTATTTCAGTCAATCTAATAAATAAAAATCATACGTATTAACGTATGTACTCGTTTTTATATAAACAATCACAATTCAATTGTCGAATGTTATTTTTCAAATCAAACTTTTAAAATCATGTTTTTATATTATAAAACAAAATAGGGCTATAAACAATGTACTAGTTAAACAAGACGTGCCATCTTTTTCTGTCACCTACATCTCCATAGCGCTATCTTTTATCTAAGAACCACTTTTCCGCTAAATATAAATATATTCTGGCATGAATTTCAGGTGTTGTGGTCAGGCGCGTTCTGGGTCAATCTTAGGGCGCGGGAAAATATGACCTTAGAGGGCTCCACCACCCCACTTTGGTTAATTTTTTGGGTTAATTTATTTATTTAGAATAATTATTAGATCATCTATTATATGGGATTCATTAGTTACTGTCAAAACAAATTTACGTTCCTCTTGCAGAAAAAAATTGCAGAGAATGAAGGTTGTTGTAGCCACGAGTCTGGGAGACGAGAGAGCCATGGAGGTCTCATCCACCGCAAACTATGATTTAGCAATTGCGAGGGTAAAAGTCTGCGTGAGGCACTATCAGCAGGATTATCAGCTTATACCATGACGAATGAAAAATACTCGGTTAGCCACAAATGTGTTGGAGTCTGGGAGTCTTCCAAGCGATCGTATCGTCAAACGTGATTTTCTTCTTCAAAGCATCAATGAGACTTTTCACCAATTCTGCTGCCAATACAGAGTTCGTCGGAATATTGAACCCTTAAATAGGCTACAGCAGCGGACCGCAACCATAGGGTCGCGACCCAATTTTGGGTCGCAAAAGTTTAAAAATGGGTCGTATAAATATTTATTTTTATTATATCATTTAGATTCATGTTAAGAATATATGCTATAAGGACCTGTAAATATAAATAACCCCCCCTCTCCCTCCCGCCTTACCATTTTATTCATATTTTTGGGTAGCTAGATAAAAAAGGTTGTGGAACGTTGCGCTACAGCACTGTAACCAATTTCAGACGCATCCGAGATTGCATGAAGTTCTTTTTTGGCGGCCGAGTCTAAATTAGTAGGCCAGGCAAATTAGTATTGGTACTCAATCGACGCAGAATTTAATGCCCTAAATTTTTGGTTATAATGGACTTTTCGATTAAATGCTGAGAAATTCCGAAAATTTCGAGGTTTTTTAACATTACGGTGGAAGCCCCACTCGGAAATCGGCGGAAACTCAGATTATTCATATCAGAGACCTGCTTGAATGATTAAAACAGTTTCCAGAACTGCTTTTGTAAAGCAGTCCTTTTTTGGACCTAATTTTACTGATATATATAATACATCTAGACAATTTTAAATTTGAAAGTTTAAGAAGTTCCTACTTGAATAAATTCCAGTTATTGATCACTGCCTCAGGAACAGGGTAATCCCAATCTATTTTCACCATCCATAACTGCTGCATCAAGCTTTTTGCAAAGGGAACCACTGGGGTTCAAAATCTTAAAGGATCGTAAATTCGCGCTACTTCCGATAAAATATTTTTTTATGCAAGGGCGATCTATAGGGTGACACAAGTAGAAAAAACTTCAGCCATGGGGTCCCAATAAAGACCTAAAATCTTAATAAAGATAGAATTAAAGTTTTTGGGCAAAACCTACAAAGTCATATCCCCAAATTACGTTATAAATATAAATATAATTACGCAACGTATCCGCAACATCAGGATACTTCGATTCTTCTAAATTAGCAAGTTCTTAAATGGTTTGCAAGGCTAAAAAACGAGGAAGAAGATTATATTAAATCGTTGCTATTCGTCAGGTATGGTCGAGTTGAACAGCGGCGAGGTATATTGTTTCTACTTAAATATGTAGAATTTAATTGTTGTAACCTAAATTCAGCCGTACCGTAGGGCCCTTCGTGGCAACTTTATAAAGGCCCTCCGGGAAACTCCCGGTGGGCCAGCACGCGCCTGGTTGTGGTAACAAGGAAAAACAGTTTTAATCGCACTGCACTTGTGAATTATATGAAAGTAATGTTGGATATTATAAAAGTTCTCATTGTTTTTATTGTAAGCAATAATGAATATTATTAATAGATATTAAAAATTATATAATGTTGAAAATTTAAACAATTTTACGTTAATTCAATAACAATTTTATAATAACTCTATATAGTAATAATAAATAAATTACTGTGAATAGCCTCGATATGTCAATGGTACAGACTTCGGTTAGCAAGCGAGCGGCACAGGGTTGGAACCCTGCCGGAGTGATAATTTTTCTATATGGATTTGCATTCAAAATATAATTTAATGTAAAACATTAATTAAACAAAAATACATTAACGTTTATCAAAACTTTATAACTTTTATATTTCAAATAATTAAGATTAATAATAATATTGCATGTGCTGACATCTATGGCGTCTTAATAGAACTACTGATCGCGCGATATTATTTTGCACGGTCATTTCCGTTCAGTTTAGAGATTGTGAGCAATGAGTCATTGGGTGCGTCCAACAGATCGCTGGAATTACAGCGCTGCAGCAGCTTTCACAGCCGTCTTAGATTTAAAAAACCACTGACGCAATAAATACATCATCGCTTTATACATATAAAACGCTTGAAGCGCTGACAAATAACACTAGACGACTGATTTCAATAATTAAAATGTTAGAACATCAATTTTGACAGTAAGTTGACAATGTTGACAGCGGTGTGTTGGACGCACCCATTTTCATGGTTACTAGACTGTGCGAAATATGTAATATTATATAGTCGCCGTAGATAAAGTAACTTCCCCTACATCTAAATTGATAAGCCAATTTAAAACAGTAGGTATATTAATCTTTAAACAGTGAAGACAAAAACGAGCATGGTAATATACATTAATGTTTCAATAAACTATAGTGTTGTCCTGTTGCTAGATCGAGGGTAACGATCTGACTCAAACAAGAAAAAGTCACATCTCGACAAACCTATAACTGCAAATAATGGAAATTCGAGGAGAAGTATTCTCGTCAGCGCTGTAGCTAATTGTACATTCCCATCGGTAACATGGTTTTTCAGTTTTTATTGATGGGTTTGAATACTGTTTATTCTTTGTAGAGCAATTTGACATCATTACACCGAAATAGAGATTCAAAATCAATCGCTAGCTAGCGAAAACGGAATTTTTGTACTATCGTGGAAGAGATTAGAGATATATAGACTAGTTAAAAAATAAATTAGAGCAGGCAATATGCAGTTTCATTAGTCAATTAATCAGCTAGAGTGAGAGGGAGGGCACAAGCCTACTCATGGCCTGCCCCAATTTAACTTTCTAATAGTCTGTAAATTGTGATAAAAATATCGTTATATTCGACGTATAAGATTTTTAACAAAAATGAAAAAGCTTAGTTGGCGTTTCGGTAACCACAGATATTCTAACCCACATCGGGCGGCATTTACTAATACCTGCTGCATCATTTTTGCAGAAATTATGATGTTTTGGGGATGTTTTGATCTTCCGATTCCACACCTAAAATCAACCACATGTAGCAGTCGCTGACGAGTAAACAGGAGCATTGAAGCTTACTAAGCTTACAAGCTTACTAACAGCTACCTAATTAACCAAATATAATGATAAATCTTATAGTGTGTTATAGTGCTGTACCTTAGTATCTTATAGTCTTATATTTGGTTTGTTAATGGAGTGGCGACCGTATTGTATGACTTGTCATAGATACCATTTTTATTTTTATTGCTATGTACTGCTGGAGCTCTATAAATGTTGTATTAGTCTGTTCTCCAAGTTATTGTTAATTCAGGGCATGTACTTAAACCTGGATGGTTTGTATGTGATCTCTACGAGCAGCTAGTCCTAGTCGGTGCGACTTTCGCTGCTATCGAATATTTGTAGGTTCACATATTTCTAAATTTGGATGTGTTGTGATTTCTAACAATGGAATGCAAATCTCTCGTTTATACACCATATGATATAAACAATTCTTATCTCTATATTAACTATCTCTATTTTCACCCCAAAAACGAGTAGTTCCTTAGAATCTGTCCGAACCCGAATTAGTAGTATTTTTAGTCGAATGAGGGTTGGCTTTGGATGTAACACATTTGAAAGTTACAAGAGGCACGGAACGTTGATTCTTAAGCCCGTAAAGTTTAGTACCATACTTTATATTATCAAATGGAAATAGAAAACATACATATTTTTCAGCTGGTGATTTTATGAATTTATCTGCTCAAATGAAGCGAGTATAAATTTTCAATTAAACTAGGAGAGGTACGAGTCGCTAATTAATTCTGAAACCACCTTGATCAACTTCTTTGCAGCTCGGTTTTACGCGTAGATATTATCAATAATAATTTTACAGTTTGTTATATTATAGCTGATAATATAATCAGTCAATGAAATTTGTTAATTTGCTTAGTTACAAAGCTATCGCAACGTTAGTACCAAATAAGTGATCATCAGGATGAGTCAAAAAAAATCTCATTTTAAATTTCTATATCACCCCTCAGCATCACTCCAATTGAATAAAATAAAAGAAAATTAAAAAAAATAAAATCGTATAATATGTACAGGGTCACTACCAGGAAGTTATCAACATTACCGGATGCATGTACGGGAGTGAGAAATGTTAGGGACGTTTCATGTACAACAAGATACATAATGGAAATTGAAAAATAAAAGATGATTCTATCTACATTAGGTCGGGTCGGGTTTCGAGCGAGTGGTGAACGGGATCGGACACTGCTCGAATTTAAGTATGGGCTGCGTGCTTCAGTCAAGTACGCACGTGCACATCAGATTGTACGTAATCAGTTAGTATATATACTTCGATTAATACACACGGGATTTTTGAGTTACGTTAAAAATAAAAATAATAAAAAATTCTGATTACCGTAAGACTGTGACCTTAGAGTAATTATACTATAGCCTACAGAAACACAAAGGCTATTTTTATATAAAGAAATACTTAACCAACCAAAATGTAGCTGTGCTGGAAGTATCAGCTTGATCCAAATAACACTGCTTTAGTATTTGCCAGCTAGCCCCCAATAAGTCGGAGAGGGGTGGGGTAATACAAAATATAAAAGATAAAAAAAACAAGCGCCACTTCGTTTAAAAACAATGCTTATTACTAAAGCTTCAAGCTTATCAGACAAACGAAGAAATAGATCTTCTACTAAAATATGGGCAACTTCCACAATTTTGGCCGTACCGTACATATATACTTACAAATGATGAACTGAAAAGCAATATTAAAATCGTACAAATAAATAAATAATAAATAAATAAAACACACGTAGTGAAATGTCAACTTTCTAAGTAGGGCTTTATTTGAACTATTGGCGGATTTTAAAAGTTAACTTTAAATGCAATTTTAATGTTTAATAGAGAAAAAAAAAGGTGAATGGTGATCTGTATCACAATTGGTTGTACTTAAAACTACCCTACAACAATTCCACTATTCGAGATCTCGTTTCTTAATATTAACATGCATGAATAATTGTAAATACATTGAATCAATACATATATATATATATATATATATATATATATATATATATATATATATATATATATATATATATATATATAAATAAAACACAGACATATAATACATACAAATTTTCACAAACGTCCCACCATTCGAAGATCCACGGCTGTATGTTTAAAACCCTGCTTAGGGGTTATTACTTCACCCTTCGATGTTTGTTGTTTAATTCCGTCCCGATACCTGTATAGATGTAGGTACGGACCCAAAGGGGAAGGACCTTCTAAATGAAACCCACGATCAGGGAGCAGGAACACAAATACGACAACGAACAACAAAACCCAAAATCCAAAAGAAAGAAAAAGACCTACAAAAAAATCACCCTGTATATTGTATGAATTTTAAATATTTGAAGATTTTTACCTTTCTATAAACTGAAAGGTCTTTTACAAAACAATTTCCTCAAGGTGACTACTAGGGAAATATTACCTAAAAATAAAAAGACATTTGTAAGATTTTTAGCGCAACGAGGTTTTAACGAACAGAAGTTACCTAAAATGGTTAGCACCAGAACTTAATCCGTCAATTTGACGATTGATCGCACACAAATAACCAAGCGATCGTTCTGTTGAATGTGAGATTTATTCCGCTAAAGCGAATTATATATAAAACCAATTTCCTAATATATCTCGCCCATTCAACTTCTCGTACCAAAACCAGCCATTTTGTTACTTACCTCTACTATTGAGCAGGAAGCTCAAACGCGCAGGAGCGACTTCACGATAAACCGAAAGAAAGGGAAAACCAGTGACAACCAAACAACGGAGAAGCTTGGTTTTAAACAGTGACCATCAAACAAATAATGGGTTGTGAATTTCAACGTTATAATACTTTATAATAAAAATTTTAAATTATATTATGCTATCATTAAAAGTGCTCGCTATACAGTAAAGAAATGCTTGGACATCTTAGATAAAAAGCATTAATACGATTGACATTTTGATTTAATACTTGCAAATAGCATAGTACTAATATTTTTATAATACATTATCGATAAAGATTAAAATTTTATTTATTTTGCATTAGAGACAGAAGTACTTATTTTATTACTACCTGATTGTCAAAGAGTACCGACTACTGCAGTAAAAGAAAATTTTCTCAAAACTACTCGAAAAAGATTTTACGTCTTGAGTAGTAACAGTATTTAAAGAGGTTATCTTACTTTAGTTTATTTATGTACCTTGAAGTAAAATAAAGAATGGCGTGCTATTTAATCCGACTACATTTTTTATTCGCATTGACCGGTACATGATTTCGTTATAGTTGATGATTGCTTATGGCACCGCAGTACGTATCACACCGCTAGTACATTTTCTATACGACTATTGCTTGATAAAGAATAATAAAGAAATGCAAAAACTTTATTTTTGTTTTCAAATTTTTAGTGGGTCATAAACCCAATTGATTATTATTCAATTAAATATTTAAAATAAACTAAAAAAGTTAATAGTAAGATTCCTGGAGAAGTCATTATTTAAAACAACAAAAAATTAATTCAGAAATAAAATAAAATTAAACTAAAAGAGATTAACAATGAAAATTCTAGAATAAATAAAAAAAAACTTCAGTATAATCAGACCATAAATAATAACAGACTTTTAAATTTTTAAAGTGTTCAAACAGACCTTCTTCTTCTGCTTGCCAATAACCTAAACCTCTCTTAAAAACAATTTGACAGCGTGATTAACTACGCATACAACCAACCAAACAAACGATTTTCTAGATAAATCTATTTGATTTGCTGATGAAATCCTACCTTTTAAGATGCTGCGTTGTTTTTTGCTACAAGGAAATTAGCAGTCGTCTTCGAGTCATGGTAATTTCCATTTAAAGAAGAACTTGAACGGTCAAAAGGAAGATTTTCGGAAATCAAAACAGAATTAATAGATTATCTGTGACATCGGTTGTAGAACGCGGTTTCCTTGACATCAAAATAAAAGATAAACTTGTCTAATAATAAAATTGATACTGCCAGCTGTCTCATCATATTTTTTACTCGTTACTAGACATGTGCGAATATGCTATGTTTACCTACCAGTTATTCACTATTTTCTTTCAATAACCAACATTTAAAACAGCTCATAGAAAACCAGTTTGCCTTAAACATGTGCAATATGTGCATTAGGGTGGACCTTATTTTTCGACCATCGAATTTTTTGCACGCGACCCTCTAGATTTGTTCTATTCAGGACAAAAATAAGTCTTGCAGAAGGAAAACTCAATTGGACAATGGGAAGAGGTGCCACAATCGATTTGAAATTTGAAAATTTCAATAATTTTACTCTAATTCTACGTATAACTCTAATTTAACATTTTAAATATGAAAGTCATTGTTATGATATAAAAATGTCATCCTTTAATAACAATATTCACTTAAAAGTTTAAACAATTTATTTGAGACTTCAGATTTTTACAATATAGAGCAGAACTATGGCGACGATACCACGCCTAGGTGAGGGCACGGCTCTAGCCATAGAAATTTTTGAACCGATGGACTGTTCTTCTTCTTTCACATGCGATTTCATACTTGCTTGTTTGTCCTTTAGTACAACTTATGTCACAGTGAGCAAAAATGGAGACAAGGATAAGTGATAAATTGTCTTTATTAGACTATTTCGAACAACACATTGTTGGTACAAAATTGTAGAGTATCGGTCTGGTTTTACGACCAGTTTTTTAAAATTTGCGTAAAGTGGACTTGAATCTTTGCACTAGTGCGGCTCTAGTTCTAAAAGAAGTTGAAACTTTTTGTCAAAATATACGAATTCCAGTGAAGAAAACAGCAGATAGTATTAACAAGTTAGAATCGCTTTATCAGAAGTGGAGAACACTAAATAAGACTTCGAATCGACGAACTTCGATTCATATATCAACAAGAATTTAAAGAATCGTTGGAGGATTGATTTGATATCAGTCATGGAAATGCTTTGGGCATGATGAACAACGAAGAAGACAAAGCTTCTGTCGAAGCAGGGGAAAGAAGGGCAAGTTGAAGTAATGGGTGCTAGTGATTACATTTTATCAGAAAAAGAGAAGCGAAAGACTCTTTGAGCAGAACGAAGAGAGATGCTGCAACAAAAGGGCCCAACAATTAAATTACTGAAAATATTTTTAGAAATTTAATTATTTAGATATATTTCTAAGTTATTGGAAATAAATTTACTAAATATTCTTTGGCATTACAGAAACAGTTACTGAGTTACAGTTGCAATTTACATCATCCAACGATGAAGGATCAACGAATGTTGAAGCCCATGTCCATTACTTGAAGCTTCCAGCATTGAAAACGTTCCTGCGACAAGTTGTAGGTCTCCGGTGCCTCTGAAGTTAAAGGTGATTTGGACATACTTCGGCCTAGCAATCCAAAACGGAAAAAAGGAAAACAACAGGTTTTCTCTTCAAAACTCATTGTTGCTTTATTTAGCATGCAAAATTAGTGATCTCGATGCTGTTCGTATTATTATGACAACAGCAGATGGTTTAGGATATGATCTAAACGAGTTAATAACGAATAGATCTTCGATTTTGTCATTGTTTTCGTGCATTGTTTAAAAAAATGATATAAGACATACTAGTTGCTTTTCACTGTTATTACACTAAAAATTACAAGGGAAATATGCGGCATGCAACTTCACGCTTTACGTGCAAATGCGAAACGGAATGATTAATTCTGTCGAACTTAATGCACTGCCAGCAAACATTGATTTTTACTTCAAGATAATGTTTGAATGTCTTTTTTACGCAGAGTAAAGAAATCGGAACCTTTGGCGTACATTTTTCCGATGTTTGAATTTTTGAACAATGGTCGCCGATGCCGATGTATTGGTTGAGTCGTAGTTCTCTCTTAAGAAGAAACTTCCTATAACCGGACATAGTCTTATTTTTATGCGGACGTCTCCAACAAACGGACAAAGTGTGGTACCGGGTGTCCGTTTATGGGAAGTTTCACTGTATTATCATTGTTTCTTATTTTCCGAATTAGTACATATGTATTTATAATATACATATTTCTTTTATATTTTAATAAGCTTAGTTGTAATTTGTAAGTTTATATGCATTAGTAAATAGCCTAAACAAATTAATAGTTAATACACAAAACATAGATCACTTTTATTTTTTGTTTTTCCTTATAAATAATTTCCTTTTTCCCATAACAATTAGAATATTACATTAGAATAATATATAATAATCAATGAAATTGGAAAAAATGAAAAAAAAAGATTTTTGGTAAAGTTCAAGTTTTTTCATAAACAAAGCCGTTGTGGCACGTCTTCGCATTGTCCGATCGACTCCGAATTTGGAGAAAATTCACTTTTCAGCAAGTAGAATAGATTGCAGGGATCGCGTGGATCTAATTTTGAAAAAAAAATTCGTCAAAGAGTAACTAAGGTCCACCCTAATGTGCATATACAAATACTAATCGCAAAGCACAAACTTTTTTAGAAAAGACCATTCTTTCATTTATCTGATTTAGTTTTATTTTATTTCTGAATTAATTTTTGTTTTTGAATATTGAGTTCTCCCTAAATTTTATCTTCTATTTGTAAAATTGATTTGAAATATTTAACAAAATAATAATAAATTGTGTTTATAGCCCAACGCAAGTTATAATAAAAATAAATGTTTGCATTTGTTTATTAAACAATAATGACGTGTAGAAAATGCACTAGCGGTGCGTGTCACGAAATCATATATCGGTCAGCACGAGTGTATACAATCGATTGAAATTAAAGAGCATCCCATTCTTTATTTCACATGAAGCGTTCTTAATGCCTCTCACTCGTATACATGTATTCGGTAAAATGGTGACTACTTAAGTTTTGATGAACTGTATATATTTAATATTTATATGTATATTAATTTTAAAATTTTAAATTTTATAATAAAGATTTACGAATTTTACAGCTTTAATAAATATTAGCTGCATTGTTCATAGTTCTTCACAATTAACTTAATTTATTAATTACTCTGCTTTATAGATGATTCGTAAAAGACTTCTGTTGATAATAAGAATGCCCTTCTTAGAATTAAACTTTCTTTTCAATTTTATCATGCTGATCCTAATTTTACAATGAAACCAGAACGTCCTAAAAAAAAGGTTTGATTGCCGTATTTATAACGGACATTTGTTATTTTTCTTACAGGATCGCTTACGCTTCTAGAAAAAAGACAAATTTTACGATTGATCTTACTGCTCTGCTCCATTGTATTAGATCCTTTTAATTAACTTATTTATTTGATAAAGTAATGAAACACAGATGATCGATTTTCATCACGGTTCAGCTCTTCAAAAACTTTTCAACTTTAAAATGGGTCACTCATGTTCTTGCGGTGTATGGGTGTTTTTTAGTTTATTGTTGTTTTCTTAATTGTTCTTCTGCAGAAGTTTTCTTTTTAATACTTTTAGTACGTTACTAGCACTGGCTCAAAGTTTAATAGACAAACGTTCCACTGACTCCGAAACGAGTTTCCTCAGCAAAATCCACACTTCCTTAATTTACCCTGGCTATAAAATTCGTTGGGGTTTATGACCCGCTCAGAATATGTACTACGTATCTATAAAACTAGTGTTAGTAATCGCGATCAAGTGTCACTGTCAAAGTGGAAGAGGATAAAAGAAGTGCTCATAAAGTTATTTTTATCACTTGTATATACCTCTGGAATTACCCAAAAATTCGATTTGATATACGACTGTGGTAAAATAAAATAAATTAAATAATATTTTTATTTCTACGTTAAGGAACACAATTTTCAACAATTTTGTTACAAATCCTTAATTACGTGCATATACAAGTTTGAAATTTCTTGATATGCTTCGTGGTTTGTAAAGTATATCCACAATATAGTTTCCGTGATGTGGATATTTATAAAAGGAGTGCAGCACCAGAACGAATCACTAAAAAAGGTATACAGTATACAGAAATTTGGTTCAAAATATATATAAATGATAACTTTTCAAAATACCGAATAACTACCTGTCATCCTGATTTGCTTGTTTAAAAACAAATTATATTGTTACAGTAGTGCCTCTATTAACCCCGTTTCACATGGGCGCTGACCGTTAGCGTGCTGACCATCAGCGCGCTGATGGTACGCCTGGCGTTTTGTTTTCACATGATCAGGATGAAAATTGATATCAAAGCTGATGCATCAACCACTGTTGACATATCTGCTACTATACTACATATAGCAGTTTGCAAATTTACCCTTTTCCTTCTTTTCTGATAATTGTCCATTTGAAAAAGCAGGTACGAAATCATAATTCCAGAAAACCCAAATCCCACCATTGATTAAGTTGTCACTACGTATAAAAAAATTTTAAATTAATTTTAAAGAAATATTTCAAATGTTTGCTATAAGTACTTTATGGATGTTGTTTCGAGTGCAACCCCTAATACAGACGTCATTGGGTTTAAAGGGGTATCATTATTCCTTTCTATACACCGGATGGTGTATAGCTGCGAACTGACAACATTGTTTTTTAAAATAACTCGGTCAGCTCGAATTCCGCATACGTGTGAAAAGGTGCATTTCTCCCATTGGAGACATCTGCGCGCTGACGAGCCATTGCTCGTCAGCGCGCAGACCGTACGCGAGGCTCACGGACCACTTGTATGGCCGCGCTGATCATATACGCGCGCTGACCGTCAGCGTGTATAGTGGATTCTGTGAGTCGGAAAAAAGGCCGAAAAACACACCCATTTTCTGCAGCAACCAGACTACTTTCCCCCCCCGTTTTCGAGGATGCTGAACACGATGGTGCGGTCCAAAATTCTTTTTGGGGTGGCCTACCCCATCAAATGGGCCAAAAACCACCCCCAAGCGGGAAAATTTAAAATAACCCACTGAAGCTGCCGGATATTGAATTTCTCCCGTTTTCGGGGTCGGCCAGTACTCTCGTGCCCTTCAATATTGCGTCCGATGCAAAACCACCCCCTAGAGCCATGAAACTACCCTCCAAAGGGGCGAATCGAGTGCGGGCGGCTTTAAAACGGAAAAACATTGTGGCCGCCCGTTTTCGAGGGCGCTGAAGAAGATTCTGGCCTCAAAAATTATCTCTGGCGGCAAACCACCCCCCCGCCATAGATAACTACCCTCGAAGGGGGTGAATTCTCTGATTCGGATACTGAATCTGCCGATGAAGCCTGTCATGTTGAGGGTTGCGATGTTCATTTCGAAGAATATGAAATCTGCAACTCGAGTTGCAAGCGACCTAGATTGTAGTAATTTTTCCTGAATTTTATGTATTAAATCTATGTAATTTAAGTACAGCGCACGATATACATATATATATATATATATATATATAAGATAATAGTTTATAAGATGTGTATATAAGATGTATATATAAGATAATGTTTTGAAATATTTTAATAAAAAAGAAAAACTTTACATTCTTAATTTATCGTCCAAACTCTATGGAGGCAGCACGATTATTTAATTTATACCCGGCCTATTTCGTCATGTACGGTGATTTTGCCTGACGGAGAAGGGGTTTGCATCAAACACTGGTTTCGAGGCCAGGATCTTCTTTAGCGCCCTCGAAAACGGGCGGCTAGATTATTTTGCCGTTTTTAAGCCGCCCGCACTCGATTCACCCCCTTCGAGGGTAGTTATCTATGAAGGGGGGGTGGTTTGCCGCCAGAGATAATTTTTGAGGCCAGGATCTTACTTAGCGCCCTCGAAAACGGGCGGCTAGATTATTTTGCCGTTTTTAAGCCGCCCGCACTCGATTCACCCCCTTCGAGGGTAGTTATCTATGGCCGGGGGGTGGTTTGCCGCCAGAGATAATTTTTGAGGCCAGAATCTTCTTCAGCGCCCTCGAAAACGGGCGGCCACAATGTTTTTCCGTTTTAAAGCCGCCCGCACTCGATTCGCCCCTTTGGAGGGTAGTTTCATGGCTCTAGGGGGTGGTTTTGCATCGGACGCAATATTGAAGGGCACGAGAGTACTCGCCGACCCCGAAAACGGGAGAAATTCAATATCCGGCAGCTTCAGTGGGTTATTTTAAATTTTCCCGCTTGGGGGTGGTTTTTGGCCCATTTGATGGGGTAGGCCACCCCAAAAAGAATTTTGGACCGCACCATCGTGTTCAGCATCCTCGAAAACGGGGGGGGAAAGTAGTCTGGTTGCTGCAGAAAATGGGTGTGTGTTCGTCCGACTCACAGAATCCACTAGTATGTGAAGAGATCAATCTAAAACTGCAGTCCTTGCATGGCGCTGATCATCAGCGTGCTGACGGTCAGCGTCCATGTAAAAACGATGCTAAGCCACGTTTCACATGGAGGCTGACCGTCAGCGTGCTGACCATCAGAGCGCTGATGGTACGCCTCGCGTTTTGTTTTCACATGATCAGGATGAAAATTGATAACAAAGCTAATGCATCAAACACTGTTGTCATATCGGCTATTTACATATAGCAGTTTGCGAAGTTTATTACCCTTTTCCTACTTTTCTGATATTTATCCGTTTGAAAAAAGCAGGTAGTAAAGCATAATTCCAGAAAACCCAAATCCCACCATTGTTTTCTGTTGCCATTACTTATAAAATGTTTAAATTAATTTTAAAGACGCGAGGCTCACGGGCCACGCGTATGACCGCGCTGACCGTCAGCGTGTATGTGAAGAGTTCCATTTAAAACTGCAGTTCTTCCATGTCATCATGTGATCATCAGCGTACTGACAGTCAGCATGCATGTGAAACGGGGCTAAGTCCCGTTTCAAAATTGATATCAAAGCTGATGCATCAACCACTGTTGTCATATCTGCTACTTACATATAGCAGTTTGCAAATTTTATTACCCTTTTCCTCCTTTTCTGATATTTGTCCGTTTGAAAAAGCAGGTACTAAATCATAATTACAGAAAACCCAAATCCCACCATTGATTTATGTTGTCATTGCGTATAAAATTTTTTTAAATTTCAAGTGTTTTCTATAAGTACTTTATGAATGTTGTTTCGAGTGCAACCCCTAATTAAGACGCCATTGGGTTTAAAGGATTGTCATTATTCCTTTCTATACACCAGATGGTGTATAGCTGCAAACTGACAACATTGTTTATTTAAATAATTTCGGTCCCTGACCGTCAGCGTATGGCCGCGCTGACCAAATACGCGCGCTGACTGTCAGCGTGTATGTAAAGAGATCAATTTAAAACTGCAGTCCTTGCATGGCGCTGATGGTACGCCTGACGTTTTGTTTTCACATGATCAAGATGAAAATTGATATCAAAGCTGATGCATCAACCACTTGTTATATCTGCTACTTACATATAGCAGTTTGAAAATTTTATTACCCATTTTCTTCTTTTCTGATATTTGTCCGTTTGAAAAAAGCAGGTAATAAATCATAATTCCAGAAAATCCAAATCCCAGTTTTGTTTTCTGTTGTCACTATGTATAAAAGTTATTAAATTAATTTTAAAGAGATATTTCAAGTGTTTGTTATAAGTACATTATGAATGTTGTTTCGAATGCAACCCCTAATAAAGACGCCATTGGGATTAAAGGGGTGTCATTATAACTTTCTATACAACGGACGGTGTATAGAAATTGACAACTGGCAAACTGACATTGTTTTTTAAAATAATTTCGGTCAGCGCGCTGACCATACGCGAGGCTCACGGGTCACGCGTATGGCCGCGCTGACCAAATACGCACGCTGACCGTCAGCGTGTATGTGAAGAGATCAATTTAAAACTGCAGTCCTTGCACGGCGCTGATCATCAGCACGCTGACTGCCAGCGTCCATGTGAAACGGGGCTAAATCATATAAAAATGAAAAAAATAGAGTTTTATTTAAAAATATAGTTAAAAATTATTTTACTAATTTTAATTTACTACGAGTCTTACCAAAAGACTTATTGTGTACTAGTTCTATACAAAGTTTTATATTTCACTGCTTTGTAGAAGATTTTTTTGTTACAGTGTGTTAAGATTAATGGAAAACTCAAAGTCCGTTATTGGTTTTCCGATAAACTAGCACTTTATAGACTTTAAATCAACGTATAGTTTGTTCGGAATATGTTTCTATTATGTGTAATACTCTGATGAAGAATACAAAATAGATTCGAAATATACTACATTGGTATTTGGTGCATACATAGTGTTATGAAACAGACGGCGATGGCAATGATGATTATGCGCACAAAATATAAACCACCTACCTTTGCTTTTAAAATATATGATTACTCCGGCTAAATAAGATTTGTTGTGGCGTATCAAACTTTTCAGAAAAATTGAGACTCACGTACGGGTCGCTTCAATAGGGTACTAAATAAATTATATAGATCTACGAACAGTAGTAATATGCAACTAACTCTATAAAAAAAATTTTCTAATTTAAAATGACAGAAATTTATTAATTAAAAACACAAACAAAAATTTAAAATAAAAGTAAATAAACTTTGGATACCATAAACTTTGAAATATATATCCCAAAATAGTGTAATGATTTTTATCTGAGGAGCAATATTTCTGGCATCAACAGAATTTTTAACTACTAAAGTTAAATAAACTAAATTTAAATACCTCACTTTTAAAGTATTCAAGTATTTGGCGCCAACAATTTTCCAACTGTATCGTTATAGATCAACAATTCTCTGCTTTTATATGGTTGTACAATAAAATGAAGGAAGACTTCCTTTAATTATATCCAAATAAATGGCTTTACTAGGTCGAAATTAAAATCCAGCTGCTTGTTTAAATTGTGGTAGGTCCTTAAATGTAAATGATTATATTTCCAATCCCAACGTAACGAAGAGTGGTAATTCAATTATTAATAAAAAAAATCCATTTCTCTTTTAAAATGTCACATAAAGAATTTAATACACTTGCTATTCTAATAAATGATATTATTAAAAACACTTGTATTCACTGAACTTTGATGAATAATAAACACGTTGACGTTTTAATAACAATTATAACCTAAAAATTATGACATCATGTTTGTTTACATTACTTTTTAACTCGCAGCATAATCTTAGAATTTAATTTTTTGCTCTCAACAGGAGAGCACTGTTTACAAGTTGTTAAATGAAAGAGAACTTATTACAAAAATGGTCACTCTTTTATACCCTATTTTTTATCTTTATTATCTTGTCATCTTTTTGCAAATAATTGAAAACTACAGTAAATCTTGGTACAAACAATTGAACTTTGGGGACCAAAAGGAACCAAAGGGGACCATATTGAACCAAATTATTGTATATAAATTTCAACTATTCTTTAAACTATTAGATAAAATGGTAGCTTAAGAAATTACCTATCCATTGGTATATTGCGTTCATGTTCCCATAGCAAAATAAGGCCACTATTGAATGTCGATAACATTTTTTTATCATTTTTACACAATTACTACATAACTAAAGTTAACTTAATTACTTAAAATTATCTTTTTACACCTTCCCATCTTGACAAAATTAAAGCCTATGGTATACTAACAAGCATTATTTACATACTTTCTGATATCAACAAAATGCAAATTCAAGCTAAATATATTATTTTTGTCTACGAGGCATAATCGCTGATACTTGTATTTTATTCCACTGATATCATCTGCAAAAGGCAGCCCCAACATTCAGGATTTTGTTGCTAAAGAAACTATATCACAATCCTGCATCAAAACATTTACACGATAACTATAAAAAAATTTCATAGAAGAAAAATTAATGATATGAAAATCTCGTTAACTTCTTTCTTTCTTATAAATAAACTCAGGTAAGACAGTACCTTGTATATACCCCCATTACAACACATCTTGTCTGTTTTAGGTTAAATCTTGCCTTAAGTATGGCCTCAGCTTAATTTAAATGCCTTATCAAGTCAACGTCTCCTATCGTTAGCTGAATGAACTAAAGAACATTTACCTAAATTCTAAGGAAAATCAGCTTTACAAATATCGTTTTACTGCCTAGTGTGTGCTGGTGTGGATGTTAACTAGAATAAATCCGTTTTTAACTTTTTGAAAGATAATTTTCTCAAAATAGTAATTTTGAAAGTGAGGTTAGGCAACCCATCTAACGTCTCGTTTGAAAATTCCTATTTAAACTTGGTAAAAACTACTGAGTGGGTACATTCTTTATATTGAATGCCAAATAAATGACAATAGGTATATGATATATACATAATACATACATTTTGAAAGCAAATATGTATGCCCCCGATTTCTGGGCGTCATCTTTACCTCTGAGCTACCTGAGCCGACTACCAGTAGAGTGATAAAAATATTTTAACGTTAATCTAAAATACATACATAAGTGTACATAAAATAAAGACGTTTGAATATAAATACACCAATATTAAAAATTAATGAAAAGATAGAATCATAGTAAATATAAGCAAAGATCAGTAAAAGACCCAAAAAGTCTATATTTTAATTTAGAAAATTATGTTCTTAATATAATATCCTTACGAAAACAGTTGAAAACTTTTTTCAAAAGCATGTTTTCTTAGGCATTATTTAGAAACCAAACAAAATGCCAAATACGTTTCACAAATTCAAAGTCATTCTTTTAGATCAAATATTCGTTTCTAGATTGGCAAAGGAAACAAGAAAATTTATTATCAATAATAATTGCTCAATTACGAATATGTGACAAATAGAAACTTCTATTTGTAATGAAGATCTATTCTATACAACTTTTCAGTACCTTGCTGTAGCATTTTATTAAGAGAACTTTTGCTATTGTAATTCTTAACAATAGTAATAAAATAATTCTATATCATCCATTTATTTTTAATTGTTGAAAAAATCCATTACATCTATATCTATTTAATGGTAGTAGTCTAGAGGTTAGGTATTTGACATAAGAGGGCAGAAAAAAACTTTGACATAAGAGGGCAGAAAAGAAGCCTTAAATGTCCTCAAAACAGGACATTTAGAAATTCATTCATTACTTTCTGTTCAGGTAGGCGGAAAAGTAGGAGGAGATAATATTGAGGTTTGAAAAAATGCACGTAAAACTGTATTGTCCGTCCGGTAATTCTACATCCTGTATACAAAATCAAATGTAATAAGTTTGATTTGTCTTTTTAATAAAATAATAAAAAATTAATAATTATGTTTTTAATAAATTGTTTTAAATTAATAAAGGACAGATGTTTTTAGTCTGCTTGAAATATGTAAGTTTAATTTAATGTTAATTAGTAGTGAAGATTTTCATATTTCATTTTAAATGTCCCCCTAGAAAAAATCAATTGGCGTGTTTTTACTGAATTTGATATTATATATAGTTTCGGAGATATATTTAGTTGGAGTGGTAAGTTTTCGAATAAACATTCTGAACATGAATATTGTCTTATCCAACACCTCGATATTTAAGTTTATTCAGCGTTATTTTTTAAAACAATTAGCGAAAACTGGCCTTATTTGTTAAAATATGGAAAAATTTTATTAAGAAAAAATGTTTCTAATGACAGTTTGTTTTTTAACATTTTTTGATACACCGCCATGTAAAAAAGCTTCAATCAATATTCAACATAACCAGCATTATTTTCGAGGCATTTATAACATTTTATTAATTCAGCTTTTACTGTTTTGAATTTCGTTTGAACTCAAATTAAGTAAACGTATTTCTTTCCTTAGGGAACGTTCAAGTATTACCTTTTAGCATCATTTTGTTGATTTTGAATCCCCACCCCTTTTGTAAGAAAAATAATAAAATCACAGAGCCCCTCCCCTAAAGAATAAGACGTAAGCATCTTATGTTTTTATTAAATATCAAAATTAAAACAAAGATTAAATTGTTTCTAAGGTTAATGAACTACTTATTTATTTATTTTTTAAATTAAATAAATAAAACTTATAAAACAATCTTTCATTCAAGCTAGAAGAACAAAGCAAACGAAAGAAGAAGAAACGAAATCTTATAATAGATGACGTTTGACTCGTTTGTTTCAATTTATTTTGAGTTGATATATCAGAGATTTCCCAAATATCGTCGCGTTAAAGTCACTTTGTTGTATATAGTGCGCTGAAAATTCCCGGAAGGCGTATTTTGCTTATAAAGAATTATAAACAAACTTGGTATAAAAAGTAATTTTATTGGTTTCAAGTAAGTATTTGAATATTATTTTAAAAATTTAATCATTTTGTAATTTCTATCTTACGTAAGATTTTTTGTTTCCACCTCACTCCCTTTGTCAGCAAAAATAAGGAAAAACTTAACTCCCACCTCATAAGCCTGCTTACGGTCAATGCTTGAATGCTTCCTTAAGATTTTTAAGCTGCTCTATATCTCCATTTAACTCTTGTTCATGTACTCGTATTTTGTGATTTAGACAGAAATTTAAAATATTTAATTCGCTATCACTTTTTAACGATAATTCAACAACTGCTCGGTGATATATGGCATACCTATATATACTTAAAAATCAGAAAATATACAGTGCGTTCCATTAAAAAGCGCCCTTTTTCATCACCTTGTATAATATTTTAGAATTTTCAAAAACTTTTATTATTTTTAAAAACTGCACATACTATTATTTAAAATTGCTTTTTGATTTATTTTAAAAATAAAAAAATAATATGGGTTTAACATGTCTGAATCACCCTGTACAGTTGCGGCCGAAAAATCTTCAACGGCCTATTGCGACTGCCTAATTGCGACTTTTCAAGTCTCATAAGAGACGTCACTTTTATTCATCCGAAATCTTATAAATGGCATACAAGCCAGATTCAGTCGATGTAAATATCAGAAAAATGTGCTAACTTGATAAATTACCGAATTTTTCGGCCGCAACTGTACATTACACTTAAATAATTTAATGAAAGCTAATACAATTTAATTAATTTATTATATTTGATTCGTTTATTAAATTATATTAATTTATGTTTTCTTTAAGAAATATAAAAACGTTTTCGGACATATATACTCAAAAATAAAAAACAGAGAAAATGTATATATAGTATCAGGTAGTATTTCATGAATCATCTCCCCTTTCGGTTTGTAATATATTCAATGGCGGTTACTACGTACCTTTTTGGAGGTCCTGTTAGAAAGCGGCAAACACATTAACCGTTTGCTTCGCGAATACTTACACGACTACAACACTTTGCCGCTCGCTAACAGAACATCAAAAAAGGTACGTATCATCGCCGCTGATACAGCTTCAATACATCTTGGCATGGTAGCGATAACATTTTCGCAATATTCATGAGTGAAACATGTGTAAATTGCTCTTACTTTGTGATTTAGCTTGCTAATTAATTATAATTTCAAATTCTGCCTTAAGATTTAATCGAATTGGAAATTCAATAAAATCATGTTTCTCTATAGTAGATATACTTTTTTTGGCACCGGGCTTGTATAACAGACTGATATAAGTCATTATACGCTATATATTGAGATATTTGACGCAAGAACGTGAAAGCGCAAGTTGGTGTTTCTCGACCCTTAAATTACTAATCCACTGAACCTAGTATTAAGGACAAATATATTGTAAAGAACAAGTACGAGTACATACGAGGTAAGCGCCATAAATTCTCGGCCCGGCAGGCTTCTACAGGTGCCAACGTGCTCAAACTCGGTTGCGTCATAGTTGAACATGTAAGAGGCCTACACTGATATATATTACGGCTAGAAGTGTAATAGATTTTAGAAGCCACTCAAGCTTCACGACGAGTGCATGAAAACGTCGCCGCTAACGAAAATTGAGTACCACCCGGTCATTAAATTTCTCACAAAAGAAGAGCACACACCTAATCAAATCAAACGTTTAGACGACGTTTGTGGTGATTTATCTCCTTGATATTCCACTGTAAAAAAGTGGTCAAGATTTTTCTTTCTCAAAAAGTTGCAATCATTGAAGAAAATGGTATTAGAAGATCGCAATTGAAAGTTAAGGAGTTAGCAGTGATGTCTGACATTTCAGCAACAAGTGTTCGCCGAATTCTTCATGGCCATTTGGGTATGAATAAAATTAGTGCAAGATGGGTACCGCATCTTCTTTCGGCTGTTCAAAGTCAACGTCGCGTAGAATGTGCGCGCTCGTTTTTAAACTTGTGTGGAGACGACCCAAAGCCGATTTTGGAGTCCATTGTCACTGAAGATGAAACAATGGTTTTGTATTATGGTCCTCTATCAAAAATGGAATAGATCGAATGGCGGCGACCTGATCAACCTCGTCCCAAAAAGGCTTAAGTCGTTCAATCGACAAAGAAAGTTATGGCAACAATATTCTGGGATTGTGACGGCATTTTACTGATTGATTTTAAAGAACGCAAAGCAGCTGTTAACAGTACATATTATGCGTCTTTTTTGCATAAATTGAGAAACAATATTCGTGAAAAACGACGAGGAAAATTGACAAGAGTTGTTCGATTATTAAACGACAACGCACCCGTTCATACTGCCGCAATTTCACAAGCTGCTATTCGCGAATGCGGCTTTGAAGCATTGGATAATCCACCGTACAGTGCGGATATGGCTCCGAGTGACTATTATTTATTTTCCAATAGAAAGACCTTAAGGAACGTCGTTGTAAGGACGAGAACGAGTTGCAAGCAGTTGTAATTGAACATTTTGAAGGAAAAACTTCAGATTATGCTTACAAGGGCATTGAATTATTAATTCCACGTTGTAATAAGTATATTGCCATTAGGGGAGATTATATTGAAAAATAAAAATTATTATATTTTACCAAGTTTGTTTTTTCTATATCAGGCCGAGAATTTATGGCGCTTACCTCGTATGTAGGTGTACGGTCAATCCTTAATTCATTATTATAAAGTTTTGTAAACATATAACAAATAATTAATCAAAAGGCTTTTCTACAAAATTGAATTTTAATTAAAATTTAAAAAATACATACAATCATTTACATAATTCACTGAAATCAAGAAGAAACAATCAAAACAATTCCTGTTTTCAGTAGCGCAACGACGACGATGACTTATAAAACAACATGCCAGAAAAGGTTAAAGCTATTTTAATGACCTACACCTTCCTATTCCTGACACTTTAAATATATTGATACTTGAAAAACTGTGAAGTTAGTGTGGGTGAAGAGATAATTAAGTTGAATATATTATCATATTATCTTCATAAATCATAATGGAATGGGTGTAAGTAGAAAATTAGCAGATTTTAACAACTCCACATGTCAGATTTATCAACTAATGCCTAACAAAGCTGGTAATCTTTTAGAAAAATGTAGGATAATGTAGCATTAAGCTTACATATTCATAACTTCACATCAAATAGATTAAGATGTTTTGATTTCATATTTTTCTTATAACATTTGTAACCCACGGTTTATCGCTATTCTACTATAAATTATATATTTTCTTAAATAAAGCCACTACCAAGATTGGAAAAATAGGCAACAGAGTAATTTCTTCTGCGACGCCTTTATTAATGATGATCATTGCCTTGTGTTTAATTTACTTCAATCTGAGTTTCGTTATAATTTACCAATTTTATTATAAAATGAATGAGTTCTAGGCCAGTAAAATTAGACCTGATGGGGTCCGTTAGTGGAAATAAATGTTGAAAAGCGGGAGATTGTTTTGATCGCTTCATTTGACATCAAATATAAGTATCCTAGGTCTGCACGGTCTCTCGACGGGAGCTTACCTGAGGGCATCAAAAGAACCACGAAATCTTCGGACCTTTTTTAATTTTTCGCTTATAACTCCAAAGCGGTGCTTTTCAACGAAAACTTCACTACTAGAAGAATTAAAAAGCACTAAATTCTGCGTCGTATGAGTATCCAAGACTTTAAATTCGGTTCAGTGGTATGGTCGAAATCGACGGTCGAAAGAGGACAATTTTACAAATTTTCGATTTTCTGGCAGACCGGACGCCTAGAGGCTTTCCGTACAAAAAAACCATTGGACCCATTCTGATTGTTAATATAAATCGAGAAATACCTAAGCTTTGATATTATACAGGTTGCCGGATTAAATTAATGGCTATTTTTGTGTCATCCCCCCATCATAGCAATTAGGATCAATCCATATGAAGTGATGCAGTACTGGTTGCTCGATCATTTCGAAAAAAGATAATTTTGTGTGTTATCACCCCTAAGCATTGGTAGATCAAAATCACTGTTATTTTATTTTTATTCCATTTGATTGAAATATGACAGCTATATTTTTTTCGTGGTGCACGACGTTTCTTGCAGTTTTTATGTAAACGTAAATATTGATATAATGTATCATAACGAAAACTTCAAAGCCCATAAATACCAAAATAGTATAATTTCAATTTTTACCTCTAACCGTGTACGTTTAAATAAGCCCTAAGACTTCATCTTTATCTGGATATAGGAAATATGCCTCTATAAAAAGCGAAATTTTTTGTAAAAACGTTAATCTTCGGGATTAAATCACACCCATAAGTAAGCGTTCTACAAAAATTATGTTTAGATTAAAAAATGTAGTCCGACATGTGAGCAATACAATGATTTTTACCGCAGGTCTTTAGGATCAACCGTTCTTGAGATATCAAGATTTACGTTTACATCAAAAAGCTGCAAGAAACGTCCTGCACCACGAAACAAATATGGCTGCCAAACTTCAATCAAATGGAATAAAAATATTTGATCTATTAATACTTAAGGGTGATAACACCCAAAAAATTATCTTTTCTCGAAATGATCAAGCTACCAGTACTGCATCACCTCATATAGATTAATCCTAATTGCTATGATGGGGAATAACAAAAAGATGGCCATTAATCTAATCTAGAAATCTCTATAATATTAAAGCTTAGGTATTTCTCGACTTTTATTAACAATCAGAATGAGTCCAACGGGTTTTTTTTATACAGAAAGCCTCTGAGCGTCCGGTATGACGGAAAATCGAAAATTTGTAAAATTGTCGTTCTTTGACCGTCGATTTCGACCATACCACTAGACTGAATTTAAAGTGTTGTATACTCATCCGACGCAAAATTTAATGCTCTTTAATTCTTGTAATAGTAAAGTTTTCGTTGGAAAGCACCGCTTTGGAGTTGTAAGCGAAAAACTAAAAAAAGGTCCGAAGATTTCGTGGTCCTTTTGATGCCCTCAGGTAAGCTCACGTCGAGGGACCGTGCAAACCTAGGATACTTATATTTGACGTCAAATGAAGCGATCGAAACGATCTCCCGCTTTCCAACATTTATTTCCACCAACAGATTCTATTTTACTGGCCTATTAATTTTTATAGCTTTTCTATATTTAGTCTGCAAAACTGTGATTATGGAAAATATGGTAATGTGACAAACTTTTGAGAAACTTTGGACTGTCATTTTTGATGAGCTGGAACCTGCATTTTTTAGCGCAAAAAAAGACAAAATTTTTTAGTATCTCAATATTTGACGTGTTATGATATAGTAAGGTTTAAAGGTCTATCTTTTACTAAAATCCAGAAAAAGAAAATAAAGATTTGTAAAGTCGCTTTTTGGTGATCGATAATATATGTATGTATTCTTTGAATTATTTGGCCAATTGGTAAAGCAAAACTATTGGAAACAGTTAAACGAACCCTCTGTTCCTATAGATTCCAATCAAATAAAAATTGATGGAGACCTAAACGAACGCATAGGGCATTCTTATTTACCCCAAAAAGTGAAATAAAACGAAACGTGGATCGTGCTTCTAAAAAACTATTATTGAACAAAAATAAACCGGTTTAAGAAATAACACTTACGTCCCCTTAAATGAGTTGAATAAGGCTTCTCCATCTATAATACTATATACAAAAAGGAGAACTTTCAAATAGTTTTAAAATTAAAAGAATTGGCGATGGTAAGTAGAATTCATTTTTAACATATCAGAAACCCAATCTTGTCTATATCAATATGTACTAAGCTTTTATGTAATTCTACTATGCCGACTTGCCCCATGACAAGGAGTACTTTTTATAATGTTTTTGGCTATCGAGAAAATTTATTCATATGTTGTTCTAATATGAAATGAAGTAACGTACGTTACGTACAATTAAGTTTAGATATGATATTTACGTACAATATGTCCATTATGGTGGTTTTTAATACAGCACAACTGAATGTTGTTCCTTATTATAAAGTACTAGCTGACCCGACGTTGTCCTGTCTTAACTATGAATATTCAATTCGAACTGAATAAATAATAAAGAAAATATTTCAAAAACAGTGTTTATTGTAATGCTTTTTGATACACAACATTGTTAGTTTTGTTTTCTGGCGCGTAAATAAATAATGTTGATGGTTTTCCGACACGGGAACAGACGACATACAATTGGCCATGTGAAAAACATGGATTTTCAAGATTGATGCCACAAACACTTAACGACTGCCCTTGCAATTTATTTATCGACATTGCAAATGCAAGCCGCACTGGAAATTGTAACTACGTTTAAAGTCGAATGGCATGTCGTTCGGAATCATAGAGATGCGTGGAATCAAAACGTCTTCGCCTTTGTACTTCCCTTTCAAATTTGTGGCTTCGATGACGTTGTTCATTAATTTCTTCACCCCAAGCCGGGTGGGGTGGCATTACAAAGACGTGGCTGGTTTATGTTCCGCAATATAATTATTACCGATTCGACTTTTAATTGCAGATTATGAGGTGGTAATCCGGGCAATTCCAGCGAATTTAAAAATTCCGTTGGGTAGTTGACAACATTATCTTGGTTAGTAACGGAATCAACCGATTTGTATGTCATCAATTCGCCGGCTATCTTATTTTGAATCTGGCAATTCATTTCGTTGGCATCAACGTTTTTTGCAGCCAATATAACACGTTCGTTCAACCAAACATGATTTTTGTAATTTTGAGCAATGTTTAGGAACACCATCTCGATGAGTTCGGTCTTTGATTCAGTAAAGTGACAAAAATTGGCAGGGAATGTAATGTATCCCGACGATGTGTCAACAGGAATCTTGCCATTACCAATGTCGAGCAATTGTTTGGAAAAAACTTCTCCAGATCGGTCGTTCTGCAATTCGACTCGCATGTTCATATTTAATTTGAGTGTTTTGACAGATTTCCATAAAATGGACGACTTCAAGCATGCATTAAGTTCGTCGGCTGGCGTTGATCGTGGAATCACTGGCAATGTTTGTCGAAAATTACTTGCCAATAGAATCATCGCACCACCAAACCGGTTTCGGTTGTTTCGTAAATCTTGCATCGTGCGGTCTAATGCCTCCAAAGACTTTTTGTGTGCCATCGTGCATTCATCCCAAACGATCAATTTGCTTTGCTGCAACACTTTGGCCATCGAAGAATTCCTCAAAAGATTGGAAGTTGGAGTTTCATTAGTTTGTATGTTCAACGGCAACTTGAGTGCTGAATGAGCTGTTCGACAGCCTTCCAACAACGTAGCTGCAATACCTGATGAAGCAAGTGCAAGTGCAATTCCATTTTGCGATCGAATCGTTGCCAAAATCACTGTCCAACGCGCGAATTTCAAATAGTCGTTAACTTTTCTACAATTTTCCAATTTTTAGTTTTTCTGTATAACCATGTATACCACGTATGAGTCTAAGAAAGCTTACCAAAAATCGATATTAAATTAAGTTTTATATAAGAATCGGTAAAGTCGATATATAGATTATTTATAAACAAACTTTACGCGTTAAGTGTTCTGAAATTTTCCAATTTTTTGCTCAATTTTCTTAATTTTTCTTTCCGTAAGAACCTTGTACAAAGTATTAGAAAACTTATAAAAAAAAGATGAATGAAATCGGTAAAGTCGTTCTTAAGTTATGGCGTGACCAAGGGAAATAGGGATTCATTTTTATATATACAGTGAGAATTTTATTTCACTGAACATAGGACTATTGACATTCCCTATGTTCAGTTTTAAAAAAGCCAAGTCAATGCATTGCGAGCAATTAAAACATATCCAAGCAACCTATAAAACAATTGCTATTCGTAGTGTCATTAGAAAGTGTCAAAACTGTGTTTTTTTTTCAAAGTTTTTGCCAAGACAGCTGCAGATCCTGACCTGACCTGAAGCTGTCTTTGGCATCAGTGAGGACTTTATGCCTTTATTATGATTAATTAATGAATATTCGTGTCGATAATTATTGTCAAGGATTACAATCATGTTGCAAACATTGTCGCTGGGTAGGCAACCAAACTTGCAGGTCTGCTGGTAGCTGGTGTTTTTTTTATTGTACATTCTTTTGACACAACTGAAATTAGTTTTAGGTTAAGTATAATTACATCCAAATAACAAGTTTAAACAGAAACTTTTATTTAAATTACTTTAACAAATGTTCAAAGTGACCACCCTCCTGTTCCAAACAATATGCTAACCGATTGTAAAATCCTTGTACACTATTTCTAAAAAAATTTGGATTTATTTCGTTGCAGGCGGTAAGTATTCTATTCTTTAGCTCTTCTGTATGCTCTATTACTCTATTATTGTAGACTTTGGATTGGATATAACCCCAGAGAAAGAAATCATTTGGTGATAAATCTGGGGACCGAGGTGGCCAAGCTATGGGGCCAAATCTTCCAATCCAGCGATCCTGGAATGTTTCGGTTAGGAAGCGTGTAATAGGGCCCGTGGAATGTGGTGGAGCGCCGTCCATTTGAAACCATGGGTTTTCAATATTTAAAACTTCTAGTCGTGGTATAATGTTTCTCCGCAGAAGTTCCAGAAATTTGGCAGCGTTTAGGGTGCCATCGATAAAAAATGGACCAATAAGGGTACCGTCAACTATTCCAGTCCAAACATTAACACTCCTATTGTATTGAGTGTGTGTTAAATTTTGAACGTGCTTGTTTGTACGTGACCAATACCTGTAGGAATTAGCAAAGAAGGATAAGGAGAAAGGAGAGAAAAGTGTTAGATACAAACCGATAATTCTGTTTATTGACAGTGCCATCTAAACAAAACGACGACTCGTCTGTGAAAACTATTTTTTGTAGAATATCTTCATTTTCATTTAGTAAATTAAATACTGTTTCACAAAAATCTGTTCTTTTAATTTTGTCAATAGGAAAAAGCTGCTGGTGATTGGAAAATTTGTAGGGTTTGTATTTATACTTCTTGAAAGTTTTAAGCACAGAGTCTTTCGAAATGCCAAATTGCTGTGCTACTATCCGCGAGGGGGTAATGGGATTTTCTTCTGCATAACATAATATTTGTATTTCTCGTTCTTCTGTTAAAACGGGGCAAGCTTTTCTTCTTTTTTTATGTGAATTTATTACACAACCTTCACCATTAAATTTTTTAATTATGCTATGAATAGTTGCGACAGATGGTATCGGTCTTTCGGGATAACTTACGGAAAACAAATCGCGCACTTGTCTCATACTATTATTGGAATTGTACCAGTTTACAATGGCAATCTTTTCATCTTTTGAGTACATATTGCAAAGCACAAGTTGAAAAACTTTTTAAAAAAACAGTTTTGACTTTTTAATGACATTAATGGCAATTGTTTTATCAGAGGTTGCTTGGATATTATGTTGTAATTGCTTGTAATGCATTCCTATGCATTACCTCTGATAACACAATTGACAAAATTAAATGAACAGATTTTTGTGAAACAGTATTTAATTTACTAAATGAAAATGAAGATATTCTACAAAAAATAGTTTTCACAGACGAGTCATAGTTTTGTTTAGATGGCACTGTCAATAAACAGAATTATTGGTTTGTATCAAACACCTCGCTTCCCTTTCTCCTTATCCTTCTTTTCCAATTCCCACAAGTATTAGTCACGTACAAACAAGCATGTTCAAAATTTAACAGTCCTCTGGAACTTCTGCGGAGAAACATTATACCACGACTAGAAGTTTTAAATATTGAGAACCCATGGTTTCAAAAGGATGGCCCTCCATCACATTCCACGCGCCCTATTACACGCTTCCTAACCGAAACATTCCAGGATCGCTGGATTGGAAGATTTGGCCCCATAGTTTGGCCACCTCGGTTCCCAAATTTATCACCAAACGATTTCTTTCTCTGGGGTTATATCCAATCCAAAGTCTACAATAATAGGGTAATAGAGCATACAGAAGAGCTAAAGAATAGAATACTTACCGCCTGCAACGAAATAAATCCAAATTTTTTAAGAAATAGTGTACAAGGATTTTACAATCGGTTAGCATATTGTTTGGAACAGGAGGGTGGTCACTTTGAACATTTGTTAAAGTAATTTAAATAAAAGTTTCTGTTTAAACTTGCTATTTGGATGTAATTATACTTAACCTAAAACTAAATAATTTCAGTTGTGTCAAAAGAATGTACAATAAAAAAAACACCAGCTACCAGCAGACCTGCAAGTTTGGTTGCCTACCCAGCGACAATGTTTGCGACATGATTGTAATCCTTGACAATAATTATCGACACGAATATTCATTAATTAATCATAATAAAGGCATAAAGTCCTCACTGATGCCAAAGACAGCTTCAGGTCAGGTCAGGATCTGCAGCTGTCTTGGCAAAAACTTTGAAAAAAAAACACAGTTTTGACACTTTCTAATGACACTACGAATAGCAATTGTTTTATAGGTTGCTTGGATATGTTTTAATTGCTCGCAATGCATTGACTTGGCTTTTTTAAAACTGAACATAGGGAATGTCAATAGTCCTATGTTCAGTGAAATAAAATTCTCACTGTATAGATTAAAAACTGCAAAGTTTCTCATCGAATTACATTAACACGTGTCGCATCCAACTTGAATTTTCATGAGATCCTAGGTGCAAATAACCAATCTTTTATCGCGTTCTGTGAGATATAAGTAAGCTTTCTCCACTACATCGATGAAAATCTATCAAGCAGTACAAAGTCGGTTTTAGGTGAAGACAAAGAATGCAAACTTTTTTTCTAGTTTCACTATCCATCCAAATGGATTTATACGGGGAAAAACTAATCATTTACTAACTTTTTAATATTAGAAAAATAATATATACCCTTTTGAAGTCGTAACGTTGGCTTTTTTGGGATTTGTTTCATACTCACATATTTATAATCCGGCATGGCCCTTAAGTTTTTATTGATATCATTACTTTTAAAGATTATGGGCGATATAAATAAATAGAATATATTTCTGATAATAGTTTCAATGTTAAGAAATAACCTAAGCAGATATAATTCTTTATCTGTAATATTGTTAAGACTGATCACAGAGCTCGCTTCAAGTCGTTTGAATCATCACTTCTCTAGCGTTTCATGCTTTCATGTGTACCTCTTGCGATATTCTTGAGCAACTTTAAAAGTATAGTAGAATTTAATCATTAAATAAGATAAGTCTATTAAACAGAAACCTATAAAATAAAAACTATGCATTACTTATAAAAGAAGTTGCTTCTTTTCGTCGTTCTCGGTAATTTTTCTATTGAAGTTCTGGGCTAGCTTAATGGCTGTTTCGAACCAAATACTTGCTTTTCTTTTTGGTACCTTTTGGTTGCTCGTTTCAAAACGCCATAGTAACTTAAAAAAATCAGTATTAACTTCAAACTTCTTCAATACTTTTATAGCTATTAAGATACTGTAGAATGCACTAACTAGTTTATGTTCGTGTTTGGTTTCTTAAAATGTTACAATATTTACCTTAAAGATTATGTTTCCATAGCATAATACCCATTGAGAAATCAACGGTCTCCTTCTGATCATGTCAGCTATCCACGAAGTAAGAAAACAGATCTACTTATAAAAGTTATTTTTTTGGGATCCCGTAGCTCAGGATGTGCAACTGCAGTGGAGTTTTTATTTTGCTTAATAATAATGTCAATCGGATCATAACATGTAATTTAATATAATCACGTTTGATTCATAATTAGCAATGCCTTTCTTCGTAATTACTAATAAATCCCACACTTTTCTCAAATAAATGCTATTAAAACGCATAAGTTGGCCTTTTTTCAAAATAAATTTAAACGAATGGTAGGCGTGTTCAAAGAGGATACATAATATAGTTATTTTAATTATATACCTATGTAGTTTATTAATAATATTGTGATGTTCACGTTTATGAGAGATAGGAAATTTAATATGAGTATATTCATAAGAATAGAAAATTTTAAAGAATCATTATTACACAGATGTGGTTATTAAGGTTCAACAAATAAACTTACATACAAAGTCATAATGATATCCCATGAATACAAAAATTTAGTATATAATCATAAAACAAGGAAATAGAACGTGATAGCATATATTTATTATAGTATTTTGATACAGTATTAAAATTAACAAGGATAATAAAAGGAAAGAATATCCTAGCCATAAGTCAACCTGAAAATAAAAATCATGTAATAATTTAAAGGTATATTGATTTTCTCTTGCATAATTAAAATCCTCCCTGTACTTCAATACTAAGATCTCATTCACTACTATGGTTATAGACATTATATATTAAAAAACTAAAAGAATGACCAAAGATAGGGAGTATTTTAATAAAAAAGGGGAAAAAATAGAAAAAATAGTTGAAAAACGGTATCTCAGGGAGAT
Organism: Agrypnus murinus; assembly: GCA_929113105.1. Lineage (NCBI taxonomy): Eukaryota > Metazoa > Arthropoda > Insecta > Coleoptera > Elateridae > Agrypnus > Agrypnus murinus. The sequence goes on along the minus strand of OV816024.1, from coordinate 123,074,313 downwards.
AACAATATTATTAAAAATTTTTAAGACAAATAAAAAGTGGTTTTTGATTGAGTTGAATAAATAAATAAAACTTTACAAGAAGAAGAAATTTGTTTATATAAAAGATAAGTAATACTAAATGTGTATCTAATAAATGTAAATTGATAAAGAACCAAGAAGAAAATTTATTAAATTAAAACATATAAAAAAAGGTCTGGTGTTTTATTGAATGAAGGAAGAGAAAGGGCATTAAATACAGAAACAAAATTAAAAGGGTATGATGACATGGTAAGCGTATTGGATAAAGGAAAATAATATTTAAAACTGTCTTCGAGATGGGTTGGTTGATCATCAAGGTGTGGAAGTTTTGAAGTAGTAGTAATATACTTGAAAAAGAAAATAATTATTAAGGTAATTGAATAAGAAGAATTAATTTAGGAGATACTTACTGAGGTGTTGGAGAGCTGGCCACCATCGATCGAGCCCTGGAAGAGAGGGAAGTCCGGAAGGAGTTTATGAGGCAGTCCATTAGTCAGGAAAGGTGGTGTCTGCTGAGTTAAAGGCTGTTGATAGCGGTTCTTGGCAGATAGTGTTGATTGTGGAATTTGTAGGTTGTGATTGTGGAGGTGGTTGTTGGACCAGGAAGAAGATTACATGTGTCAAAGTTTTAATAAACTATTAGATGGCCATACAAGGAATACTTACCTGAGGAAAGATAATACATGTAAGTTGACAAAGGGTAAGATTTCTTTCCATTTCAAACCCTAAAATAAAGATTTATATAAAATAAAAAGCTAATAAACCATATATGCTATACTTACTTATTCTGTCTTGAAGGTATTTTGATTGATTGATGAATGTCATGTTTGACATTTCAGATACAAGTGTCAATGGTTATGATTAATAACCAAACTTTATGTGTTGAAAATTAATAACCAGTGCATGTGTATAAAAAATCTTAATTCTTGGTTGGTAATATTTAATCTTTCAATAACAGAAGCCCATATTGAAGGATTATAATTGAGTCTCATATTAAAGGTATGATAAAGAAAGTTTATAGGTAATTATTCTGATTGAATATCAGATTGTTCGACTTTGAGATGTATAAGAATAAATAACAATTTTGCACGATACAAAAATAAACTTCACAATATATTATGTAGTTTATATAGCATAATATTCGTTGGAAAATCAACGGTGTGTGGAAGCACCGATGTGTAAACGCGCCAGTCGCTGGCAATCAGTGCGTGCCCCCATTAACTTTGTAGTTTTTGTAAGCCCAGTTTTTGTCAAAACCGGTGAATCTCGAGAACAACTGAATAGATTTTGATGCCGTTTTCACCATTCGATAGCTTATTTCTTAGCAAAGGTTTCTATATATACAGATTATTCAGAGGATTTTTGGGGAGTCCAGTAATAAGCAAAGTATGAAATGCATACTTAAGAAAATTGGCTCTAACAGAGACAAAACGCATTACGCTGCGAAAATGGTAACAGATAAAGCCAAACTATAACGGAACGAATTGTAGCCCTCAAAAAGACCTACAAAAACGTCCAGGATGGCATGTACGTATCTCTTACAGATTACTCACAATCAAGATTTTTATAATAGTTATTTTTGGGGGAAACTTTTCTACCCTTGGAATGTTGCCTTACTCCGCCTCTGGATAAAATGCCGGTAATTTTTGTATTTTTTTCTTTTCAGAATTGCTTCAAGTATACTCTGTGAAAATTGCGCACATGTTCCAACATGTGCATATATTTGCTTGTTATTGGTCGAAACAATTTGATTGGTACTAATTTTCAGAGGGAAATACTCTCATCGGTATTCCACAAAAGAAAGTCGCCAGCGTTAATATCGTTCCATCTCTCCTGAAATGTCTTGAAGATTGAAATGTCTGAACCTGACATGGTTGGTACATAACTTGACTTTAGCAAACAAAACCTTAACGTGCTACTTCGAAAATGTGATGAGTGTAAGCTGAAAATAACACATTATTTAGCAGTTTCTACTGCAAACTGGTAACAGTTTTACGAAATGCGTGTCAAAGCCAACAGCTTGTACTTTATAGTCAATCCCCAGTCTTCCGACCTCTCAAAATCAACTGAGGATACTTCATTTTCGGAAGTCGCGTTTGATGCCCCTATAGTAAAACCAAAAACTGAAGAAACTAAACCGGAATGAATCTAGCAGTCGCAGACTAGCAGTCGAAGTTGATTGTGAACGAGCCTTGCTCCCAAATTGTCAAATTTAGACAGTTTGAAATAAAAGATAGGCATTGCAGTCTGTCAAAGTTTTAAAAGGTTTTTCACAACTCCAATTCTTAATTATTAAACTACTATTAATAAATATTAATTGGTGTTGTAAAAAATCTTTTAAGCAGCAACTAATGTCGTGTACACGTTTGCTATCAGAAGGTTATTTAATAATAGTAGTTTATTAGTAAAAATATAATTCAAGACTGAAATAAAAGTATAAAGTGTAGCCTAGTCCATGGGAGAAAAATGCAATAAATCGAATTATATTAGTTTCAATGCTAACGAAAAGATGACGCGTAACAATACTTTATAAAAACTGTTTGATTTCTCAGCAATTTTATTTTCACAAACTAATGAACCTAAAGGTATATTAGCCAAAGAAATGCCTTTATATTTTTCGTTTCTACTTTCAGAAATTAATCTTTTAATATATTAATTAAGAATAGTTTTTATTGTTATCAATTCTAAGTGAAAAGCTTTCTTTTCGCTTGGGGGATTTTTAAAACTGCTCTCTTACTATATTTCTTATCTATAAAATCATTTTCTAATCTTATTTTTCAAAATCTTTTATAACAGTTATTTTTGTGATTATTTAAATCTAAGGTTTTCCTATTTATTTTAAATCTTTGTTTATTATAAATGATTTTCTTTTTAGAAACACAAATATTCAGACATTTGATTACACTTTGTATAAGATTATTGCTTTTGATATCAATATTTTTTCATTGTACATATATTGTAATGACTCGAGGTTTCAACCACTAGACGATCACGGCCCAAGTTACTCTACCCTCGTAAATTTCAGATATCCAACAAAACGGAGGTTGGCACAGCACTACCAACCTTACCAATGGCAAATTTTATGATCATAAATATAACAAAAAGAACAAACTAGATCCTACGTTGTTATTACTGTTTATAACATGTGACCAACCTTGATAACGATTGACTTACTTCATAAGAACGGAGAAAGAGAGATAAACACAAATAAAAGAACAGTTAAATATGATTGTAGTATTTTATTAATTTATTCTTAATCTTGAGTGAGGAGGGCGGATTTAAACTGACACAAAAATAAAAAAAGCTAGTTCTGTAAAACCCCCTCGAAAATACGTTGGCCCAGATTAAATACGTCAACGCTTCAAGTCTAATAAGTCATCAAATTATCAATTAGTTCGATTACAATAAACAATACAGATCAATAAATTAATTTATCAAGTTGATACAGTTATGTGTTTATACAAGTATTTATAAACAGTTAAAACGCAAATCTCATTACATAAAACATCAAAAGTAAGTGAATTTGAATCAAGTACATGGAGTTACGGATAAACGTAAAGGTAAACGTGCCAGATTAAACCAAATACACAAAAACTACTGAACAAAAGTTATACATATCATATTTGACATAGCAACAGTTACTTTCTGACGATACATACATAATAAGAAATATCGGAAAACGTCTTTACAAGACATTGGTGTTCTGTCAGCAACAGGAACAAATACCTAAATGAGCAAGCAAAAGCAATAGACACATAAAAATAATCTAACACATATAAAATAACATAAACATGCAAGTGTACACAAAATAATAGTTTGAGGGTTTTCTTTATACACAACCTCTCAAATGGGCTTAAGCCACCGTGGAGATTAATACTCTCTCAAATAAATCAGTTTATTCCCAGGGAAAATAACCAATTATTCCGGACCAGAAGGCTATCCTGACATTTTAGTCACAAAGTAAAACATTTAGTTAGGATAGAATAATTAACCAAAAATCAAAATACTGACAGTGAAATACATAAGACATAAAAACAGTAGTTGTATTTAAGGCACCAATAACATGTCTAGTTAGCAATATTTAGCTGTAATGAAACTACAAACGTTAATAAAACATTATTTTCTAGTAATATTTACACTTCAGAAGAATAAATTTACATTTATATTTTAGACTTATCTATAGTTTCAATCAAGAGGTTTGGGTTTTTGATTAATTAAATAATATAAAATTTACGCCACACAACTAGAAACAACAAATAAAACAAATAAAAATGAAGTTACATGAAGAAAATTACTGTAAAAGCAAAGACCAAAATGGCTACCTACTTTTTGTTTATATTTCTTTACTCATCATCCTTCTCTAAAACAAAATAGCAGCGTTCCCTAACTACAAAAGAAATCAAACTATCAACCTTAAAGAAACTGTAATAAACATCTCTAAACATTTTATATTTAACCAAATAGTAATTTTTTAAATCAAGAGTACATATTTTGCCTGAATTTGTATATAATAACACATCTAGGTAAATTGATTATTATGCAATTTGTTTTGTGATTAATAATAATAATAATAATAATTACTACAACCCATAACCTAAACCAAGGCCCCAGAAGCTATAAGCTTGTGCGGGAGGGAGGGGGCGACTATTATTATGTAGGCCCAATGTGCGGCTGCAGCCGACTTATAGATGGAACAGCGCAAATCCCACATTTGTGTTACAGCTAAGGAAAACTGCAGAAAACCTTAACCAGATAATTTTCTTTTTAGGTATGTTGTTTTCTAAAGCTTATCACAATTCATCCCTCATTATATATAGTGTAAGACACTGAATATGTTAATGTAATATTTTATTGATCAGGAATACGCATTTGATACATTAGTAAAAAGCGAAAGTAACAGAATTCTGCCATTTTAAGATATTAAGATTCTGGAAATTCTGAATTAATAAATAAAAGTTTAAAATTTCAACTAGAGAAAAGTATGTTGACTACTGAACAGACTATTTTACTTTTAAGTTAATTTTTCAATGTCGAGATGTTACTTTGATAAAATAATTTACCATGAAACCTTTTTTTTACAGTTATGGAACTGTAGTTGGCATAGGTGTGGGAATAACAAGAGACTGTTCCACTTTAATGGTAGCCCAATATTTCAAGAGAAGGCGAGAATTTGTTGAAATCTTTATCGTGTCAGGAAGTGGCTTGGGAATCGCCGCTATGTCCGTCGTCATCAAAAGCACCATCGGGTAGGTATATTTATAACACCATTATTATTTTTATAAAAATATGTTTTTGTTCATATCTTACACAACTTTATTTGTTCGGTCTTACTACAAGTTACTCCCAACTTTATTGTATTTACGTGTCTGGAAGATTCTATTTTTGCAAACTTTGTTTCAGCTACTTTTTTGCAAAAAAGGTATATTCTGGTAAACAAACAAAAGACTTTCTGTTTTAAAAATAGAAATATTCCCTGGAAGATATGCAATTTAACTTTTGCGTATATTTCATGGGATTGTAGGAAAACTTTTATATAGTTGTTGACATCGATAGTGGTGTCGAATACGAAAGGGTGTATTTCTTATTTCAAGAATCTCTGTAAACAGACATGTGAATTGTTGCAGGAAGTGTCCTCTTGGCTGGGTGTTTATAGTGTTTACGTCAGCTCACTTTATTTCAACATGAGTCTCACTGATTTATATACCCGTTTTTTAAGTAATTACAATGTTTGCTTACAGAAAAACGGAACTGAAAATGCCGATCACGTCGTATCTTATCCAAAAGCCGTTTAAAAGTAATGCCTACACTAATGTATAGAGGCATAGAGTAATTAATTACATCACTTGATATTCGCAGATTCTAAATAAAGCAAATGGCCATTAAAATGTATAACAATCCAAAATAACTTTCTACACGTACACCTGATTTAATATTTATTGGTTGAATTAAATTTTATGTACGACCCACATCTTAAAATGAAATATTAGCAAATTTGCGTTTTGCATAACAAAATACTCTTAATTGGCATTTTGCGATTTCAAAAGTAATTTTTTTAACTTATTTTATTTTAGATTATCAATAAACAGGTTTAAGGAAATTAAGTTAAATATATTGCACTATCAGAAGTAAGCTAATTTATTAAATTGTGTATCACAGGTTAGTTTAACTTTTTATAAAATACGTACCTATCATGTACTGTAGACAGTTACATATATCAATTTAATTACGCAAAGTTCAGGAAAAAAACAGATACACTTTGAATAGTTTTTATAAAGTAATACCCAAATACCCACCGTATTAGATAGATGCGACTTTTACACGGCTAATATCAAAAAATCAAAAAATATTTATTTAAAAACTACACTACTAAAAGAATATAACAACCATTTCCTGGTGAAGAACATTTATTAAGTAAGTTTGTACACCTTAAAATTAAAAATCAAAATTTAAATTTCATTTAATTTTAATATTATTATTTTAATAATTTACAATATCTCTGTTCAATTATTAAAATAACACGTCAAATGTATTGACACCTCTGGCAATTATGCAACCTATCCTACGTATTTTGACAGCTTGTTCCAGGTAATTTTTTATTACTTCTTAACCAAAATTAAAATTCACAAAAATCGTATTATTTCTTAAATGAGTTTATTTAATAATAATGTATACAAAAGAAGAAAGATTAGCGTAGTTTTTGCGTAGGCAATAACTATTTTATTCTGATTGTTAAAATGCCTAATTTTTATCAATGTGTAATACACAGTAATTTCACGCACGTGCATTCCACAATGACCAAAGCTTTATCAATCAGGTAGAACATTGTATTTGACTACTTGCCAATACGTATTTCGGTAACGATGTTACCTTTTTATCGGCATAAAAACAGTCTTTTACGGTCTTATGCCGATAAAAACGTAACATCGTTACCGAAATACGTATTGGCAAGTAGTCTAATACTATGTGTGGTTAGGAGACACCCAATAAATATAGTATTGTGATAAACCACAGTCCTTACAATCTATTATTAGTTCTAATCTCACTTTTATTACAATAGTAACAAAAAATTAAATTCCACAGGAAAGTAAACTAGTTCAATCTACGTATTATAAATACTAGTTATTCAGACTCTTAGTAGATACTACTACTCATACTACTTTACTAGATTAGTAAACCGTTTATGTAAGCTTCGATGCATAATTATCAGAGGTATCAATGAATTTGACGTATTACTTTAATAATTGAACATATAGTTATAAAATTTTTTTTCCCTTAATTGGGTGTAATGAGGACTAGCAGCCAATAATTAATAATATTAATAAAACAATTTTTTTTTAAATCTATTAAAGTGACGTTTCGCCTAATCAATGTAGGCTTTTTCAAAACATTTATAAAATTTTACATGATATATAATTAAAAACATTTAATCTTAATTATATATCATGTAAAATTTTATAAATGTTTTGAAAAAGCCTACATTGATTAGGCGAAACGTCACTTTAATAGATTTAAAAAAAAATTGTTTTATTAATATTATTAATTATTGGCTGCTAGTCCTCATTACACCCAATTAAGGGAAAAAAAATTTTATAACCAAAAGTTTACAGCCAAAAAGAAAATAAATTTCACCAAATGAAAATTTATTTCAAATTAAAAAAATTTTAACATTGAACATAATATATGCAAGAAATCTACATATTCAGGAATATAAACTTCGCACTGTATATGATTTTAATAACAGGTGCACGAGCCAAATAATTGCCAAAACAACAATAATTGTGGACTGCATAAGAATTTGCTGCAAGTGCTTAAAATTTGTAGGTATCAGACGATGTGTTTTATTTAAGATTTTGATTTATCTGTGATTAACAAGACTGGCCAATTTCATTGGAATGGTTCAAGGCAAGGTAATTAATTGTACAGTACGATGGAGCAAAAAAATGTTTTTCGAAATCATTTACGTATTAGGGAAAAGTTGCTTGTTGGGGTAATAAACAACCTAGCAAAACTTGGCCATTCTTGCACTACAACAAGCGGCATGTTCTGCTCAACAATATTTACTAGTGTGAAGCAAAAAAACTTTTTTCCGGAATCTTTAACGTAATAGTAAAAAAGTTGCCTATAGGCTAATAAACAATCTAGCAAAAGTTGGACGTTCGCAAATAAATTTTTATAATGTCTCAATGAATTTGAATTTTGAATGATTTTTGAATTTTTGGTCGAGGCTATGTGTATAGGGGGACGATCCTGTACTTTATCTTGGAAACTGTAAGGGTTGCAAGTTGAATTAGTTGATTACCTAAAACAAATTTTAATTTTATAATGTTTTCATGTTTTCTATCAACTTTTTTATTTTAATGGAACACTGTATATTTGTACGATTTTCAATTCTGAGCCTAAGGATATACAAGACGATGAAGAGTGCAAGATTTTGATATATGGAGATCCCCTGCGACAGATCATTAGCACATAAGAATTGGACATGTTATTAGTTAAGAAAAAGGAAAACAGTACATTTGTGGTTGATTGTTTAATCGCGCTGGACGACAACATCAGTATAGCTCACAGAGAAAAATAATCTTAGTATCAAAGTAGAAAAAAAAGAATCTAAGAATTAGTTCATGAAATACGGTATATTTAGGAATTCCATCGTGTCCAGGTAGTCCCGTTTATTATTTCAGCAGGGAAATTAGTCCTTAAAAACTTTCAAACAGTTTCGTTCAGCCTACACAAAAAGCAGTGATACTAGGGAAAACACCAATCGTCAGAGAAAAACTTAAATCAATAGGCTAAGATTGACATTGTCAAAAGTCTATCAACACCATTTTCTAATCTCAAAAGACAAAAAATAAATTAAAAAATTATGTCTTGGATAATATTCTGACATATAATAGGTGGGTACCAGAAAACTGTCATTTAAAAAAATAAAATAAAAAATATATAAGTAAATTATAAACAATAATAAAACAGCGAGACAACATTGGAAACGCTGATAATTTGATTGATTGATTTGATTTTATTGATAAATAAACTTTTATTTTTGAAATAGAAAATACATAATATATAAATAGGCAGAGACTGCAGAGCTATAAACCATATAAAACATAAATATACAGGGTGCCTCACTTGGAAAAATGAAATTTTTACGTTCAAAGATTTATATGATTGGTCTAGTTGGCATATTGTTTAACAATAAATTAATGAAAAACTCAATTTACTCAAAAACTGCAGAATTCCGGTCTATCTACATTAACCAAAAATACTTAAAATAAAGTGTAGAACCTAAAAGCGTAAATATATATAGGGTGTTCTATTTAAAATAGAAAAGTGGCTGTAGCAAGTTTATTCACCCTGTATATTAGGGTGGTCCTTATTTTTTTATTTTTTATTTTCAAAATACGTACCCTCTAAATTTTTTACATTACATGAAAGGAAGTTACCCTAAAAATTTCAAGTTGATCAGATCATGCTAACCCGGCCCGCATTAAGGTCAAAGTTCAGCTATTTTAGGCTGTTTCTCACATAGTGCGTATTTTCAGTGAAACAGTTGCAGCTACGAAAAAAAGCTATTCTTCCTTTTTTGTAGAAAATTTAATCTACTAAATTTGCTCCGTACATCATTTTCGAGAAATAATCTGTTTTTATGTTATGAAAGATAAATCAGATGCAGTAGTTTACGGGTCGTGCAGTGACATATTGAAAAATTTTATGTTGCTCATTTGCGGTGCTTTTCTTCAATACTTCTGACTACTAGCATACTTCTAATGCTTTTCTAATACTTCTACTGGAAATTATTATTAATATATAATAATAATAATTGCTACTACCCATTACTTGGCGAACCAGGCCTTAGAAGCTTGTGCTGGGGGAAGAGGTGATTATTACTATTACTCTGGACCAACGTGCGGCTGCAGCCGACTTAACAGATGGTATGGCAACTTAGACACCGCAAAAACTCCTTGCAGAACGCTTCAAAAATATGGTGACGATAAGCTAAAAATAAGATTTTTCTCTCTATCTTTTGCTCTAGAACACAAGCAACATTTAGTCTTCCTGTGTTTAAAAATTTCAACTTTGTCTGTTAATTCCCAATTGCAGACAGTATCATAGACTGCTAGAGATACTTCTTGACCTGTTGTTGACAGTTCTGGAACCGCAATTAATTAATTGGCACAAATTAAGCCAATCTATACTTCAGATTTTCCAATTAAAGCTGGAAGTAGTTTTGAGTCTCAGTGAATGACTGCAAATTGTAAATATATTTCTAAAAATGACAATTTTATTTTGTTAGCTGTCTGTACGCTAAAATATTGTCTGTATTCCCTGATGGAAGATCTGTTTATGACATAGTCATTTGGGTCTATTGAAACGGCTTCTACATTTGCTCACAATATGTGACAGGTATCCTTGTCACTTATTTTACATCTATTTAGCGCTGACAAAATTCGTGCAGTCAAAATTTGTTTCCTGTCCATTGTAGCACCTGAAGTCCCAATTTGTATAGCTTGAAATCGATTCGTTTTTTTCACTCTCTTCATTATCTGACGCTTCTAAAGTTAAAGGACCGAAAACCTAGTCTAAAAAGATTTACATCAGTGGATTCAGTTTCTTCTCTTCTTGAAGGTTCTGATACGTCTAAATGCATCTGCCTATCTGCCCTTTTAGTTTCATTTTTTAAAATTTTATTTCCTTCTTTCTGTATTCTAAACTCTTTTCACGGGCAGTAGGATCGTATCATTGTCTTCTAAGATCTTCATCATTTTTAGTGCATTGGCACGTGTGATGTCAAATAAATCATTTAGTTCTTCAAAAGAATTTTCTCTTTGCCTGCAGAAATTACTTTTTTTGTTCTAGTTCTTATCCAATTGATGCCAGGGTGCAAACAATTTTTTCAACTTTTTGTCGCAGTTTAAATCGTGTTGGAGAATTCGTGCCTTTTTCAAATCGCTGATCTACCACAAGCGCAGCACTTCTATTCGAACAAACTAAACAGTTACAGAAATATTCTTATGATCCAAAATAAGTATTACTGAAAAAGAAACTAGAATGTACTTCTTATCAGTTATTGCTGGTGCACGTGAAAACTGAAAACACTAGTCTTATTCCAGTTTTCATACACGTGAGTGAGAATTACCTGCTTTGATCTTTTTTGTATATAATTTGTATCTTAATATGTAAAATACATACTTGATGGCTGGTTATAATGTACAATGGTTAATGGAATAATCCGCATATAGAAATAAACTTTGTGGATAAATTAATTATTCCAATAAGTACTTCAAAACCAATACAGCACCCTTTCACACAAATATGGCTGGCTTAATATTTTATATCTGTAATGATCAATCACAATTATTAATTATTGATGACATTACCTTATTACATTACCCATATGTAATAGTATTAGTAGTGCAGAGACTAGAGTGCTCTTTTCTCACCCAAGCGGCGGTTCGACTCTCGGTAATGGCAGATCTGGTCTTCTGCAGTTTTTCTTAGCTGTAACACAAATGTGTTACAGTGTTAAGTCGGCTGCAGCTGCACGTTGGTCCAGAGTAATAGTAATAATCGCCTCTTCCTCCAACACAAGCTTCATAGCGTCTAGGTCCTGGTTCGCCAGGTAATGGGTAGCAGCAATTATTATTATTATTAATAATAATTTCCAGTAAAAAGTATTAGAAAAGCATTAGGAGTATGCTAGTAGTCAGAAGTATTAAAGAAAAGCATCACAAATGAGTAACACAAAAAACTTTTCAAAATGTAACCGCACGTCCCGTAAACTACTGCATCTGATTTTCCTTTCATAACTCAAAAACAGATTATTTCCCGAAAATTATGTACGGACCAAATTTATAGTAGCTTAGATTTCCTACAAAAAAGGAAGAATAGTTTTTTGTTTCGTAGCTGCAACCGTTTCACTGAAAATACGCATTATGTGAAAAACAGCCTAAAATAGCTGAACTTTGACCTTAATGCGGGCCGGGTTAGCATGATCTTATCAACTTGAAATTTTTAGGGTAACTCCCTTTCATGTAATGTAAAAAAATGGAGGGTACGTATCTTTAAATTGTAATTTTTTTTCTTACCCATACAAATAAGGACCACCCTACTGTATATACAAAAGTATTAGAAAATTTCAATTGTCTTATTCAATTATTTACCTTTTACCAGTTTCAAAGATAAAGTACAACTACAGAAATAAGTAATTAGTCTAAGATCCGTTATTGATGTCGTTGAGCACCGATCGAGTAACCGAATAAAAAATATTTTTGATGAAATAAAATATGTTAACAAAAGTAACGTAGATGAGTTGCCTAAATAAATTTGTTCAAGGATATTTTTAATTAAAAATTCAATATTTAATTTTTTTAAATACTTTCACCGATCTCGTAACCAAAAAAATTAACACTAATTGAAAGTGCAAACCCTATAGAAGACGCAAATATAGGGTTGCTTACCTTTTTCTGTTCAAGGCTATACAGTTGCCAAGTTTAAATAAGTGAATTGAAAATGATACCTTCACCGATCGAGTAACCAAATAAATTATATGTCAAAATAAAGCTTATTTTTTTACAAAACGATAGTATAAGGTTGCTTGCAAAAAATCGTTCAAGAGTCAGGATTGCAAGGGTTTAAAATTTTTAAATCGAAGCGTGCGAAAGAGAGATAGACCCATTCTATTCAGTGCGATAGAGGGGGACGCAGAATGACAGCTGCTCACACTACGTCCGTCGTTTGAAATTGTGCGAGAGAGAGGGTCTATGCGTACTGTCCAATGCGATAGAAAAGGACGAGGCATAGCAACTGAGCCCGCCTCTTGTGACGTATGACAGAGAGTGCGCTTGCTCTGTTTGGTTGAGGGGTTAGTAAACGGCAAGCATTTGATTTTGCATAACAAATTAGAAAAATACAAATTTTTGTGACAGAGGTATTGGCGCTAAAAAAACGTTCCGTATATAATATCAAAATCTAAATATTTATTTTAAACATTTAAAGCATGTTAGTGATATATACTTATCTTAAAATTTTTATCTCTTTTAAGAAGGAACTAAATATAAATAAAATAAATGTGTCATCATTGTTTCAAAAATTTGACGCATACAGTTTTTTGCAAATGTCCGATATGTTTTTTAAATTAATTAATATTAAATTGAAAAATTTGTAATGAAAGAAATTTTTTTAATAAATTAATATTAAAATTAAAAAGTTAAATGAACAAAAAATATTTCATAAGGGCATTGTGTTATATTACAGAAATTGAGGTAATTCGGTTGACAATAATAGACATGAAATTAAACAAAAAAAATATAAACTATTTGTATATATTTTATGAATTACAAAAAACAAAAAATTGTTAATATTATTATTTACTAACCGCTCAACCGCACAGAGCAAGCGCACTCTCTGTCATACGTCACAAAAGGCGGGCCCAGTTGCTATGCCCCGTCCTTTTCTATCGCATTGGACAGTACGCATAGACCCTCTCTCTCGCACAATTTCAAACGACGGACGTAGTGTGAGCAGCTGTCATTCTGCGTCCCCCTCTATCGCACTGAATAGAATGGGTCTATCTCTCTCTCGCACGCTTCGATTTAAAAATTTTAAACCATTGCAACCCTGACTCTTGAACGGTTTTTTGCAAGCAACCTTATACTATCGTTTTGTAAAAAAAATAAGCTTTATTTTGACATATAATTTACTCGATCGGTGAAGGTATCACTTTCAATTCACTTATTTAAACTTGGCAACTGTATAGCTTTGAACAGAAAAATATTTTGCAGTAAGCAATGAATCTGGGACAGTAGGAATTTCTAAAATTCAAATTTGAATTTTTCTGTAAGGCTTATGTGGATGGACTTTTCGCAGGAATAGTCGACGATCGTTACAAATTTTTCGTTCGTATGCTGTTTACATAATTAAATGGGTGCTTGGTAGTTTTAAAATGTTTCAATGTTTACATTTTTTTCTTGTTAATGGCACAAGACGTTTTAATAGAAAATATAGTTGAAAAAGTATACATTAGTTAAATTTACTGTAACGACCTATCCAAGTACCTAATCGGAAAATAAAGTACTTTAGCATTTTCATAACATCGAAACAGACGTATGCATTAATGTCAAATATTCTAAAGCTTTTATTCAGATAACAAAAACAATATTTCAGAGAATACCAACCTCCAACCTCTAATATACGTTGTCTGAATACAATAAAATAAAGTGACTACAGTTAATCGAACTTTTAACATCTACTATACACACAAAGTAATGTCAGTGTTTTCAGAGATTAATGATATGAAGTATGCAGTAGACGCGTTTTTCCGATTAAAACGAATAGATAGGTTGATGGATGAGGGATTTTCGAAGAGAACTGTCTGTTAAAAACGAAGGCTCCTCGTCATTGTGTCTTAGTTCTTTCAACCTTATTACTCTAATAAAAGAAGGAATGCAGTCAGTCTGTTGTAACTGACAGAAGATAAAAAACGTGATCTATTAACAAATTGTTAGAAAAACCTGCACTTAGAAATATTCTTGGATTTAAGGGAAATTAAGGGAAATGTAAGAGAAACACGAAAATAGATTTCTTTTGAAATGTGTGTTAAATAATTAAACATAATGATTTATATGTTCTTTTTAATAAATAACTATGTACCTTACATTTTATTTCTGTACAAAAAATGCAATGACCTGGAAGAAAATTGTAATTTTCAGTTTCTTTATAATTAGACAAAAGGATAGGAATGAGCAAAAATCCATCAAATTTGGCACATCGCGCCATGGAGGGATGAGAAACCACGTAGAGAACTATCTTAAAGGGATTCTAAGTTAACCAAATTTTCAGATTAGGGTCTCTGACATCCCTAAACCAAAAATATGTGAAGAATATTCCAAATTCGTAATTTGTTCAATGTTTGAGTTAAATAACTAAATCTGGACTGTTTCTGACAATGTGCCTGTAATTTATCTTCTATCGTACTTTTTGACTAAATTTGATTATAATCGAAAAATTAAAAATATCAAAATCAAAATTAATTTTTTATATTTATTTTTGATTTATGCTAAATTAAAAGATAAAATTGAAGTCAATAGTAGATCTAATGTTGTCTATAATATTCCATGCACCAATTGTCATAAAAAATACATAGGACAAACGTCACGCTTGGTACTAAAAGATAGAATTACGTCACATAAAAGTAACATTAGACTTTTAAAAAATTCATTGAGGAATCTGCATGTTCTTTATTATAAATTTAGCTTTTGATTTTTTTGTGATGTTAATTAACCTAAAATATGTTTTGACAATTTGATATAATTTAATGACATTTTTAAATTTATTTATTCGTTCCTTAGCAATAATGTAAGATTAATAGTGATGTTTGGTCAGAATAAAATTCAAGATAGTCTTGTGTATCGTTACTCATAAATATTACAAAAATTACACTACAATGGTCATTACCCAAATTTTAAAGAAAATAAAACCTTTCATACTGAACAAAATTATAAAAAGAATTATTATTGGAAATGGCAGAAATTAATAATAACCATATAACATGAATGAAAGAAAAGCACTTGGGCTGCAATATGAGTATAATAGTTATTTAAGACGAGTCGCTACCGAAATCTCTTATGGGGTTTCCAATGTAAAGTCCTGCACCTGTAGCACAAAATCTAATAAAGATATTTTGGTGCAAGTAGTCTTATATGAAAGAAGGAACAATTTCCAATGAAATAACCGAGCCAAAATTGCGAAATATTTGTTGTAAAGTATGAAATAATGCTAAGAAAATGTCGGATATTCACAAATATTCACAAAGTATTAATATAAGAAGTACCACGAATTTTATGACAAAAGTAGCTCGGTTAGATAAAATATTTCACTCCTCTGTTTCAATTATTTTAAATCCGACACTTTTTTGTTAATTAATAACGTCAGCAGAAGTGCAGAACTATTTGCAATAGTTCTGCACTTCCTGCAGTTCCCGTTATAAAACGGGTTGTAAATATCAATTATTTGCGGAGGGTTGTTTGGGGTTGAGCGACTCTGACAGGTTTACAGCATCGGTTCCCAGCTTGACAGGTCGTTCGACTTTTAGGTAGCGACTCGCCTTAAGTATTAAGGGCGGTAGGTACGCTTTACCAGTCGAGGCTAATAGTGTGGAGACCGACGCGTAGCGGAAGTCTCCATATTAGCCGAGACTGGTAAAGCGTACCTAACGCCCGTAATGCTTACACTATTTTTTGCCCGATCGAATCTGTGAGTGAATTTTAAATATATAGAGTAAACATTAAACACATCACACTGAAAATGTAAATTTTCAGTCGGTTAACGAGCCTGGTTGTTATGGAGTTGAATAAACAAAAACAATTTTTGTCTCAATCCGGACGAATTTTAGAACGATAGTAAGTGTTTTTCGACTTAAATGACGAGGTACTTTATTACCGAGCCTTGTGCGGTAAGTTGAACTTAGAGCAGAGCTTGTAAATGAACCAAAACGTCCGATCGGACAAAAAAGTACATTTCCTTTTCTCACATTTGGATCAGTTCCCTGAATATATCGATGCAGTGAATGAAGAACAGGGTGAAAGGTTTCACCAGGATATACGGGAAATAGAACGACGTTATCAAGGTAGATGGAGCATATCAATGATGGCAGACTATTGTTGGATATTAAAACGCGATAATCTACAAAAAAACACACAACAAAAAAGCTACTAAGCGCAGTTTTCATACAAAACGTAAAAGATATTAAGTTTGACAGAATACAAAATCACATATGTTATATTTTTGGAAATACACCTTCATTTCTATTTTATGCACGAAATATACATTATGTGTATAAGTTGTTTTCTTTTTTGTAATTGTTTTGGAGATATACAATACATTCATTTTCATTTTGTGCAATAAATGTACATTATGTGTATAAGTTGTTTTCTTTTTTTTTTTGTAATTTGTAAAAAACCTTACGTGATACATAAAAATGAAAAAGAACTTCATAATCAGGGTCCCGAAATTGTATAAAATTAGTTGTTGAAATTAAAACATCTTTCAAAAAAAAATTCTTTATAGACCTGTGTTATTAGACAGCATTTTTGAATTTAAATGACCAGTTGAAAGGTATATTATAATAACTATAAATCATAAAATGAGAAAGTTTAGACAATATGTTGATTAAGTATTATTTAAATATATTTTGTAAAATGACTAAGATTGCAACTTGAACCATAAAAACAATTCTAATTTATTAGTAATTTATATCGTACTAAGGTGGATAGAGGATTAGATTACGTTGCATAAAATCAACCAATTTTGCTGCAACAACATTAAATTAATTTAAATATTTCTTTTCAGATGTAAAGCATTTAATAAAGACTGTCTATAAATAACTGAAAGAATAATTAAAGATAACCTGATTACGTGAATAGTAAATCTAAATAGTAGGGGTAGATGGCCGGTTCTGGCGCCTCACCTCAGGTAGGCAACCATGTATACATGCTAACATATGGGTTAATATATAGCTATCAAAATTCGTATGATTAATAATAATTTGTAACCATTTTCAGTACCTTCGAAATATATGTTTACAACATGTGACATATGTTTTGTAATACGTCTTTATAACTTTGAAACACAGGGTGATTACCTCTTGCAATATCTACAGTTATGACAACATTGAAGACTTCACCGGGAGGGTCATATAAATAAAACAGATACATATTTTACTTTTTTATACGGTCATAGGTTGTTTTCTATGACGACTGTAGTTCTACATGTTTCAGTCATATTTCCCTCTGGATCTCTTCGTTGTATTCCCTCGGAAAAATGGAAATAATAATAGTCTACAAACGACTCGTTGGAACTATACCGGTAATATAGTAATATACTATACCGGTTTCATAGTTGGTAAATAATATACAGCTGATTGCTCAAGTTGGATCTATAAACTATGCATGTGAAATAATCTGTACAATTACCAGAGCCATAAGTAATTACACTTACATCAACCGGATGTTCTCGGTTATAATCGTAGGCGTTCGAAGACTTCAGCCTATGTATCTAAATCTGGGTGAGAATGAATCGCAGTTTCTAACCTAAGTATACCTGAATGCTTGTAAATAATATACATCGGATTGCTTACGATGGATCTATAACTTTGCATTACATGTTGACAAGTCGCCTAAACCTAACCTGTCACCCTGTCACCTGATTTCTTGCATAATCTCACCCTATCACCCGGGCATTGCATGTATGAATGTGATAACGTACAGTCAAACGCAAAGAAAATGTCACCCCTATAACGGCGGTTTCTACCGCCGTAATGAGTTTATGGCATATTGTAAATTATAACCGAGCGAGTTTCACATTCAGCTACCTACATTTTTTCGGTGTTTTTGAAAGTTTTTTTTTGTAAGAAATAATAATATGCTTAAAATAGTATATTATTACCCAAGGTTTAGACATACGCTATTATAGCTATTTACGACCGTTATTAAAATACAATTTAACTATTAACAAATCAACATTCTTTTAACTAAAATACACAGGAAACACACACTACTTCCTCAGGAATTGTAAATAACATAAATTATAACAACTGTACAATTAACTATTATTTTGCTTCTAATTAATAAGCTTTTGTTTTTTCATTATATATACTATTTACTTTCCGATACTAAATATAATATATCTTAAGTTCAAAATAATAAGTTGCTTCTAATTAATAAGCTTTTGTTTTTTCATTATATATACTATTTACTTTCCGATACTAAATATAATATATCTTAAGTTCAAAATAATAAGTTCAAGTAATCATTTATTAAAAATACACCCTTCATACAAAAAATTAGGTTATGTTAGAAATGTAATTTTTATGTGTATATTTATGTGTATGTAATATTTATTTTAATAGAAGGCATAGACTTTAACAGGTGGTTTAGCATTGTTTTCATTATTAACCTAGGTCAATAATATATATAATAGAGGCTTCAGGCAAGGGGTTAAGAAAATCAATTTCTGCACTAAACAACTCAAAGAGACACTAGAACATCGTACTCTTAGCCCCTGGGCTTTTATGAATGAGCAACGTTAAAATTTCCTGTATCTTTTTGGGGGTAGAATAAGGAGTTTTCCAGGAATATTACATGCTTACTCATAATCTAGGAAACAGCCAGTTCATTGTTGTCTTAAAGTAGGTAAAATTTTCTCAGAATACCTAATCCTTTTTAAGACGAGAGCTTCAAAGGAGGATTTTAATCTCACATATTCTAAACTACGGAAAAAAATCTTTGTGTGAGTCAAGTTACTGTTAATGTATCTACTGATCAAAAAATTTCTTTAAACAAAAATTAGTGCAAAAGTCAACGTACAAATTTTTTTGGTTGTTTTAACAATATTCTTGAAATTTAATGGTCACATGATGAAAGTTTTACTTGTCCTAAGTATTTCATCGAAAGTTCTGTCTACCTAGATAATAACTCGCTCGGTTATAATTTACAATATGCCATAAACTCATTACGGCGGTAGAGACCCGAGTTTATAGGAGTGACATTTTCTTTGCGTTTGAGTGTACATGTATGACATCACCCTGTCACCTGCTTTCTTCCATAATCTCACCCTGGCAATGTATGTATGTGCTAGCGTACGTATATGACGTCACCCTGTCACCAGATTTCTTGCATAGTCTCACCCGCATTTACAGATACATAGGCTAGAGTCTTCGAGCGCCTACGATTATAAGCGAGAACACCCGATTGATGTAAGTAATGACTTATGGCTCTGGTAATTGTACAGATTATTTCACATGCATAGTTATAGATCCAACTTGAGCAATCAGCTATATATTATTTACCAACTATGAAAGTAACGAAGAGTTGAACAAGGAAAGGGCTACCGGTACAGTTGCAACGAGTCATTCGTAGGACTTTCTACGTGTTATTATTTCCATTTATCCGAGGGAATACAACAAAGAGATCCAGAGGGAAATATGACGGAAACATGTAGAACTACAGTCATCATAGAAAACATTCTATAACCGTATAAAAAAGTATTTATCTGTTTTATTTATATGACCCTCCAGGTGAAGTCTTCAAGGTTCTCATAGCTGTAGATATTGCAAGAGGTAATCACCCTGTGTTTCAAAGTTATAAAGACGTATTACAAAACGTATGACAAATGTTGTAGACATATATTTCGAAGGTACTGAAAATGGTTACAAATTATTATTAATCATACGAGTTTTGATAACTATATATTAACCCACATGTTAGCATGTATACATGGTTGCCCACCTGAGGTGAGGCGCCAAAACCATCCATCTACCCCTACTCTAAATAAACAAAAACACCTAGAAAATGCTTTCTTTCAATATGAACTTTAGCAATAGTCTTTGATACTTTATTTATCTTAACATTTCTTTTTTGTAATGGATACACTTGGAACGAATTTTATGAGTTTCAACAGCATCTTTAATAAAATTGTTAAAAAAATGCTGCTATATTTCGTTGACCCGTCATTATGAATATATAATATTCGACTGAATTTCTATTTACTAATTCTGCATCCTTGTTAAAGGTATGAAGATGTATTTAAAACGAATAATGATCGTTTTATTTATAAATTACAATTTGGAAGGTGTTGATTTTATTTTTTGACAATATTTAATACTTTTGTTTTGGCAAGGATTGAAGGAGATTTTTTATTATTGTTTTCTTAGAAGTTCCTATAAAACTCACCATACACTATGGTCCACGTTCACGTCGCGAACGTGAACCTAGGATCTCGTCCGGGAGTAGTCCGGATAATGACGTAATGTTTAGATTTACTGTAATTTATTGCAGTAAACAACTTGGGCTTCGAAATAGTTTGTATAAATATTATATTTCGTTAAAACGTTTTTATCACAATGGAAGACATTATTGACTGCATAATACTAAATACTTCTATTTAAAGAAATATTTCAGTAGATCTTTTATTATGAAACTAAACTCAACTAATGATTTCTTTCATTTCGGGATTTTAAAGAAATGCCATACTTTTTCGGGTAATTTGTACCTGAATTTAATAAGAATATCTTTCTGTAATTAAAACTTAATTCAACCTTACATTAAAATATTTCAAGATCTCTTAGTTTAAAACAGTTTAAATCATATTTTAAACATTTTTATATGGGGTGCTTTAAACTCATTTTTGATAAAAGTGTTTTTGTAATTTTTGATAAAAGTTTAAACAACTGTTTTTGTTTTTTTTTCACAAACACGTTTTTAGCCAACCCTGGCCTAACCATAATAATTTTTAATTTTGTAAGAACTATTCATACAAACATTACATTTACTATTCACAAGCAGTTATTTTCTTCTATTTTATTTATTGTTTCCAGCCTTATTTTGTGGAACTCCATAATCATGAAATAAATAAAGATTATTAAAAGTTTCACAGTTTTATTAAAATATACCTGACAATATTGTTTCGACAGCTATGCTGTCATTATCAAAGGTAATATAATTATAAACAAACACATCGCTAAGGTAGATGCAAAATAGGTAACTAGATAAAATAATAATAATAATAATAAAAATTAATAATAAAAATCATAATTAAACATCTAATACTTCCAGTAACGGAGAATTACTGAGCTCAAGTTGTTCATTCATTAAAGGTACCCTGAGTTTGTGTTTGTATATCTCAAAGGCTTCTAAAATATCTAATTTGCGTTTGTTATTACAAAAATGTAGGAATTTAATATTATTTTGAGGAGTCATTGTGTGATTTTGTTCTAAAAGGTGTTTGGCGTAATTCGATTTTTCAGGATGTTTATTTTTGTAATGACGTACGTGTTCTTTATATCTTATGTCAAAATTTCGAAGTGTTTGTCCAATATATACCGAACTACAAAAAGAACAATTTAAACGGTAAATGCCCGATTTCATGATATCATGTGTTCTGTCTTTAGCATTAAATAAAAATGAAAAAGTGTTAGTGTTGGTTTTAAATGTTATTTTATAATTGTTGGTTTTTCTTAGTATATGTGCAATTTTTTCTGATATTTTGCCAAAATATGGTATAGATATGTAATTTGTGTCTTCTGTTTGATTGTCAATGGGATATATTCTTTTGATAGCTAACCTATAATCTTTTTGTTTAATTAAAGTGTCAATCATGTTCGGATTATAATGATTTGCATGTGCTAGTTGTTTAATGGTTGATATCTCTTTGCTAAAATCTGATTTTGTTAGTGGAATAGTTAAAGCTCTGTGTACTAATGATCTGTATGCTGCTATTTTATGTGTATTGTGGTGACAAGATTCATTTGGTATTGTTATGTCTGTTTGTGTTGGTTTTCTGTATATGGAAAATTCAAAAAGATTGTCTGCGTTAATCTTGATATTTAAGTCTAGAAAGTTTATAGCCCTGTTTTGTTCTGTTTCTAGTGTAAATTTTATATTAGGATGGATATTGTTTATAAGAATTAAAAATTCATTGATAACCTCAAAAGAACTGTCAAAACAAGCTAAAATGTCATCAACATAACGAAACCAGAAGATAATGTGTTTAGAGAGGTTTAATTCAAATATTCGATCTTCAAACTTGTCCATAAATATGTTAGCTAATAGAGGACTTAGAGAATTACCCATAGGTAAACCAAACAATTATAAAATAACATTTAAAACCAACACTAACACTTTTTCATTTTTATTTAATGCTAAAGACAGAACACATGATATCATGAAATCGGGCATTTACCGTTTAAATTGTTCTTTTTGTAGTTCGGTATATATTGGGCAAACACTTCGAAATTTTGACATAAGATATAAAGAACACGTACGTCATTACAAAAATAAACATCCTGAAAAATCGAATTACGCCAAACACCTTTTAGAACAAAATCACACAATGACTCCTCAAAATAATATTAAATTCCTACATTTTTGTAATAACAAACGCAAATTAGATATTTTAGAAGCCTTTGAGATATACAAACACAAACTCAGGGTACCTTTAATGAATGAACAACTTGAGCTCAGTAATTCTCCGTTACTGGAAGTATTAGATGTTTAATTATGATTTTTATTATTAATTTTTATTATTATTATTATTATTTTATCTAGTTACCTATTTTGTATCTACCTTAGCGACGTGTTTGTTTATAATTATATTACCTTTGATAATGACAGCATAGCTGTCGAAACAATATTGTCAGGTATATTTTAATAAAATTGTGAAACTTTTAATAATCTTTATTTATTTCATTTTCTTCTATTATCAAATTTATATCAATTCTTCAAAATTTTCATGTCACATAGTAGTACGGTGAATGCTTGACTTTTTAATCTTATTAATGCATACATGAAGAGTAGGGATACATAAAATATGCGAAATATATATTTAGAGCAATTAAAATATTCCACACCAATTAATATTAGCAATTAATAGTTTATAAATAAATAATCGATTAATGATCGTGTCATTTAACAGTTTATAGGTAATAAATTTATACTTTTAAAATCTATAGCGTATCGTAAACCTCAATAAATGTCAAACAACATACTGGGAACTAATTACAGAAATCTCTTTATTTGCCCAATGATATTTATTTCAAATGACAACTGGAAATGGGACTGTTCAATCAATCCAATGCAGTTAAAATTCAGTATAAATATTTTATTGTCATTACAAATACTTCAGCTTATCTTGTTTATACCAATCCTTTCAATTTTTGTATTATTTGTGTGGTTAACTTTGTGTAGTAGTATAGTATTTTAAGTTGTTAAAAAACTTTCAGAGTTTTTCAGGTTTCCCCAAAAGATACGCACAGTGCGGTTTAGTAGCAGCACTAATAAATTTATTTTAAAATATTCGACAACTTTAGAATTTATAGTGACAACTTTTGTTATTTTGAAATCAAATACATGCCAAATGAACCAATTAAGATGAGAGCAATTTAGATACTGGCGATAAGAGGAAATTTATTGTATGACATGTTTGGTTTGGGATGTTTTAAATTCCGAAGGTTAACAGTTTGCAATCGAATTCTATGTTTGCTAATAAATCATATTTGATATAAAGAGTTGAAAATGTTACAGAAACACAGAATAATTGATCTTATATTAAAGCTGATGTAGTAACAAAGTGCGTATGCGAAAAATTACAACAAATAGTTATTAATGTTATTATTTACAGTAATTTGCGCGTTGACTCAACAGCTAATTTTCTGAGTATTTGCAGATCATTTGTAGAATTGTTGCTTTTCTATATATTCTCCTTTCATTACAGCTAAAACTGTTTAAAGCAGGTGCGCACTGGAACATCCATCCTAAATGTAATTCTGTTTGTTTTTCTATTCCTATTAAGTAATACATTCATTATGTAGGTGTTGACCCGTGAGTAATGATATTCATTACCCACGAGCCTTGAGTAATAGCTTAGTATATGTTTTTTAACTAAAAGGAAGTAAAAACTGAATCCTGATAGTGAAAATAATAAAATTTGTACGCCACCGGACATTTTAAAATTGGCAAAACTAACCTCTATAAATTGTACAGAAATACAGGTCAATATTCGAAAAGTGCAGATAATCCAGATAATGATGATTATTCAATAAATTAAATGACTGGCTTTAATTATATGCAAAAGCATTTTCAAACTTCTGTCGGGAATTAATGATTATGATTCAAAATTTTAAAATCAAGTTCTATTCTGGTTTTTGATTTTTTAAATTTTTGTTAGTATACACTGCATAATCCGTAAATAAGGAATAACTATTATCTAGAGAACAGTTTGCTTGATTTAAAAAATATTCTCCCTTGGACTCAAAATTACAAACAACAAACTCTAAAATGATTCTAACGTTGTTACTGCTGCCATGCAACATGTTGCGATAGCGAACGCCATTTTATAGACCAAGTTGAAAGTACGCGGAACGACGGTGGAAAGTACTGGTTTAGACCTTTTAGATATATTGATAAGTAGAAGTTGTAAAGTAATTCGCAACTTACTGATCGTAATTCGAGAATTTCAGTGATTTGATTGGTTGGAATTTTCTAAGGTAAATAGTCAATGAAATATCAGTTTTTCTGATTAAAGTTGTACTATTGTATTTGGACGGCTGTAACTTTGTTTATGAAGGTCGCTGAGTAGTTTTCCGGTTGTCGGCAATAATTCTCGGACGCCAGTTGTTTTAACGTGGTATGCTTCACGAATCCGGGTTGCTGCATCAGCAGCGAGTATCCTGCTAATGGAAAATAGTAATCCAGGGTTCGGCTGAAGTCGTGGATACCAATACAATCTAAATAGCTTCATGGACGCCTACCTGACTTACTAAAGCATCTTGGTCTTCCTGAAGGCTGATTAGCTAGCTTGGCTGTTGGCTAGACGCTCCGGCTTTCAGGGCTGGTTTCGAGTTCAAAAAATGAACTGCCTAACTGTGACCAGCGCACGTTATTTTATAAGTGCTTGAGGAGCGTAGGGGAAATGAAAAGAGTAAATCGGAGTGGCACACGCCAAGTGAAAGGACGCGTAAACACGGGTGACTCAGCCGCTTATCCGAGCGGTTAGAGATTGCAATAACCAAAATATTTTTTATTCCCAATCAATTAATAATTAAATTAAACTTCGATACAAAGTTCTAATTTCTTTTGATTTTAAGTTACTTTATAGTGAGCTTATAGGGTCCCCATAAGCAGATTATATAGCAAACAAGGGTGGATTGGTATTCGTGCAATCAGATTTTTTAACTTTTGTGTAAATGCAGTTTTAAAAATCGATACCAAAAATATCTATTATCTATTCTAGATAAAGTACCCGATACGTTAGAGTTCTCAGAAATATGTAAGATACTCAAGGTAAATTGAGAAATGTGTTTTAGAGCTTGTATGTCTAGTTTGCCTATTAACAAGTATAAATGTTAATTGTAATTACCTCAAGAACCGTTTTTTATTATATTGTTATAGAATATTCATTCCATATATATCGGGCGGGAGCCCCCCCCCCACGAATCTTTTTAAATAGTCTACGTTATTTTTGCACTGAAACCGTGTTTCCCGTAAAAACCCAAAAAATTAGTAGTAGCCCCCCCTCCGAAAAAATTCCTAAATACGCCACTGGTCAGAAGAATCTTTCTCGGGTAGCATATGAAGAGGGGTGATACTAAAAAGAATATGGACGACAAATTCCCAATTGTACCAATGTAGTCAAATTTTAACGTTGCTATTTTAAGGTTTTTAGCCGCCGTAGTTTAACAAAAGATAATTGATTTTTAGTAATAATGTGATTCGCGCTGTTAATAAAGGAAATGATTGTAAACGTTTGGTATACTTATTTAGAACAATATCTTTTTCATTTCTAGCTTTAGAACGTGCCGGTATTTATCTGGTTTTTAATTTGAGAAATTAATTTCCTTCACCTAAGGCAATAATAAATTTTGTCCACGACTATTTTATAATATACTCATTATAGTTGTTTCTTTAATCATAGTTATATATATTATTCACTATTACCGGTAATTAATATATCATTTATTCACTACTAGGTTTCAATTTTTTTTAAATTTTTATCGAGGAGGCCGCTATGTGTCAAAGCAATGAATCATGGCACATAAAACTCATTAATTAAATTGAAACGTCAACATCGCTTATACATTTCTAAAAGTATTTTGAAGTATAAATTTAATCAAAAATATTTAACAATCATGGACAAAGTAAAGTATTCTACTTGTATATAATATGCTCGTTGATTAATATATGATTCCTCTCTTATTAGTAAATTAATAATAATAAAAACATTTGATATGTCATTTTCTGAATTTGTTTTCAAAACTGACAATGTAAAAGGCTCATAAGTTGGGCACCTTTTTCAATGCTGAAGCATTTATTCCTAACACTTTCAAATTCCTGTAGTGTCAGATTTAAATTATTATCGTTGTTCTATGTATAATCTTTATTAACAATAATAAAGTTGTATTTTTTTCTAGTTGATTTTATTGTTTTCAAAAAATTATATTGCAGAATAATTGGAAAACGTGTTTTAAATGTTATGTAGAATATAGATAATTTTAGTTATAACGAAAACCTCTGCAAATACAATCCTAGGTTATCTTGCTCATTATTTAGTATTTTATAATATAGAATAAATCTTAAAGATGATGAAAAGGATGTACTACTGTTGGGAACAAGTGGAAAATGAAAAACATCAAACTTTTAAAAGTTCATAAACATGAAAATACTCAATTCTTACGTTTCAAATATTCGCTATACATACTATTTGTTCCCCTGTATCCAGTGCCGGCCCGAGGGGTTATGACGCCCCGATGCAAAGATTGTTTTGGCGCCCTTAATGAATTCGTTTTCTTCGCCTTTTTTCGATTTTCGGATTCGGATTTTTTCTTCGATTCCATTGCTATATTTATTAGAAGTAATTAGAGTGTTAAATAAATAAGTAAATAAATACATTAACCTTTTCTGAAGCTGTTAATAAAGACACAATAATAAGACAATAACAATAAATAACAAAGAAAATGTAACAATTTCAATTTCAGAACAAATTTGCAGGCGATTTTTCTTTCACTAAAATAACTAGAAATGGATAAAACGAAATTATTTTAAATGTTTCCGTCTCACACAGAGGCGCTATAGAAATTCAGTTCTCGGAAGTATAATAAACAAGTGCTCTATTGCAGCGTTTAACCACCAAATCAGTTGAAGTAAATGACTTAAGCGACAAAACTAGCTCTAAAAATTTGAAAAGTGTATCAAAGTAAATATATTTTTTCTCAAAAATTGCAAAGAAATAACAGAAGTCATGTTCAGTATTTTTGTTTGTATTGGCCATTCAATAATTATTCTATAAACATTTTTTGCTTTCCTGAAAAATTAACAGAATGGCACTTACGTCGTTTTGTCAGAACAACGTCGATACATAAGTGTTATATAACGCGCCGGATCCGTACCTATGCCTGTGTGGTGGGGTACTATTCAGTAAAAGGTTATAAAGAGAATCTCTCATTTTAGAATTTTTAAGCAGACAAGAAGCGAAAAAATTTTCGTCTTGCATCCCCGTTTAATTCGAACGATCAAGATCCGGGTTTCGCGGTTTCGACGGGCCGCAAGACTTGCTTCGATCTGGACCGTTTTTTGTGTGTCGATTCGTTGGGTAGTTTCAGATTTGAAGTTTCCGGTAAACCGTTTACGTGGAGGCGGCAAAACCGGTTTGCCGACACTATTCCGGAGGTAGGGGCTAGGGGTGACATGGGGATTTTGGTTTGGTGG
Source organism: Agrypnus murinus (assembly GCA_929113105.1). NCBI lineage: Eukaryota > Metazoa > Arthropoda > Insecta > Coleoptera > Elateridae > Agrypnus > Agrypnus murinus. Next base: position 123,046,045 of record OV816024.1, on the reverse strand, counting down.
CGATGTGTACGAGCGGTGCATCTGTTGGTTTTTCCGTATCTTCGCTATAGGGAGTTCCGTCCGTTTTCGAGGACGGTATCTTAGAAACTATAGGAGCGACTATCTTGGCGTCAGGCGACGGGCAATCTCAAAATGTTTCCCCTTTAAATACCGTGCAAAGCCACAAGTAAAAAGTTACAACCGAAAAACCCGAAATTTTTTATTTATTTTTCATCCGCAAATTTTTTTATTTTTCATTTGGCAAAAAGAAAAAACTACTGCCTCTCGGTACCCGTCGATTCCGGGTCGGTACCCCGTTTTGGTTGTTTGAAGTTTTGTTATGCGGGAAGCGGATGAGGTACGAAAACCGACTTTTGTTATTATAAAGAATGGATATTTATTTATTATTAATTTATCATCACAAGATTTATTTTGCGAACTGTTTTTTTACCTTACCGGTCCGCATGCAAATGCGACGTCATTTGGCGGCCCGCGAACGAAAAAGGTTGCTCTATTGAACCAGTGCCGTAACCGGCAAGGGCGGCAACATACAGTGCTTTGTAGTAAGCCCCCAGACTTTAAAGATTTTTGCGAAAGTTGTATTCACTTTATGCGTAAGTATATGACTATGAGTAAACTTCTTAAAATAGTATACTAACATTAGATTCTTGGTGTGTCGCCAAATTTTTACATTATTAAAGTGTTGCGCAAGGTAATTTCGGCGCCCTTCGTGTATGGCGCCCCGATGCGACGCATCCTTTGCTTACTGTGTGGAGCCGGCACTGACTGTATCCTCTGCAACACCCAAGAAATTAAAGATTCGAACTCGTTCTATACATTTCTAAGAATACGATAGCCCACGAATTTTGATCTTAAACAACTTTGTGTTGGTTATTATTATTTATTTATGTAATTCAATACAATTTGTATTTTACAGCAACCTTCAGAGCCTCTTAACGCTTTTTTACAGAAGAATTTGCTAGTCAAATCCTGATTGAAAAACTGAAGAACTGTAAAAACCAACAGAATTTAAATTTTGTTTTATTTAAGCATCCGAGCACACACTTAAAACAACACTTATAAATTTCTTCATATCACTACACAATACAATGCAATTATAAACAAAATAAAAATACAAATAACGGCATCAACATTTCTGCTTCTCAAGTGAGTAACCAGTTTACTAAAAGCCAAACAACTGGTGTTGTCATTTCATGAAGAACAATATAAAGAATAGTATATATCGTAAACTTTACAACTTGATCGTAAAAAGGATAGTATGTGTATCTGCAGAAAACAAATTTATGTTAAATGAAATTTCACATTTTCTTAATATTCTAGATGAACTTTTCCAATATTTAATTATTTGGAAGATATATTTTATAATCAGATCAATATCTTTTAAGTTTCAATCAAGTTAATTCGCATCTTGTATGTATATAACCTATCTAGTCTAGAAACATTTCGTTAAATTCTTTTCCTTCAGAACTTTCATTAACGAGCGTACATTAAATAAAGACGGACATTTTCCCACGTTAATTTCGTTTCCACCATTTAGATTCATTGCCAGGCTTTAAAAGAAAAAAAAACAACTGAAGTATGAAGGCGATCAGATTACATTAATCTGCCCGAGTTCACCATTCGTTAGCTAAAAATTCATGTTTATTCCTCGGCAAGAAAATTCCAACAAGAAAATCATTCATACTATATGTATGCTCAAGCGGTTGAACAGCGACTTCCGTAAATGGTCATTCAAAGCGCTTAGTGTCTTTAAGAAAACGTTTGGAGATGTCTCACGTTGATTATAAGTTCTTTATAATGTGTTTGATTATCGCTACATCAGGTTTTATGTGTCGTTCTCGTCAAGAAGATATTGTAATAAATTAATCAGATAGTTACATATCATTAGAATCTTTTTAGTGTTTAACGTATCCAAGCTGTGTAAGAATTATTCGGAAAGTTCAAGAAATTTTGTATACCTTTAGCTGCAGGCAGTTAGTAGAACGAACCAAGAGGTAAATATAAGCATATTTGGGGATAGATCCTTATCTTTGTTTCAACAATCGTCAATTATAATATGGTTGATGAAGATCCACTCCTAGAGACACTAAAAGCCAGTTTTTCAGTCTTCAGATAACTTTTCAGTTAGTTAACCTTACTTCGTAAAACAGGTTGTTAATAAAATTAAGACGCGCATTTGAAGATGCTCAAATAACCTTATTAATTACTTAACTTTTACTGACCTATATTTCGATACAGCACGTACCATGCCTTGGTAGTGTAATGTCTGGCGTGCCGGACTTTCACCCAAGCGGCCCGGGTTCGACTCCCGGCGCTGGCAGATCTGGTTAAGGTTTTCTGCAGTTTCCCTTAGCTGAGACGCAAATGTGGGATTTGCGCTGTTCCATCTGTAAGTCGGCTGCAGCCGCACATAGGGCCTACGTAATAATAATAATCGCCCCCTCCCTCCCGCACAAGCTTATAGCTTCTGGGGCCTTGGTTAAGGTTATGGGTTGTAGTAATTATTATTATTATTATTATTACCATTGGCCACGTTTAAACACCACTTAGTAAGCGCTTACTAACGTTAGTATGTTGCTTACTAATCGATGTCTTCCGTAAACGCGACTATTTTAAAGGTAATTTTTCAATATCGCGCTAATTTTTAACTTGAAGTTAATCACTGTGGATACAATTCTCACAGCAAACATTTATATGGTAATTAAAATCATAATAAGTCTGATAGGTACCTAACCTGAAGATATTTATTTGTTTGTTAAGGTTCTATATATACTTTATTAATTTACATTAAATTATATTTTGAATGCAAATTCATATAGAAAAATGTATCGCCCCGGCTGAGAATCGAACTAGGCGGTATCTCTACCAACTGAGCTACCGGGAGACGACTATCAGCAAAGCGATAGATTTTCCATATAAATTAGATATTTTATCAAACATACAAAGAAAGTAAGTAGATATTTTTTGAATTTTATTAATGAAAATCAACAATTCGCTGACAACATCAATATTCAAACCATCTAGATTATTATGAATCATTCCGAAAGGAAATTAATTATATAAATTTTAAATAAAGGTTAATTTCTAATTTTTATTTAATTAATGATTTACATTAAATTACTATATTTGAATGCAAATTCATGTAGAAAAACGTATCATATAGAGAAATACATTTTTCTATACGAATTTGCATTCAAAATATAATTTAACGTAAATAATTAATTAAACTTAATAAAAATTAACCTTTATCTATAATATATTATACACTATACATGTGCTACGTAGATAGAACCTTGTAGTCTAAGGTTATTTCGCTACTTTAGAATACAAGGTTCTATCTACATAGCGCACGTGTATTATAATATACAGGGTGCCCATTATGTATGGAATATAGTATATATCTTGGTAAATATCGACTTTATAAAAAAATTTGTTATATAAAAGTTGTTTAACATTTTATTTTCCATAATATGATAGCATTCAATTGTTTTTATTTCAGAAAACAAATGAGTAATGAATAACACTTTAATTTTTTTAAATAGCAATGTACCCTTTCATTAGGCTCATTTGATAGAGATTTTGTTTCTCTTTTCGATGACCTAAAATCTTAGTACCCTTATATCAGAAAATTTTTGAAAAAAATGTAAAAAATGTTTATTAAGTTAATTTCACCAATAACATGAATCTAGATATCCGAGATCGTAAAGTATCTCGAATTATTACCCTAAAATCTGCATCTACATAATGTACAAAACAAAACAAATGAACAAAAAACAAAATAAAACAAATGAACAGAAAATTATGTAGGTCTCTTAGCAATAAAATGGTTTTCATGGCAATAAGTGTTCAAAATGTTCACCATTAACTGCAAGGCAGTGGCCCAACCTATCACGAAAAGCTTGAAAAGAATTTCTGAGCGGTCTAGGGGAAATTGCTGCAGCTTCATTTTGTATTCGTTGCTCTAATTCGGACAGATTCTGGGGTCGGTTTGTATACACATTTGATTTTAAATATCCCCAGAAGAAGAAATCGCAAGGTGTGAGATCGGGGAGGCCACTCCACAGACCCTCTTCTGCCTATCCAACGGGCCGGAAATACCACATTTAAATATCGGCGAACATCTAAATGGTAGTGGGGCGGTGCTCCATCTTGTTGAAACCAAAGATCATCAAGATTTGCTTGGCAAGCTGAAATAATTTGCTGTTGCAATAATTGCAAATAACGGTCACCAGTTAGAGTACCAAGAAAAAAAGAAAGGTCCAATTATGTGATCTGCACAAATTCCCACCCATACGTTTAATTTTTGTGGTGTTTGGGTATGATTTTGGATCATCCAATGGGGATTTTCAGCGGCCCAATATCGACAATTATGCCTATTTACATTTCCATTTAAACAAAATGTAGCCTCGTCAGAAAAAAACTATATTATTAAGTTAAGTTTGGATTGTTTGGGTTAAGGTCAAGTTAAATTTGGATTGTTGTTGATTCGCTCCATCATAAATTCACAAAATTCAACACGTCGATCGTAGTCATCTTCGGATAATTTTGCAATAAAGTCGGTTTGTATGGATGTAATTTTTCTGAATGTAATATTTTCTGTATTGAACCTTTACTTACGGCATGGTTTAAACTTAACTGACGAGTTGAAATGTTTGGATTTTCTTCGATTTCTATTAAAACATCGAGCTTTTTATTTTCATTTGTCGCAGACCTCTGCGGACCAGTGTTCACCAGATCTTTAACATTGCCAGTTTCCCTAAACCGTTTCAAGGTTTTGTTAACTACTGACTGGGTGATTGGTTCTCGATGTGGATAACGCTCATTAAAAATTTCACATACTTCTAATTGTGTTTGTTTGCGATCCCCATAACCGACCATAATTAAAATTTCTATACGTTCAGTTTCTGTTAAATGAACCATTTTTATTTTTCCATGTACCAACAACTTAATTAAATAAACAAACTTCTCTCACAATAAAAACCTACAATCAATTGTTAAGACAAATGAAAGAGATCTCGGATATCTAGATTCATGTTATTGGTGAATTAACTTAATAAACATTTTTTACATTTTTATCAAAAATTTTCTGATATAAGGGTACTAAGATTTTAGGTCATCGAAAAGAGAAAAAAAATCTCTATCAAATGAGCCTAATTAAAGGGTACATTGCTATTTAAAAAAAATTAAAGTGTTATTCATTACTCATTTGTTTTCTGAAATAAAAACAATTGAATGCTATCTTATTATGGAAAATAAAATGTTCAACAACTTTTATATAACAAATTTTTTCATAAAATCGATATTTACCAAGATATACACTATATTCCATACATAATGGGCACCCTGTATAACCTTGTTCTAAGGTAGCAATTGATGATTTCAAATGTTTCAATACATATTAATTATATTATTGAAGTATTCGTGGATAACTATCAGTAACATTTCTTTCATTCTAGCTTAATGCATGATAACCTCATGTCACAGAAATATTAGAAACAAAGAAAGAGTACGTCTGTAGAAAAATCGTAACAAATACAATCCTTTATACCTACTATGCATTTCACATTCTCTACCCAATTTGCTGATTCTTGTTGCTGTTAGATCTGCTTTACATCTTTACTAGAGAAATTAGATGTATAATGGATCAATTTATACAGTATCTAGTATGTAAAATCTCGAAGCACACATTTTAAAGGCCAAGTAAGGACCGATTTGGACCTTGTTAGTTACCGAATAAACATTAGATACCCGAATGTATTATATTTGATTCCTTTTCTTCACATACGTTTTCATGTGTATCGGTGTGTTGTCTTTCCACGTCCTCAAGAAGCACCCCGTTGATCTAGAAAACTTAAACTTTACACACTTATAGTATAGGGTATGGAACAGAGCCTAACGGATTTCCAAATTTCGCTCATGGGCGGAAATAGAGGGGTCGAGGTGGCCTGTCGGAGATAGTCTTATATATCTACTTTAGATACATTCTAAAATACACATAAAATAATAATAATAAAAAAATAATAAACAATTTTCAATTTTATCGATGCTCGGGGAGTTATTATTAATAATTCTTAATTGATTATTACTTATTTATTGTTGTTATTTAGTCCCTCCAACCTCCTCATGCAGGCGGATTATAATCATAACAGTGCCCTTCCACATCTATCATTTTATCAATATTTGCTATACTCCCGAATGTTGAATGACCTGAAACACAGAATTGCAGTGGGAGTGAATGTACCTGAGCCGCGTGACAAATTCACCCATGGAACTTTCACCGTCAGTTCGAAATGATTTAAAAAGTTCCCAAGTAATTGGTGATTGTTAATATTAATTGAGATTCATTAGAGTTATGTTAACAGTTTAATAAAAACTGTATTATTTTCGAAGAACAACTTTTTATTCAAACGCACCTCAAACAAAATGATCGATGATTGACGTTTCACATAACCTTATTTGTTTATTATAATCAAAGCTTAATTCTAACCTTACAAAATTAATTTTTGAGGCAGCTAGAAACACACATTGTTCCTCTGATACACACATATTGCTACTTAATTGTTAAAAAATGGATTCTATACTCTTTTGGAAAATAATTGCATTCTTTCAAAAACAAAACAATCTTGACATTTCAAATTTTACATAACCCAATGGTAATTCATCAACTTCTGAAAATTCTGAATTCAACCATATACAACACTTGGGTTGAAAAGCAGAATAATACCTTTAATCTTAATGTCGACAAAATATTTTTTTAATACTAATAATTGGCTTAAATTTATAAAAACACCTTTTTACACATTCCTTTCTTCACAAATCTAAACATTAAATAATTACTAATTTTATCTTTATATGAATGTTTTTAGATGCCAAAAACTTTGATTTACAAGCCAAATTAATTTTAGTTCATTATTCAAATGAATGTTAGAAAAGCGCAGCTTGTCAACCATGTTTTTATGTAATTCCATCAACAATATCCAACCTTTACATTAAAAAGTCTATCAATTCTGTGGATATAATGTTACTATACTTATTTCAAACAGCTTCAAAATTATGAAAATTAAAAAAGACTATAAAATTAACATATCTGTTAACATGAATTTTATGTTACAAGTATATTTCAATTGGTAAGTTGCTATACATTTGCATATACACTTAATACAACATATTCTGTCTGTTATGTCCAGATGAATTATGACATTGAAATCAAACTAAACTTTATTAAGTTGAACAAAATGCATCAACGATCGTTATAAGAAAAATTATCTATTTTATATGAAAATCGGGATTCCAACATATCCTTTATATGCTTAAAAAGTTTTTTTCTACATGTTAGTCTTAATTAACTAATAGCGTTTACTGTCTCCAGCCTTACTTTGTGGAACTCCATAATCATGAAATATAATATAAATACAAAGATTAGTTAAAGTTTCACAAGTTTTATTAATATCTTAACCTGACAATATTGTTTCGACACTTTGTGTCATTATCAAAGGTAGATAAGATTGACAAACAAACACGTTGCTAAGGATAAATACATACATAAAAAGGTAACTAGATACAATACATAACAAAAACTAAATATCTAACACTTCTAATAAAGGAGAATTACTAAGCTCAGTTTGTATTTAGCATTTTTAGTGATTAATTAATAGTAAATGATAATAGGTAATGTCTTAAATGAGCTCAGTTTTGAATTCTTTGTAGGAACCTAAAAAATGTATTTACAAAATACGAAAGAATGTGTAGCCATACATTAGTTATCCCTCTGGCCCTACGTGTATGCCTTAATAAGTTTATTTCACACCTCTGAAGCTAGGGAAAACACATATTAAAAAAGTTTAGAAGAATCAGGGCTGTTAGGGAATCAGTCGGTGATATTACGCGAGAGTTGCATTATGGTGGTGTAAACAAGCGGTCGGTTTCGAACGTAAATGCCTTAGTGGTGTTCTCATATACTCGTAGTTAGCGGACAGTCGGTCGAGCGTGGTGCGTGTGTTGGAGCAAAAACGCAGATATGCGTAATGGTAACATTTACTGTGTTTGTGAAATGGTGTTTATATGTGCTGGTGCCTGTTAACTGATTGTTGTTAGGCAACATGAGATGTTGCTTGAATTGTGATTGTTAATTGAGCTCAGTAAAATTAACCGCACAATATATTGTTTGCTTGAAGGCTGAGATATAGGCGTATCTCGAAGTAGACCTCGACCTGGGTGACAATAATTAAAGCCACACCACTGCCCCCGGTTGATCACTCGGCAGTCTTGGGGTGCTTATTCCCCTCTAGTTTCCTGTATGTCAATCCCAACGAGGGCCGGTTTCCGGGGAGGTGAATACATGACAGTACCTACGTGTGTACCTGGTCCTGTCAGCGTTCGGCTAAAGGGCGCCCGATGCGGTAAGCATCTGTTTCAGGACATTATGATCGTGGTAGTGCACTGAAAGTCTTCACTCCCGAAGTCTAACTAATGTGTTGTATTCATCTTTTCATGTTTGCCTTAATCCGGCCCTGTGGTATTTTACGTTTTGGTCTCAACACGGCACGCATATGAATTGTTGTTAGTGAAGCGTAACCGACCGTTCCCGCCCACTCAGGAGCAAGCAATCACACGACCCGAACCTATGATATGTAACATTCAGGCTTAGGATTAACTTTGATTTGTGAGAATTAGAATTCTTTAAAATAAATGTACCAAAAGAATGCTTCAGAAAATTTAAATCATTATTGAATTACGTCCCGGCCTACACCTATTATTAGGAAACATGAATTTAGTATAAGAACATTAGCTAATAATGGGAGTAACTAACAAATACTATTATGCCATGAACTTTATTTTCTAGTTAATACTAAATTTACTTAGAAATTTAATAAGTTTAAACGGTTTTTCTATGATGTATTTATAGTTCAAACAAAACTAATATGTTATATTTTTTACAGTGCATTAGGATGGCGTCTTGGATTACAAGTGGTTACTGGAGCGGTATCGATAACCTTCATTCTAGGAACATTCTACCGATCAGCTTCCCTCTACCATCCTCAACGACGTGCCATTCTACACATTAAAAATCAAAAGCGTAAAATTAAAGACAAAAATAAAATTGAAGATAAAATTCCATTTTTCGACTTTAGCACTTTGAAAAGTAAAACCGTCCGAATTCTGCTTGCTTCCACTGGTATTAGTGCATTCGGTATTAATACACCAATATTCTATCTAGCATACCAAGCTGAAGCTGAAGGCTTAGGTGACTCCACAGTTCTTTTACAAATGTATTTGGGACTGGCATGGACCGTTGGCTGTGTTGTCTTTAGCACATTGGTATTGCATAATTCTACGGAATGCCGTATAGCTCGCCAGTATCTCTGCCAGACAGCTGTTTTCATGTGTGGATTATCCATCTTAGCATTCACCGTAGTTAGCGGAAATTACCATGCCTACGTTATGTTTGCATGGATTTACGGTAAGACTAATTTATTATTATTTATTACAGGTTAACTTCAGTTTCATTTTTAAAACTTGTAAAGCAATATGTAAAATATAAATATGCATTGAGTACATGTATAAAATTAAATTCGCCATCAGTCTGCATTTAATGAATATGTATAAAATGCTAATAAATATTTATATGCCATTATTCAAAATTTAAAAATTACCAGCAGTAATGTGTCTTTTTTCACGAAAAACAACGAAAACCATTTATTACTAGCTAATAAATTAATTTTCTTCCGACTGATATGTACTAATTTAAATGAAGACAGAAAAGAAATCACCACACATTAGCATACTGAAACATAACATTCGATCTTTAATTTTAAGTGCAGTATAATTAAGTAGTTTTCTTTCATGCAAATGAACATTATAACTACATTAAAATAATACAAGAAAGTAACTTACAAAAGTTGCATGCAGTGGTTACTAGTACGTACGTTTCAATAAATCAAGACAGGTTTAACATAAATCTGAAAAGTAGGAAAAAGTTTGAGCAAGCATAAGAAACGCTAATTCAGAATGTTATGAATCAGTATGTTACAATGAAATTTGAACATTATTGTGAGACAAGGGGGGTCGCCATATTCGTATTATAAAACATAACAGTAAATCAGATTTCAGTTAACCTATTAAATTTTCTGGCATGGACGTGATCATCTAAGTATTCTAAGTTAATAAAAAAAGAAAGATAACTCATTTACTTATAGTGTTGGAAAATGCTCGAGCATTTATTTTTGGAGAATATTCCCGGAGCACAAACGAGAAAAAACGAGAATAAACCCTCAAAAGTGAACAGGACTGAAGAATATACCTTTAACTTGCAAAGATATACCCAAAATAAGAATAATTTCAAAAGTGCTTGACATATTCTCAAACTGCTGAAAATACTCGAACGTTCTACAATTTTCCTCTTCTCAGTTATAATGTTAGTTGTAGTTAATTTGACTGTTGGAAGGTAATGTGTTGAAAAGTAATGTAATAATAGGAAATTGGAAAATATTAAACTCGTTGGGTCGTATTCACATCTCACTATTAAGTTAATAACGTGTTAAATTACCATGGTGACTAATTCTAATCTTTTTTCCACCTTAGTAAAATGAGATAAAGCATAAAACTATCTTTTTTTCTTATTGATGTTAATTAGAACTTTAGTTAGAGACACCTTTGATCATGGCACGTGAATACGTTCCATTGTATTTCGATTAGAAGCTCAGGTATGCACCTTTACGCCTACCGGACACAGCGCTGATCGCGGACACTTCGCTGACCGCGGACACTACGCCCACTCTTAAAATAAATTTTACTACTGGACATTTTGGCGATCGTGGACAATATGCTGACCGCAGACACGGTCGGCAAAGTGTCCAGTAGCAAAATTTATTTTAAGGATCGGCAGGTTGGCGAAGTTTCCAACACCGCCAGTTGGAGTAGTGTCCACGGCCGGCTTACAGTGTCCACAAGTGTGCACAAGTAACACATTTTAAAAACTTTACAAACATTTGTCGCTTTTTAATAAACAAAATATAAAAAGTTTAAACATAAAGTTCATATTTAACTAAAACACAAAACAAAAGAGGTGATGCTACCGGGCGGTAACTCACATTTCTTGTCGATGCTTTCAAAGGCATAAATTGTGCAAACTATGCTTATAAAAGTGTCTGTCTTTGGAATACCCGACGCTGACAGCAGCTACAAAAAACTTTTAGTCCGGGCGGCGGCAGCAAAAACGCTGTACTCATCGAGTTACAGAAAATTTCAGTTTTGTAGTAACAGTTCACTACCAACAGATACAAAAAAGCTTGGTCTGCCAACCCCTATCTTGGTGCGATTGGCGTATCAGGATGACTTTAACCCTCTTTCGGGCTGCACTATCCACTCATTAGTTACAGAATAAAACCATCTTTAATTTCTCGAACTCACTCAGTGTAACGAAATAAAAATGGTCTGCTGCATGATATCTTGAAGCGTTGCGCGGTCCGACCAAATAAGGTGGTAGATTTTGAAGAGCACTGTTTACCCATCGAGTTACAGCATAAATTTCACGCCAAATTAAAGGAAAACGTATTACTTTTCAAATTGCTTTGTCTTCCAGGCCACAGCCTGGCAGTTTCTTCAGTCCGACCAAATTTATGTGTGAATGTAGTATCGAACTTTACTCACTAATACCTACTACTAAACGGTTGTTTGCGCATGCAGTTCATTTTGTATGGCCGCGAATAATTGTAACATGAAAAAATATATTTTTTTATAAATATTTTAACATTTTCAATAATATAATTAAATTGTTAACCACTGTGGTAATACATTGATTATATTAAAGCGACTAAACCGGACTAAACGAAATAGAAGATGAAATTAAAAAATATTTTAGTAATACCTATAATTTAAGTAGAATAATTTTAGTAAAATGAAACTGCTAAGAATAATCTAAATTTTTTTATCTGTAACATAAGTAGGGATGTTTTACGGCGGCGTAATCGTATACGGTATAGTATACGGTGGAGCGAAAGAGACGGAAATAAAAGCTTAAGTTTAAAACCACAGTTACACAATACCAGTAACTCGTAGGAGTTCTTAAAACGGGGTACTAAAAGCAAGTGTTTCTCAGAGTAGTAGAATTTACGCGGCATTTCATGAAATCGTCCTAGTAACTAAAACCGAATACTAAATGCAAGTGCTTTTTGTTTATATGTTTGTTTTCTAAAACTAGAAATTACGCTACTTCAAACCTTGGCTATGATTTTAAACTTGTTTAATTTTACGATGTGTTCTAATAGTCCAGTCAAATTAGAAAAAACAACGGAAAGTTGAGGTAAGTCCGTGGATTTTTGCATAGAGCTTCCTTGTGGGTTGTTAAATAACTCCCTAAAAGTCAACACCTGTAGGTGATGATGATGTATGATTTTCGATGTAAAATTTAAATGGTTTAATTCCTGACTTGCTTTAAATTGTATGAGCGCCACAAGGAAACAGTTTCGTTTTAAATCGTGTATTTCAATTTTACAGCAAAAATCATTCAAGAAAAAATTTACTCGCTATCAAGGTCTTATAAATAGAGAAAATCAGGATTTCAAAAAAAAGCACAACACCTGTTAGTACGTAATGGGGTGAATAAAAAATTTGACTAATGATACAATGTACTCTCCTAAGAATTAACTTGTTAATACCAATTTTTCAGCCTACTGGCACCAAGAATATCGATAATGTCGCCTGATGGATTTTGCCGAAGAGATGCTAAGGTAAAAAGATGACTGAACACGATCGCGTCCGGCTCTCAATAAATTTTTCTTAGCTACTTTATGACGAATATGAGACCACAAAAAGTTCCTTGTGCAAATTTACTGGTACAAATTGCTGATCCATGTATGCTCTATCTTCTTCAATAACACAAAAAGAAGGCGAGGTACAAAAAAGCATTTAGACATTTTTAGTAGAGATTTCAATAAGCTTTATTTTACCTAACCTCCTTCCTGTCGATAAACCTAACAGTTTCCGAGAAAAACCATTAGGAAGTTTGGTTTACCCTCGTTATCTCTTCTATCTCATCACCTACTGGTGTTGACTTTTAGGCAGTGGCGTAACAATAGGCCCCGCAGCATCCCAGCTGCGGGGGGGCCACGGGCATTAGGGGGCCCCCGAATTTCAAAAGCCCCCAGTTTGTGACGACACTGGAGCCATTACCACCTATTACTATTAATATTCAGCAAAAAGAGCAAAAATAAATCGTTTTATTACTTTAAGTAAAATATAAAATGCACTTTAGTAAAAGTTTTAAAACTGCCCTTTTTATTATCTCTTAGAAAAGTACAAGTCTACAAGGAACTGGAATTTGGTTTGTAACAAACAGATGTTGGCAATAAAAGTGAAAGCATTTTTGGCACATCTTTGTCATTCTTTTGTGATATTTCTACTTGGATATTTAAAAAAGGACTGCAGGTTTGCATTTATGAGCAAAAAATCCAGTGAAATAATAACAGTGAGGGCAATTATGCTCGTAAAAAATAATTACAATGCTGATAAATTCCAAAAAAACGTCTTTCATTAAAAACATCGTATATTAATTAATATGATGATAACAATTCAAAAGTTCTATTAAATTATATATTTTTTGTATATAATTAATTACACTGCAAGACAAATATTGATAGCGGTTATGACAATAATAATCTGTTTATAGTGTTTATTATTACTCTTTACGATCCTTCATCCTGTCGGCTTCCTTCAATACGGGGAATAATGGTTGGCCAGGGTGACCAAAGGAAAAACCCTTCTTCACTTATTATCTGTACTTTCATGGGGGTGTTTATTATTCAAATACATCAGTTTAATATCAACTAGTAGCATCCAATAGATTTGAATAAAGTTATTCATACTTTTGCAGATGCTAATAGCCGACGAAAAATCTTTTTTTTAGATTGTAGCACAGAATGTTCTTTTTGATTTTTTTACTGTTGAATAATAATATTCAATATAAATATTCAAACGTTGGTTTTATTTTTTTTATTTTATTTTTAACTATGTATCAAATTACGGCTAGAATATGATTTTTTATTTAATTATCATTATTATAACGGTGTAATTTTTATTATAAGTCTTCTTATATGAAGTAAATTGTTTTATTAATGTTTTGCATTAAGTAAATTAATTCTTAGTTTAATTTTTATATTAAACCCGACACCGTAAGGTAGAAGGGTATATGATTAATAATAAGAATTAAATTAATTAAATTTTAAAAAATTTAAATCAATAAAAATTTCTTCTTTATCCGATTTATCATTCCTGAAAACAACCTCGATTCCCCCTTTTTTATATATGTATATAGGGGGGGGGCTCCAGAAATATTTTGCGGCGGGGCCCCGCAGTTCTTTGTTACGCCACTGCTTTTAGGGGGTTATTTAACAACCCACAAGGAAGCGCTATGCAAAAATCTACGGACTTACTTCAATTTTCCGCTATTCATGAAAATTTGTTCTAAATTGACTGGACTATAAGAATAGTGGCAATTTCCTTATGTCAACATTTGGATTTAGTATACATAATGTATACTCAAATCCCTACAATTCAACTATAGTGACCCAAACTTTTGCTTACTTAATTTGTTGCTGAAATTGTTGATTTCGCGAAAATGCCACGTGCTTGTGAAGGTACCTGAAAGGATAAAATGAATACATTATGTAAGGTTATGTTAGATTCGAAGAGAAGAAATGATATTTGTATTAGTTTTTGTTACAATCTGTTACATCTCCCCCTTATCTGCAATTAAGGACTAACTTGTATGGCATGCAATATTTCAAGTATGGCGTGTGGCCTTTTAAGTAAGCGTGAAAAAACGACATTGCTGGAAATCAATAAATTTTCATAACCACTGGTTTCTTTCTAAAAACCTCTTTATTAAGTTGTATATATTTTTTAAATATGGCCCTCTTTTCCTAAAGGTTTCAAGTTACTGACAAACATCTGTTTATTATATTGCTCATTTCTTTTGTTCATTATTTCTTTTCTCCAAACCTTTACATTTTTGTAAAAAGATAGCTACTGATTATAACCCATGCCGAATACATAAATCTAGAATTTTACATTCAACGGCTAGAAATCCGTTAAATTAAAATACATAGTTTTTAGTCGCAAGAAAGTTCATTAGTAACATTTTAGTAGGTATTCCACCCATTGAGATGCCTCCCACTCCTTTTTTTTTGGCCACGCCTACTGCTCTCTGATTGGCTATCCCTACTCCTGTAGCTCCTCCCCTTGCTTCTGATTGGTCGACGCCATTTTGAATCGCCATTTTGAATCGCCATTTTGAATAGCCATTTTGAATCGCCATTTTGAATAGCCATTTTGAATCGCCATCTTGGATCGCCATTTTGAATAGCCATTTTGAATCGCCATTTTGAATAGCCATTTTGAATCGCCATCTTGGATCGCTATTTGAATCGCCATTTTGAAACGCCATTTTGAATAGCCATTTTGAATCGCCATTTTGAATCGTCATGTTGAATAGCCATTTTGAAATGTCATTTTGAATCTGTCAATTTTGAATGTCATTTACCTATCCGCCATTTGTATCTATCATTTTCAATTTGTCATCTTAGATTTCCCGCCCTTGGATTTGAATTTTTAGTAATTTAATTCGCGGGGTCATTAGCGGATCATTTTTTTTTTATCTCGCGGGATCATCTGCATATCTCATCTCTCATCTCCCTCTCTCTCCTCATTTCCAACTTGTCATCATTTCCCGCTGAAAGATTTGAATTCCTAGCGCTGCTAATGCCATCTATCGGTGACGTCATATGATCGGTATAGTAGATTTCTATACGCCTGTAGATAGGCAACCCGCTATACTTTTTTACAAAACCAATGGAGCCGGCAGGGTTTGAACCGGGGACCGCTCGAATGGTAGCCAGCCAATGCATCCACTACACCAACGAGGTAATCTATTAAAGCACTGTAAACGGCTTATAAAAAAAAAATTGTTGACTAGCGACCACGTACTCATAACATAATACATGTTAGTAATTTCATATTATCAGATATGATATCCATTATCTCAACAAAATCATTAGCAAAGACGTGTTTTAGTTATAAGTTTAAGCGATAACAAAATGTCCATAGCTTAACCCCGAGACCACGGAGCTTGTCTTTTAAATTACTGCATACGAGTTATTTCTAAAAATGCTTTCACGTATATTTGATTAAATCCAATTTATTTAAAAATAATTCCCGGAAAATATTTATAAATATTGTACATTAATAATATTAAATCTTTAGGATTCAAAAATTATAAGCCAATTATGATTATTATCATGAGTCATTAAATGAGATCGGTAAGGTAAAAACATGACGCCTTGATTGTAAACGATGATTTCACCATTGCTAATGAATTTCCAATTAGCGGGTGTAGAAAGTTAAAATTCAAACATGAAAAACTATTGGTTTAATCGAAATATTTTAAAAGTTGTTGACGGCTAATTATTATTTAATAGCAACCGTAAATTCTGAGTAAATCTGTTTGGATATTTCCTGAAGCCTAAATCAATTTTGTTTGTATTAAAACCTAGAAATTTCAGAAAAACGGTTTTAAAATAAATTGTATATAGTTATACATTGTGAAATAAAAAAAATGCAAGAATAAAATACATACACGGATTAAACTAAACTATATATATTAAGAAATATTAATTACGGCTTTTATAGCATCTTACAGGAAAAAGATTACAGTCAATCAAGATCACAACACATATCATTAACAAGATATCATAAATAAATATATTATATATTGAAGGTAAAGACATGAGTATATCCATCGTTTGACTAATGTCTATTTATTAAAACAAATAAGTTATGAAATGAAGCAGGGAGTCTATTCAATGAACATTGCCTAATACTTTTATGATTTTTCTAGCCTATAGATCAGCAGTTAGAAACACGGGCCTGCTAAATGCCTGCAATTCACCTACCCTATCAATATGTTGTACAATTTTAGATATGTAATGTATACGTTTTGTTTCTTACTTAAGTCTATTTTGTTTGTATGTTTGTAATATTTAGACATTTACGAAAATTAAATCAAGCTGAACAGCAGATTACTATTTGAAATTTAATAGATCATACGAATTATCTTACCCTGTTCTTAATTACTGCTTTGTATAAATTGTACATTGTTTGTAAATGCTCTCTGAACTAAAATATTCATATATGAGAGAAATGTTATATAAGTCAATACAGCCCTATAACTATCATTTATTGAGCTATACAAAGAGATTTATATCTACGCTAAACTAAAGATTAATAGAAGTATTGCATTCCTGATATCATAAGATAACGATAAAACACATGATTATTCTTAGACTAAGGTCTAATTTAGGTAGTCAAAATGTAGGTAATCGAATTGTAGGTACATATCATGATGTGATATCATACAATTATATTCTAGTAAGAATTGTAATAAAGTCACTGCTATAAATAACATCATTCTTTATCACGATCATCTATCATTATCAAAATCATCTAATGTCATGCAGAGTCAGCAGCTAGCTCCTAAGTTCGTATATGCGAGAAACTCTCTACCCGCTCTGAACAATCAATTACAAAAACTGGATGAGTTTCGGACGTATAGGCAGATAATTCCAAATTTTAATCCGTTTTCATTAATGAGTAGACCTAACATAACATTAGTTTTACCGTAGGAAGAAGGACCGCTCAGAATTGCTCTACAGGAAACAGTCTGACACTAGGTTATTCAGATCAAATATTATTTACAAATCGGAAAGGATATCTATGAAACTCGTGCTGAATTAAATGTAGGAACCTGAATGCGTGGCAGCATCCGTCGCTATTGCATCAACCGTTTCTTCGCATAGCTTTTAGTTTATCTGTGAGAAATTCTATTTTTATTTAGTACATAAGGCGTAGATTAGATTATTAATCTACCCAAAAGATTCACCAAACATGGACCTGCTAAATGCCTGCAATTCACCTACCCTATCAGTATGTCGTACAATGCAAACATTTAATATTATTATTAAAATTTTATAAATAAAAACGATAAAAGAAGTTTATAGTTTTCATTTATTTTTATGTTAAACATATACGGTAGCAGGATCTAGATCGATGTATACAAATTCATATATGACAGAAATGTTATGTATCTCAATACATATCTAAAACGTATTCTTCGTATATTCAGTAAGAGCTACCCATTTTTTCTAGACATTCGAATTTTGAACAGCTTAATAATAGGTTTTCTCATTTAATCATAATTAGGTTGACTTTATATAGCATTTTTCAGGAAAACCTTCTTCAGAAAAACCCTAATGATTATTTAATTTACATAAAAAAAAAATTTAAAACATTTGATTACACAATAATCCCATTTTCGATACCTTCGAAATATAAGTCTATAACATATGTTTAGGTCTTTATAACTTTGAAACACAGGGTAGTTACCTCTTGCAAAATTTACAGTTATGAGAACCCTGAAAACTTAACCTGGAGAAATAAATCAGATAAATATTTTACTTTTATTGAAACGATAAATTTGCATACTAATATATGAAAATAATATAATGTATATCGCCTGATAAATAAAATTGAAATTATTCTTATTCTTTTACAATGAAATTATTCTTTTACAATGAAATGTGTTTTGAAAAAACACGATGAAACGTTATGTATATTAATGCAGGAGTTCTGTTAACGCATTCGTTATTTAGAGATTCACTTATAAGTACACTATCTATTTAGCTGATTCAATAAAAATTTCGTTATTTTAAAATTCCTAACGAGGGACCTACTGATAAGCGTTATATTATACCAGGTACGTATGATACTCTACTACTGATTGCATACCTGATGAACGCAGTTGTACAAAGTAATATAGGATATACGTTACAGAGAAGTTTAATTTTCCGTGCAACAAATGACCTATATATATATTTTATGTACAATGCTGACATTAACATATTTAGCGCATACCTGTTGAACATAGCTCTACAAAGTAATATTTAAAAGACTTAAATGGCTTATATTTTAGAGATCGGATACAGTCGCATATATTCCTGTATATTACCTCTAAATTTTACTTTAACAATACATGTAGTCAGGTTTGGCGTAAATAACAATTAGGGATATCAAAGCCATACTAACTGAACGCTAACATAATATGCTCTACAGGTCAAACTCAATTAATTAACCCTGGGGCTATACATCCTTAGACTAGAAACAGTCTTGAAACAAAAATGGCTGAGTCCACCCTGTTAGACAAGAAATCAGAGTATGGGCGTGATAAATAAAACATAAAGTTATTTTACAAACATTTATTTAGTATACATAACATAATACAAGAATATAGATCATAAGTTGTTTTCTATGACGACTGTTGTAGTTCTACGGGTCTCTGAGTCGTCGTATGCCCTCGCAGCAATACTAATACGTATAAAGTCCGACGACTGACTCATTGGAACTGTACCGGTAGCCCTTTCCTTGTTCAACTCTTCGTTACTATCATAGTTGGTAAACGAGGAACCACATTCATCAATACCCCAAATGCATGGCTGAAGTCATATCTTCTTCTTCTGTCTCATCGATATCAATAGGTCCATTTTCTTCCTTTACCAGAGCCGTCTTTACAACATCTGCGTTATTATGTACGTTTTTAAATGCCTTTTATAGCTGTCGATGCGTGAAAGATGAACACTGGACTTTGATTGATTCGTGAACGCTTTTCGTATGTCTTTTAAGCTGTCAGAGCTTGAAAAAGTTTTGACACAGCTAGAACAGCAGATTCTGTTTGAATCGTGTATGGTTTTTACGTGTCTCTTGCAGGTGAATGGCCTCGCGAAAGACTTGAAGCAAACCGGACACTGTATTTTGCAATCCTGTCGACCAGAGCCATTCTTCTTCTTACGCTGCTCCATCTCGACTAATGAAGGAACAGGAACACTATCCGTCTATTTATACTGATCGACCAGAGCAATCGGTTGTTCTATCCTACGTTGAGAAAATAATTATACTATGTAAGCTTAGATACGCTACATATGATTGCGAGCCTGAGTATAAGCATAAACCCTATACTACAGATTTTTATCCTTTTTTCATTATATCTGCTACAGACGAGGTGAAGAATAGGTACATTTAACATGCGTATGCTACAATTATCTAATTTCTAGTTTTCTAGACGTAATGTAATTTTGAACAGATTTTAACCCTTTTCGTTATATCTACTACCCTTGTAAGCGATTTCTACATATACGTTCTTATTGTTTATACACCATATAGATATTCGTAGCATCTAAAGTAAACTCTTATTTAAACGTTATTTTACAATATATCATACATTTCAGCAGCTCGTATGATTATCCGTCTCTATCGTAACCCAGTATGTAAGGACATTATGTTAAATACTATCTCATACATGTAAATAAACATTTCTTTAAAGAGTTTGTTAGGTCACCTAATCTGTTATAATATTACTATGATATTAGATCTCGTCGATTACAGTTTTACCATTAGGACATACTTAGTAGGTTATATGTGCTAAGTAAAATAATAAACAGATATTTCGAAAATTTTATGCATTCTTGAGAGAACGGGGTATAATATTTAAAAACACACTGTAGAAAACATATCAGCAGAGAAAGGGAATACATAAATACAGTATGTTTTGTATGATGAGTTGTCGTCAGTTTAAAAGAAATAAGTTCGTCGCCATATTTAAACGTTATTTTACAATACATCATACATTTTCAATAGCTTCGAAATACGCAGATATGTAATAATATACTATATACTCTTAAAGAAATAAGTTCGTCGCCATATTTAAACGTTATTTTACAATACATCATACATTTTCAATAGCTTCGAAATACGCAGATATGTAATAATATACTATATACTCTTGTAGGTTATTCAACGTATCTATAGTAAACTCTTATGATTAATAATAATCTGTAACCTTATTGTTTTTTATTACATCACAGGTTAGAGCAGGCGCGCGCGACCTAAATCTAACCTAAAATATATTCGTAGACTGTAACCCAACTAATATTATATGTAAGTTTTTCGAATGTTAATGACGATTTTGTAAGTAACTACATTGGTCTAACCTAATAAATATTTTATGAACTAATCTTAATAGAGATTTTTTTTGTAAGTAGCTACATGCTCTAACCTAATAAATGTTTTATGAAGTAATCTTAATAGAGATTCTTGAATCTTTGCAACAACCGGAGTCTAAAATCTATAACCTTAATATAATTTTTGGGAGTCTAACCTAGATTGCTTCATTTAATTTAATCATTTATATTAATATTATATTGATTTATCATGCAATCTTGGGTTTTAAAGTAAAGTAAAGAAGAATTAATGTTTTTATCACAGAATTTTGAAATAAACTTCTAAACTTTGTATTCATCGTTTTGTTCCGAGCTATCTCAATTTCAAAATCAAGACTACAGCTATGTTGTTTTTCTTTACGGCGCCAATCTTACAAGACAAATAGTTTCTAAAAACGATTTGGTTATAACACCCTCTATTAATCTGACCTGACTACTAAAAACTTCTAACTTTAGATGTTTTAAAGATTACATCTTCAGTTTCTACAATTGAATTTCTGTAATAATTAGATTCAGCCACTAATTTTAAAATATCAAGTAAGCTCTATTATATTACAGGTGGTATAATTGTTCATGATTTTACTGTCTATCATCTATAGTCTGGTCTGGTATGGTCCGGTCTGGTCTGGTCTGGTCTGGTCTGGTATGGTCTGGTCTGGTCTGGTCTGGTCTGGTCTGGTCTGGTCTGGTCTCGTCTGGTCTGGTCTGGTCTGGTCTGGTCTGGTCTGGTCTGGTCTGGTCTGGTCTGGTCTGGTCTGGTCTGGTCTGGTCTGGTCTGGTCTGGTCTGGTCTGGTCTAGTCTTTACAGCTATGTTGTTTTTTCTTTACGGCGCCAATCTTACAAAACAAATAGTTTCTAAAAAAACGATTTCATTATAACACCCTCTATTAATCTGACCTGACTACTAAAAACTTCTAACTTTAGATGTTTTAAAGATTACATCTTCAGTTTCTACAATTGAATTTCTGTAATAATTAGATTCAGCCACTAATTTTAAAATATCAAGTAAGATCTATTATATTACAGGTGGTATAATTGTTCATGATTTTACTATCTATCATCTATAGTCTGGTCTGGTCTGGTATGTTATGGTCTGGTCTGGTCTGGTCTGGTATGGTCTGGTCTGGTCTGGTCTGGTCTGGTCTAGTATGGTCTGGTCTGGTCTGCTCTAGTCTGCTCTAGTCTGGTCTGGTGTGGTCTGGTCTGGTCTAGTCTAGTCTTATGAACCCTCTAGAGGTCGAATACATGCGTATATATTCTGTATATAACCTCTTAGTTAACATAGTATTTTATAAAATAATTAGATATAGTTATATTTACTATCTATTCTTTTAAACTGCTGTTATACTTACCATGTTTACTTTATAGTCGGGTATGTAGTACCATTATTAGTGTATACGAAATGTACTATTTTAATAGATATTATATATATAAGTTATGTATTATGTTTTAAGTAGCGTCAAACTACTCGTATCAATAAACGTTCTTGTATGAAAGTATGTTGTTTTGTACTTACTCTGCTCCCTACGTTCTGCCCTAAAAATGTATTCGTAGGCTCTAACCTAATCTAACCTAAATTATATTCGTATGCTCTAACCTGTGATGTAATAAAAAACAATAAGGTTACAGATTATTATTAATCATAAGAGTTTACTATAGATACGTTGAATAACCTACAAGAGTATAGTATATTATTACATATCTGCGTATTTCGAAGCTATTGAAAATGTATGATGTATTGTAAAATAACGTTTAAATATGGCGACGAACTTATTTCTTTAAGAGTATATAGTATATTATTACATATCTGCGTATTTCGAAGCTATTGAAAATGTATGATGTATTGTAAAATAACGTTTAAATATGGCGACGAACTTATTTCTTTTAAACTGACGACAACTCATCATACAAAACATACTGTATTTATGTATTCCCTTTCTCTGCTGATATGTTTTCTACAGTGTGTTTTTAAATATTATACCCCGTTCTCTCAAGAATGCATAAAATTTTCGAAATATCTGTTTATTATTTTACTTAGCACATATAACCTACTAAGTATGTCCTAATGGTAAAACTGTAATCGACGAGATCTAATATCATAGTAATATTATAACAGATTAGGTGACCTAACAAACTCTTTAAAGAAATGTTTATTTACATGTATGAGATAGTATTTAACATAATGTCCTTACATACTGGGTTACGATAGAGACGGATAATCATACGAGCTGCTGAAATGTATGATATATTGTAAAATAACGTTTAAATAAGAGTTTACTTTAGATGCTACGAATATCTATATGGTGTATAAACAATAAGAACGTATATGTAGAAATCGCTTACAAGGGTAGTAGATATAACGAAAAGGGTTAAAATCTGTTCAAAATTACATTACGTCTAGAAAACTAGAAATTAGATAATTGTAGCATACGCATGTTAAATGTACCTATTCTTCACCTCGTCTGTAGCAGATATAATGAAAAAAGGATAAAAATCTGTAGTATAGGGTTTATGCTTATACTCAGGCTCGCAATCATATGTAGCGTATCTAAGCTTACATAGTATAATTATTTTCTCAACGTAGGATAGAACAACCGATTGCTCTGGTCGATCAGTATAAATAGACGGATAGTGTTCCTGTTCCTTCATTAGTCGAGATGGAGCAGCGTAAGAAGAAGAATGGCTCTGGTCGACAGGATTGCAAAATACAGTGTCCGGTTTGCTTCAAGTCTTTCGCGAGGCCATTCACCTGCAAGAGACACGTAAAAACCATACACGATTCAAACAGAATCTGCTGTTCTAGCTGTGTCAAAACTTTTTCAAGCTCTGACAGCTTAAAAGACATACGAAAAGCGTTCACGAATCAATCAAAGTCCAGTGTTCATCTTTCACGCATCGACAGCTATAAAAGGCATTTAAAAACGTACATAATAACGCAGATGTTGTAAAGACGGCTCTGGTAAAGGAAGAAAATGGACCTATTGATATCGATGAGACAGAAGAAGAAGAAGAAGAAGATATGACTTCAGCCATGCATTTGGGGTATTGATGAATGTGGTTCCTCGTTTACCAACTATGATAGTAACGAAGAGTTGAACAAGGAAAGGGCTACCGGTACAGTTCCAATGAGTCAGTCGTCGGACTTTATACGTATTAGTATTGCTGCGAGGGCATACGACGACTCAGAGACCCGTAGAACTACAACAGTCGTCATAGAAAACAACTTATGATCTATATTCTTGTATTATGTTATGTATACTAAATAAATGTTTGTAAAATAACTTTATGTTTTATTTATCACGCCCATACTCTGATTTCTTGTCTAACAGGGTGGACTCAGCCATTTTTGTTTCAAGACTGTTTCTAGTCTAAGGATGTATAGCCCCAGGGTTAATTAATTGAGTTTGACCTGTAGAGCATATTATGTTAGCGTTCAGTTAGTATGGCTTTGATATCCCTAATTGTTATTTACGCCAAACCTGACTACATGTATTGTTAAAGTAAAATTTAGAGGTAATATACAGGAATATATGCGACTGTATCCGATCTCTAAAATATAAGCCATTTAAGTCTTTTAAATATTACTTTGTAGAGCTATGTTCAACAGGTATGCGCTAAATATGTTAATGTCAGCATTGTACATAAAATATATATATAGGTCATTTGTTGCACGGAAAATTAAACTTCTCTGTAACGTATATCCTATATTACTTTGTACAACTGCGTTCATCAGGTATGCAATCAGTAGTAGAGTATCATACGTACCTGGTATAATATAACGCTTATCAGTAGGTCCCTCGTTAGGAATTTTAAAATAACGAAATTTTTATTGAATCAGCTAAATAGATAGTGTACTTATAAGTGAATCTCTAAATAACGAATGCGTTAACAGAACTCCTGCATTAATATACATAACGTTTCATCGTGTTTTTTCAAAACACATTTCATTGTAAAAGAATAATTTCATTGTAAAAGAATAAGAATAATTTCAATTTTATTTATCAGGCGATATACATTATATTATTTTCATATATTAGTATGCAAATTTATCGTTTCAATAAAAGTAAAATATTTATCTGATTTATTTCTCCAGGTTAAGTTTTCAGGGTTCTCATAACTGTAAATTTTGCAAGAGGTAACTACCCTGTGTTTCAAAGTTATAAAGACCTAAACATATGTTATAGACTTATATTTCGAAGGTATCGAAAATGGGATTATTGTGTAATCAAATGTTTTAAATTTTTTTTTTTATGTAAATTAAATAATCATTAGGGTTTTTCTGAAGAAGGTTTTCCTGAAAAATGCTATATAAAGTCAACCTAATTATGATTAAATGAGAAAACCTATTATTAAGCTGTTCAAAATTCGAATGTCTAGAAAAAATGGGTAGCTCTTACTGAATATACGAAGAATACGTTTTAGATATGTATTGAGATACATAACATTTCTGTCATATATGAATTTGTATACATCGATCTAGATCCTGCTACCGTATATGTTTAACATAAAAATAAATGAAAACTATAAACTTCTTTTATCGTTTTTATTTATAAAATTTTAATAATAATATTAAATGTTTGCATTGTACGACATACTGATAGGGTAGGTGAATTGCAGGCATTTAGCAGGTCCATGTTTGGTGAATCTTTTGGGTAGATTAATAATCTAATCTACGCCTTATGTACTAAATAAAAATAGAATTTCTCACAGATAAACTAAAAGCTATGCGAAGAAACGGTTGATGCAATAGCGACGGATGCTGCCACGCATTCAGGTTCCTACATTTAATTCAGCACGAGTTTCATAGATATCCTTTCCGATTTGTAAATAATATTTGATCTGAATAACCTAGTGTCAGACTGTTTCCTGTAGAGCAATTCTGAGCGGTCCTTCTTCCTACGGTAAAACTAATGTTATGTTAGGTCTACTCATTAATGAAAACGGATTAAAATTTGGAATTATCTGCCTATACGTTCGAAACTCATCCAGTTTTTGTAATTGATTGTTCAGAGCGGGTAGAGAGTTTCTCGCATATACGAACTTAGGAGCTAGCTGCTGACTCTGCATGACATTAGATGATTTTGATAATGATAGATGATCGTGATAAAGAATGATGTTATTTATAGCAGTGACTTTATTACAATTCTTACTAGAATATAATTGTATGATATCACATCATGATATGTACCTACAATTCGATTACCTACATTTTGACTACCTAAATTAGACCTTAGTCTAAGAATAATCATGTGTTTTATCGTTATCTTATGATATCAGGAATGCAATACTTCTATTAATCTTTAGTTTAGCGTAGATATAAATCTCTTTGTATAGCTCAATAAATGATAGTTATAGGGCTGTATTGACTTATATAACATTTCTCTCATATATGAATATTTTAGTTCAGAGAGCATTTACAAACAATGTACAATTTATACAAAGCAGTAATTAAGAACAGGGTAAGATAATTCGTATGATCTATTAAATTTCAAATAGTAATCTGCTGTTCAGCTTGATTTAATTTTCGTAAATGTCTAAATATTACAAACATACAAACAAAATAGACTTAAGTAAGAAACAAAACGTATACATTACATATCTAAAATTGTACAACATATTGATAGGGTAGGTGAATTGCAGGCATTTAGCAGGCCCGTGTTTCTAACTGCTGATCTATAGGCTAGAAAAATCATAAAAGTATTAGGCAATGTTCATTGAATAGACTCCCTGCTTCATTTCATAACTTATTTGTTTTAATAAATAGACATTAGTCAAACGATGGATATACTCATGTCTTTACCTTCAATATATAATATATTTATTTATGATATCTTGTTAATGATATGTGTTGTGATCTTGATTGACTGTAATCTTTTTCCTGTAAGATGCTATAAAAGCCGTAATTAATATTTCTTAATATATATAGTTTAGTTTAATCCGTGTATGTATTTTATACTTGCATTTTTTTTATTTCACAATATATAACTATATACAATTTATTTTAAAACCGTTTTTCTGAAATTTCTAGGTTTTAATACAAACAAAATTGATTTAGGCTTCAGGAAATATCCAAACAGATTTACTCAGAATTTACGGTTGCTATTAAATAATAATTAGCCGTCGGCAACTTTTAAAATATTTCGATTAAACCAATAGTTTTTCATGTTTGAATTTTAACTTTCTACACCCGCTAATTGGAAATTCATTAGCAATGGTGAAATCATCGTTTACAATCAAGGCGTCATGTTTTTACCTTACCGATCTCATTTAATGACTCATGATAATAATCATAATTGGCTTATAATTTTTGAATCCTAAAGATTTAATATTATTAATGTACAATATTTATAAATATTTTCCGGGAATTATTTTTAAATAAATTGGATTTAATCAAATATACGTGAAAGCATTTTTAGAAATAACTCGTATGCAGTAATTTAAAAGACAAGCTCCGTGGTCTCGGGGTTAAGCTATGGACATTTTGTTATCGCTTAAACTTATAACTAAAACACGTCTTTGCTAATGATTTTGTTGAGATAATGGATATCATATCTGATAATATGAAATTACTAACATGTATTATGTTATGAGTACGTGGTCGCTAGTCAACAATTTTTTTTTATAAGCCGTTTACAGTGCTTTAATAGATTACCTCGTTGGTGTAGTGGATGCATTGGCTGGCTACCATTCGAGCGGTCCCCGGTTCAAACCCTGCCGGCTCCATTGGTTTTGTAAAAAAGTATAGCGGGTTGCCTATCTACAGGCGTATAGAAATCTACTATACCGATCATATGACGTCACCGATAGATGGCATTAGCAGCGCTAGGAATTCAAATCTTTCAGCGGGAAATGATGACAAGTTGGAAATGAGGAGAGAGAGGGAGATGAGAGATGAGATATGCAGATGATCCCGCGAGATAAAAAAAAATGATCCGCTAATGACCCCGCGAATTAAATTACTAAAAATTCAAATCCAAGGGCGGGAAATCTAAGATGACAAATTGAAAATGATAGATACAAATGGCGGATAGGTAAATGACATTCAAAATTGACAGATTCAAAATGACATTTCAAAATGGCTATTCAACATGACGATTCAAAATGGCGATTCAAAATGGCTATTCAAAATGGCGTTTCAAAATGGCGATTCAAATAGCGATCCAAGATGGCGATTCAAAATGGCTATTCAAAATGGCGATTCAAAATGGCTATTCAAAATGGCGATCCAAGATGGCGATTCAAAATGGCTATTCAAAATGGCGATTCAAAATGGCTATTCAAAATGGCGATTCAAAATGGCGATTCAAAATGGCGTCGACCAATCAGAAGCAAGGGGAGGAGCTACAGGAGTAGGGATAGCCAATCAGAGAGCAGTAGGCGTGGCCAAAAAAAAAGGAGTGGGAGGCATCTCAATGGGTGGAATACCTACTCATTTTCAATCATGTCTCACTACATTTATTTTAAATAAGATTTCCAAATTTTCAAGCGCGACTCTCACAACATATCCATTCCAAATGATTTTGGATAAGTGGAAGCCATGATTTCGTTTTGCCAAGTTGCAAATACAGCATTTACTTTGTTTTTAATTTTTATTGGGTCGCGCTAGAGTCACTCTATATTACTTATAAGAGTTGAGCCAACGCGAATGTCAATCCGCCATTTTGGATCCAAAAATATACATTGCAAAAATTATTGGTTGTTTGCCTAGCAAATGTCAAATGTTTCATAACCTGACATTTACTTCATTATAATTTACCATAGCTTATTTGAATTGATTAATATAATAAAATTCCTAAATAGAGTAATATATATTCATATTTATTTGCAAAATGGAGAAAAGAAGAAACTACTCTCAGCTACAAAAAAACTGTTAATGTCTCTTATGCTCTAGTAAGTCAATTTCCATTTGAATTATTTCCGTAATAAAAGCACTTGAAAAGCAGTGAAAATATTTTGCTTTATTAAATCGTTTTATTTCAGAGTTATTACTCAGTAACATATTTTGCATATTTTATCAAATGGGTCGACTAGGAAAGATTTTTAACTTCAAGCTGTCGACTGATAAGTTTTTTGTAAAGACCTATTCCTTCTACCTATTCCACTAAAGTTTTTGCAAATGTATGGCATACATTTAGGCAATAACATTTTTGTGTTAATATGTGCTAGTCTGGAACGTGGAGACAATGTATAATTAGAAGCAAGACTCCATATTATTAGTGAATTACAACTTGTACCTATCGAGATCAATCATGCAAAACTAAAAGATCTTCAAGCCCTTTGTGAAGTATTATCTAATATAGAACACCGTGGTTTCTATGATATTCTGGACACTAATGAATACCCAGGTGATATTATCGAGGGCGACAACAGCAGGCTTACACATATTTTTTCTTTCATGCTAGAGATGAATCTTTTGTTTAAAAAAGTATATATTTTAGTTTTTTTTTAATCTTCCAGACCGATATATTATAATTAAAATGTATCTTATGTTTAATAAAAAAGTAACAAATCTGTTTTGCAAATTTTCGTCAAAAACCACAGATTTTTGGATTGTGTAAGAATGTTTCATAAACTGCACATAGTTTCAAATAATACAAATTCTGGCCTTACATTAGTTTTTGGTTCTCCTCAGGGTTCTAGTTTTTTGGCAAATACCGTGTTTGACATCAACCCTTCAATTGCAATTTATATTTCTTAAAAACTTGAAATAGATAAGAGAAATACAAGAAAAATACATAAAAACTCTTCAATTTACTAAACATCATATTATTTGTCAAATTAAGAGCGATCTTTTCATCACCTTGTAACTTTATTTGGCAGTTAATTTTTATGGATACGATTGTAGAAACAGTTGTAACCATATAGCAGGTAACTTCAACATAAATTTATGAGGAAGTGGAAAGACCTGTCCTATTATTACATAATTTTGTCAAACTTCGTGTTTTTAAATTGGCATTAGTGCAAATGGATCCAAACAATCAGCGTCAATTCCCGCGTTGGCCCAACTCTTATAAGTAATATAGAGTGACTCTAGGTCGCGCCAAAAGACTCATCTGCACTCTTGTGATATTTTTTTAAAAGAAATTATGCGGTAGCTTTGTTGCAATATGTATGATCACCAATACAGTAAAAATAGAGAGAATACAGGGTGTCCCACAATGCTGTTTACACGCAATATCTCCCCTATTTGAAAAGATAAAGAAATCAACCAAAAACTATTGCGAATGACTCAAAATGGACCTTCAGAAAACATCTTTACACGCTGGTATGCCAACTAATTAATTTTTAAAATTGCACTCTCTGTTTTTTCTCACGGAAATGTATCCTCAATGTATCCTACATATTCACTAACTAAATTATTTATTCAAAAATTAGAGCCGTATCGAGAAAGCATAACCGAGAAACCATAAACGAGAAACCATAACCGAGAAATCATACCCGAGAAACCACAACCGAGAAACCATAACCGAGAAACCACAACCGGGAAAACCAAAGCCGTGAATGGAAACTACCGAGAATAACAAATACCGAGAATGCATGAAGTAATAATTAAAAGTTAGTAACTTTGATAGACATAAAAAAGACAGAGAATGCATAGATCGGGGAAGGACAGAAAAAGACTAACTGCGTAAACGAAAAGCTATGCAGCGGAGGTTAGGTTATAAGTTTGATAGATCTAACAGGGACAGAGGAGGATACATATGACGGGGAAAGAAAGGGAAAGACCAACGGCGTAAAGAAAACGCTATGCAGCGGAGGTTAGGTTATAAGCTAGTAAGTTTGATAGAACAGGGACAGACTCCAATAGTTAACGTGATGACTGAGAGAGAGATTAATTCTAACAGGAGGTGCTATGCAGTGGAGGTTAAGTTATAAGTTACTAAGTTTGATAGATCTAACAGAGACCGAGGAGAATATATATGGTGGGGAAAGAAAGGGAAAGACCAACGGTGTAAAGTTAGTAAGTTTGTTAGATCTAACAGGTACAGACTCCAACAGTTAACGTGATGACTGAAAGAGCGGGATAGAGACTAATTCTAACAGGCTATACGTGAGTGTTGATATTCTAATATTAATTAATTAAATAATTATTACTTCATATGCATGGATGCATTCTCGGTATTTGTTATTCTCGGTTGTTTCCATTCTCTACTCTACTACTGCCGTATGCAGAATGGAGTTAAGAATACATTTCCGTGAAAAAATACAGAGGGTGCAATTTGAAAAACTAATCAAGTTGGCATGATCTCTTAAACGTTGCTATGCAGCCAGCGTTCAAGGATGTTTTCTGAAGGTCCATTTTGAGTCATTCACAATAGTTTTTGGTTGATTTCTTTATCTTTTCAAATAAGGGAGATATTGCGTGTAAACAGCATTATGGGACACCCTGTATATGAATGACCATTCAATTTTACTGACATTTCAAAAATTATAAAATCTAAATATCTTACTTAAGATTGTCATAAATATTAACACGAATATTAAATTTAATTTATCAAAATTACAATCATTAAAATACAACACTGTAAAAACAACCGCTTAAAACTACGTCATTAACTACCGCATATCAAAGACATTTTGATGTTATACAGCGCCATCTATATTTATTGGTGCATTCCAATACATGCTTCCTTATTTGAACCTTGTTGCATGTTAAAAAGATTTCTGTAAAGAAACTATTTTATAATATAATAGGTGTATTCTTTTTACCACAGATCGTCTTAGTACTAAGATGTACTAAGCTAAGACAAAGTGCGATTAACTGAGACCATTGAAAAGTAAAAAGAACATAGAAACATGTTTATGGAAATAAGCAGAAACACACAACATAACCACAAATTTGTAATTGTTTGTGTTTTTCACAAGGACACGGAAAATATTATTTTATATTACATGCCTGCAATATACTATGATAATTGCTGCAACTTAAATTAATTTTCAATAAACCATGTATTTATTAGGGTGGCCTTAAAAAAAAGTTTTTTTCTACAAACAGGTGTAAACGATCCCAAATAATCAAAAAAGAAGGAGCAAATTAATTTTAATTTTTTTTAACAAGAAACCGTACCGCAATAAACTTTTTTGAAAAAATGCGTTTTTAGCGTGTAATTTTTTGTTTAAGTCAGACGTTGACTTTCTCCTATTCAAAATAATGTTTCAATTCTTTTTTAGATGATTCTAAAGTAAAAAGTTTCAAATTAGTTAAAATTAAATTGAATTAATCTTTGTTTTTCTATGAAAATACTTTAAATTGAAACAATATTTCTCAATAAATTTCACAACTTCGAGTCCGTTGTGGCACAGTTTTAAGTTTAAAAAAAGCGTTAAAATGAATTTGCACCTTCTTTTTTCATCATTTGGGATCGTTTCCACCTGTTTGTACAAAAAAACTTTTTTTAAGGCCACCCTAGTATTTATATACAGTGCGATTCTAAAGTATGGAATAAATTTGATAAAAGTGAAAGTATTGATTTTTGGGAAAATTCCAAAAACACGTCAATTTTGTTTTTAAAGTCCGCGCTTTTTGACATATCGGATATACAGGGTGATGTGTTTAAGTGTGGTGACTATAGCACTTTCCCGTTTTCATAATTTTTTTTCAAAAATTTTTTTATGTAATGTAACAAACTTATTACATTACCATGTTGGTATTGGATGGAGCGTCAGAATATGGAATAAAAAATAAAAGTTGCTATTTAAAAAAATGCCGGTGACGTCACCACACTTAAACGCATCAACCTGTATATTCGAATATTATGTCAAAAAATGCAGACTTTAAAAACAAAATTGACGTGTTTTTGGAATTTTTACAAAAATCAATACTTTCCCTTTTATCGAATTTATTCCATACGTTAGAATCGCACTGTATATACTTTTTATGATCAAACATTTGTTTACATATGACATAATAACGTCAAAAAAACTCTGTTTCACTTCATACTTTGAAGTAAACTAAATGACAAGCACAGGCTCAGGTGGGTCAAGGGGAACAAGATATCTCAGTACCAACTCACTTTGTGACAAGTAAATAGAACACAACAATTTACTAAGATAATGAGAATAAGTAAGAATCTCACTTTAAAAGACGTTAGATCTGTCAATGTCATTGCAATTATTACTAATGTTTAAGTTCAAGAGAATAAAATACTTCAGCTTTATACTTATTTTAAAATAGCTATTTATGTAACAAGTACATAATGTAGGACATTATAGACAAGCCCAGTTTATGGCCGAGCGAAGCGAGCAAGGCCTATAAAAAGGGCGAGTCTATAAGGTCCGATTATGTAAGAGTTGCATACAAAGCTTTATGCTCGATTCCTAAAATTGGCTAATCATCAAAAAAAAATCAGTTTATAAATTTGACATCTATTCTTGACAGAAGAAAATTTGACATGTAATATACAGTTGTCATACTTTATTTTACTACTATATACTTTAGTTTACTACTACCACTTTATTTTACGAGTACAATAATAAGCCAGTTCACTGCCGCAAAACAATACAATAAACAGTACTTTATAATGCAATCGGACATAATAGTTATTTATGTATTAAGGGCATAAAGAAGCTTTTATGGCCAGAAGCGTTATTTCTAGCCCGAGGCGTCAGCCGAGGGCTAGGAAAAGGCTGTAGGGCCATAAAAGCAAGTTATGCCCGAAATGCATACACTATTTTATGCACAGATTGTTTTTATCTCAAATCTATTATTGTGTAAAAAACATAATTAAATGAGTACGTAGGTTACATCAAGCCGCTGTACGTATACTTATGTGCTTATATACGAAGTACGTTACTATAGTTACTATCTAAAATACTTAATTTCAGCTTATTTTCATTGGTGATAAGTTTACAAATTATATTAAGAACCAATCAAGTTCTACAAATACAGCTCTGACATTTAATTGACGTTTCATTATTGCCCGTCGGATCATAAAGAGGCCCTTGGGGCATAGACAGTTATGTTCCGATAAATCTAGCAATAATAGTCTAATTATAATGCATCTGTGCATAAAGATTATTATATAAAAATGACAAAGTAATGCATTAAAAATTCTCAGGAAATTTTCCATATTTATTAAATTCTTTTTGCTTCTCATAAAGTCTAATAAGAAGCATAAATCTTTCTATTTCAGCGTCTTTCAAAACCAACAAACACTTTAAAAGTAAGAAATTCAAAAAGTAAACATAACTATAAAAGAAGAAATATCTCATTATAGTGAAGATGTGACACTTATAGTCGGTTAACGTGTTAATGAATGAGCTAAAAATGTATTTGGCGTGAAGATTGCCAATTGCCAGACGTGTTTACGGCTTAAAGTGACAATAAACGTGGAAATTCTCGAAATGTTTATGTATTCAGACAAGTTGATGTTGTAAAACTTGGATTAAAGTGGAACTCGTTCATAACTAATTTTGCGTAGGCACAACACATTTCTTGTTTCAACTTATACTTTTACTATGATTTCATGCACAAATTTAAGTGAACAAATTTCTTATTCTGAACCAAACTTTATTCAAGTTCTACCAAAAAGAAAAAGTAAAGTGAAAAGTAATTTTAAATCGCTTTTCCTATAAAACAGTTGACCGAAGTTGTGGATTGTGGGAGTTTCCATAATAAGAAAATCATGTTCACTAATCACTATTTGATAGTTTATCAATCAGTATGATTTGATATTAATGTTAGTATAAAAACATTTAAGAGATGTACACTTTGACCCAAATTAAATTGCACCCATTTTTAAATACTCATACCTATTTTATTTCCTAGCCAATTTTTACGATTTTCGAGTAAATTATAAATTAAATGGTTTTGCAACTGCCGGTTTTGTAAAAAGATTGTTTCGGAATCGTTATGGAAAATAACCATTTGTTAATTCACTAATATACAAAATGCCGAAAAAATTAGGATAAACGGTATAGGATTTTCAGAAATGAGGAGGTATCATGAGCTTAGAGAATAAAACAATCTCTGTGATAAAGTAATTACTGTGCAGAGAATCAGTTGAATTGTTAATTATAATTAGTTAATTTTACAACAATTTAAGATATCTAAGGCACGTCTACAACAAAATTAGACAAAAGAGTGCTAACTTTATTGACGTTAAATTGAGTTGATTTTTACTTATTAGAAAAGAGACAAAGCTCACATCTCTTGATCTCTTGATAAAGAGGATTATAAGATTGCAATCCCACTATGCTCCTCTAACAAAGTGAAAAATATAAGATCTCACTAATCATGCGACAACCAAAATTTAAGCCCTGGACTTTCTAAAAAAATGTATTTTTTGGGACACTTGTACTTAAGTGCTCATTTATATACTTAAGTAGCAATGATTCCGCCAGGGCCGGATTTAGACTTGATAAGGCCCTAAACTATTTGAGATATGGGGCCCTTTATAAGTCTAGTTATTATATATCAGTGCCAAATATAATTTTCGGATACCTAGTGGGTTAAACTGAAATACAATTAAGAAAAAAATGTTATCATGCAAAGTCTACTGTTATTTTGACTTGAAAATATAGAAAATGGGTTCTCTATTTTCTATATTTTTTTCAATTAAAATACGATCGCAGAAAAATTATTGCATGCAACACCTGTACTAACCATGTTAATTATGCACAACTATCCAACAAGGTTTTTTTTATCAAAATATTATAAAAAAAAATTAAATGCGGTAGAAAATATTCTTGCGTTAGTTAGGTTATGTGCGTACTTGTGTAAAATGCACTTACCTGAAATGTAACTACAATAAAGACACAAAAAAAACACTTTCCAAAATAATGTCAACAATCAAATTATCAAAGAAACTGTAAATACTAAATAAAGGTCAGAAATATTGTATCGTCTGCCGGCTCACTCGAACTACAAAAGGTCAGCGCATGCACATGCTCGAGTGTAGCGGAGCAACACAGGGGAATCCCCGTGTTTATAGTAAAATAAATTATATACTTTACACGTTCCATTTCTCTTATAAAATAATAATGAAATAATTTTAAAAATTACCGAAATTACCGGCATTTGCTGTCGAAATTTATCAGTAATTTCGGTAGTCGTAATTACCGGTAATACCGGTTATCGGTAATGCAAACCCTAGGCACAATAGTGCTTTGTTCTTCGAAAAGAACGCGCTAAAAAAAATTGGTTGAAGAGTATAGGACGTTCCGGACGTGCGGCATTGAGACAAATAATGCTGCAGTATATTTAAGTACATATATCTGACAATCGCTCACTCGGACAATTTTTTTGGGGGCCCCCAAGAAAGTGGGGGCCCTAAGCTATAGCTTGTGTAGCTTATACGTAAATCCTGCACTGGATTCCGCTAAATAACCGTTTATGTGATTGTAAATACCACGAGATCATTTAAATTTAAAATTAAAGTAGGCGGGAATTTTTTTATACGTTTGGCGATCCTGCCAATTGACTCGCTGTGTAAATTAGAGGTTATGCAATTTTATGTTCTAGATTAAACATTTTGGAGCGTCACTTTGACAATTCAAATCAAACTGTGAAGTGAACAGTTAGTGTTGCCAATCTAATTTAAAAATCACAGCCAACTTTAATTATAAATTCAAATGATCTCGTGGTAGCAACGGCCGCTAAAGCTCAAAAGCGTACGTTAAATTTATTATAAAAGCCTTTAAAATGAAGGTTTAAGGTTTAATGACCTAAACCTTTATTTTAAACGCAAGTGTAATACAACTGTTTATTCAATTTTGCTTTTCTAAGTTCTTCTGTTTTGGGCCAACCATTAATAGCTAAATTACAAGAGAAGTTCGAGATCTCACGCGTTTTTTAAGCACTTGCAATTATCGCATCGCCATGATTGTGGTGTATCATAGCAACGAGGGAATGTTTACAAATAATACAAAAATTTCGAAAATAGTGTATTAAAGAACGAGTTTCATAAGGCAACATTTATTGCACGAGTCCAAATCTAGAAAACGAGCCGCTTGTGGCGAGTTTTATCCAATTATATTTCTGGATTTAAAATTTAATCCTGATTAAGTTAATTAAAACTTAATCAAGCTTTGTGAAACCAGCCAAAAGACTTGTAAAACTGACAGCTGACCTGTAAAACTTTTACAAGTTAGTAGAATATGACATTTATAGACTAATTGTCATAATAACATCTACGTCTACGCACACTTCCACGGATGATAAAATTACTAAGAAAGTGTCACATTTTGTTGTCATTGTTAGGACTAGAACCAGGTTTTATAGATACAATAAATATTGTGTGTAATTTACGAATGAATAACAAATAAAATATTGTGCATTATACGCAAGGTAAACTGTCAAGAAGGTGACAGGCTCACCCGTCGGCTCGCCGGTCATTTCCTTCTATCGCCAGTAAAAACGTGTTTACCTTGCTAATAATGTAAAATACTATTAAACCATTAGAGGAATAAAATTTTTATTTTGTCGATTATTAAACAACTGCTTTAATGGTGTGTATCCAGGCAAATAAACATGACTTTATATCAGACAAAATTGAATAAAATTCTTATTTACGATCATACAGAAAGTTACCACTTTTTACACTGATTTTCGTATAAATTTTGTGACATGTCACAAAATTAAAAAATATATATCAAATACGATGAATACTTTAATAAAGCGTTATGATCATAGATAAAATGTTGTAAGACATATACGTGTAAAAAGTCTCTTCGTGTGTTAAACCGTTAGCGCAATAAAGAATGGCTTTTTACACTTATATCTTAAATGTCTATTAAGATATAATAGATTAAGCCTAGATATTTAAGAGGCTATGTGAAAAACAATTGCATAATTTCTAGTGTTGCCAACTGTCATGCTACTTACCAAAATATCCCTAACAAATTTTATTCAAAACAGTATTCTTTTTTTATTATTTAATAATGAAATAACGCACATAGAAAAAATAGTATAAAGTATTCGTTTCATAAGACGTTTTAGCGCACTTGTCCTTTAGGCCAGTAATAGACGAGCTTACAACACGCTGCGTTTTCTCCGTCGTATTGAGAACTGTATATTCTAGTTCAAGAACATACACAAGCAGAAGAAGAATTTTTCGGGATATTTTCTGTGATCGGAAAACTGAAAATGAAAAATTAAAATGTCCTGTTTAGAACCTGGTACTGATGATGGGGTGTACCCGCTAACGACGATGTCTTCGTCTTCATTCTTTTAGCACTAGCACAAAGCTGCAATGCATCCAGCTTGCACATTATCCCTTTTTATACCGACCGTAGTTTCCACAAATAAAGTGGTTCAAAAAACGAGCCCGTTATTCAACAAAGACGTGGTTATTCAACCTATCTTTGATAGGTGTGGCTATGCTTTCAAAGGAAGAGTTGCACTCCCTAACGTGAACCGCTATCCTAATCTTTATTCGGAAATTGGGCAGATTTGTAGAATTTTCAATTTTTTAAACTTACCTTTTTACCTAAACATTTGGTTGCTATGATATTTTTACCTGGGTGTTCCCAAGGAGATTTGTTTTCAAAAAGTAAACAAAAAATTCAGAATAAAATTTTTTTTTCATAACGCTTGCCTTTTCCAAAAATAATTTCTATTGAGAGGATTTACAAATAAAATAATCTTGAATCACAGGCTGAGGTATGTTCGAATTAATATTCTTGTTTCTCTTTTATTGAAGTGGAAATTAATTTTTAGTAAATCTGACACAAGATTATCATCGATTTTATCGCACGTCGAAGTACTAGCCCGAAAGAAAAACAACGTGAAAACCCTTTTTTTATAAAAAGGTATGCTTGTAACTTTCAAAAGATGTTCTGAGTAGATCTTGTAAATAAGATTATTTTAGGGTTTTTTTAATAATCATATCGTAACGAAACCAAAAACGAGAATCCTTTCGTCATACCTTAACCAACCTTAGAAAAAGGAGTAAAAGACCCCTGCTGTGCAGCTCCCGGATACTTTTTGGTATACTCGTCAGCCTGGTGTTCCCGATCTAAGCCTGCCTGTCCCTTCCCGAATATCTACTTGAGAAGCGAGTTCTATATTGCAATTTTGTCTTTTCGACATTTCCAGAAAACAATTTTATCTGGTTTGAAAAAATTTAGTAGACTACTGTCAAATTGACACGAAAACCTAAATTCTAATATATAAATAATACTTCGTATTCAGATCAACCAAAACCTATGATGTTCACTTTTCTATGGTAAAAGAAAAAATTTACTTATGTATCCATACTGTGTGAGCTTTGGAGTTCATGAACTTTAAGGTAAAGTCGCAAATGAGTAATGTTAAATGACTACAACAAAAATAATTAACCATATCACAACAATAAAAATTGACATTTCTTTTTTATTAACATGGGTCATGAATGTATCTGTATAGGCAAAGTAGAGATTTACAATAAATAACCGAATGCAAGTTTATCTCATCCATTTATTTCATAGAGCATATCTTAATTTCTTAAATCCACAAGCTTTGCTCACTGATGAACAGCTGCCGTCTGCCGGTGGTAAATACCTGCTCTAAGGTAAGTCTCCTTTGAGTACGGTATGCCATAGATTTACGGAGGGAAAAGAAGTTTTTGAAGTAGGTGATAGCGGAGGTGGCTAGGGGGATGTCAAGGGGTTGTCAAAAAAGAGTCTATGAAGGCCTCCTTGCTAGATTTCGATCTCCCCATAACTGCTACTAGGATAAACGGTCAAGCAGTCGTTGAAGATGTCGGACTTTATTACTAGTATCCGAGACTAGCCCGAAGATAGAGAGAGGGCAGTTGTTAGAGGTGTCGGGAAGCACTAGGCTTCAAGACTAGCTTGAGGGCAGACCACACGACGTTCACCCTTAGAACTGGTCGTTGTCTACCCCATACCAGGCTTTCACCAGGGTGCACCAGGCCTATAACTGGGAGATCGGGATGGCAAACCCATTTAAAAACCAAGTCCCGCCACATTGAGGTTGGATTCGATCGGGCCGTGGCCCCAACTCTGGCTCGGTGTACTGAACTGACCTAAGTTGAGGGAATAGTCCTAATGCTGGATGAGGCACTTCACCAGTTCCACAAGTGCCCGCTAGAGCTGTACAACGAGCTTCAAAACGATTTGGCAAAACTAGCACCAGCCAAGTGAAACCAATGCGTGGACGTCCACCAACAGTAGAAACTCTCAGGTTACATAAAAAGTTGTACTGTAAATTTCAGACAGATCCTTTGTCATCCGTGTGCAAGCTAGCAGAAATCACTGGAGTATCAGCTGTCACGGTTCAGATGACGAAAACCAAGCTTGGTATAAAAACAAGTAGGAAGCAGAAAAAGGTGTAATACACTGATAGCTAGCTTGAACGCATTAAAAAGGGTGCTAGGAAGCTCTATACAATGAGTTTGCCATATAGAGGCAGTATCTTCTTTGTAATTGATGATGAAACCTAAAAGTGTTTGCTGGTACATCTCAAATATCGGGTGTGAAATTTTACTGCTCTGTGCTAAATCAAGGTATCCCTGAAGAAGCTAAAAAGCAGTAGAAGACCAAATTTGCTTGCATTTAGTCTAGTACCTGGTAGGCCATTGCAGAAGTCATTGATGTTTCAGAGCCATTCATTACATCAGTCACTATTAATGGAAAAAATTTACCTGGAAGAGTGCCTTAAGAACTGGCTTTTGCCATTTCTAAAGGGAAGGCAAAGCAACAAGTTTGTTTTATTTTGGTCTGATCTTGCGCCTGCACATAATTCGAAGAAAATGATAAATTTCTTGAAAGCTAGAAATTGTAATGTGTAAGCAAGACTGATAATCTACCAAATCTACTGCGGTATCGACCTGTTGAGTTATTGGGCTTTTTGTAAAGCAAATTATAAGCTTCTTAATGAACTAGTGAAAGGTTTCCCAGGTTTCAGGGCGAAGACGGATTCAACTTGGCAAAGAACCTCAAACCAAGTGGTAATGGAATCGGGAAATAATCTGTTTAAGAACTTCCGAAGCAACTTGCTGATTGTGTCCAAAAAAGGGCCATTTTCAATATAATTTAAATATTTATAAAGTCTTTTTGTTCAATGTTTTTATAAGGTTTTTGTTATTGATCTAGTCCTAAAACTTGTTTTGATTATTTGTGACCGAAAATACCGACACTTCGCCTGAAACACCCTTTATATCAAGTGTTTTATATCTTTGTTTGAACTTCGAAAATTTATCATTTATCTACCTAATTCATTTACTGAAAGCACCAAATGTTTTACTTATTACATCTGATATATACGGATGCATCGATGGAATTCATTCAAGACTACTACTTTGCAAACTTTGTTAATCTACTGCCGACGTCAAGTTGCTTTAACTTACCCAAAACAGAACTTGTGCAAAACGATATTTTTTATTCGAGGGTCACGCTATATATTTTGAGGTACAAGAAAACTACAAGTTTTTTTAGGAAAATGATTTTATTTATGTTCAAAGTAATCACCACCTACATCAATACACGTTTGTAACCGAAGCTTCCACAACTTAAACGCTTGAAGCCAGTCATCTTTTGGAATGCTCTCAAAAAATGATAAATTGCTTCATCTATCTCATCCTCCGTCGTGAAACGTCGACCACGTAAATGTTTCTTTAGGTTAAAGAACAACCAGAAATCACACATGGCCAAATCAAGCGAATAGGGTGGCTGTTCAATGACTGTTACATGATTTTCACGTAAAAATTCAACTGTCTGTTGTGTAGTGTGTGACGATGCATTGTCGTGATGCAACATTAACCCGCGAATATTGACTGACACAAGCACTGCAGGTAAACATTTTGTGGTGTACCAGTTTGCTGTAACTGGACGTTGATCTTCAAGCTTAATTGCTTTCACTAATCCTCTACTGCGAAAGAAAACGGCGTACATAACTTTCTTGGCAGACCTTTGCTTTTTCGCCATTGTTGGTGCATCTTCGTGAATCCACACACGGCTCTCCTGGCGGGTAGGAATATCATAAAATGGTATGTATGTTTCATCACCTGTTACTATTTTATAAAGAATACGATGCCCACCATTATTTAACATTTCTAACGTTTCCCGCGCGATTCTTACTCGCTCTGCCTTTTGGGAATCGTTAAGCGTATGTGGCAACCAAGAAGTAACAATTTTTTCATATGAAGATGATCATGTAAAATGGAATTTACTGTTGCGGATCCAACACCAAGAGTTGCCTCAATCGCTTGATAGGTGCATCTTGGATCTTCTTCGATCATACATCTCAATGTTTCCAACAGTAACTGATGCACAGGGCCTACCAGCACGTGCCTCATCACCAAGCGATATCCGTCCTCTTTTAAATTCGCTATACCAGCGAAACACAGTTGCGCATGAAGGACTTTCATCACCAAATGCGCGTTGCAACCGTTCAAGACTTTGTTGTTCACTTAAACTGACCTTGAAATCATAGTAAATCATAGCGTGCAAATGTTCTCTTGACAAATCCATGTTTCGACATGACAAATCGTATGTACCATGTTTACTCTGTGACAACAGCGACTCAACTGTTGTCAGAGCTTACTAATGAAGGATGGTGGTATGTAACAATGCCGTATTGCCAGTTTAGAGCTCTGCCAATATTTGTGCACCTGATACCAGTGGTCGATTTGAGAAGTGATGTAATTGAGGTAGTAAATGCTATTTTAATAACTTGAAGATGGATGATAGTTGTTCATGGCCGCCCTTTTTTAATTTTTTAAACAAAGGATTAAAAAATGTCTTTCTATTTTACTAGCACATGCAAATCATTATAATCCGAACATGATTGACACTTTAATTAAACAAAAAGATTATAGGTTAGCTATCAAAAGAATATATCCCATTGACAATCAAACAGAAGACACAAATTACATATCTATACCATATTTTGGCAAAATATCAGAAAAAATTGCACATATACTAAGAAAAACCAACAATTATAAAATAACATTTAAAACCAACACTAACACTTTTTCATTTTTATTTAATGCTAAAGACAGAACACATGATATCATGAAATCGGGCATTTACCGTTTAAATTGTTCTTTTTGTAGTTCGGTATATATTGGACAAACACTTCGAAATTTTGACAT
This sequence comes from Agrypnus murinus, assembly GCA_929113105.1. NCBI lineage: Eukaryota > Metazoa > Arthropoda > Insecta > Coleoptera > Elateridae > Agrypnus > Agrypnus murinus. Next base: position 123,002,906 of record OV816024.1, on the reverse strand, counting down.
AAGATATAAAGAACACGTACGTCATTACAAAAATAAACATCCTGAAAAATCGAATTACGCCAAACACCTTTTAGAACAAAATCACACAATGACACCTCAAAATAATATTAAATTCCTACATTTTTGTAATAACAAACGCAAATTAGACATTTTAGAAGCCTTTGAGATATACAAACACAAACTCAGGGTACCTTTAATGAATGAACAACTTGAGTTCAGTAATTCTCCGTTACTGGAAGTATTAGATGTTTAATTATGATTTTTATTATTAATTTTATTATTATTATTATTATTTTATCTAGTTACCTATTTTGTATCTACCTTAGCGACGTGTTTGTTTATAATTATATTACCTTTGATAATGACAGCATAGCTGTCGAAACAATATTGTCAGGTATATTTTAATAAAACTGTGAAACTTTTAATAATCTTTATTTATTTCATGATTATGGAGTTCCACAAAATAAGGCTGGAAACAATAAACAAAAAAATTTCTATTTTACGTCTATAATAAAGCTGTTAAAGCACCCAAAGCTCATTTGAGTGCTTTAATAGCTAAACTTTTCCAAAGTTGGTAGTAGTGAAAAAAAAATTGAAAAAAACAGAAAATTGACAAAAACCTCACTCTAAAAATTTGAATTTTTAAATGTCACATCAGTGTTTAAACTACCACAAAATTCCCTAAATTTTAGAATTGCGATTTTTTTATTTAAGAAGAGCACAAAGGGCGCAAAATAGAAAAAAATGCATAAAAAACTCGTTTCATAAGTCATTATTGCACTCGTCCTTTAGAAAATTTGAAGCGAACGGCTCGTTTTCTAAATTTGGACTAGTGCAATAAATCTTGCCTTATCAAACTCGTTCTTTAATATACTATTTTAATCTGGGAATTCTTCAAATGGAGAAATATATTATGGTGACTTGGAACATTATATCATATAATTATACATTATAATCATTCGTCGGGTTCATATGAAAAGTGCGTAAGTGCCAAAATTGGAAAAATTGAGATTTTAACATCATCTGGTTAAATATTACTTTTTCTATAAAATAACTGTAAGAAATCCCGAAAATAATTAGTAGATATCGCTTAAATAGCAAAAATAAAACCAGACACACGTGCAAAGCATTGACAGCAACATGAAAAAGTGTTACGTTTCTTGTAAACAGTATTTTTAAACTTATGCACTTTTCATGTGAAGCCGATGATATAACATTAGCTTGGTAAAGATGTTAGCATTAGGGCATGTGTTCTTACTATCCATACCACTTCAGAACTATCTCTCATTTGAAATTAATAAATGAAGCCTGAATGTTAAAGATTTGCTTAGGAAACTGTATTTACTTATATCATTCCGAATATTTTATTTTTGATAAAACAAGTTATGAATCAATTCTTAACTCAAATTTGGTTTTAATAGTTGTGTTATTAATCTTTTTTATATTCTAGGTATATTTTGTGGCGGATACCATTATTCCTTGAAAATGTACACCTATGAAAGGGTGCGAGCTCGAAATTTTGCACGTACCTGGGGATTTGTCCAATGTTCTCAAGCAATTCCTATTGTAATTGGAGTTCCTTTTTCAGGTAATTATAATGTAGTAGTGTAAAGGAATAATATTCTTAATAAATTTTAAATTATACATTATGCTAATTTTAATTTTTTAATTTTTCAGGTTATATGAATGAAAAATGTGGAGAAAAGACAGGGTATTACTTTAGCTCAACATGTGTGTTAGTGGGTAGTTTGACACTGTTTCTAATTGATTTACATAGAAGAAATATTGCCCGACATAAACATACAAGAGAAAATGGGACACGCCATGTATGTGTTAATGAAAATTGCCCCCAACGACGAAAACTATCGTTTTCGCAAGAGCCTGAAAATGAAGCTGGTGTGACAGCAGGAGCAGCAGCAGCAGCTCTCGTCTTAGGGGCAGATTTAGCTCCAAATCAACCAGCTGGTATTATAGATAATATTGTTGGTTCTAATGATAAACCTGAGCTGACATGTATTTCGGAAGAAGGTATAGCAGACATGGATCTTCCTGATAATTTATTAGATGATTTAGATTACATTGGAGACTGCATAACTTCATGTAATAAAGTAGAGAATTATCTTATGCTTAGCGAGTTTGAAAATAATCTCATAGCAGAATTGCCTGTGATATTAGACAGGAAAGGTAGAAGATGGTCTTTGGCACGATCACGACTTGCTTCAGGAGCAACTGAAGACCCGCCAACAACTAATAATGAAGAAGAGACGAATGGCGTTAATAGGACCAACAATTCTAAATGGAAGACCTTTCCGAATCGGGTTATTACAGTAATTGACGAATCGTCCGTTTAAATATTAATACTGAATAAATAATAGTTGTTTACTGCCGTATAGCTAAAGAGACTACCTCATAGGAGTTTTAGAACTCAAGTACGTAATATACGAGTACAATAACTCTGTGTGTCAAATACCTAGTGGGAACTTCTGTATTATAATTCGTAGTATTTATAAATTTAAATTATACTTTATTATTTAAAATGTGTTCTTCATTGTTTACGTAAGTGTTCTCAAATAATTTATATACCGAAAATTGTGGCACTCTTTATTAAAATTATCTATAATACTGTGTAAGAAAACTTTTTATTACCTATATACATTTACGGCCAATGCAACACACATTAAAATTTTTAAGATTTTGATTTCTCAAATGTAATATTTTCAAATTTGGACAATATTTAAACTCACTCAAAATCCCAAACGGTTTTGATAATTCAGTGATAGGATAGAGTGCCTACCTAAATTAGCATCACAATAACTGTGTTGTTCTTTTAGGAATTGTTAAAGAATTTATTTGCCTGTGTTGCTTTGAATAAAGAAATAAAAGTTTTGTTGGTGTTTTGTCTAATAATGAATGGTATTTTTCTTCATCTTGATGATCAGTAACCTATCCAAAATATAACAAAATCAGGGACGAACCCATGGGGGGGGATGGGAGGGGAAGCTCCCCCCTCAAAGTTGATAATTTTGAGCATGAGTTGGCAATTTCACAATTTGAGAAAAATGAGAAGATAAGAAAATGTGTCCAAAATAATTTATTTTTTTAAATTTAATCTAATTGCCATGCATACACGTTGGAGAGTTTTAAATAAAAATAAGATTTGTGTAAAATACTAATTTTGCTTCATTTAATGTTAGGTACAAATAAAAAAATTTTCTTACTAGTAGTTGGTATTTCCATCGTAATAAGTTGGCAATTTTAAGGATACACCCCTCAAAAAAAACTCTTTAGGTTCGTCCCTGACTAAAATGATGGAGATTTGACAAAAGTAAGTGGCTATAACCAATTTTTCAGATGGGTCTAGAAACTTTTCCTTAATAGGCATTTCTCAAAATGTCGGAAACCGAATAAAACTTTAATGATTTTGGTCAAATTTGTCAAATGAAGAAATGCATTTCTCCGATAGTGCAAGAAAAATAGCAGAAATAGAGGTCATATTTTTGATATCACAGAACCACACCTTCTAGACAAATCATTTGCCGGACTCGGAATAAGTAAACAAAAGTTTGGACTTTTTTAAACAGAGAATCATATTGAGAAAAAAACAGAATGTAAGTTTTTCATTGAATACAAAATAGTTTTCGTATGAAATTTTGCAAAATGCAAAAAGTTCTTGTATACGGTAAGAAGGACCTTCTGCAAACCTTAAGAAAATTAAATTTCTATAAAATATTCTAAAAAAAATCTTATTTTTGTATAAATTGTAGCTTACAATCTTCTATATATGAATATACTTTCTCCACGACCACTATGGAATTTGTAAATTCTGAAATTAATTTTGATAATAACTTAATATTCTAACTCTTGTTTTAGAATAAATATTCTAAAACACTACCCTACTTATGTGTTTTGCATGTATTTCATTCCATCACTAGATATGATATTCTATAACAGTATAATAAAAAAAACGGTTGGCCTTTTAATGTCAATTAAATTAAGGTTAATTAAACGCCATACTTTTTAAGGTTACTGATGTGCTTGTTTTCAAATTGTAAATATTGCTAAGTTTAAATTTTCTTGTGGTCTTGAAGAAAGCACGGTCTGTCACTCGGTTAGAATCGAAATTCGATGCTCGTGGTTCCTCACGCTCGCGTTTGGAATCTTCTACTCACATCGAATTTCTTCTAACCTCGTTACAGAATATACTATTCTATATGATGAACTGCTAAGCAATACTTGAAGAGGAGCTCTGCCACTTTAATGAGCTATAACTCCGAAACTGTTCATTATAGAACTTTGGGGACCCAAAAGATACATTTTATTCAGGGAGTTATGAAATATATGAAAGAATTAGCTTATTCTAGCGAAAGCCAATTTCCTTAAGGTTTACACGGAGTCCTTTCTATTTAAGAAATATAAACAAACTCCCTCAAAAATATCTTTGGCAGTTTTTAATAGAAATTGATTTGGCATTACGCATCTTTCACCTTTAGTTTTTTCACTTGATGTGCATCATTGAAAGTTTTTTCTTTTTAGTGTTAGTAAACAATTAAACAAAAAATCAAAATATGATACTTTCAAGACAATCTAATAAATAGTATAATATTATGTCGTCTATATCTACAGCAGTTGCGGTTACCACATAAATTTTTGGGTGTTAACGAGCGGCAAGCATATTACTTGATTCCCGGCCACTTACACGGATACAGCATTTGCCGCTCTCTAACAGGACATCCAAAAGTGTACATAGTAACTGCCACTGATATACAGTGCTGGAAAAAATTCGCTAAAACATAGCAAACCAATACATGTAAGAAAGAGAGATATCATTGCATAGTTGTCAAGCTTTACATATCAGAATGACAAACTCAATTATAGTTTTAAATTTTCCTATTACACATTTACAAAATCCAACTTTGTTAAACTGCTTTTAAAGACATTTTTATTTTGAAGTTATAATTGTATTAATTTACTTAATAATTTTGCACTAGGTACCCTTGCATTAAGATTTTTTTACTATCAAAATATTTACATTTTTAATAATAAACAAAAGTAAATTAACACGTACTAGGAAGAAAAGTTAGTATGAAAAATACATATGCCCAATTGTAATACCCACCCAAGCAGCATTTAAGTAGCAGTAACTGAGATCGGAACTTTGATTGAGTAGTTGTTACGTAACTACAACTAAATTTATGACTTTATAGGTTTAATTTCTTCAATTCGGAATATTTTAGTAATTGTGTAGTTGTTTCTACTATTTATTGGAACTATGTAGTTTCATTACTTCTGAGTTACTATTAAAATATGTGGAACGGTATTGCCACTTAGTATACTTACTTTAAAGTCGTTGCAACTTCAAAGTGGTATTATGATTGTAGCAGTAACTTGCCCGAAGCTACTTTTAAGTTTTTAAAACCTTACAGTAGTATTGAATGTAAAACTTACGTTTTTGCTACCTAGGAAAATCACATTAAAGTAATTTTTCGTAAACTATGGAGTAGTTTACGAAAAACTCCATCTCCATATTTACTTGTAAAATGTTGGATTAATCATTAATCAATTTGCAATTTGTTATGATTGTTAATAGATGTTTTACTATATAACCTTCAATAAAAATAACAAATTGGTGCCAAATTGTGCCTTAGGGATTGTTATGTATGTAGGTTGAAGTTGGCAACATTTATTTGACGTGATGTAACTAACCAATCCTGGCCCGTCCTCTGGGCGAGCGTCAGTAACACTTGAGTCGGCTTGGAGGATACACGTCTTCTACACTCTATGCATTGTGTATGTAATTCGCCCTGCTCACTCAATATTAATAAAGTTAATTAATGACAATAATTGAGTATCTTTTATTTAAACACATAAAAGAACATAACAGGAATAATATAAAAATGTTTCTATCATGTGTATCAACTTATAAGTATTTCGTGTCTATTTAACATATTTTATTAAAGACATTTTTTTACTAAAAAATATATTTAAAGAAGTTGTTATTTTTCGATCTATCATCATCATATTTAACAGAAAAGTTGCAATGGTTTATAATTTTGGTGTACTGGGATGACAAAATAATCAAACATTTCATCGCTCTTTGTATTAAGTACGTATTACAAATAAACTGGTAATTCATTTTGTGACACGATCCAGCATTATATAGTATAGAAAATGATAGAATATTTGTTAAGTTGCAAGAGCAAGAGAGAGCAATCACACGACACGACGTGTCAAAGAGAAAAGAAGTTCCACAAAAGTAGCAATTACTACGCCGCTACGTACCTGCTACCCAAAAATTGTTCCCCATTTTGGTCCCAGGTACGTAACAGAACCGTACCAATTACGTGCTTGTGATTACTGGTAAAAACTTAATAGTTCCACCGGTAGTTGCTGGTACGTAGCGATGACTAAAAATGCTTCTTGGGCAAGCTTTGTAACTGCACTCATATTACAATAATGGTCATTGTTACACTTGTTTTTCAATATACTATTACCTAGCAAAAAAACATTACTGGCAAGTATGTGATAAATATCTATATTTCTCAGTTGTATTGCTATTCACTATTTATCCTTTGCTCGCACATGAAAATTAAATCAACTCAACAAAACAAAGTGAAATTTTACCAACACTGTAGATATAATGAAGTCTGATAGCAAAGTAGTGATCTGTCGTAAGGCATTTATACCTAGTAATAATAATTAGTAGTCCCCTTTCAGGCCATAAAGACCTATCAGGGTATGGCAAGGTAACAGTAATTAGTAGTTCAAGTTAATCATAGTGGTTACAATTAGTGCAGAGATACTGACGTTTCTGGCACTTAATTGTTTTGTCAAATTACTCTCAATAATTATTATGTAAAAGCCTATTGAAGTTAATAAATCTAAATGATTTATGAAGAGAGTACTGAAGAAGTATAATTGCAATTGTGCTATTAAAAGGGTATACATTTACATCTACAGTAAGTATGCAGCGCATGATGGATTCAAACAACGAATTAGACAATAGTAATTTACATTGTAAGTCCAGTAAACTAATGTTTACAATAACAAGTTTTGTTTCTGGACGAGGCGACTTAGGAGCCGAGACTGTAATTTAAAACGAGTTACTGTAAAAGTTTACCAGACGTATGACGTAATGTGTTTTATTTCATACTGTAATTATTAGATGATTGGTTCAATGTAAAAAAAATTGTATAAAATAAATTTCTAAATTCACAATATGGCAACTATTAATCAAATTTAAAATATGGACATCTATGGTCCATGGTAGCTGAATAACAAATAATTGTTCAGTTAATTTATTTTATTTAAATCCTGTAAAATTCTTTTATTTCCACTTTCTATGTAAATGACACTTTATAGGCATTTATGGTAACTAAGTGAATGAGTAATTACAGCTACAGCCCTGTACAATTTTACGGAATCCTAAAAGCGACTTGTAAAGTTCTACAATGCTGATTAACAAAAAACTAATAGAAACTAATTCGTTGTTTAATTACAACACCATGACAACGTCTAGCTATAAATTGTCCTACCACCTATGATTACAAAATGTCTTTTTATATGAAATATACAATAAATTAATAAAAAAAAAACGCTGGTGAAGGTGGAAATAAATCTTTGTACAGGGCAAGCTTTGCAATTAATCTTTACTGGGCTAGCTGGATTATGGAGGCTCGCTCATTCTTCGCTCGCCCCACACACTTTCCAGCTAGCCCGTAAAATTTAATTTACAAACCGCAATTTCCACACTAGACTTTGACGTAAAACTGACAAATATAACAACAGTATGAAATAGAACAACATTGATGTACGGTAAGTGATCTTGCATGCAATATAATCTGTACTAGAGGTGTAAACTATGTCCAAATTTGTGAAAACCAAGTTAACCATGTCAAACCACATGGCAGACTTTATATTTTTAAATACTTTTGTCAAAATTTATCTGTGTACTTTAGTTTTTAGAATAATTTGATATAAACCATAAAGCCTATTATTTCTTAATTATATTTAAATGGTTCTTCCAAATACTTTAAATTTTGGCCTTAATATAGTTTACCTCTGAGGTACAGACATACATGTACAGCATATGACGGATCCAAACTATACTTTTTGATAATCTACTGCTTTCTGATATCCATAGAATGAATAGCCTAGTATGCCTAAAACAATTTCAAGTGTTTTCATTGCTCAGCGTTTTAGAACTCAAATACCACAAACAGCACTTATTAGGATATTTATTAGTAAAGTATTAAAAATATTAGTGGCTCCTATACTTTAACTAAATTAAGAAACTACAATTTAATCAAACATTATTACAGGTGTTGAACTGCGGATGTAGTTTGTAAATGAGCAAAATCAAACTGCAAAAGCAACAATATCGAATAGAGTAACGTATTTACAAGACCAGTTCAGTTTTCAATAGTATTTAAAAACAATTCATATTAATAATTTTCATTTATTACAATAATCAGCTAACCCTTTATTTCTAAATTAAGATTAAGCCTGACCTTTGGACAGTATCAACTTTGCTTAAACAAATTATTTAATATATAAAGGAAACCTGAATGAAACATGTTATAAATTCTTGAATCTGTGTGCGAGAATTCGAAAATAAATTAAAATTATATTCGTAACTTATATTAATTACTCTTCCAACACCGAATATCTTTAGTACTGGATTGAGTAGTTAATTAAATTTATTTAATAGAAATACTATTTAATTACTAACAATTTGTACCAAAAAGAAATTCACTAAACGAACACAAAAAAAACTAGTGAGAATGCGCAGAGCTAGCATTGCCATGACGAACAAAAACAACTGTATAGTACTTAATAAACTAATTTATTTTTGAAAACTAATGTTGACGTAACAAATTAAATATTGTTCAAAAAAAATTGTTGCTAAAAATGTTTATTTTTTCGTAAATTCTTCAAAAATTTACCGAAATTCTCGGTGGTCATTTTGACCACTTTCCCGAAGAGATACAAAAAAATGTTTCAACCAAAAGTTTCTTAGAATTCGATGTACTATAAGATTCCAAAATGAAAAATTCAAAAAAGTCAACAGGGAAAAAGGCGACAGACAGACAGACTTTACGAATTCAGAGACGAACTTTTTGTTCGTCGAATATGACAGCATAAATCAATTCGCTTTCCATTTATACCTATTATCCACTCTCATAAAAGTTCTAGTTTACTTACCACGCCCAATAACATGAAGCCACACCCACCAAATCCTTATATTGCTTCCGTCTGGTCCATGTTTAATTCAACCATGTATAGTTCGGGTTTGGGGAGGTGGAACCTAAATGGGCTGAATGCTATGAAAAGTACAAACAAATATACCTCGCCCACTAAACTTTACCGCTTACTGATGCCATATATTTTTCTCTAAGTAATGAGGCTCTTCTATCTTTCTAATTTATTATTTGTATAAGTTTGTAAATATAATTGATTTTGGTTAATAAATAGTTTAAATAAACCATTTTGTATGTACTTTGTTGTGTACCAATTACCCAGATATAATTTATAAAATGGTTGCAATTTTATTTTTAAAGAATATCTATTATGTTAAGTGTACACCTATTTATTTCCGTCATATAAAAATTACACTAAAAATATTTTTGATAAAAATATTTTAGGAGACAACTTCTACATAAAAAAAAAATATTATAATACTTTTTTCCTTAATATATATATTATATTCATTCATATGTTCTATCTTAGCTATTGAGCGACAATTATTATTTTCTTTTTCTTAACAAACCACAGTCTTACTTTGGTTTATTAATATTACACTAATTGTACATTGTGTTTCAGCACAAGAGTAAAAAATGCCATAACATTCCAGCAATGAAAATACTTAACCTATTGCTAATATTAGGTACTCTAATTCTCTTCAAACAAATTACAAATAATAAAATCTTTAAAACAATTCCATTAGTTTAATATTCTAAATTAAATATAATTCGGCAAAATATAAATTCAATTACATACAAAAAAGTTACTTAGAATGTATTAAGCCCTTCCGAATACTGTCGATTAAGCTAAAAATATAAAACTTATAAGCAATATGTGATTCTTGTAAAGATTTAGGCTACACAACTGACTGATAAATATGTAAAACATGTGATTTAAGTTTATTCACCATAATCATTTACTGTCTTTTATTCAAAGGTGTCATGTTAAACTTACCAGTTATGAGTTGAAACTGAGTGTTCGTACTGTAATATCTTATAAAATATTTCATCATTATTTTATTGTGCCTGCAACATAACACAAATTTTCAAAACATTTCAGTCAGATGCTAGTGTCAGTGTCACCAAAAGGTCCACCTAACATATTGTATTACACATTAGCAGTGACCAATCCATATGAAAATTCAGAGCACAGGCAATGTAACATATATCTCGACTAATATACAGAGTGTCACAAATAAGGTTTCACCACCCATATATCTTTCTTATTTTTTATCAAGTTTGTACTAAATGTTCATCAAAGATAGAAGATATTATGCTCTGTTTGTAACCAAAAAACCATTTGCCCCCTTCATATGCAAAAGCCCAATGCAATTCCAAAATAAATGAAAAAAATCATATTGGGCATTTTTTTATCAGGGAATATTACTAACAAAAGTAGGTCAGAATCACAAAATCTTGTTAAAAAAATTTTTAATTTCTCTAAAAATTCCAGTAAATTTAAAAACAATGTGTTCGGAAGTTGGCCATGGATTTTCATGAATAAAAACGGGAAAAAAACAATTAACAAATCATCTGCCAAATTGTGTTTCTCAAGTTGTGTGAAATTAAAATGTTGCTTTTGAATAACATAAAATCCATAGTCAACTTCTGAGAACATTGATTTTGAATCGACTGGACTTTTTAAAAATTGTTGTTTTAAGCTTAAATGAATTTAAGTTTAATGAAATTATCAATTTAAGCTTTTTGGGCAGCCACTTCAGTTAGTAATATTTTCCGATAAAAAAATGCCTAATATGATTTTTTAATTTTTCCGTTTATTTTATTACAGATGGCTTCGCATTTGAAGGGACGAATGGTTTTTTTGTCACAAGTTGAGCATAATGTGTAAAGATATACGGGTGGTGCTGTCTAATTTGGAACACGCTGTATAACATTTCATGACATGCACCGGTTGCACATACACAATCCTAGTATTTTATAGAGAAATTCTACATGCAAGTATATTATCAAAAATGCCAGCCTGTAGTCTATAAAAGATAAAAAGAATATAAATAGTACATCATATGTATCGAGTGTTTTTTTAAATTTGACGTCAACGTAGGCTGTGAATAGTCGATTGTGAATTATTGGACAGAGGTTGGATTTGAACGTTTTGACAATGACATTTATTAATACAATCAAGATCCGTTCACAATCAACTACCCATAGCCGCCTTCGACGTCAAATTTAAAAAAACACTCGATATTATTTCATGATTAAGTAAATGAGGTAAAAAGAGTTAAGTAATAAAATATGGGTTAATTAAAATAAAGATACATATTGTTACGTAAAACAGAAATAACGGTAAGTTTGATATTGTTTACAGTATTATCGCATTTTCTATTAAAATGGAAAATAATATAAACACGACCACAGTACCTTTGAAAGCATGTAATTATATATTTTATAATTAAACAGAATATTCCATATTCATAATATGTAAATAATATTACACAACTCCCTGTAATAACACTTAAGAGCTACCAAAAATAATACAGAATACCATAGCTTTTTTGACAGTACATCTTTTTACAAATATACAGAGGGAGTCCATGTTTATTACCAATTTCTAACTTATAGTATACCCAGAAATAGAAGAAATTACAGAAAGAATCGTCATGAAACCAAAAGTAATATAAAACTGCTTAGTACATTTTTGCTGAATGATAAGGTTCAGAGTAAACTACAACTAATCTTCAAGTGTCTGAGAAAGCGGTTTTTGTTTAATAAAGAACTATGAAGAAAACAATCTGACAGTTATAACAGGATCTATTAAAGATTATTTTAAACTTATTGACCGATTAATTTCCATTTTTTAATTACACACATGTACAAAGTTTAAAAATCAAATCATCTTCAGCCTGGCAGCAAATTTAAATGACATTTACAACAAACAAATTCAATATTAAGCTACAAAATGCAACATTCTTAGCGCACGTTAAAGTTTAGGGTTTATTTTTTTAGGGTTTACCAGGGGCAGATTATCCATTAGGCACAGTAGGCTATAGTCAGGGCCGCGCCGTACATATGGCGAAGTCGTTCAGCGAACGATGGCGCCAGGGTCCGAAAGCCGCAACAAGCCACCACAACATTATAATTTGAGGAAATAAAAAAAATATTTAAAACGTTCTACTTGTAAAAGCGCGCTAAGACTCCAGAAATTTGAGATTTAAGGTATTTAAGGGGGTACTTGCGTTTATAAAACGCAAAAATTAAATTCTGGAACTTCTCTAAATTAAAGATATGTAAAGTACCCATGGGAATTACAATCGTTTTCTTTTAATTTTTTACCATGTAGTTTTTAAGTTATTGAATTTTCAAAATTGAGATTTTACATAGTACCTATACAGGAGTTATAAGCAGACACATTATTTTAATTATACCTGCTGTTCTGGAAAATATTGTTTTACCATTTTAAATTTAGTATATTCAGAGATCAATTCTTCAACATAGAAAAAGAATTTTATTTTTTCACCGACTAATAATTTTATTAATATTTTTTATAGCAATGTAACGAAAAAGCATCGTTTTTGCCAGAATTTATTTGTCATTTTGGAGGTTATGAAAGAACTGAACTACATTTAAGTAACTTAATTTGGTAAATATAAACTTTTAATTATATGTTTACGTCCTCTTCTCATGATTGTCTTAGTCAAATCAGCAAGTAAATAAGAATAGAGGTGCCACGTTCCCAAGGGACTAATCAAATTTGACCCAATAGGCAAATAAAAACACGTGCTACACAATGTTGCCGTTTGTGTGAAAAGTTTTAACCAAAACGGTTGCATATATTCAAAATTATTTTTGTTTTTGTATTTAATTGACATATTTCATTTATTAATTATCAGTTATTTATTAATTTATAAATTAAATATGCAGGGTGTATTATCGGTTTTGTAACATAGGGAAATAGCATGTAAAAACACAATTTCTCAAATATTGGATCCCCTAATTACTTTAGAGAAAAAGTCACTGTAGCAAAGTTGTAGATCTTATAGAATACTGTTGAAAACACCCCCATTTTAACAATATTACTGCTGACAAGCATAACTGCTGTCAGTATCCCGAGAATCGACATTAGACTATTAAAAGATCACGATAGATAAATTGAGGGCACATATATAAATTTGCATGACAGCGCCCATTGGACTTAGCACGGCCTGGCTATAGCCTAGGTGCCCTAACCTTTGGGGGGGGCCTTTTTGTTGAGGACAACCAACAAAAAAGTCCTTTTTGTTGCAAGCTCCTACGCCAATTCAATCGCTGATCCTTAAAACTCCGGGTTCAGGTAACTAAACTGTATCCCTGAAAAGAGCATAAAGTGTTTTTGCTTTGTATGGAGATCATTTACTGCTGTATTTATGGTTTTTTAATAAACTTAAACATAACTTCTTTTTAAGAGCTGACAAACTATTTTACGTATTATGGCCCCAAGTTAACTTTAACCTAGGGCGAAATGTGTAGTAAAAGACCGGCTAGCTTACACTATGGACTAACCAATTTTTGTTAAAGTCTCAAATTAGTAATAGACGTCTGATTCCCTTTGTATGTGGAATAAATAACATTATCTTCTCTTTAATGTATAGTCATTAATTATTCTGGTATTTGGATCTTTAATTATGAAGATTGCTATTTTCAAAATAATAATAAATGTACATATATTATACAAATTGTAATATTGCACACTTGGGTGATGTAAATTTTCTATTACTTTTTAATAGCTTTATGGTATCTTTTGATCTTTTCAGATTGCACTGTCCTAAGTTAATATTGCATTTTATAATTTAAAATAAATATCCATTCTATATTTTAAATATCAAAAGCAAAAGAAATAAAATACTTTGAAAGTAACCTAATACAAGTTACTTTTTAATAACCGTCTATATTTATAATAAGATTATCTTTATTAATTTTTAGTAGCTCATAAATAACACTTTTGTATATAAAGATAGATCGTCAGCACTCCTCTATTCAAATTAAATAATATTCTATTCTTTTGTTGCAGTAGTGAAGTAGTTTAATGTACTATCTATATCTTGGACACTTTATAACTATATCAAACTGCAATGGTCATGATTTTGAATTCTCTTACTGCAACAAAAAAGTAAAAATTCAATATTTTTTCCGAGATCATATACTTTTCTACACAGCATGTAACTGCACCAACATTCCTTTATAAATAAATCTTATTATAAAAATCCACCAATTTGATCTGCTTCACAAATATATTATCAAAATTAGAGATAATGGATAAATTAGTACACTACTTTCTTAAACACAATTGTTGGTTATGTTAATTAACGAGCAGTACCAAATAAATTAATTTTCTTTATCTATATATAATGGCACACTATAACATAAGAATAAGATAGTGCATCTTACGTTAAGTTACTATTGCCACAGCACTTCTGCACTTATAAAGTGCAAAAGTGCTAATTTCAAATTATACAACAAGGCATTTTTGTCTCAATTCCAGGTTGATCTATTTTAGAGTACATTTTAGTATGAAATATAATATAAATACAAAGATTAGTTAAAGTTTCACAAGTTTTATTAATATCTTAACCTGACAATATTGTTTCGACACTTTGTGTCATTATCAAAGGTAGATAAGATTGATAAACAAACACGTTGCTAAGGATAAATACATACAGAAAATAGGTAACTAGATACAATACATAACAAAAACTAAATATCTAACACTTCTAATAAAGGAGAATTACTAAGCTCAGTTTGTTCATTCATTAAAGGTACTGTGTGTTTATGTCTGTATATTTCAAAAGCTTCTAAAATGTCGAATTTGTGTTTGTTGTTGCAAAAATGTAAGAATTTAATGTTGTTTTGAGGTGTCATTGGGTGGTTCTGTTCTAAAATGTGTTTGGCATAATTCGATTTTTCTGGATGTTTAAGTCTATAAGACCGTACATGTTCTTTGTATCTTATGTCGAAATTTCTAAGTGTTTGGCCAATATAAACCGAGTTACAAAAAGAACAATTCAAACGGTAAATGCTGGATTTCATGATATTTTGTGTTTTGTCTTTAGCATTGAATAAAAATGAAAAGGTGTTGGTGTTAGTTTTATAGGTTATTTTGTAACTGGTGGTTTTTCTTAGTATAGTTGCAATTTGTTCTGATATCTTGCCAAAGTATGGTATTGATATGTAGTTTGTGTCTTGTATTTGAGTGTCAATTGGAAATATTCTTTTGATAGCTAACCTATAATCTTTTTGTTGAATTAAAGTGTCAATCATGTTATGGTTATAATGGTTTGCATATGCTAATTGTTTGATGATTGAAATTTCTTTATCAAAATGTGATCGTTTCATTGGAGTAGTTAAAGCTCGGTGTACTAAAGATCTATAAGCCGCTAGTTTATGCATTTTATGATGACATGAATCGTTAGGTATAGTGACGTCTGTGCTTGTGGGTTTTCTGTCTATGGAAAAATCAAATTCATTGTTTGTATTAATTGTAATAGTTAAATCCAAAAAATTAATAGCTCTATTTTGTTCTGTTTCTAATGTAAACATGATGTTTGAGTGAAGACTGTTAATAAGAATTAAAAACTCATTGATAACCTCAAAAGAACTGTCAAATGACTTTATTACAATTTATTGTCAATACTTTATTAGAAGTGTTAGATATTTAGTTTTTGTTATGTATTGTATCTAGTTACCTATTTTCTGTATGTATTTATCCTTAGCAACGTGTTTGTTTATCAATCTTATCTACCTTTGATAATGACACAAAGTGTCGAAACAATATTGTCAGGTTAAGATATTAATAAAACTTGTGAAACTTTAACTAATCTTTGTATTTATATTATATTTCATGATTATGGAGTTCCACAAAGTAAGGTTGGAGACAGTAAACGCTACATTTTAGTAAATCATTTATTTTTGAGATATCAGCAACCAAATGAGAAGTTACCGTACAATAGCTCAAAACGATTTAAACAATACCTTATTATTGTACTTCATTTGTCAAGAATACACACTCTGGAATTTTATGTAATCTTTGCCTTGTTTTTCCCGAAATAAATCTTTTTAAACTAATCCTACATTTATGATATGGACGTTTTTATTAATAATTAACCAAAATTGTTTTTTTAAAACCTAAATATAAAACATACTAATCAATTGTGTATACATACATTATGTAATATGTATGAAAAGAATTCTTTTAAAAATTAATCCCATATTGTGCTACTTATATTTCTTTCATATAAATACATAAATATGTATGTGAATCCATCTCTTTGTACTTACTACGGTAACACAAATAATAGCGTATAAATGAAATACAAAATGAGATAAATAAAAGTCATGCATAAAAATTCGTTTCAAACTTACCCTAATAAAAGTTTTCTATTACATTTAAAAAATATTTTGCTTTTAAGATTAATACCAAAATATTACGACATAAAACTCAATATTTACAAACATATATAATATTATAAATCTAATAAATATAATTTTCTTAAAATATAATTCAATTAAAACTCTAATTACTTAAAACTGTAATGGTTTAGAATAAAAAATATGATCGTAATTTTGGCAGTTGAATCTTTAAAAATATTGTAAATTAGACATGCTCAAACTTGATATACATACTTCATGCTTAATTTAGTCAGATGAAAAGTCTCTGATATGCATTTTTAGATGCAAAAGATTTAACATGGCAATCTAAAAACACATGTTTTACTAGTTATAATTCCTTATTTAGTATGTTATAAATTTAAAATGTAAGTCATAGAAAACATGTGATATTCTAATAGATTTTTGGGACAAGAACATATTTAACATGTTGACAATATCTATCCCAAGCAGTACCATAACGTTTCTTACATCTCTTTCCATCAGCATATGCTCGGTAAATAAGGCTCAGTATATCAATATAGCAAATGATTGATGGAGGAGCATTCAAAGTAAACATTGCAAATGAGAGCCATATAAGTATATCTCCTAAGTAGTTCGGGTGTCGTACGAAACCCCAGTATCCTGAGACTATCAACTTTTTACCCTGTGATGTTGGTATACTCTCCAGATCTAAATTTTAAGAATAGTATATTTTAATATCATTTTTCACAATTTTTCTGTAATCTTACGTGATACTGTTGGATGGTACGGATTTTGTCTGAAGGTATTTTTTTGTAGATTGCTACCACGAAATAGAAAGTATCCAAATAAGAATACCATGACTGCTGCAACTAGTTGCCATGTTGGTAATTGTACTCCATAATCATACACGTATTTGGTAATGGAGGTTGTTAAGAATGGAAAAGAAAACATTAGTACAGTGAATATATAACCAATACCTTCGTATTGAACTTCAGAAGTCGTAAGGAAAGCAGATTCAAATATAAGAAAATGACCCGTATATATTATTTGTAATGTACCAATGACCAGCAAGGTAGGATTGAAGTTTACGGACTGAATGTCAAATATTCCTTTTGCTTCCACTGATTTCACAAATTCTACATTTTCATAGATAAATACTGCGTTCAAAAGAATCTAAAAACCAAAAAATAGATTACTTACTAGATCATATAAAAAGAATTTACTACAAAAATCATTATAATACAATCGTATTTATTTTTCACTTGAATTTACAGTACAGTATTAGAATTGACATAATTTCACTATCCATTTCTGTCACATTTATTGCGTGTGATGGGAAATTTTCGAAGAAAAGTCATAACATTTGTTAATTAATTGAGGAGTAGAATTAAAAATATTTTATCCCCAACCATCAAGCCATGCATTACCATAGCGATTTGTGGAAGTAAACAAACATTTTATTTTACTGTACAAATCAAACATTTTACCTGCCGCAAATATGGTTGGCGATAAAATTTTGTATGCACCACGTCAGTAAAGTGTCTTTATCGAACTCGCCTGTTATTCGCCTCCTCGCTCGCTCGTCTCATAATCTCAGACTCCTTCGATACAGAATCACTTTAGGGTAATTCCACATTAAGTGATCCAATTTTTTGGAAGTTTTAACTAGGGCTGTGCGATTATCAAAATCAATAATCGAAAATCGATTAGAAAAAAATTGGTTAAATCGATTGATCGATCAAATAGATTAATCGGTTGATCGATTAATCGATTAATTGAATGATCAATTGATTGATTAATCGATTTATCGGATTAATCGATTGATAGATTAATCGTTTATTTAAAAATATAATCGAAGGTCCGATTAATCGCTTGTGATAATTCGTGTCTTCTATATTATAGTATAAAGCCTTTTCTGAATTAACATAAATAGTAACTTCTACTGAAATTTTGTTAAAGTATATTTTTAAAAATCCATTTCAATTTGTGTGCAGTCATGTATGTTTGTCAGTCATGTTGTGTGTCAGTGTATGTTTTGGTTGATCCCAGTCCGGTAGAGCACCAGAGCGGTCATACCTTGTACTTATAATAATAATTATAATAACGGTCTTTATTTTTTCCCAAAAGAAATACAAATAGGTTAGGTTAGGTTAGGTTACACTCTTACACCTTAATAACTAAATAAATGTCATCACGAGGCAGTATCAAGTTCAGAATCAGATTTATTTCTGTTTCTGCTCTTTCACTTAACCTCATATTAATAAATTTTATTTTGCATTATACATTACGAATACGAGTAATACGATCATACATCACCAATGATGTGCTTTAGTAGAGAAACAATTTGTGCAATTCGTGGTCGATGTTACTGCTACTTCAACCAAAGTTTGAGAAGCAACCATGGTCGTGGGATTACAAACATCAATAATAAAAATAGATTAAAAAAAATCGATTAATCGGTTAAATCAACGGCTTGGTAAATCAATTATTAGGAACTACGATTATTTTCTTAAAATAATCGATTAATCGATCAATTGATTTAATCAATTTAATTAATTAATTAACTGATTAATCAATTGATTGATTAATCGATTTAATCGATTATTTAAAAAAATTAATCAAAGGTCTGATTAATCGATTATTATACACAGCCCTAGTTTTAAGCATCACCCTCTTTGATTTTTTTTAAATTTGGCACAATGGTTATACTCCTAAAGATAAGTAGAAATCTAAAATATTATATTTTTAACTCAAGTGGTTCTTGAGTTGTGCCCTTCTAAAGTGTACAAAAATGATTTTGAGCAAGTTGGCGTTTACGTTTTCCTTTATAACTTTTGATAGAAATAAGATAAAGGAATGAAACAAAAGCTGTTTTAAAATCCATCATTTGGGCTTTAAGATGATGGGTTGCATTGCATACTTTAATATAAACAAAGAAATTATATTGCGCCCCTGAAGTCTTTGACATTGAATTTCTCAGAAAACATATGATTAAAAATTCTGAAAAAAATTGGACATAGAGTTGCATATCTTTTAAATATGTGTGCCAAATTTCAACTTGGGATCTCAATGGGATCGTTACTAAATTATTTTAACAAAATAGCAATATTCAACATTTTACCATTAATAATGTTTTCAATATTGGGAACATTGGTAGTTTTGTTTTATAAATGATTATTTTCTGTTTTGGTAAAGATGATCTGAAAAGGATGTGTTTATAACATGCCACTTACGATGTGAATTTTTTCAACTTCTAATTAAAAGCAGTGTGAAAATAATATTAGTTCAAATTAGTTTATTTCACAAAAACGTATTTTCAATTGTAACAGTTCAAATTTTCACTTTATCAATTTTATTATAAATACATGATAATGGTTAAGTATTTATTGAAAAGATATAAAATACAGTCTAATTAAATTTTTAGATACATTGCTTTTCCACATCTGGATAGCTTACTCCTTTAGCCAAAGATTCTGACCTGAAATAAAGAAAAGGGGAATGATCTTATTTAGAAATTATTTCATACTTACCTTAATTAGTATTTTGTCTGAAGGGACAAATTCCATACAATTTTATTCTTGGTTGAAATATCAAAATATTTCCATCTTTTATACTTATTCTAAAAGTAAACAAGCGATAAATAACAACTGGAAAATATTATATATGATTAGTAAGTGACTTAATAGTTTGATAGCTACTTACCTAGAGGAAGTTGTTTCATCAACTAAGATCTATTAATTTATAAGAGAGTAATTCTTTTTGGGGTTTTTACTAAAATTTACGTTGTGTTTACACTCTGCGATTATTCGTTTTGATAGAGGTGTCGGTATTGAAGATTTCTCATATATCGGCTCAATTTGCATTTTGCGGGAAGTACTTTCTTTAAGAGACTTCCTTCGCTTGGTACGTGACATCCCATGTACGACCCGCCATATTTTTCTGGGTTTTGCTCCCGCATCGTATTGATGGATTTTATATGGTGAAGTCGATAGAAAATATCCGGTTAACAGTCTTCTATTGGAGAAATTATTTTTCAGAAAAGTTGGGTATTTTCTTCTCTCATTGGAGGATCTAAATGCATGTGGCTTAAACGTATCTTCTCGGTGAGTGTAAGTGCATTCTGTTTAATTGTTTAATCCTAATTCCTTATCAACCATTTTAGAAATACATCTAAATTCACCAACTTCGTTGAAAGGGGATACTTATAAAAAAAACCTTTTCGTAAACAAAACCCTCGTTAGAGGTAAGTGGATTTTTTGTGTGGATTGTCCCGAGATTAATTTCGTCCTTTTGGTTTTAGGGTTTATTTATTTGTTTATTTTTTTTTTTATATATTATTATATAAATATATTATATATCTTGTTGGAGTGGTATCTTTTGGGCAGAGAGTCCGCCACCGCCACTCAAAACAGAGCAAGTTGGAAGAATTGTTGATTTTTTGGGTACAGCCTTATGGAGATTCTAGGCAAAGCAGCAATCAGGTTTTGTTGATTTTTTTTCATACTTCTACATGTATGTACGATATTTTAATTATTGTTAATATTGGCACTGAAGTTGATTTGATTAGTTAATGAATAATATATATTAATTAATTTGGGTGGTATAGCTATCAGGAGTCAATTATTTACTTGTTTTTTTGCATGTATGTAAAGCAATACAAGGGGTTAAACATTTTATTTCGTGTCTATCTTTTATCATTATCATATAAGACGTTAATACTAAGCATTATAAATGTATGTAAACGTATGTGATCACACACGGTACGAACTCGGTGTATTGAACTATTTAATCTGAACCTAATCATAAGGTGATTTTTATATCTTGTTGAGTATTATACAAGAATACTGAGACACGATAATAAATGTATATATATAGCATTCAGCGATTTATCTATTTATTTTTGAAGCAATTTTGAATACTTAATCGAATGAGCACAACCTTAATTGCAGCCAAGGCCTGAAGTCTCTTGAAGTTGATGAACTCCATCGCCAAGAATTTACCGCCCTGTTGATAACCTCATGCTAAACTATTCGAGCTAGCCTTTATAAACCTTTTTCAATTTGGGCGTAATACAATACTGAAATATTAATATACAGTATTTAAAGAATACTGTAACAAGTGTGTAGTCGAAAAGAGAACATGTTCTTTATTTCCACTTAATACAAAAACGAAATAAAATACATAAAACAATAAAATGTGCATAAACATAACTTCCTGCATGACAAAAACGTATTACACTTCACTCAGGAGGCACGCCAAGCACATTCACCTTTAGTGCAAGCTGGCTTGACCGGCCGGACACACGAGAACACATCATCATACTATGATACTTAACTATGTATTAATACTTTATTAATTCAAAAGAAAAATAATATAAGGTAATTAATGATCTTATATCTTAATATAAGTAATTATTAATAAATAAGGGCAATAAATGCGTAACAATATTAACAGTAAATAGATAAGACATTCCGAATTGTCACTGGGTTATACCGTGGTACCTTGATTTAAGAGCATAATTCGTTTCGGACATGTGCTCGTAAATCAAAACACTCGTAAATCAAAGCAAATTTCCCCATAAGAAATAATGGAAACTCGGATGATTCGTTCTACAACTATCTATTATTCATACAAAAATGATATAAAATACAAAATACATATACTACATGTATACGTAAAAATAAAACAAACGATCACGTGCTCGCCTCTGTAATTTAACTGATAAGATAAGCAGCAGACATTTAAGATGAATTCAAAAAAATGAAACTTTAAAAATTTTAAATTCGATCAATTCTAGTGCTACAGCTCAAGGTTTTTGTGTATATTAACTACAGTAAAACCTTGGATTACGAGTAGCTTGGATTGCGAATGTTTTGCAGAACGAGCTAAAATTTTTAATGAATTTTAACTTAATTAACGAGTGATGTCTTGCATTACGAGTAAAATTGCAGCACTAGAATTGATCGAATTTAAAATTTTTAAAGTTTCATTTTTTTGAATTCATCTTAAATGTCTGCTGCTTATCTTATCAGTTAAATTACAGAGGCGAGCGCGTGATCGTTTGTTTTATTTTTACGTATACATGTAGTATATGTATTTTGTATTTTATATCATTTTTGTATGAATAATAGATAGTTGTAGAACGAATCATCCGAGTTTCCATTATTTCTTATGGGGAAATTTGCTTTGATTTACGAGTGTTTTGATTTACGAGCACATGTCCGAAACGAATTATGCTCTTAAATCAAGGTACCACTGTATAACCCAGTGACAATTCGGAATGTCTTTAGAATGTCTTATCTATTTACTGTTAATATTGTTACGCATTTATTACCCTTATTTATTAATAATTACTTATATTAAGATATAAGATCATTAATTACCTTATATTATTTTTCTTTTGAATTAATAAAGTATTAATACATAGTTAAGTATCATAGTATGATGATGTGTTCTCGTGTGTCCGGCCGGTCAAGCCAGCTTGCACTAAAGGTGAATGTGCTTGGCGTGCCTCCTGAGTGAAGTGTAATACGTTTTTGTCATGCAGGAAGTTATGTTTATGCACATTTTATTGTTTTATGTATTTTATTTCGTTTTTGTATTAAGTGGAAATAAAGAACATGTTCTCTTTTCGACTACACACTTGTTACAGTATTCTTTAAATACTGTATATTAATATTTCAGTATTGTATTACGCCCAAATTGAAAAAGGTTTATAAAGGCTAGCTCGAATAGTTTAGCATGAGGTTATCAACAGGGCGGTAAATTCTTGGCGATGGAGTTCATCAACTTCAAGAGACTTCAGGCCTTGGCTGCAATTAAGGTTGTGCTCATTCGATTAAGTATTCAAAATTGCTTCAAAAATAAATAGATAAATCGCTGAATGCTATATATATACATTTATTATCGTGTCTCAGTATTCTTGTATAATACTCAACAAGATATAAAAATCACCTTATGATTAGGTTCAGATTAAATAGTTCAATACACCGAGTTCGTACCGTGTGTGATCACATACGTTTACATACATTTATAATGCTTAGTATTAACGTCTTATATGATAATGATAAAAGATAGACACGAAATAAAATGTTTAACCCCTTGTATTGCTTTACATACATGCAAAAAAACAAGTAAATAATTGACTCCTGATAGCTATACCACCCAAATTAATTAATATATATTATTCATTAACTAATCAAATCAACTTCAGTGCCAATATTAACAATAATTAAAATATCGTACATACATGTAGAAGTATGAAAAAAAATCAACAAAACCTGATTGCTGCTTTGCCTAGAATCTCCATAAGGCTGTACCCAAAAAATCAACAATTCTTCCAACTTGCTCTGTTTTGAGTGGCGGTGGCGGACTCTCTGCCCAAAAGATACCACTCCAACAAGATATATAATATATTTATATAATAATATATAAAAAAAAAATAAACAAATAAATAAACCCTAAAACCAAAAGGACGAAATTAATCTCGGGACAATCCACACAAAAAATCCACTTACCTCTAACGAGGGTTTTGTTTACGAAAAGGTTTTTTTTATAAGTATCCCCTTTCAACGAAGTTGGTGAATTTAGATGTATTTCTAAAATGGTTGATAAGGAATTAGGATTAAACAATTAAACAGAATGCACTTACACTCACCGAGAAGATACGTTTAAGCCACATGCATTTAGATCCTCCAATGAGAGAAGAAAATACCCAACTTTTCTGAAAAATAATTTCTCCAATAGAAGACTGTTAACCGGATATTTTCTATCGACTTCACCATATAAAATCCATCAATACGATGCGGGAGCAAAACCCAGAAAAATATGGCGGGTCGTACATGGGATGTCACGTACCAAGCGAAGGAAGTCTCTTAAAGAAAGTACTTCCCGCAAAATGCAAATTGAGCCGATATATGAGAAATCTTCAATACCGACACCTCTATCAAAACGAATAATCGCAGAGTGTAAACACAACGTAAATTTTAGTAAAAACCCCAAAAAGAATTACTCTCTTATAAATTAATAGATCTTAGTTGATGAAACAACTTCCTCTAGGTAAGTAGCTATCAAACTATTAAGTCACTTACTAATCATATATAATATTTTCCAGTTGTTATTTATCGCTTGTTTACTTTTAGAATAAGTATAAAAGATGGAAATATTTTGATATTTCAACCAAGAATAAAATTGTATGGAATTTGTCCCTTCAGACAAAATACTAATTAAGGTAAGTATGAAATAATTTCTAAATAAGATCATTCCCCTTTTCTTTATTTCAGGTCAGAATCTTTGGCTAAAGGAGTAAGCTATCCAGATGTGGAAAAGCAATGTATCTAAAAATTTAATTAGACTGTATTTTATATCTTTTCAATAAATACTTAACCATTATCATGTATTTATAATAAAATTGATAAAGTGAAAATTTGAACTGTTACAATTGAAAATACGTTTTTGTGAAATAAACTAATTTGAACTAATATTATTTTCACACTGCTTTTAATTAGAAGTTGAAAAAATTCACATCGTAAGTGGCATGTTATAAACACATCCTTTTCAGATCATCTTTACCAAAACAGAAAATAATCATTTATAAAACAAAACTACCAATGTTCCCAATATTTATTAATACATAAATAACTATTTCCTTAGGTGTTGCATTGGACCTGCACAGAACTTTTTGGTGCTTTGTGTTTCTCCCATTCTTCAATTTTTTCCACTATTCGTGCTCAAAACTTTTCACTATTAATACTAGTTTTTTCTTTATAGTTTCTACTTATTTCTATTTAGTTAATCACTTTTCTAATAAAGCTTCTATCTGTAGTCAGTGTGAGATCTATCTCATTTTTGTGCTTCCGTTTGGTGGCCTTACAGGCTCATTTCCTGCCTTTTTTTTGTTTTAAAGAAAGTATTTTTATGTATAATCTATTTTTTATAGCAGAACTTATCAACTCTCTTCCTCTGTTATTTCTTCTTCCATATCCAAATCGTTCTGTAGTATTTCCATCTTGTTTTGAGTATTGCCTTATCTAGCTGTTAGAAAATCCTAATATTAGAATTTTGCTTCCAGCACTTCTTCCATGTTTTCATAGAACTTTTCTAGGTCTTCTTCTGAATTGGCTTTAGGTGCGTTATATTTGTAATATTGTTAAATTTTCTTTTTTGTTCAATTTGATTGTTAGGGCAGCTATCCTGTCTAAGTAGCCTTTTAGTCCTACTATACTCCTGGTTAGTTTGTTACTTATACTGGGTGGGGCAATGGTGTGGGGAATTCCGATAGCTCCTAAACGGTAACAGCTAGAAAAATCGTTCCAATACGGATGTAAACAGTGGATAGAGGCGCATCTAGAGAAATTATTTTCAAATATACAGGGTGTTGCAGAAAAGTGTGGCACGCTTAAGGTAATTTCTTTTTAAATAGAATGCCCCAAATATTTTTGCATACTTAACACCTCTCTTGACAGGTTTATTCATATCTAAAATTCTAGCGCCATCTAATGACCGGTTTAGAAGTTATAAATTTTTTTTCAAAAAAAATTGAGTTTCACATTATCGCACTTAACAGTTTACCGCTTTCGCGGCCGCAACTGTGAAGACGAATTTAAGTAGGGATTTTGTTGCAGGGGCTTGTAGGATGCTCTTCTTTAAAAGAAAATGGACCCACCATGTACAGGGTGTTCAAAATTTAAGAAGAAAAAATATGAAAAACTTCCCAGCAGACTGGTCAACAGGGAAGCGCAAGACCAACATCCCCAAACTATAACTGCAACCGCAACCTCAATAACAACTTCACTCCAACGAAGTTAAGAATTAAAACAAAGACCCAAAACATCAACATGCAAAATAATATGACGAAGGACGAACCGAGGTTAAAAATATACACTTTAAATGTGAGAATACTAAGAACAGAAGACAGATTAGTACAGAGTTAGAACAAGCATTAGAAAATATATCATGGGTTATAATAGGACTGGCAGAAACTAGAAGATATTATATTACATATAACGGAAATGTACTTTACACAAGAAGAGAAGAAAAAGAATGCAGAGGTGTGGATAGCTCCTAAACAGTAACAGCTAGAAAAATCGTTCTAATACGGATGTAAACAGTGGATAGAGGCGCATCTAGAGAAATTATTTTCAAATATACAGGGTGTTGCAGAAAAGTGTGGCACGCTTAAGGTAATTTTTTTTTTAAATAGAATGTCCCAAATATTTTTGCATATTTAACACCTCTCTTGGCAGGTTTATTCATATCTAAGATTTTAGCGTCATCTAATGACCGGTTTAGAAGTTATTTTTTTTTCAAAAAATTGAGTTTTGCATTATCCCACTTAACAGTTTACCGCTTTCACGGCCGCAATTGTGAAGACGAATTTAAGTAGGGATTTTGTTGCAGGGGCTTGCTCTTCTTTAAAAGAAAATGGACCCACCATGTACAGGGTGTTCAAAATTAATTTTTAAATTTAGAGAGCTTCAAAGCTAAAATTCACAACTTTTTCAAATGGAACATCCTGTATATTTTGTACCTTTGTGATGCAGAATTAAATAACGAACATTTTTTGTAGGTACGTCCCTATAGCTATCTGTAACCACTATTGATTTATTGAGAAAAAACTGCAAGAAGTACACAATTAAAAATTTATTTATTTAACAAATCAAGGTTTTTCAAATAAAACAAAAGAAAAAAACTATAACAAATGCTCCATATGTTGCCCATTTGCGACCAACAGAACGTCTACTTATCCCTACAGACGAACTCACTTCTCTCTGACTAACATGGGGATTCTCAATCGTTGCCAGCACAACAGATAACTCATTTTCTTCGTTCACAACATTGTTAATTCGTTCACTTTTTTCATACTGTACATTGCGGTCCTCACAAATCTATCGAGCAGGTTTTGAAAGCTGTGAACTTTAGGGAGCCTCCGTTCAGGATACTGTTGGTGGTAAATCCTGCGGGAAAGCAAACAATTCCTTTCCGACTCGCCCAAAACAAAAGTCATGTCTACAAGTTATTCATTACTAAAATTCATTTTGAAAAACTAAACCACCTACTAGAACTAAACACTGATGGTCGATAACTGCGAGAAATGTACGTTTTGCATACGTGCACAACAATTGCTAGATGCTTTAATGTTTTGTTGAACAAAAACAACCAACACACTTGACAACTAAATAAATAATTGTTTTTAACTGTGTACTTCTTGCAGTTTTTTCTCAATAAATCAAAAGTGGTTAAGTTAGCTATAGGAACGTACATACAAAAAATGTTCGTTATTTAATTCTGCATCACAAAGGTACAAGATATACAGAGTGTTCCATTTGAAAAAGTTGTGAATTTTAGCTTTGAAGTTCTCTAAATTTAAAAATTAATTTTGAACACCCTGTACATGGTGGGTCCATTTTCTTTTAAAGAAGAGCATCCTACAAGCCCCTGCAACAAAATCCCTACTTAAATTCGTCTTCACAGTTGCGGCCGCGAAAGCGGTAAACTGTTAAGTGCGATAATGTGAAACTCAATTTTTTTTGAAAAAAAATTTATAACTTCTAAACCGGACATTAGATGGAGCTAGAATTTTAGATATGAATAAACCTGTCAAGAGAGGTGTTAAATATGCAAAAATATTTGGGGCATTCTATTTAAAAAGAAATTACCTTAAGCGTGCCACACTTTTCTGCAACACCCTGTATATTTGAAAATAATTTCTCTAGATGCGCCTCTATCCACTGTTTACATCCGTAATGGAACGATTTTTCTAGCTGTTACCGTTTAGGAGCTATCGGAATTCCCCACACCATTGCCCCACCCAGTATAAGTAACAAACTAACCAGGAGTATAGTAGGACTAAAAGGCTACTTAGACAGGATAGCTGCCCTAACAATCAAATTGAACAAAAAAGAAAATTTAACAATATTACAAATATAACGTACCTAAAGCCAATTCAGAAGAAGACCTAGAAAAGTTCTATGAAAACATGGAAGAAGTGCTGGAAGCAAAATTCTAATATTAGGATTTTCTAACAGCTAGATAAGGCAATACTCAAAACAAGATGGAAATACTACAGAACGATTTGGATATGGAAGAAGAAATAACAGAGGAAGAGAGTTGATAAGTTCTGCTATAAAAAATAGATTATACATAAAAATACTTTCTTTAAAACAAAAAAAAGGCAGGAAATGAGCCTGTAAGGCCACCAAACGGAAGCACAAAAATGAGATAGATCTCACACTGACTACAGATAGAAGCTTTATTAGAAAAATAGAAGTGATTAACTAAATAGAAATAAGTAGAAACTATAAAGAAAAAACTAGTATTAATAGTGAAAAGTTTTGAGCACGAATAGTGGAAAAAATTGAAGAATGGGAGAAACACAAAGCACCAAAAAGTTCTGTACAGGTCCAATGCAACACCTAAGAAAATAGTTATTTATGTATTTAGTGCGCAAAATGCTACTTTGGTGGCCAAGAATGAAAGTCTTTTGACGAGATGTAGCCGAGTCAAAATCTCATTCGAGATGTCAAGTAAAAAAACCAATGTGGCATTTTGTATACGTATATTAATGAAAAAATGTCATCATTTCTTGACAGCTGTAGAAAAAATAATAAAAGATTCAGCAAAATAATCAGAAGAAGCGGTGATGTCAAAACAAAATAGACTGATGAACAAAACAAAACAACTAATTAAGAAGAGAAATAATGAAAAAAAGAGATGATTTCAAAGGTAGGGTAGAATACGCAGAATTAAATAAACGTAAAAAGAGAAATACGGAGTGATATAAAAGAATATAAGTACAATAAAATAGAAGAAATAATTAGTAATACGGGTTCAATTAAAAAGTTAAGAAAAGAACTCATGTCAATAGTGGAAGACATCAATCAATAAATTAAATAATAAAGAGAGAAGAGAGGTATGCACAAAAAAAGAGGTATAATCCAAACAGCATCAGATTATTATAAGGATATCTTCAAAAGAAGAAGGGAAGAAGTCCTACCCTAAATAGTAGTAGTAGAAAGATACAATTAGCTAATATTTTGGTCTCTAGGAAACATTCTAAAAAATAGTAATATTTCTCTAAACTTAAAAAGAAGTGTATTTAACAAATGTGTAATACCATCAATATCATACGGGGCCCAAACTTAAATAAAACATTAAATAAAGTCTTAAACAGACATTAAATAACAGACTGTGTTATAAACTAAGTGTTACGTAAAATAAAATGCAAAGATCCATGCTAAACATAAAATTAAGTGATTAGAGAAAATCCAGGGCTTAAAGAAAAATATTTGGACAAAAGATATAGTAAATTATCTGTAAAATGGAATTTGGCAGATATTAAATAAAGCAGCAATATCAAAAATCAGTGATCAATTTAAATGTAACATAAAGGGTGTGCACGAAAAAATCTGGCCACAGAAACATAAAAAAACTAGGGTCGTCGGAAATTATTTATGACTTAAAGCTATTATTAACTTTTAACATATATGTTCCTTCTGAAACGTATTTACATATATTGTACATTATTACTGACTATAACTAAAATTTTTAACTTTTCGTTTCACATTAGACATCAAAGTTTATACAGACGTAGTAGTAATTTTTTTGTCACGTTATTTCACTTTTTCTAAAAGTCAACAATATCTTTAGCAGTTTCTTTTGTTTTTTAGAGTGTTTGCTTTACAATAGCCCCAGTATTGTTGATCGGCCGCAGTTTGGGGCCGTTCGGTGGATTGTTATCTTTAGGTACAAAAGTGATCCCATTCTTTGCATGCCAATCAGTGAATTGTTTGACATGGTGACATATGGCCAGACCTGGCCAAAATAGAATAGAAACATTATGACTTCTTATAAATGGTAGCAGGCGCTTTTTTAAACCTTCTAAATAGATTTCAGTGTTGATGGTGCCTTTCGTTACAAAGCTTCTTCTTTTTTCTCGCCCGTAAGTGCAAGAGTGCAAGTCGCGTCAGACCAAATATTTTCTAAAAGATTCTGAAATTTTCTTTTTGTTTGGTCCTCATTGGTATTGGTCCTCAACTCCACAAAGTTGTTTACAAGTAAGAAATTATTGACCGGGAAGCTGCTGAATGTCATTTTTGATGTACGCCTCGTCGTCCATTGTTACACAATCTGCTTTCATTAAAAAATTGGTGTACAGCTTTTTTGCGAGAGCCTTCGCCTTGGAATTTTCTTTTGCATCCCGATCCGGAGCGTTTCAAAATGAATTTGAA
Source organism: Agrypnus murinus (assembly GCA_929113105.1). Lineage (NCBI taxonomy): Eukaryota > Metazoa > Arthropoda > Insecta > Coleoptera > Elateridae > Agrypnus > Agrypnus murinus. Next base: position 122,972,098 of record OV816024.1, on the reverse strand, counting down.
AATTTCAGAATCTTTTAGAAAATATTTGGTCTGACGCGACTTGCACTCTTGCACTTACGGGCGAGAAAAAAGAAGAAGCTTTGTAACGAAAGGCACCATCAACACTGAAATCTATTTAGAAGGTTTAAAAAAGCGCCTGCTACCATTTATAAGAAGTCATAATGTTTCTATTCTATTTTGGCCAGGTCTGGCCATATGTCACCATGTCAAACAATTCACTGATTGGCATGCAAAGAATGGGATCACTTTTGTACCTAAAGATAACAATCCACCGAACGGCCCCAAACTGCGGCCGATCAACAATACTGGGGCTATTGTAAAGCAAACACTCTAAAAAACAAAAGAAACTGCTAAAGATATTGTTGACTTTTAAAAAAAGTGAAATAACGTGACAAAAAAATTACTACTACGTCTGTATAAACTTTGATGTCTAATGTGAAACGAAAAGTTAAAAATTTTAGTTATAGTCAGTAATAATGTACAATATATGTAAATACGTTTCAGAAGGAACATATATGTTAAAAGTTAATAATAGCTTTAAGTCATAAATAATTTCCGACGACCCTAGTTTTTTTATGTTTCTGTGGCCAGATTTTTTCGTGCACACCCTTTATGTTACATTTAAATTGATCACTGATTTTTGATATTGCTGCTTTATTTAATATAATAACATTTGATTTGCATTAATATTTCCATCCTGAAGTTCAGGATCATTTTTTGCTCTTCCTGAAAATTTAACAAAATGGATATTGCTGCTTTTGATACTAGACCCCTCATATATATACGTAACTTTCATATGAATTTATATTCCTAAACAGTGGAAGCTGCTTCCTACGTTTCATATGCTCCACACGTTGTTGTAGCGTGTACTATGTACCCTTTAAAATACTTTAAGAAAATTATTATGTGCCATGTTACCAGTTCCTTGTGTTTCAAATTATTGCACTCGTTTAAAGGGTACAAACTATGTACATTATATTATATAAAGGAAAAATTCTAATTTTGGTCAGTATTTACACTTATTCCCTTTATTATAAATTTGTAATTTAAAAATATAATTTTATATAATCTGTCAACGTCAAACATGTTATTGGTTCTATTAATGATTTGATATTCTACATATTTGAATTCTAATTTTAATTTCAAGATTAAATAAATTAGACAAATCTTTTGTTATAGTTTTCGTTATCTTAAAATGTTCAAATCCTAAAGATTAACTATAAAGTATTGTTAAAAACCAGTTTTATCAGTTGATCATTTACCTATACGTTATCTATTAGTGTAGTATTATCTTTCAATTGTAAATGTTACATTGGATCAAGACTGTTTTTGAAACACCTTGTTAGATATTTCATGGTATTCTTTTTGCTCTAAATAATGAAAGTAAATTATACAAATAAAGGTACAATCTAAACATTAAGATAAGAAGAATATTTCATATTAAACATGAACTATTTATAAATATTGAATTTAAACTCTGAAAACCAACAATTAAAACGATAGCAATCTTATATCTCCATTGTATATATGAGCTTATGATATTAAAATATGATCCTTCTTAATATTAAGTGCATGCATTGTGTTTTCATTCATGTGTCTCGGTATGACCCAAACCCTATTGAACTACGCGATGTAAGAGAGAGAGGTGAGGATCCGAGCTTGAATTCTTTTTTCGTATTTCAACAAAAGCAACAAGTTACTAAAGCTTACCCATTAGGGTAAGCAGTTGGCACCTAGTATATTATAATACTTAATCGCTAAACATATCTAGCCAAACTTGATGTTGGACTGCGTGGGATAAAAAGTTACTGTATACTTTAATTTAAATTTAGATAAAATTCATTTAACATATAAAAAATATATATATATGTATATACTATATCAATAAATGTATGTACAGCACATTTCCAAAAAAATATTGTAAAATATTTTCTCTAAATGCAAAAACAGGTAAAAAAAATGGTTGTTTTTAAATTACACAAATTAAATTTGTAGATAACCCACACTTTCACAGAAAAGGAAACTTGTGGGTGGACTACTGATATCTTATATGTAAAGTTTAATGTTCTTTATACATGAGGGGGTATAGCTCAGTGGTAGAGCATTCGACTGCAGATCGAGAGGTCCCCGGTTCAAACCCGGGTGCCCCCTAATTTTTTTTCTCTTCTATTAAAAACATAATTTATAAATGCAAACTGTAAAAGATTTTGGTGATTGTATTATTTGTTGATAGTATTATTGTCAGATTATATGTAAATACAAAGCTAAAATATGATACTTTGGCAATTTAATAAGAAACATTTTGTTGTTTTTAGTAGAGTGCTTGGCAGAACTTATTTTAACACCGTGGAGGCCTCAGGGTTACAAGCTGAAAGTTATTCCGAATGAAATTTAGGTCCTAATGGTTCTAAACCTAAAAGGGGCACTAAACTCGAAATTTAAGATATATTATTATTAATAAGCTAGTACATTTCTTATAAAATTATAGCTATTCTAAATTCCAGAACTCTAACAATCCTATTAACAAGATAGATAAGTCCTTATTTGTCTTAAATATTGTTCACAATGCTAGGTTCGTTTTTGCCTACTCTGCTATTTTGCTACATTCTATTCTATGTGCTATTTTTTCTCTCTCCATTGTTCCACCGTCATCTCTCTTCTTATGTCTTCTTCCACTTGATCTTTCCATCTTATTTTTGGTCTTCCTTTGGTCCTATTATGCGTTGAGTTCCATTCAGTGATACTTCTCAGGATTACCTTTTTGTCTCTTCGATATATGTGACCATACCATCTAATTCTCATCGATTTTATAATTCTCACAATATTATCTCTTCTCATTATCTCATCTATTCCATGATTCATTAATTGTTTGCCTTTTTTCGCTATTGTTGTTTTCATGGGCTTCTCTATATCTTTGCGCTTTTAATTGTTCCTGCTTCCACTTTTCAAAATCTTTCAGCTAGAATTTTGCTGTTTTTACATCACTTTGGAAGAATAACATTTTACATCAAAATGTTAATGATACTAATAAAAGCTTATACATGATAATATATTCATAATATTAATGTTTTTCTACAACCATTTGCAATTATTGGAAAAGAAACTATAAAAGGTAAAACATTCGACATCTAGAAGTAATGGATTTATTCAGTAAATATTCTTGTTACAAATACACTCTAAAAAATTCCCCTTGAAGTTGCCTCCATTTCTTGGGGTAAATTTACTTCAAAGTGTAATTTTCATAGGAAGTGGGAAATTTCAATATTATATATGCATGGCATATAATACCGAATTTGTTGAACATATGCATTCTATACGCAATTAAACAATGATTCAATAATAATTACATAGAATGTACCCTATTTTTAAATATTTATATTTATTGGACTTGACCTTATAGTGAAATTGTGCTCTAGAACAAGCACAAGCTTTTATAAAGTATACTTTGTTACCTCCATTTTTTGGGGTAAATTTACTTCCAATGTAATTTTCATAGGAAGTGGAAATTTCAATATTAGGTAAAGTTATAACTTTACGCAGGTGTTTTAATGTTAAAATGAAATGTAAGATTGCATTGAGATCGTAATTTTAATCTGTAAATTTATTTAAAAAGGAAACATGACAATGCAAATTTAACCTAATATTGAAATTTCCCACTTCCTATGAAAATTACACTTTGAAGTAAATTTACCCCAAGAAATGGAGGCAACTTCAAGGGGAATTTTTTAGAGTGTAGGGTAAAAAATTACTTTTTACGCGATTTGCATTTTGCAATTGCATGATTGCATTTCAAAATGTATTAAAAAAACTTTAGCAATAAAAATAAAAAGGTGGAGCAGAAGAAAAAGTGGTCCAGTTGATATAAATTTGTCTAAGAGGATAATAGCAACAATTAAAACAATTCCTAATCTTTCCATACAAAACATGGCAAATAAGTGTGGTTGTTCAAAGTCGTATGTGCTGAAAATAAAAAAATGCATGGATTTAAATCGTATAAAGTAATTAAAGTAACGGATATCAAAGAAAACAAAGAAAAGATTGATAAGCTACGTTGTAGAAAATTACATATACTATCAATATTTAACAAAATTTAGTTGTATGATATTGGATGATGAGATGTATGTCAAATCAGATTTTATCAGCTTACTGGACAGGAGTTTTATGTTGGACAGGATAAAAGAAATGGTGTAAAGAAATATAAGACCAAACGCATTTCAAAATTCCCAAAAAAGATCTAAATTAAGAAGGCTATCTGTTCATACAGCAAATAGGCAGTTTTTTGTAACAGTTGAGACAATTAACCAAGAAATATATGAAAAAGAATGTTTAACTTTCTTTTTTCTTTTATTATTAATTAAAAACTGTTAACATCGAATAAAAAATAATAATTTCAATACTGTGCGATTTTATTCAATAATTAACTTTGTATAGTGAACTATATACCTGGCTCAGCAGTTTTATAAGAACCTTAAATGACATATGACGTATAGAAAACGAGATAATTGTGAAAAACCGAGTTTCATAACCTTTAACCTTTAATATCTTGTGACGCGGACACGAGATTATAGGAGAGACTTTTCAGCCAGTCTTCAGAACGTCAAGACAAAGGTTCATGCAAAAATACAGCTTTCTTACTTTCATTCCAAGGTTGAATCCTTATTTTACTGGAGTATGTTTAATTTTTGTATATTTTAGATCTTAATATAGATAACGCATCGTTATGTAAACGTCGACAAATTGATGAATTTGTAATAATTAATAAATTTGAGGACTGAATCCCATGAAGTTTTATTCAATTATTTTAAATTATTACTATTAGCAGCGTACATATAATAGTCCAAGAGCTGGCGACCAAAAAGTGTAAAAGTTTTGTAAAAGCTAATATTTTAATATTAGCTTATATTTAGGGTGTAAATAAATATCCTACACAAAACAAACTCGGATATGGGGACACTCGTCGTCAGCACAGCTTGAAAGTTGCAACAAGAAGTAGTGTCATCTAAGTGTTTTCTAAAAGCTGAAAATTGATCATTAAGCAGTTTATGTAATAAAAAACTGGAAAACAGTCGTTAGACAGCGTAATGATCGAACGCGTTGCATCAGCTCCAATGTGGTGGTCGCATGTCTTCAAAATGAGGTCAATGTAAAGCAGTGATTTGAAAAAGCTGTAATTTGGTACAGTGCTAATTTATTGAATATAGTTTCTTAAAAAAACAGTCAGACTTCATTTTGATAGAACCCAGCTAGTCAGCAGTCGCTAGAAGTAACGACTGCTTCTAGTAGTAGTAGTACTGTAGATTACATTTTTTTAGTTTGTAACTGTCTTCAACAAATTAAGTAGTTTTCATGTTTTAGACTTAATATAAATTCAAATAAATTATTTAATTTATTATAAGTATTTTTTTGTTACACAACACTTGTTTCATTCAAGCATAGCAGGTTGCATAACACCATTTACACTTCTAACCGTAGAGAAAACACGCCACTGGTATAAACCAGTGATTGCAATATAGATATAACCATAAGATTGCAAACAAACAAGCTATGATAGAAGAGGCAAGGAGAGGTGTTCCCTTCATGTTTACATAACGCAATAGCATGAATTCTATAGTTATCTTATTCCTCCATCGTTATTCGGATGAACGCTTCATTTGTATTTAAGTTATTTTATCAATAAACACACTTTTTTTTCTATATTTACTTTAGCAAGATAAATTGCTCCGATTTCAAATGTAATCAAATTAAATAAATAACTCCTGATATTCTTTAAACAAATTTAATGTAGCCACTTTATTTATACTCTTGTATTTTACCTATAACATACACTTTAACCCAACACAAAACAAACTAAAGTTTTTCCATTTATATATGTTACGGTCAATGTAGTAAACCGGCGAATGTGGTTGGTGGTGTTGGCCGCCCAGTCTCATAAACAGGGATTGAAACTGTAACGAAAATAACTGTTTGAAACAGTTATTTATCGGTCATTATAAAACAATTATGAAGGCTCAATATTTATATTTCAAATCTGCATAACTGTTATTAAAGAACCGAAAAAGCAAATTTCTCTCCTTTCATAATTCTTTCAAAAAGGGAAGATTTATAATAACAGTTATCGTTTTAAAGCACGAAAAGGAGAGATATAAAAAGTCTATAACAGGATTATAAATATAGTACTTGTAACATTTCAATTAAGAATTGAAAGTGTTAAATAGTTTCAGATCATCTTGTTATTCATTCCTTCTATTAATAAGGAGTCTAATTTTTGTGTTATATATGTAAATAAACAAAAGTCCCGGACAAATTTTGTCTGTATTTATTTGTAAAATGTATACAAAATAATTAAATTTTGTATATACATGTTTTAAAGTATTATAGGTTTGTTAGGGAAATAATTTAAGTGTAATTGATACCTTTACAGTCGCACATTTGTATAACGTATCTCAACTTCATGTAAACATAATAAGAAACAATAATTAAACAGTTTGCAAATTTTATTACTCTTTTCCTTTTTTTCTGATTTGTCGGTTTGAAAAAAGCAGGTACTAAATCATAATTCCAGAAAATCCAAATCCACCACCACCATTGTTTTCTGTTACTACTTATAAATTTTTTTTTAATTAATTTTAAAGAAATATTTCAAGTGTTTGCTATAAGTACTTTATGACTGTTTCTGCGAGTGCAACCCCTAATAATAAAGACGCCATTGGGTTTAAAGGGGTTTATTATGATTCCTTTCTACACACCAGATGGTGTATATCTGCAACCTGACAGTTTTTTAAAATAACGTTGGTCAGCGCGCGAAAAGGTGCATTTCTCCAATGGCCAGTCAGCGCGCTGACCGTACGCGAGGCTCACAGGCCACGCGTATGGCCGCGCATCCTGACGGTCAGCGCGCGTATTCCAGTGTTGGGCACAATTAAATCTTAGCGGCAATTAACAATTGACAATTAAAATTGTAATTGTTAATTGCAAAGGACAATTATATATATTATGTAATTAGGAGATCAAGCGATACTTTAAATCCAAGAAGATGTATAACATTATAACATCTTCGAGGATTTAAAGAAGCTTGATCTCCGTATTGCATAAGTTGTTTTATTTTATTTCGTATTTCAATCCTAATTTCTCCCTTTTAAAATCCATCCGAATTTATTGCATAAAGAAGCAAGTTGCCTTGTCTGTGTCATCATACGCGTAACTAATAAGGAGATAAAAAGCAGCATGCATGCATGCATGCATGTGGCTATAATGCAACATCAAATTATTTACGTTGCCAACAACAACGGAGATCAAGAACGTCTTGCACTCCGGTGTCATTGGCAACGGAGATCAAGGTATACTTTATATTACTAATTGTGGTATATAAACAATTGTTTGAAATACGAAATGAAATAAAATTAATTAATTGTGCATATGTTTTGTTTTGTATGATTACAATTAATTAATCGTTAATTGCACTGACAATTAACAGTTAATTAATTGTTAATCGTTAATTGTTGCTACAATTAAAATTAGTAATTGTAATTGTCATCACAACTAACAATTAAATTTTTGTGGCGTCAATTAACTTCGTAGTAGAGTGCTCAAATAAAAAGCTTCTAGAAAACGATTTTCTGGGGGTTTAAAGAGTAAAAGTTAACTCATATTTTAAATTGAAGGTTATGCTTATTATATGTTAAATCCAGATTTGTCCCATGATTGTCCAGTGCAAAAGGGCACTTTTCAAAATATTCGAGATTTATATGGTAAACGATTATTTAGTGGTGAAGCTATATTTCCGTAAAAAGGCATTTCAATATTTGTACAACCAATTGACCCTATATACTTGTAAAAAGATATTTCAATTGCACTTTTTGTTAATATTTGGGTGCGTTCGTTTACGTCTGATACGAGGTTGAAATGTAATCTGCTACAAAAACCAGAATGACATCATTATTAAATTTAAAAATTTCATAAATAGTATTATTAGTTGTAACAATGTTTAAATAAACATTTAATTGATTGATGCCTAACACTGCCGTCAGCGTGTATGTGAGTTCAATTTAAAACTGCAACCTTCCCGCCACCACCACCAAACACGTTTTAAAGAAATAATACAATACGAATGATTTTATTATACGAATTATCTAGAAGTCCAATGTGTGTGTGTAATAAATTACAGTAAATCTAAACATAGAGCCAATTATCCGCACCCCGTCCCGGACGTTATCCTAGGATATAATTATGTCCACGTGGTCTCGAATAATGTTGGGTTTTAATAATAATAAATATTTGTAGTACTTCTAATTTTAAGAAAGATATAAAAAAATATTATCGTCTATAAGCAATTTCTGAAAAGAAATACATCTACTAAATGCTGTTCATATCATGAACATGTGCTCTTTTACATTCAGTGTATTCAATTCCTTTTATAGATTTTTAAATATCGGTAGTTTTCGGTCGTTCAAACAATAACTCTTCCCTTTTTCGAAACAGTTATTAAGCTAGAAACCTTTATTTTCAATCGCGGATAAAGGTCCTTTATAACTCTTAAGTAAAATTATCTCGCCTTTCATAACTGTTATGTTGCCCGGACCGTTATTATTTCTCTCTTCAATCCCTGCTCATAAATTAACACTTCAAACTAACAGCAACCTAGCCCTTATCTGTGGCTTGGAAATTAATAATTGAAGCCGCTCAATTAATAATTAAGTGTTAGTCAAATAATTCATTATGTGTTAATTAAAGTTTATTAGATATTTAGTAAATATTTAGTAATATACCGGATGGGGCAATAGTGTGGGGAAGTCCGATAGCTCCTAAACGGTAAAAGCTAGAAAAATCGTTCTAATACGGATGTAAACAGTGGATAGAGGCATATCTAGAGAAATTATTTTCAAATATACAGGGTGTTGCAGAAAAGTATGGCACGCTTAAGGTAATTTTTTTTAAATAGAATGCCCCAAATATTTTTGCATATTTAACACCTCTCTTGGCAGGTTTATTCATATCTAAAATTTTATCGCCATCTAATGACCGGTTTAGAAGTTATAAATTTTTTTTCAAAAAAAATTGAGTTTCACATTATCCCACTTAACAGTTTACCGCTTTCGCGGCCGCAACTGTGAAGACGAATTTAATTCAATTGGAACACCCTGTATATTTTGTACCTTTGTGATGCAGAATTACATAACGAACATTTTTTGTATGTACTACCCTATAGTTATCTGTAACCACTTTTGATTTATTGAGAAAAAACTGCAAAAAGTACACAATTAAAAACAATTATTTATTTAGTTGTCAAGTGTGTTGGTTGTTTTTGTTCAACAAAACATTAAAGCATCTAGCAATTATTGTTGTGCACGTATGCAAAACGGACATTTCTCACAGTTATCGACCATCAGTGTTTAGTTCTAGTAGGTGTTTTAGTTTTTCAAAATGAATTTTAGTAATGAAAAACTTGTAGACATGACTTTTGTTTTGGGCGAGTCGGAAAGAAATTGTTTGCTTGCCCGCAGAATTTACCACCAATGGTATCCTGAACCTAAAGTTCACAGCTTTCAAAACCTGTTCGATACATTTGTGAGGACCGGCAATGTACAGTATGAAAAAAGTGAACGAATTAACAATGTTGTGAACGAAGAAAATGAGTTATCTATTGTGTTGGCAACGATTGAGAATTCCCATGTTAGTCAGAGAGAAGTGAGTTCATCTGTAGGAATAAGTAGACGTTCTGTTGGTCGAATCTTAAAGAAAAATAAGCTTCATGCATATCACATTCAAATGCACCAGGAACTAACTGATGACGATTTTCTAAAACGTTTACAGTTTTGTAATTGGGCCATAGGTAAAATGCAAAGACGATGCTACATTCTTCAACAATGTTTTGTTCACTGATGAGGCAACGTTTCATAAAAATGGATTTGTTAACAGGCACAATTTCCATTATTATGCAACAGAAAATCCCCACTTTTTCAGACAACTTGATAACCAGCACAGATGGCCCATAAACGTTTGGGGGGAGGGGGAATTATTGGAGAACATGTAATAGGGCCACATTTTTAGATGGTACATTAACTAGAGCTATTTATCTTCATTTTTTGGAGAACTATCTGCCACAATTTTGAACACCCTGTACATGGTAGGTCCATTTTCTTTTAAAGAAAAGCACCCTACAAGTCCCTGTAACAAAATCCCTACTTAAATTCGTCTTCACAGTTGCGGCCGTGAAAGCGGTAAACTGTTAAGTGGGATAAATTTAAAGATTTATAACTTCTAAACCGGTCATTAGATGGCGATAAAATTTTAGATATGAATAAACCTGCCAAGAGAGGTGTTAAATATGCAAAAATATTTGGGGCATTCTATTTAAAAAAAAATTACCTTAAGCGTGCCACACTTTTCTGCAACACCCTGTATATTTGAAAATAATTTCTCTAGATGCGCCTTTATCCACTGTTTACATCCGTATTAGAACGATTTTTCTAGCTGTTACCGTTTAGAAGCTATCGGACTTCCCCACACTATTGCCCTACCAGGTATAGTAGTGTCGATACAAATTTTCAAGATTGGCCGATCACTAACTACATTGACCATAACATATACATCAAAACCCCAAAACGTATACTAGACAAACAAAAAGGAAATTAGTGAGTGGCATATTTACATTACGAGGATTGCTCGGTAACTACGTGGTCTAACACAGAGATGGCACGAATGGAATCTTCTTTATCATTCTGTAGAATCATCCTTTAATAGGTTAAATATGACAGTACAGAGCGATCTGTCAACTAGTCTGTTTTTGACACAACACCAAAGTGAACGTCTTGTGTGATTTTGTAAACAATGGAAAAAACTGAGTTGAGAGCATTCATAAAGTACTTTCATTTGAAAGGCTTAACACTTACCAAAATCAAAGCAGAGCTGGATTCAACACTATTGAAATCCGCTCCTTTGTTTTAATGGTTAAAAACTTGGTTGCGGAATTTAAGCGTGGTCTTAGGAGCACAAATAATGAACCCCATAGTGGACGTTCAAAAACTGCTACTGCCCCGAATATGATTGAAAAAGTCCACCATATCGTCTTGGATGACCGTCAAGTAAAAGTGCGCGAGAGAGCAGACATGGTGGGTATCTCAAATGACAGTGTGCACAGAATTTTAACTAAAGAATTGGAAATGAAAAAACACATTGGGTGCCGCGGTTGCTCACACCAAAGCAAAAACCGAACCGTTTGAGTGTTTCTCGCGACCTTTTCGCACGTTTTCGACGCAATCCCAAGAACTTTTTACGCCGTTTCATAACCGTCGATAAACCTGGGTCTACCATTACACTCCCAAAACCAAAGAACACTCCAAGCAATGAACACACAAAGGTTCTACGCCACCAAAGAAGGCAAAAACAGTTTTGTCAGCAGGAAAGGTTATGACAACTGTATTTTGGAATTATTATGGAATTATTTTGATAGACTACTCAGAAAAGGGGAAAACAATAAATGGCGAGTATTATGCTAATTTGTTGCAACAATTAAGCGACAAAATCAAAGAGAAATGGCCTCATTTGGCAAAGTAGAAAGTGCTTTTCCATCAGGATAATGCATCTGCCCACAAGTCTGCGATTGCAGTGGCCAAAATTCATGAATTGGGATTTGAATTAGTGCCTCATTCGCCCTATTCCCCAGATACGGCTCCCAGTGATTATCATCTGTTTCCAAATCTGAGAAAATGGCTCGGCAGTAAGAGATTTTCGTCTAATTCCGAGGTAATCGCTGCTGTAAATAGCTATTTCGAGGACTTGAATTCATCGACCTACATTGAAGGTATTGCTAATTTGTAATATCGTTGGAATAAGTGTGTTGAGCGAGCAGGAAACTATATTGAAAAATAAAATGTTTTTATCAAAAAATAATTGCGTTTTCTTTGTTAGGCCACGTAGTTACCGAACAATCCTCGTATAGTTTATACCATGCCTTAATCCCATAAGGTCCGTTCGCCGAGACCTGTCGCAAGACGTAAATACACTTGAAGTTAGCACTAAGCAAACTATAAGCAATGCTATCGGTCGGCACGCACGTGGTCTCATTAACTACTTTACATAAATGCGGAAACACGTATAATGCAATCACTTTCCCTTCCATATTACGCTGCAACTGTAAAAGCAAGTTAAGCACACACGGTACGCAAACGTGTATCATCGTAAATGAAGCTTCAAGGGTCAGCTAACTTCAAGTGTGTTTACGTCTTGCGACAGGTCTCGGTGAACAGACTTTAGTATATATATTATGGCTGAAGTGACAAAGTGACCCACCAAGATCCTAAACAAGACCCTCGTTGTGTAATTACTGAACGTTTCAGGATCTGCATAATACATTTGATTTGTTTAAACATTGGCAGTATAGCTCAATGGTAGAGCACTCGACTGCAGATCGAGAAGTGCCCGGTTCAAATCCAAGTGCCCCCTAATTTTTTTATGTATATAAATCTAGAGAATTATAATAAAATACTCTTGGTAGAATTTTGTTTAAAATTATTTTTAATTCCATTTCTAAACACAACATTAAAAATCAATAAATTGAAAATAATAACTTACCACTCCAATCATATACATCCTCATTACTAACAATTTGACATCGATTCTATTGAATATTCTTGGATTCAGTTCCCTTCCAATGCAAAAGTTGTAGATTTTGCTATTACTGATGGTGCTAGGATTCAGAGCACTTATAGGCACAAAAAAACTACGTACGTACAAGTATACAGACAAGCAAATTGCTAATAGTACAGAACTTACAAGTAATTGAAAGTATTTTTTAAGAATAACCAATATGACAGGTACTTTAAAGTATTCTAGACCAACTAATACTAAACTGGTAAGTATAAGAGCAAACAATCCATTTAAAACATAATCCAACTTTCCTTGCTTATTTAATAGACCAGTGGCTTTTGATCCTCCAACTGGAAGGGCACTTATACTTGCAATAATTAAAGCATACGATGAATAACCAATTAGAGCGGACTGATCTATGTATGTAGAAAAATGTTTGTACTTTTGTAAATTTGGTAATTTTGTAAATGAACACCGAGTTGTATCACAAAACGCATAAAGTGCAACTACAGTAACTGGTATCAAAATAATACCTAGTAGTGCTCCGATCCTTCCACCAATTTCAGTTTTAGCAGTTCTTTCGTGTAGAACTTTTGGTTCGCTACGTCGCTCAGATTTTTCTCTAGTTGAACTAGAGCGTAATGGCGGAATAACATCTTCATCTGAGAATTCTGTAAGTTTTTGAACAGTTGCATCATTGTGTCTTAAATGAACAATGCGATCGATTTCTTGTGACTGTGATTTTTGAACTGATCGACGAACCAAGCTGATGTAACTTCTTACTTCTTGCTCTACCGGTGTGGTTTCTTTTGTGGTTTGTATATTCTGCAAAATTACCTAGAATAGTAATATTTGTAGTAATAAATATTATTACTAACAAGGCATTCTATATATTTTAGAGATTTGGGAAATCAATCACGTCTGGGAAGCTGCAACCCTCCTTAAACAAAATCAATGAAAGTATATAGCTTTTGTACTAGGACCAAACTTTTCATGATATTAAAAACTATAGCGAAATGTAGCTTCATGGCCATCTATACTCCCCCCCCCCAATGCTCGTCTATTCAACAGTATGTTGCAACTCAAATTACATTAGCAAAATAAAAAATAGAATGCCTTGTAAAAATGAGTTACCTACTTTTGGAAAAGTCTCGCTGTCTACTCTTCTTGCACGGCCTCGTACTGCTGCTTTTGGTTTTTCTGCATCTCTCCTCTGACTAAATTCTGCAGAATCCGAATCTGAATCCACTTCAATTATTTCTTTTCGAGATTTTACAGCTGAAAGGTAAATGCAATAGAGAAATTTTTCAACAGACATTAAGTATTCAAAAAAATATAGCACAAGTTCTTAAACTGCTTTTTTGTATTCTGTGTACTTCTTCATCAGAATCTACAATTTTTCAAATTTATTAGAAACCAAAATAGAAAACCAAAATAGAACAGAAATAATACAAAAAAAAAACATATAGAATACTAGGTCACTCCATGTCAGTTCACCTAGGCTGTCTGCCTTGATATCACAGAATGTCCTGATTTTTGGATATATTGTGAAGGTTGGTTCATGAGTAACTTCACTGTAATCTTTTTCAAATGTTTTGGTGCTAATACAAGCCCAGTATCCTAAGTCAAAGTTTAGGGTGGTAGACCTTTTTTCCGTCTTTTAGAATTGTGCATCATTTTCTTTAAAAGACTGTATCTTTCTTATTTATAAACCGATTCTACCCGATTCAAACCGATGAAATAAATTTTCTTGAATGCAGAAATTTCACTTCTATTATAATATAAGTGTCAGTAAACAGCTTTGCATACACAGAACAGGTGATAAATTAGTGCAATGTTCATTATTTCTTATTAATGACTTACCTTCCTGACACCCTCGTAAATTTGTTTTTTGTTGATTCCTTGTATCGTGCCCTTTCTTGAGAAAAAAAATAGTAAGGGTGTTTTTTTGTAAGGCCTAATTATTAAACATTTTACTAGAGGTACACAGTAAACCTGCGTCTCTTGGAGAAAGTACATATAATAATAAAATTTAGATATTTATTAAGATTTATTGGAATAGAAGTAGTTCTACTCAGTGGCGTATTTAGAAATTTCTCTAGGGGGGGGGGGCTACTCTTTGAAAATTCCTAATCAAAATACTTAGATTTTCACATAACATATAGATTTTGACACTATTAAAAAAGATTCGGGAAAGGGGCTCGAGCCAGATACCCCCCCCCCAAATATGCTACTGGTTCTACAAGACATGTATAACACAAATGCATTAAAAACTCAAACATTCCTAAGTTTTACAGATCCAGGTTTTTAACTCTTGACTTTTCTTAAATGTGTGAATTATTGCACTAGTTATTGTATCAGGTATATTGTAGGTTCTTGTAGTGATTGTAGATGAGGTATAATATTACGCAAGTTTAAGAAGCACGCAAGATAGATAGCAACAGAGCAGCATTACGATGATGGTAGTGTGAGATTGGTATGAGCCCATCCGCTGCAACTAGCGTCTAGCCCCCGAGTATCACTCAAATATCCTGGACTTAACACATGCATTTTGTGCAATTGTCTTGACATTAATTCGATAGAATATGTGCAAATTAATATAATTAATTAATTAAATATATTATGAATTATAGTTCTGTTTATGAGTAGGTAAATATATACTTTTTTTTCTAATTAATGATTGTATATAAATAGTACAAGTTAAAAAAACAAACGACCAAATCCAAATTAATATTTTTTCAAGGTAAGTCAGTCATTACGTTTTGGTTTTAATAAAAAAAACTTTAATAAATTTAAATATTTATTAGAATGAAATTACGAATGAAAAAATAAATTTTATTACTGTATGTTTTTACAGTGGGAAAATCACCTTTGCTAGGTATCATTTTTAATAAGTGCTAATTGCAGGGCGATGTTTTGGATATCTACACCTGTGTCTTTAGGAATTAGATCCAAATCCTATAACAAAACGTGTATAATGTATATAGATAAAGGTGATTTTCTCATTGTAAAAACATGAAGTAATAAAAATTATCTTTTATTCATTATTTCATTCTAATAAATTTTTGAAGTATATTAAAGGTTTTGCGACTTTACCTCGAAAACCCGTTATTTAGATTTGGTTGTTTGTATTTTTTAACTCATACAATCTATATACAATCAATATCAAAAAAAGGTAAGTATGTACCTACTCCCAAACAGAACTGTAATTAATAATATATTTAATATTCATTTGCACATAATCTATCGGATTGAAGAGTCGAGATAACTACACAAAACGCATGCGTTAAGTCCAGGATGTTTGAGTGATACTCGGGGGCTAGACCGCTAGACGCTAGTACCCGCTGCACCGCCTGCACTTGCATCATCACCACAGTCTATGCTGATCTGCGAGTTGGAGCAGGTCTAAGGCACTTTTGTATAATAATTGTGTTTTGTTTTCGTTCGGTCTCTGTGTTTTTATTTTCAAGAGTTATAAAATTATTTTGAATGATGGTGAGTTTATAATTTTTGTAATACAAGTATCTAAAGTATATTTTCTGCATCCCATATCACATATAGATAGCCACCTTACGTTACGTAACGTTGAATACACGTGACTACTGAAGCTTTCTTTCAACGACGTGTTTTCAACATTTCTTGATTAACTGGAATGTCGCTTATGTCATGATAAGAGATGAGAAAAGTACCCTTTTATTATGTAGATTATACCATAGGGTATACTTAATCTCTTTTTTTGGCACAGGATGAATCTTTGGCGAGTGATTCAAAACGCACTTAGAAAAAAATTGATACTTTTTTTACCAAAAAACCTAAAATAAGCCATGACGATGAGCACATTGCCGTAGATAGAGACAATGAATGTTTTTCTTCTTCAGTAAATAATACCAATGATATATCCGAAAACGAAATAAATAATTTGGCTTTTACCAATATAACTTCCACCAACCAAATAACAATTTTAGCTTCTCCTGAGACCGACATTGGATATCATATTAATAGCGAAAGTTTAGATGATTTTACAAGAGCTGCACTTCTGGAACGACATTGGATTCCACCTGTAAAGTATGACTTTCCGTACAACATTGTCCGCAAAAAAGGAAAGGACACAAAAAAGTACACCCAAAGATCTCATTTAGATAAATTTTATTGGTTGGTGCTTTAGCATAAAGACTGTGGTCTCTATTGCAAGTATTGTGCTCTTTTTGCCAAAAGCGCTGCAGGAAAAGGACTCCAGACTCCATTAAAAAGATTAGTCAAAGAACCGTTGAAAGTTTTTGACGATCTTAAGGGTGAAAACGGGACATTTTCTGTACATGAAAAAACCAGTACCACAAGAGAGCAGTAGGAAAAAATTTTCTTATTAGTTACTACAATCCCTCAGTTGACATAAGGAATAAAATATCAACTCAAAGAACAAAACAAATTGAAGAAAATAGAGAACGTTTGACGCCCATAATAAAAACCATAATATTTTGTGGACAACAAAATATCGCTCTTCGTCCTGTGAATGAGGGAAATTTTCGAGCTTTATTAAAGTTTCGGATGGACGCAGGAGACAAAACATTAGAAAATCATTTAAAAGGTAGCAAGAGAATACAAAATGAAATAATAGATGTCTGTAAAGAAGAAATACAGGAAACTATAATAAATAATATAAAACAGGCTAAATATTTTGCTATAATATTCGACAAGACAACTGACATCTCAGCTACAGAACAACTTAGCTTATCATTTTGATATCTTCATAATAATATCATTCGTGAGGACTTTGTTTCGTTTTGTGATGCCTACAGACAAATCAAACAAGAAGATGTGCTGCAAGAAGAGGAAAAAAGGCCTACAGGTATAGCCTTAGCACATATTGTTATAGATCTCTGTAAGAAATTTGGATTAGATTTGGCAAACTGCGTTGGAATAGGCACAGACAGTTGCTCCACTATTGTCTCCGAAGCGAAGGGAGCCGTAAGCGAGCTGATAAAAACTGCAACCGATGTGCTGCAACTGCAAGAGATGTCCTTGCAACAATCATATTCTCAATAACTCTTTGGCTAAATCATCAAAAGTTACCAGTTGCAGAAATGCGTCGGCAACAATGAAGAAGTTAGTAGAATTTGTAAATGCCTCCCCACCAAAGGAAGCAAACTTTTTAATGATACTCTTGGTGGAAAATTCGAAAGCCTTTGTGATACTAGATGGGTAGAAAGGCATGATGGTTATTTGCAATTTCAAGGCAAAACATTGGTAAACATTTGTGACGTATTGACAAAATCTCAACTTGGCAAGACAGTAAGTCTGCATCTGATGCTAATTGTTTACGATATGCTCTATGCAGTCCAGATTTTATTATCGCATCTATTTGCTTGTCCGACGTACTAGGTAAGAGAGTAATTAAAACTTTATTTAATTTCTTAGGCCTTTCTAAAATAATTTTTTGATTTATTGACAATAAAAATTGATTTAACTTATATAAGAACAACATCATGGTGATGCTTGTATAATTAAAAGATAAGTTAAAAATTGTTTCCGAACAGCATAGTTGGCCAGACAATTCGATTTTCGATAGCAAATCCCAGATTATAGTTAAAATGGGTACAATACCTCTACAACAAACATGCGCAGTAGTTATAATTATTTTCATAATTCAAGTGCAATAAAAAATTATCTGAGAAAAAATTAAATTTATAAAATTCATTTACTTTCTTAATACAATTTTGGGGAAATTACGTCACTAATTATATGCTGTAGACTGTAGATAATTAGGAAAGATATCGCTGTAGATTTAGAAATTGTTAGTAGGATATATTTTCCTTTTATTTCATTTTTAATTTTTATATTTAACAAATAATATTTCAATTTCAGGTGTAACTGTTTCGCTTAGTCGCTTTTTACAAAAAATATCATTAGATTTAAAAAGAGCAACAGATGCATTAAAAGATACAATGGACGTTTTGCTTCATAAGTGGGAAAATGCAAACAAAATTTCTCACGATTTATTTGTCGAGGCACAAGATCTAGCTAAAAAAACTAGGTACAGAGATAAAGGCACCACGTACTGTATTTCGGCAGACTATTCGCGCCAATCATCCAGCAATCGATGAAGAAGAATATTTTCGGAGGACTGTTTATATTCCATTACTAGACAACATACTGACTGATCTAAAAGACCGCCTTTCTACAGACACTTTGCACCTTTTTGGCTTGGGCATTTTTATGCCAAAATCCGAATACACTGAAGAGGACCTTCTTAATGTGAAAAAAGCTGCAGAATTTTATATTAATTTTCTGGGGGTTCCTGCTTCCACTGTCGTATCAGAGTATCAGTTATGGGTTTTGAAGTGGAAGCGGATGCTCTCAGAAAGTAGTTTGAAGGTGCCCAGTTGTGTGTCTTCTACAATTTAAGCCTGTGACAGTGACCTCTATCCAAATATAAATATCTTACTTAAAATTTTGGCAACTCTCCCCATAAGCACAGCTACTGCAGAAAGGACATTTTACACTTTACGTCGCCTACAAACTTGGCTAAGAGCGAATATGTCAGAAGAGAGATTGACGGGCTTAGCCCTTTTAAATATACATCCCGAGATAACCCCTGATGTCTCGAAAATAATCGACCGATTTTCTAAAACCAATAGAAGGCTTCCTTTTAGTTTGTAATTAAGATTGAGGTTTCTGTTAACTAATCTTGTTTTATTAAAAAATATTCCTATATGCTTTACTCGTTTTATTGATCAAGTCGGCCCTTAAAAATGTATTTAAACCGAGATGACCCCCCCAAAATCTTGGGCTGCAACCACGCCTGTTGGAAGTAAAACTGTAGGCACATGTCAATGCGATGTTTGCCACAATAAAGATCCCTACTGGGTGTGGAATTCCTCCAGATTTGGCTAAATTCTAGTAGGGTCGGCCAAATAATCATAGCAAGGTACAAATGATACTCCGCCATCCTGATTCCTCGCTCAAAAATAAATAAATAAAATAACCAGTGCACTAGTCACACATTTAAGAAAAGTTGAAGGTTAAAAACCTGGATCTGTAAAACTTTGGAATGTTAGTTTTTAATGCATTTGTGTTATACATGTCTAGTAGAACCAGTAGCGTATTTTTTGGGGGGGCTATCTAGTTGGAGCCCCCCTCCCGAATCTTTTTTAATAGTGTCAAAATCTATATGTTATGTGAAAATCTAAATATTTTGATTCGGAATTTTCAAAGAGTAGCCCCCCCCAAAGAAATTCCTAAATAAGCCACCGAGTAGAACTATGTACTTTTATTCTAATAAATCTTAATAAATACCTGGATTTTATTATTATATGTACTTTTTCCAAGAGACGCAGGTTTACTGTGTACCTCTAAAGTCCGTTCACGTAGACCTATCGCACGACGTAAATATACTTAAAGTTAGCTGACCCTTGAAGCTTCATTTACGATGATGTGCATTTGCGTACCGTGTGCGCTTAACTCGCTTTTACGGTTGCAGCGTAATAGGAATGGAAAGTGATTGCATTATACGTGTTTCCACATTTATGTAAAGTAGTTTAAGCGTTAATGAGACCATGTGTGTGCCGACCAATAGCATCACTTATAGTTTGTTTAGTGCTAACTTCAAGCATATTTACGCCTTGCGACAGGTATCGGCGATCGGACCTTAGTAAAATGTTTAATAATTAGCTCTTACAAAAAAACACCCTCACTATTTTTTTTTCTCAAGAAAGGGTACGACACAGGGAAACAAAAAAAATTTACGAGGGTGTTAAGAAGGTAAGTCATTAAAAAAAATGAACATGTCACTAATTTATCACCTGTTCTGTATATGAAAACCTGTTTACTGACACATGAACACTTAAATAATGACAGATTTTAATTTATTATAACAGAAGTGACATTTCTGCATTCAAGAAAATTTATTTCATCAAAATCGGTTTATAAATAACAAAGATACAGATCTATACAGAATGAGGACATTGTGATATCACGGCAGAAGATTTCCTTATATTGGGTGATTTCACATGGAATGACCCTAGTAGTACAGCAGTGGGGCCGCTGGGCCAATCGACGCCTAGCGTCGTTGGTAATTACGTCATGCGACGCTAACCATATATGTCGTATGCGTAACGAAAAGACGCATAATTTGCATATGTGAATTGTAGTATGATTTCAATAGTAAGTGCGTAATTAATAAAAATGTAAATGTTGCATCTCACTCTTTCGTTTAAAAGTAACAGGTAGATTATTAATGATCTAGTCCGAATGGGGTAGAAATTCGATTAAAAACGAATTAGAATTGAGAGAATGTGTAAGTCAATTAGTCACACTTTCGATACGGACGTGTTACGAAGTTAACCTTGTTATTTGTATTATAACTAGAACTGAAGAAGAAAAACCAATTAAAGAAAGTAGGGTTTTAATTAACTTAAAAAAAAACGTATTCTTATTGTAACAATATTGATCGAGTTAATTATTTAACTTTTCTATATATAAGATAGCTTTTACTTCAATTAACTTTTAAAATAAGTTTCTTTGCAAACTCTATTATAGTGACTCATCTAATCTAGGGGGAAAAAATCGGTTTAATTACATATTTTAGAGTTCGAACTGAAGAAGACCAAACCCATTAAGGTTTTAATTAACTTAAAAAAAAAATGTATTCTTTATTGTAACAATATCGATCGAGTTAATTATTTGTCTTTTCTATTTATAAGATAGTTTTGCTTCAATTAACTTTTAAAATGAGTTTCTTTGCATCTCTATTACACTGTATCTAATATAAAAATTATTTAATTGCATACTTTGTCAAAAGATACTTCCCTTCCAATCAATATTAATTCTAAAAAAGATTTTAAGTAATGTATAAACATTTTTTTTAGACAAATTCACTTTAATTATCTATTTTTATCAATTCATCTTCCGTTTTAAACGATATTGACACTAATTAAGTATACAATACGTATATACATATAATGATTAGATTTCTTTAAACGGTTTCATAGCAAGTTTTACAGAAGCAGAACTAATTAACCCTCGGGTATATATATATATAAGATCTAGGGTTCGATTGATCCAATTTTTTCCATACTGTGTACGCGAAAACAATATTTTAAAAAGTTTTTCTCCAAACATCATACAAGTGACATTTTAATGACAGAATTCTGCTAGTAGAAGTTTCATTTATATGCTTAAGCACATAAAGTACTTTATGTGCCTAAGCATATAAAGTCTAAGCTACTTGATTTAGTAAAAAAGGTAAGTATGTAACTACCAATAATTATCATTTTTTCTCCAAACGTCATACAAGTGACATTTTAATGACAGAATTCTGCTAGTAGAAGTTTCATTTATATGCTTAAGCACATAAAGTACTTTATGTGCCTAAGCATATAAAGTCTAAGCTACTTGATTTAGTAAAAAAGGTAAGTATGTAACTACCAATAATTATCATTTTATTGTTAATTTTTATTACAATTAATATTAATATTAAATGTACACTTCGTCGCATACTGAACAAGAGGCTGTTTTGTCATTTCTTCCAAATTGCTGTCGCTAACTACATGTGTAGAATGCAGTTCCAATGAGCTAACATTTTCTTTACTCGTAGTGGGACCATAATCACTTTCTCTGATAAGAAAAGAAGAATTAATTATTAAAAAATTAAACTCAAAAAAACAAACCTGCTACTGGTACTCGACATGAGAATCCTCCTGCTAATCTCCTTTTTGTTTTCTAAGGATTCCGCTATATATCCTTCTGCAACGGAACTAGACTTCCAACAGCCATGTCGCTTTAGGGTAGTAATGTCAGCGCCAGTGTCGACAAGCAAGGTCGCCGAAGTCCTTCTTAGACAATGCCCTGTATACTCGTTACAATAGGGCAATTTTAAATATGTAGCCGCTTCCTTTCCTATGTTTCCAATTTTGTGGATTCCCATAATCATCCGATAGCATCATCCATTCTGATATTTTATAAATAATCTTCTTTCTTCAAATCCTTCAGGCCTCTGGGAGACATATTTTCTGTACTTATTTATATACGTCTCGCCAACCACAGTGAAAGAACGACTTTTATTTGTTTTGCTGTCAGGGATTTTTACTAGCAATATGGAGCCCTGTTCTTCGACATCATCCAGCGTCATCTTATATAGCTCATCGCATCTGCATGCTCCAGATATTCCGAATATTAATATAACCTGATAAATTATAATTTTTAATTATTTTTTTAATAAGAACTTATATATTTACCTTTGCGGCCAAGTATTTTTCATCTGGAGCGTTAAATTTCTGGCGGCGTCAACTGAAATTCACCTGAACTAGACATTACCACAAAATTCTTCAAATTATCCACTTAAAACACTACTATTTTACTGCGTAATTCGTGGACTGACTTTTCTTTTCGCAAAAAAAATCTTGTTTGGTGGGTTGCTACGGTAATATCTAGAAATTGTCTATCAGGCGTTGCGATTTTCGTACAAGTGTAATGTTTTCCGAAATAACCTCCGTAATTAGATCTTTCTTTTTGTATTATAATTTTGCACGTTTGGAGAAAAAATCGCATATATTATTCGGAGTATAAGCGCTTTATGTGCTTCAGCTGATTTGGCTGCCTCACTCCGTTCGGCAGTCAACCTATCAGCTTCAGGACATAAAGCTTCACTTATACTCCTAATAATATAAATAACTATTATTCATTCTGACATTATATTTCTGTGCATATAATAATTACGATTTAGTTTTTTTTTTGTGAGCCAACATTAATTTATTGTGCGGTAAGTTCTTTTTATCAAATTTAAGATGTGTAATTAACAAGATTTAATATGTTCTTTTTTTAATTTAACAGATAAAAAATGGATTTCTTAAAAGACCTGAATAATGTTTCAGAGCTTAAAAAAAATAAACCACTAAAGAAATTGTCATCCTTTCCCGAAGAATTACAACACAAGGTCCTTTCTCTTAGGGTAATCACATCCAGTGACTCTAGGAAAGCATTATTAATTGAATTAGAGCATTGTGTAACGTTTCTTCCTTCAAGATTCCTAAAATTCTTCAGAGGAAAAAATACAACGATTTAATCAAGGCGACTATGCGATAGTATTCCGTGGTTTAAAGAAATTCAAACATTACAATCCTACTCCACAATGTACATTTATAGATTTATCAGATAAGGTACAATATATAAAAATTTAATTATACCATAGATATTCCAATAATTTTTCTTTTTATTGTTTCAGTTGAAAACCTCAAACACAGACGCTAATTCTGATGTTCTATTGTCTAATATTCCAATTGAATATAAAAATACTAACGAAGCTGAAGTATCTAAGATCAATTCTTCCTCGGAATATATATTAATCAACTTGTCAGATCAGGTAAATATTAAAGCAGAAAAATGAAAATTAAAAAATGTAAAAATTAAAATAGAGCTTAGTCAACCTAATAATTTTTCCTTTTATTGTTTCAGATGAAGTCTCCAGTCAAAGAAGCTATTGTTCCCACGTCCAATAAAACAATTGACGTTAAAAATATTAACGTGGGGGAATCATCTACTACTCCAGATCTAACTGATAATCCCAAGTAAAACCTGGAAGTGTAAAGTAATGAGCAGGGTCTAACACATAAGTTTTCAAACAACTATTTCTGAATTGCTCAAAAACGTCTGCTAGTAACAGGATATCAGTTTTCATATATAGATCGATGTACTCTCCCAAACTGCTACAATTAAATTTAGACCATACATAGACCATATTAGCTCTCCTATACAATTTTCTTGAACACTTTTTATTTTCTAGTTTATTATAGAAAGCTTCAATAGGCGGTAAACAAGTTTCACTAAACTTGTCAATGCAATCAATATAATCATAGGGCATTACACCCTTTTTGTTAACATACTGAAGAGATCATGAGATATATCAGAATATTGAGATTTCAAATTAGGAAAACTATGTAGATATGAAGCTAACTTTTCTAGGGAGGACGCCATAAATCGGAATGAATCAATAAACCGGAACTGAACCAGAGAATCGTTTATATGTTTAGTAAAAGAGATATACTTTTCTTTAGTTATAGGAAGTAAATCAACAACACCTTGCTTGAAGTGTTCTTGATACATATTTTTATTATTACACGGTTTCAGGATACTCTCCAAATCGGCATATATAACAAAAGGAGCCTTCTCTTTATTTTTAAAATTCTTAAATTTTAACAGGTTCTCGCCTACTTTAGGCATTTTGATAGCGCAATCGTTGAGCTGCTGACAATCTTCAATATGCTTATTTAACTTTTCTTGTGATCTAAAGTAATGCAAGCATCGATCGCAGAAATATTTTCTATCATGTTCTTTACTAAGTTGAGAGGACAACAGTCGGCTTAGATTCTTTATCCAAGCGAAATGATAACGAATTGGTGTAGTGTAGTTTTCTGTATCTTCATCATCATCAAAGTACTTATCTTGAACGAGAAGCAAATTCACATGCCGTTCTACTTTGTTTTTAGCAAGATATGACGGTAATGTCACATAATCTAGGTTTTTCTTCTTCAGTGAATAAAACATTAATGGATATATTATTCTGTTTTTCAAATCTAGGGATCCGCTTGATTGTCATCGGAAACAGGATACCCTTCAAATTTAAAACCTTAGAGTAGTGCGGATATTTCGAGATATACGCTGAGGATCTTTATCAACAGGATGTAATGCACTGACTACAGCCCATGCAAAGCACGCCTCATCGTCATTCTTCACATTGATGCATGCTTTCTTCATATTTATTTGCTCGGGCAGATCGATGTAAGATGACCCAAGCTGAGGAGTATAATTATTGATATTAATTTGAAAGTTAATAATCGATTTAAGGGTCCAACCACTCTCTCGCTCTTGGAATTCCTCCAGCTCAGTTAATATCGGCTTTGTTACTTTATCATCAAACCATGAATCTAGATCTGTATCTCTATATATCAGAGAGTTCGAGGTTGTAAAATGTTTGTTTTCATTTAGAAGCAGATCACCACTCTTACATTCAAATTCTCCCATGAAAATGACATTAACTTTTACTGCTTCATACTTTTTCAGGATATTAGGAATTCTTCGTTTGAAAAGAGTCTTACAATATGTGAAGAACTCTTTAGGATCCTTATGTTTAAGGCTACTGATCACCCCACTTCGAATTCTATTATCAAAAGCCGATATAGAATCATCCCAGCGAACTCGATGTTTAGCGGTTTCTATAATTTCCTTCTTCGATCCAGCACCACTTTTCTGAAGCGTTTTGAACAGAGATTTAAAAGTTTTTACTTGAGCCAATTGAGTCATGAGATCCTGCTTTTCACCAACAGACTTAGCACACTTCAGCTCACGATAGATTTTTCTAATAGTTCGCGTACATTCCTTAAGCCCTTCTACGATACGCTTATTAGTCGCAGCAACCGATAGAATACCGACCAAAGCTCGAATATTACTGACTGCAGCATTAACTAAAGACATCTTAGATATTATGATAAGTGAACTAATAAACCGATAATGAATGTAGAAACTGATGTTGTCAACACGAAGGTTGTATTAACAATGAGCTAGCGTAGATGTTGACGTTTCTTATAATGTTTTTAGAGTCCGCATAGTTAACATCCCTACATCATGATCCCTATACACACGCTTTAAATTTAATTCGTCCTGTTTAAAAAAAGAATAATCAAAATAATAAAGAGTACTTAAATTTTCTTATGTTAATGATGAGTAGGTTAAATCAGCATGATTCAGAGTTCTGAAACAATACAATTAATCATCAGAAACCAATTTTTCATGAAGAAACATGTGTATTTACTCATGCGTTAACAAACAAAATAAATGAAATTCTTTGATTTCAACTACACTACACCAATTCGTTATCATTTCGTTTGGATAAAGAATCTAAGCCGACTGTTGTCCTCTCAACTTAGTAAAGAACATGATAGAAAATACTTCTGCGATCGATGCTTGCATTACTTTAGATCACAAGAAAAGTTAAATAAGCATATTGAAGATTGTCAGCAGCTCAACGATTGCGCTATCAAGATGCCTAAAGTAGGCGAGAACCTGTTAAAATTTAAGAATTTTAAAAATAAAGAGAAAGCTCCTTTTGTTATATATGCCGATTTGGAGAGTATCCTGAAACCGTGTAATAATAAAAATATGTATCAAGAACACATTCCCGCTGCTGTAGGTTATTATGTCAAATGTTCATATGATGACTCATTATCTTTTTACCGTTCCCATCGAGGTTTGGATTGCATGGAATGGTTTACCGATGGGATTCAGCAGTTAGCAGAGGATTTGGAAACAGTATTTCTTTGTCCTTACGATATTAATATAACACCTGAACAGGAAGCAGAATTTAGAAAATCTACTCATTGTCATATTTGTGAAAAACCTTTTGGACCGGGCGATAAAAAAGTACGTGATCATACGCATCTAATTCCTGAAAATAATTATCGAGGATCTGCCCATGAAGAATGTAATATTAACTACAAAGATGCAAGGGTTATTCCTGATGTCTTTCATAATCTAAGCGGTTATGATGCTCATTTTATAATTGCCGATATAGCGTCTAGAATGCAAGGTGTTGTTGATTTACTTCCTATAACTAAAGAAAAGTATATCTCTTTTACTAAACATATAAACGATTCTCTGGTTCAGTTCCGGTTTATCGATTCATTCCGATTTATGGCGTCCTCCCTAGAAAAGTTAGCTTCTTATCTACATAGTTTTCCTAATTTGAAATCTCAATTTTCTGATATATCTCATGATCTCTTCAGTATGTTAACAAAAAGGGTGTAATGCCCTATGATTATATTGATTGCATTGACAAGTTTAGTGAAACTTGTTTACCGCCTATTGAAGCTTTCTATAATAAACTAGAAAATAAAAAGTGTTCAAGAAAAAATTGTATAGGAGAGCTAATATGGTCTATGTATGGTCTAAATTTAATTGTAGCAGTTTGGGAGAGTACATCGATCTATATATGAAAACTGATATCCTGTTACTAGCAGACGTTTTTGAGCAATTCAGAAATAGTTGTTTGAAAACTTATGTGTTAGACCCTGCTCATTACTTTACACTTCCAGGTTTCACTTGGGATTGTATGTTAAAGCATACAAAACAAGAGTTAGAGCTCCTAACCGATCTCGATCAATTTCTCTTTGTTGAACGCGGAATCCGAGGTGGTCTTAGTCAAGTTTGCTCTAAAAGGAGATCGACAGCTAACAATAAATATGTTCCGACATATGATCCGACTAGTCCTGAAAATTATTTAATGTACTATGATGTCAATAATCAGTATGGTTGGGTGATGTCGCAGTACCTACCATATGGAGGTTTCGAATGGATCAAATCAGATAGTATTGATGTACTAACCATTTCTGATAATGCTCCTGAAGGTTATATATTAGAGATTGATCTGGAATACCCTAGGGAACTGCATGATACTCATAAAGATCTACCTTTCTGTCCGCAGCATGTTAATCCGAAGACTGAAAAACCTTGCGCATCTTCTTCTCGGAAAGCTAAGTTGATGACTGCTCTTCATCATAAAGAAAAGTATATTATCCATTATAGAGCTCTAAAACAGGTGTTGCAGCATGGGTTGGCAATCGGCGTGGCTAAAGTCATATATCGACTTAAACACAAAGTTACGTCAAAACGCAAGAAATGAGTTTGAGAAGAATCTCTATAAGCTTATGAATAACGCGGTCTTTGGTAAAACTATGGAAAATTTACGGAAGCGGGTAAATATACGTCTTGTAACTAAATGGACTGGTAGATATGGAGCTGAATCTTACATCTCTAAGCCTGAATTTAAAACTTGTAGTATATTTAATAAGAATCTAGAATACAGCCTTAGTAGTGTACTGTCTAGAGTGCTGGACTTTCACCCAAGCGGCCCGCGGTCGATTCCCGGTGCCGGCAGATCTGGTTAAGGTTTTCTGCAGTTTTCCTTAGCTGTGACACAAATGTGGGATTTGCGCTGTTCCATCTGTAAGTCGGCTGCAGCCGCATTTAGGGCCTACGTAATAATAATAATCGCCCCCTCCCTCCCGCACAAGCTTATAGCTTCTGGGGCCTGGTTTCCAGGCTATGAGTTGTAGCAATTGTAGTAGCAATCGAGTTAAGAAAATCCGAAATCTACGTGAACAAACCTATTTATGTCGGTATGAGCATTCTGGATCTCCCTAAGACTACCATCTATGATTTCCATTATGGATATATGAAGAGTACATTTGGTGATATCCTTATGAAGCTATGAAGCGTGATTGCCTTCAGTATTTTGATACGAGCGATTACCCTGTGAATAATGTATACGGTATTCCGGCGCGTTAATAAAAAAGTTCTTGGGCTAATGAAGGATGAATGTAATGGGGTACCGATGACATGATATTTCATGATATCATGTGTTCTGTCTTTAGCATTAAATAAAAATGAAAAAGTGTTAGTGTTGGTTTTAAATGTTATTTTATAATTGTTGGTAAAAAAGAAAAACATAAAAAAAAATATAAATCGGGCATTTACCGTTTAAATTGTTCTTTTTGTAGTTCGGTATATATTGGGCAAACACTTCGAAATTTTGACATAAGATATAAAGAACACGTACGTCATTACAAAAATAAACATCCTGAAAAATCGAATTACGCCAAACACCTTTTAGAACAAAATCACACAATCACTCCTCAAAATAATATTAAATTCCTACATTTTTGTAATAACAAACGCAAATTAGACATTTTAGAAGCCTTTGAGATATACAAACACAAACTCAGGGTACCTTTAATGAATGAACAACTTGAGCTCAGTAATTCTCCGTTACTGGAAGTATTAGATATTTAATTCTGATTATTATTATTATTTTATCTAGTCACCTATTTTGTATCTACCTTAGCGACGTGTTTGTTTATAATTATATTACCTTTGATAATGACAGCATAGCTGTCGAAACAATATTGTCAGGTTGTATTTTAATAAAACTGTGAAACTTTTAATAATCTTTATTTATTTCATAAAATTCTGTAAGGTTAGATATTAATGTAATCTGTGTATGTTTGTTGTATATTGTATGTATGTTTTAATATTTAATATATTCATTATGATATCTAGTTGATAATGTATGTTATGATCCTGATTGAATGTAATCTTCTTTTCTTGTAAGATATTATAAACGCCTTATGCTTCATAATTATTATTTCCTAATATGTAGTTTAGTATAAGATAAAGTTAATCATATAACTCTGTACTTTAATTATGATTATGCAAATATGTTTAGTTTGATGTTTCTATGTTAATGATTGAATATAATATTCTTTGCCTGTAAGATATTACTAAACGTTCTTACTTAGTCTTGATAATTAATATTTCTTAATAGGTAGTTTTAGAATAAGTATATATTTAGCTTGAAATGTACAATAGCTAAATAAAATAAAAGTGTATAAACCATATTTGAGTGTTTTATTTACAGCTCATTATTAAATAATATATGTATAGCCATATGAGTATTACATGTCGAGTGAGAATAGATAGCCAGCTCTGTCGTGTAGTTGATACCGTCAGCACATGACTAGCATTTATTAATGTAGTAATTATATAATATTACAATAATAATATTTTTCTTAAGTTTGAGATCCGAAAGCCCTTCAAGAAGGGTAGCTACTGACATAGATATATCCGTTAGTCGAGCTTGCAAACCTCGCCGTTTGTATCAAGGACTGTCGGTTTCTTTAAATTTCATGATCTCTTTGGAGTAGAAAGTTTCATTAGAATACAATAATTTTAATCACGTGGTTAGTTAGATGTGAGCATAGAAGTATAATCATTTTCGATTGCAATGGGGCTCTGTTTCTGGGGGTGAAGCCCTAGAATGCCGTGATGTCTTCGTTATAAAAATCCCTATGATCTCGGACGACTGCATCAATCACTGTGTAATATGTAGATCGGATTCGTATACGTGGTATTATCGCACGCTGATCCGCGTATAACGCGAGCGCGGTGAAGTCACGCGCTAGACCGCGAATGACCTTGAAATTTACCAAAAATTCTATCTTGGACCTTCATAAGAAATAACATGGGATTTTGCGCTAGAACTCTTGTTGCCTATCTACTTGTTAATGTTTACACATAAACTAACAATGTTTTTTAAGTGCTTCTCCGCTTTGTTTTTCATGAAATTTCTCAAGCTTATGTTCAATTCGTACAAATTTCCTCTGTGTAGTGTATAATTCTTAGTGTTTATATACTTCCGGCTAACTTGATCTTTATCTACGGTAAACACATTCGAAACAACCTGTTCTTCATTAGCATGTTGTTTTACAAAATCTCCAGCAAAAACAAAATTTACTTTAACAGTAGTTTTACGTTTGTTCCAAAATCGAATAATCCTTCGATTGGATAAATCAAATGATTCGTTTAAGAATTCATTAACATGTGTATGTTCCAAATTAATCACACAACTAGTTCGTATACGAGAGTTAAAACAACTATTAATATCTATCCATTTCACTTTTTTATTAAGATTGTTAGCATCATTATGAACATCTTGTTGCTTCTTCGTATTGATCTTATTATTTTTATGTTTATGTTGAACATTTACTATTCGCAAATTTGTTAACTTACATTCTAAGTGCTTCTTTCAACCCGTTGATAATGAGGTGTTGTTTCTTATCTGTTTTAAGATATTTCGACTTCTGGTCGTTCTCTCTTCCGTCATTCCTTCTCACATACTGATTGTATAATAAAAATGTAAACTTTTTTGTAACCTTTGCAAGAATAAGCAATAAAAGCTAATTAATTAAACTGATTACCTTTACTAATGCAATCATTTAAACATACAATTGAAGAAACAAAATTGTATGTTTTACTAATTTGTTACTCATTATTGTATAGATATTGTAGGTACTAAATTAATCACAGAACTATGATCTATTTCGTAAACAAATAACAAGGTTAACTTCGTAACACGTCCGTATCAAAAGTGTGACTAATTGACTTACACATTCTCTCAATTCTAATTCGTTTTTAATCGAATTTCTACCCCATTCGGACTAGATCATTAATAATCTACCTGTCACTTTTAAACGAAAGAGTGAGATGCCAAATTTTCATTTTTATTAATTACGCACTTACTATTGAAATCATACTACAATTCACATATGCAAATTATGCGTCATTTCATTAAGCATACGACATATATGATTAGCGTCGCATGACGTAATTACCAACGACGCTAGGCGTCGATTGGCCCAGCGGCCCCACTGTTGTACTACTGACCCTACATAGAAAAAAATAACTAAAGTTGTTGTCCCCAGTCTCAGCAAGCTTGTGTACTGGGAATTATATTTATGTACATTTTACTATTTATTTCACCGCCACGATATTTTATTATAATAGTCTGCGTAAATATCTCGTTGAATTTTATTAATGGATTAGTTCGTAAAACTTGCTAATGTCGGTAGTCTTCAGAAATTGTTTGAGAAGACGCTTAAATCGGTGTATGTTGTTGTCTATTGTAATAATTTCTCTTGGTATATACTCCAGTAAAATAAGGGGTAAACCTCGGAATGAAAGTAAGAAAGCTGTATTTTTGCATGAACCTTTGTCTTGACGTTCTGAAGACTGGCTGAAAAGTCTCCTATAATCCCGTGTCCGCGTCACAAGATATTAAAGGTCAAAGGTCACGAAAGTCGGTTTCTCGCAATTATCTTGTTTTCTATGCATCATATGTCATTTAAGGTTAGTATAAAACTTGTAGATCATAAAATTGTCTACAATTTTTATTACATGCATTTTGTCGTATGATCAATCGTTCTCGAGATATAGCGCGCAGAGTGGCACGCGCGCATGTAAACTGCGGAGCCAGGTATACAGCGTGCCCAGAGATAGAACGCATTAATTTTAAGGGGTGATAGAAGACACCAAAAGGAACAATTAAGTTGTATACAACTTTGTTCTAGAACGTACCACTTTTTCAGAAAAAAAATAAGAAAGTTGGAAACTTTAACATCATTTTGCCGCGTTAATAATAGCACTTTAAGTATGGGGCTTTGTCGGCAGATGTATCTCATCTATCACAACAACAAACCTTAATAACGTTTTATCCTATCGTATGTCGTTTCCGCGTAAAATTGAATTCTTTTTACAATTACAAATTCATTTTACTCAATTAAGAAACGTGACAACCCTGTAAAAATTGTAAACCATATGCTCCAGTTTACACAAAATGCTGATGTGGATGTTTCTTGAACTTGGAAAAAGCACGTATTGCTTAAAATTATTTGGGTCAGTGCCTGATTGTTATATAAATAATACCCGTTTAATGCTATAATGCACAATAATGCTGAGTTTTAGGTTTTTGAACTTGGAATGATTTGTCAATGCACGAGTTTGTTTATTTAATAACAGTTTTTAGTACCATTTTAGAGCGAGATAAGCTAAACACTTTGTCAAAAAGCTCTTTAAATCGTAGGCGTCCAGTATATCTTGGCTAATTAAATTAATTAAAGTAATAATAATTTTATAGAATTAACTGAATGTCGTATTAAATTAATTGATGTTTTTGAGGATAATAATTAACGAATTTCAGAATCAGTAATTTTACAATGGCAACCGGTCACTGTGGGGCGAGCCTTAACAAAAATGCCTTAACGCGCAATGAGGTAAAAATCCAACTTGTGTAAAGAATAAAAAATATATTGGCGTTTGATTATAAAATGTTCAGGGCATCTAGAATCGGTGACAAAAATTAAAAATCTTTGTTATTAATAAAAACTTTGATGCTTAAAGTTGTCACTACTTTGAACTAACAATTTCTCGACATTTCCAGGCTGAGATTTAAAATTAAATTACTTTTCTTGTATGGACCTTATTGAAACTCAAATTAAAAATGATAGTATTTGCAGCTACATAACTTAAAAAAACATGAACATGTGTTGTAGCTTTTATTTAAAAAAATCCTAAATTGTAAGAGCTTTTTCTTGCTAAAATTCAAATTCTGCTGGAGTTATAAAAAAACGCCCGCATATCCCCGCTTTAAAATTTTTATTAAAGAAAGAGCCAAAGCATCCTGGTTATTTTCATACAAAAACCAAATCCCACTCGAACCAACTTAAAAAGTTAAAAGCCGTTATTGTAGGCACTGCAAGAAATATTTACCGGTATTATTCGTATTATTCCAAGCATAGTTGTTGATGATGCAACATTGTGTTTTTGCACCCTTTATCTCAACTTTTAGAAACAACTAAATACCACGCCTTAAGAAGTTGGCTTTTTTAAGTGTTACCATGATCCCTACGTACGCAGAGTGAGGTTTTCTAATAACTGCAATAAAAATTTAACAAAGCTGAAAGCATCATAACTCATAACAAACAGCATGATTGAAACCTTTTAGTAAAATGGAGATTATTTACGAATGAAATATTGGCAATTATTGTAAAACGTTATAAGTACTGTTATTTCTTAAGGGATGGTAATCTCGTTTATAAATGCCGACTTAAAAATATTACCTAAATTCTTAATTGGAAACTATTAATTGTGCTTACTGAATATTGCCCTAAAAATTCCCATAACTTAATACATGTTAATTAATAAATTGCATAATCAGATGCGGTATTGTTTTCGTTAAATTGATTTCTGTATTCCCCGTTTTTTTAATACGCAATTACAAACATTTCTTTAAATAGCTTCATTGCACTCTCACACTTAAAACAATTGCATTTTTAATTAACCCGTTATTTGGGAGTAAGTATTCATCCCTATAACGCCGCCGCTGGCGTTATATTTATTTCAAATTAACACCATAGAAAAGTGCTGCTTGTAATCTGATCTGAACTCATATTTACACAGATGTTGATCATATCCTGACCTATATTTCTTATTCACTGTTTTTAAAAACCTTTTGTAATAAAAAGCTATAAAACGTGCTTCATTTAGCTTTTTCAGCAAAACAACGGCTGTCATCGTATACGTTCGTTTAGACTAACCGATCTTAATTCTAAAACAAGTTCAAGACCTTCAGTTGCAGAATGCGATTATACTTAAGCAAGGTTGCCAGATATGGCAATGTTTTTTTCTAAATTACTCGAAAGCCTATTAACATAGAAAAAAAATATTAAGACTTTTTTGTTCCTTTTGATGTCTTCTATCTCCCCTTAAAATTAATGCCTTCAATCTCATGACACCCTGTATAGCTCGCTATACAAGTAATATATAATTATTGAATAAAATGGCACAATATTGAAATTATTATTTTTTATTCGATGTTAACAGTTTTTAATTAATAACAAAAGAATAAAAAAATAATAATTTCAATATTGTGCCATTTTATTCAATAAATAACTTTGTATAGCGAACTATATACCTGGCTCCACAGTTTGCATGCGCGCGTGCCACTGTCCGCGCTATATCTCAAGAACGGTTGATCATACAACAAAATGCATGTAATAAAAATTGTAGATAATGTCTACAAGTTTTATAGAACCTTAAATAACATATGACGCGTAGAAAACAAGATAATTGCGAAAAACCGAGTTTCGTGACCTTTGACCTTTAATATCTTGTGACGCGGACACGGGATTATAGGAGACTTTTCAGCCAGTCTTCAGAACGTCAAAACAAAGGTTCATGCAAAAATACAGCTTTCTTACTTTCATTCCGAAGTTTACCCCTTATTTCACCTTATTTGACTGTACTAATAATCGTGGACCTAGAAGACTTGTGCATTGCATACCTATCGTTTTTATTGCTATGGCTGTACTTAGATGTTGATCATTTCTAGTGGCATACTTATGTATAAATCATCGTAAAAATATAAATTTGTCTTATGTTTAGTACTTCGGCATCAAAGTTCAAAGTTCATTGGAGAGAAATCTACTTGGCTTGTTTGATAATATTTTCAAATTCCGTACTGAAGAACTGAATGTACCAAACTGTAATAAATAATTTTCAATTGATCTAATTCAAGAAATTGTTTGATTATCTTAAAAAATAAAAGTTTACAAACTTTTGATACTATGTGGATTATATGTCGTTCCCATTTCATTGTGTTATCCATTCACAGACCCAAATACTTAATACTTTCAACTACTTCAATCTCAAATTGAGATCCATTTAATCTAATGTTTTTATAGGGAGGATATTTAATATTTTTAAATAAAGTATTTGCCATGATTTGTCCGAAAAATGTAGTACAGTATGATGACAGCATATGATATATAATATCACAGTGAACTTCTAAGTTAAATAAATCATTTAAATAAATAATAACTAATTAAATAATAAAAATTAAAAAAACACCGGCCTGAGCACACTTCCCTGAGGTACACCATATGCACTTTTTTTCTTGTGACTTACAGTATTACCAATTTTTACTTGTTGCGTTCTATTCCCAAGATAGCTTTTTAACAATTCTAGACTTATTCCTCTAAAACCATAATTATGTAACTTTTGTAGTAGAATTGCGTGACATACAGTATCAAAAGCTTTAGTTAAATCTAAAAAGACAGCAGCCGAAGCCAAAGAATTATCTAATTTTGATAAACTTTTAAAGCAAGAGATTCTATTGCATCACTTGTTGATTTATTTTTTCTAAAACCATATTGAAATAGAGACAGTAATTTTATTTTATCAAGATATTCAATAATACGCTTTTTTTATTAGCTTTTCACATATTTTTGATAAATTTGAAAGGATAGCAATAGGATGATAATTATTTACCAGAGTATCATCACCTGTTTTATAGATAGGAATGACCAGTACATTTTTTAAAGAATCGGGGAAAATTCCCTTTTCAAACATTGTGTTGGTAACATGCTGTAGAGGATGTGCTATATAATTCGCAACCAGCTTAAGAGATTCTACACTTATTCCATCATCTCCGCAGCTTTTACTGTTTTTTAGATCAAAATTACCAATTGAACCTCTTCAATAGTCTCTGTTCTTTTTATAACAACGCATAAAGTTTAATTATACATACTCAAAACAGTGAACAAAGTAAAATTTTACACTACGTTTTCTATTATAAATTGTTATACACAGCTAAGTTATTATACAATTAATTAGTGAAACAACAGATAGACAACCAAAAAAGCATGAGTAAAGCTTTATTGCCTACTCTCAGAAGGCACATTTAATAAGATAAGCTTTCAAGATTCATCCGATAATAAAGTAATGAGATGAAATTGAATACAATAATAAACATGAGTAGAGTGAGTTCAATACTAAAAGTTATCAAAATCCATTATTACTTACTGGTTGCTTTCGATTTTTGAGAATCTGATGTTTCTTCTCTCTTAGGACGACCTGGTGACCTCCTGCTAGAAGAAATAGGTCCTCGCCTAGAAGGACTAAGTCGAGGTGGACTATTGCGAGGTGGGCTTTTACGAGAAGGGCTTTTACGAGATGGGCTTCTGCGAGATGGACTTCTGCGAGATGGACTTTTACGCACGGGACTTTTTTGTGTTTTGGCTGGACTTGCAGGTGCCTTTGCTGCTCTGCTTGGGCTCTTGGGTTTTTCTGTTCTAGCTGGTGAGTTTCGAAATGTTCTTGACGAACGTGCATCTTTATGAGCTCGCCCAGGCGATTCATCTTTTTTTACAGCTTCTGGCTTTGGTTTAACCATCTAATGGAAGAAAATAATTAGACACTTATTACAAAAATAACCAATTATTCTGATATTAAAGAGGGCCCACATTTATGAAATAGATACTCAATGGCAATTAAAAAAATGATGTATTTATTTACAAACTAATGAGTACGCTATTATTATATGTTGATCAACATCTTTGTTTGTATTTGGGTAAAATTGTAAAAATAACGGTTAGTAAATTAATTCACGGTGGAGGTTACGCAAGCGTATGGCAAGCGCGGCAAAGAGTCAACCACACTCATTTAATATTTCAGAAAACCTTATTCTTAAAATATTATTAGTAAAAGCTTTATACTCACGATTTTGAAATAGTTGTAATCGTTATAATTGAATAACCAACGTCAGGGCAAGTTAAAAGCGACGCTTCTGAAGCGACGCCAAGTTTCACAACACACAAAATTGTTTTTGTTGTTTATATTGTGATTGGTTGATCTTCACTCCCAAGTCATATCAGTGTCTTGCTGCTATAATAAATGATTAAAATTAATTTATCTCTTTTACATTCCTTTATTATTTTTAATTAAAATTTATTAAGCGTTTGCAATTGCATAATTGTTTATTTGATAAGTATCTAACTAAAAATATTGCCGTTGATAATCATTCATAGGCGTAGAGGAAATCTGGATGTTTTATTTCATTGGCGTAGCTACTTGGGGGCTGGGGACAGTCGCTCCAGGACGCCGGAGTTTATAGACGCAAGCTGCTTTATGTTAAAGCAATGAGAAAAGGATAAAAAAAATTATAAATTCATTTCTTATTCCAGAAAATCGATTGTATCTTGGAAACTATTTAACACAGAATGGTAAAGTGGGAATGTTTTGAATAATATTCAATAAGATCTACAAATCTTCTACACCGACTTTTTCTCTAAAATAATTAGGGAACCCAATATTTGAGAAATTGTGTTTTCCATTTTATTCACCTACACACACAGCACAGAAAGTTTCAGAAATATGCCAAATTTTCATATATGTTACATTGCGGTTATGTTTCTGAAATATCCCAGGAACATGAATTCTAAAATATTTCAAGCAACATGTTTCTGAAATGTTTCACATAGGTATATTAGATTTAAAATATTTCATGCAACATATTTCTGAAGATTGTCAGAAATGTGTATTTTTGTACAGTTTTTAATAGAAAATTGTAAAAATGTATATTTAGATCTTTGGAAGTAGCGATATTCTTATTTATAGCACGTGTTTTAAATTAAAATAATTATTTTATTTTATTAGTCATTAAGTACCTCTAGTAAAAAATAAGAGCGAAGTACCGAAGTTGCACGATTACTGACGGAACATCGCATATCGTTCTGTGCCTATGAGTCAGTCTTAGCTAGGCTTTGTTTACTTTGTTTGGGATTTTATTAGATTGATGTTTTTGCGAGTTTTTTGGGCTTACATAACAAAATGGCATGTTATTGTGTTGTTTGTAAACAACTAGATA
Source organism: Agrypnus murinus (assembly GCA_929113105.1). Taxonomy (NCBI): domain Eukaryota; kingdom Metazoa; phylum Arthropoda; class Insecta; order Coleoptera; family Elateridae; genus Agrypnus; species Agrypnus murinus. Next base: position 122,933,430 of record OV816024.1, on the reverse strand, counting down.
AAGAAGAATTGTCATTTCACAGGTAAGAATTTGCTTCATGATTGACTTTGTGCTATTATTGCTAGTTTTTGTAAAAATAGTGGTAAATAAACTTTCTTTTATTCAAAATAAAATTATCTCTAACATAATTATATATTTTTTCTATTTTGCGTCTATAATAAAGCTGTTAAAGCACCCAAAACAGTGCGTTAATAGCTTATTTGAGTGCTTTAATAGCCCAACTTTCTCAAAGTTGGGTGGATAAAAAATGAAAAAAAACAGGGAATTGACATAAACTTTACTCTAAAAATTTGAATTTTCAAATGTCACATCAGTGTTGTCAACTACACCAAAATTTCTTAAATTTTGAAATTGCGATTTTTTTTATTTAAAAATATTAAATTCTTTAATATATATTAAAGAACGAGTTTTTAATATATATTAATTATTATAATTAATTAATTAATTATTATATTAATATACATAAAAGGCGCAAAATAGAAAAAAATAGCATAAAAAAACTCGTTTCATATGAAACTCGTTCTTTAATGTATATTAAAGAAAACGAGTTTTTTTTATGCTATTTTTTCTATTTTGCGCCTTTTATTCCCTTCTTAAATAAAAACAATCGCAATTTCAAGATTTAGGAAATTTTGGGGTAATTGACAACACTGATGTGACATTTGAAAATTCAAATTGTTAGAGTGAAATTTATATGTATACTATTATAGATTTCCAAAGGATCCTAAAAGAAGAAATCAATGAATTTTGAATTTAGGTTTAGATATTAATAGTATTATCTCTGACCGCCGAATAGATATAGTACAAAAAAAAATCAAGGCAGCACAGATTTTCTGATTGGTTTTATGTGAAAGTGAAATTTACACTAAAACATTTTTGCATATGAATTGTTAATTAATTATAAATAATATCACTTCGAGAGATGCTAGTATAAATAATAACCATACATTTAAAAAATTGCATTTTTAAAATGCCATTAAAAGTTCGCGAGTAAGACAGTTTGACAGTAAACGAATCGATATCTTTTTCGTACAATTAAACATGCCTTTCAATATGAGCGGTATATTTGATTGCTACCAATAAAAAGGTTTTGTTAAAAGAGGGGGTAATTGTAGGCGGTTTTAATTACTATATCTGTTCGGCGGCTCGAGTGTAGATTAAATTGGGAACAGCTGAAGTCGATGCGTTTGTTTCACCTTCTCTGTTAGTAAAAAGGTAAAGTAATTATTAAGTAACATAACCTGCAAATTTTAATTTAATTAAATAGCATTAATGACCATGAAAAATTATTATTGAAAATATATAAATCACTGTTAATATGTATCGTATGATCAAAAAGTCTTTGGATCGCAATAGTCATGGAATGTAAAAACCATCTATAAAATTATTTACTTCTACTGACCGTAGTTTTTGTGAACTGCATAGTAGACTAAAATTTTGATTTTAGTGCTTTTGAACTATTATTTTATTGAATTATTATTTTGAACTATTATCTATTGACTTGCCAGTCGTAAATTAAATGTCAAAAATAATAGAAATAAATAATTTCATAGATAGCTTGTTAATTTCATGGCAACCCTGATCCAAAAACTTTTTGATCATACTATATAAATTGAATTATCTATCTTAGTTTTTGTTTATTTGAACACCTCCTGACTTAACACCTCCAAAAAAGATAAATGAACCATCTACTTCGATATCTTCCAGAATATTAACATTTTTCGTTTGCTGTTTCTCTTATTTAATTATAAATAAATGTTTTAAATAATGTTGACTTTTTTAGTCTTATATTACCTAATTTAATAAAACAGTGAAGTATTTCTGAAATGCTACAGTAAAAAATTTCTGAAATGTTACAGTGATATATTTCAAGATGACATTTTCACATTTATAAATGTTTTGGAAATGTTTCATAAATATTTCGAAATATTTCAGATATAAATGTCTAATGTTTCAAAGTTATATTTTTAAAACATTTCTGAGATATTCTGTGCAGTGTGGGTAAGTAACAAAACCGATACTACACCCTGTTACATATAATTACATATATTATATATACTTATGTAATCTATTAAAATTTTAATTATTACATTAACCTTAAATGTATTGTGTTAGAAAGTTAAAGTTACGTAGTTTTTGTCACTACAAAGAGAGAAATAAAGAATGTAAGAATTGTTATAAAGAATTTAAAGGTTTTTGGCGACAAAACAATTTTTTGCCTTCCGACGCGGACGCCTTTTTAGTTACGCCAATGAATGTATGTGTACATCACAGTATAAAACCATCTCAACATTATTCTATTTGCATTATTTAAGAGAATGCAATTTATTAACAAAATTATTATAAATTGGAGAGCATAACTATAGCACCACTTGAAAATTTATTATTTTTACTAACTGCTAACTATAAATTATGAAATCCTGTTTATTGGTGAAACGGTTATAGAAAAACATTATTGTACAAGAAAGAATTATCATTTTATTTTCAGAATATTTATTTAAATCTACAATTTGATATTTTTTTTAATGTGCATAACTATAGCACCACAATTAGAAATTAATTTTTTCAGTCCTCGGCGTGTAGCAAATAAATAATAAATGAATTTAATAATGGATAATACTCCAATTTCTTCGAATTACTTCAAAAAGTCGGTTTCTCATACTTTAGAAAATGAAATTTTCTAAAAGTCCATGTCCCAAATTATTCCAAGTCGTAAGTATGTCGTCTTTTACTTCATTAACTGTTTGATACACTTTATTTTCAGCGTATATTCGATGTGCTATGGCATCCCATAGATTTTTCATAGAATTTAAATCTGGCGAAAGAGCAGGCCATCTTATCAAATTAATTTCATTCTTTCGGAACCTAGCTGTAGTTTCTTGCCTAAGGTGAGTTCTTGCATTATCTTGTTGAAAAACCCATGAATCCCTTTCATTTAAATTGAGAAAAGGTGACAGCTGGTTTTCCAACGCCGCTGTATAATCAACACTGTTCAGTTTGTTAGATATAAAAACCAGTCTTAGTACACCTGCACTGGCAAATGCCCCCATACCGTTACATTTCCTCCACCCCAGGATTTCGTTTTGAAAAACAACGTGGTTGTTTCCTTAAATCCCTCCAGTATGAATTAAATCAAAGTCGATTTTTTTATCTGAGAAAATGGCTTGGTTTCAAAAGGAACAAAATTAATTCGACGAGATAATCATCATTACAAAACCGGAAACACCTACTCCGCCATATTGAGACCCCATTCCGCTCGTATGTGGTAGATGATTATGTTCCTTCCTACAGTTTTATATTCTAAGAAATTCTCCAACCTTCAACTTGAAAAACAAACTTAATTCTACAAATATACAATGAATTGCATTATAAATGTAATTGCGAAGATTTGACTCTCGAGAATTAACTGCCGAGAACTTGTGCAAGTACAATTTTTCCTCTCTAGAGAGGAAAAATGAATTTTCCTCGCTATTTTGCAATTTTCCTGTCTAGATATAGAGGAAAAATGAATTTTTCTCATTATTTTGCAATTTCCCTCACTCGATAGGGGAAAAATGAATTTCCCTCACTATTTTGCCAGAGAAAAATCGAATGAAGTGCAAAAAAATTAGTATCTTCATTCGATTT